>CM033690.1:1574792-2304792 GCA_019514585.1 Dendrobium officinale | reverse complement strand
GAGAACCGAGATGATCCAAAATTACATAAAAAGAAAAAATCCTCCATCATCCTAAATGGAAATCGATCTGACAGTAGGAGCTCAACCCATTCTAAAAGCATTAGAGTCCACATTACAAAAAATAACTCCCATATAGAGCCCATCCAAATATATTCATAGGGTAATAATTAGAGTGCAAAAAAAATGGAATGGTAATTATCAGGACTAAGTTTGACACAAAAAAAAAAAACCTCTGAAGGCTCACCAACAACCATCATTCATAAAAAGAAAAAAAAAGGATAAATAAATTATAATCTGTCTAGGAGGAAGTACAAAAGTCAACCTTAAAGGAGTTTAACAAAAAACATGATTTATCAATATTACCCTTAAAAAAAAAAACAACCTCAACATTAGAGTGGCCTGGCTAACAAGTGATGGAGCTGGGATGTCCACCACCAAATTTAACCCACCTGAGTCTTCCAGCATAATATTATTCAATTTATCCCGAGCAATAGGATCAATAAGGTGAAAAAGACGATGTTCAACAGTAGTATTCCCAACATCACCATTAGCTTTTTTATTTTTAACTTCCTCAAATGAGTTTGTTAAAAAAAACTATTCATATTTGTCATGTTCAATGCATTTACAGTTCCCACAAAAAGAAAGAAAATCACTCATAAGAACTTTTTGAACATAACCAAAATTTTCAAGGCCAACCCAAACCTTGTTAAGATATTTCTTTATAATATCCAGTTTGACAAGAATACGAGCAACTAATGGCCTAGATTCTGGCACAGTTTCATTATCCGATTAGAGGGGCGGCCAAAGAGAGAGCACAACCCAAACAAAGTACGTTGAGAAAATAATTGAGGCTAAAGTTCAAGATATGAAATCCAAATCAGAATCTCAATAGATTCTTTATTAAGATCAAACAAAAGACACCATTTAATTAACAAATAAAATAGTTGTTAAAAATAGTAAAAAAAAAATAGCAAAAAAAAAATAAAATAAAATCCAAATCATTGGACAATTTAATTAGCATGTGTCTAGAGTTCAAGAGAGTGACGAAAAATTCGCCAGAGAGTATTAAATTAAAGAAAAAAAAAAATTGTATTTCAATCAATGGTGGCCTCTGACCAAAGAACTTTCCTGCCAATGAATACTCGAATGGTGTGGCTAAGGCTTGAATCTCCTCCTCAAAGATCCAAAGTGAGGGAAAACCACAATGGGTATAATCCCTCAGCTCCAAAAAACTTGAAGAAGAAGAAGAGTCGGCCACCACATCCTTGAAAGATTTAGAATGAGGTTTTCCCTATAAAAAACTAGGATCATAACGGGAGAAAGTGTTATTCGCCATAAACAGCAAAAACCCCAAACCCAAAACCAAAAAGCAAGAGAGATTTAAACACCACAGGCCAAAATTGATACATAACAATAGAAGTAAGAAGGAGGAGAGAAAAAAATTTCCCTGAGTCACGCAAGAGACCAGAGCAACACATGCAAAGCCAATTGGGTTTTTATGGGTAGTTAAATTTTTCTGAAGTTGGCTTAAGAGAGGCTGAGAACTTGGAAGAATTTTTTGAGAAACACAATCGTGGATGTAGAGGTTGGGTAGCCTGGAAGGTTACAGCCATGAAAAACCTATAAGAAAATAAACAAAGAACAAAGCCCGAGTGTATCTTTTCTATATTGTGTAAAAATTATCTTAATTATAATATGCTGTGAGTATTTTATGACTCCTCTTCTTTCTAATATCTCCCAGGTTTTTCATGTACTTAGCTTTGAGTATGTGCCTTGAGGGAAACACTACTTTAACTGAAGCATTACAAGTTCTTCTGGATTTAATATTCTCCTTCATTTATGAACATCATCCAAATGTTTGTATTTTTCTTTAGGGTTTTCATGGCTATAGATGAATTTCAAGGCCTTCTAGTTGTTATTTTAGAATGAAGTCTTGATGTTCTTGTTCATAGACAAATCACTTTTAAAGAGTTGGGCCAAGTTTCTCACTAAAAAAACTTTACAGGTTTGTCTTCTTGATAAAAAATAGCTCATATGCAAATAGACAAAGCTTCCATGTCCATGTGAAAGGGATTTTCAAAGTTTGATAGAGTTTAAACATGCAATAAACATGAGCAAATTTTATGTTATTAAAGCTATGTTTTTTTTTTCTCTCGAGTCCATTTGAACATCTTAGATTTAAGACAATTGATGATTTGTTGCATGAGAATATACTAAATCTTTTAATGAATCAAAGATACAAATTTGCCAACCCATGGAAACTACGCATGTCGGGCAGCGTTTGTATATAGTGAAGGCCAATCCAGGATGGCTATGACTCTGCAATGATTCATATGAACTCCTTCCACAAAAATGATAAAATCAAGAAAGTACACATTTACTATAACAAATTCACATGCCGGGATATTTAAATATAGCTTGTTAGTGCTCAAAATTTTAAAAATGGTAGTCAAATGTTGTAAATGATCATTAAATAAAAAATTATAGACTAAAATATCCTCGAAATAGATGACACGTAATTTTTCCAAAGTTGGTTTGAATACCTCATTCATTAACCGCACTAATGTTGATGGTGAATTTCATAAATCGAAGGGCATCAAATTCCATTTATATAGTCCTTCCCTTGTTTTAAATGTTGTATTCCACTTATATCTGCTACAAATATATAGTTTTTGAGAAGATAAATGCACACAAGAATTTGTCTATCTTGTCTTCAAATCTTGACACTGGAAAAATGATATTTGACTATAATTTAATTTATATCTATGTTATTATACACATATGCCAATTTTCATCTTTCTTTAGCTAAAGTAAAGTCTGGATTGTGCATGAGCTCAAGCTGTGTGTATTAATTACTTTTTGCAATAATTCATCAATGATTCCTTATATAAAATATTGTGTTCTTTGGGGCTCATTTTATAATGTAGTAAGTTTGGGAAGCACCGGGGTGAAGGTAAATCTGATGTTGTATATTTCGAAAGGGTGAAAGGCATGCATGCAACCCTAAGGGCACAATTTTTAGCAAACTAGGACAACTAATATTCCATCTCCTTAGATGGGGTGTTAGTTCTAGAAGTAGGAGTTCTTATCAAGAATTAGGAAAAAATACAAGAGGATTCACACTAGCATTGTAGTAGGTTTGGGCCCAATAGGTTGCACACAGCAAGTTTCCCTTTGCTTCTTATATAGACTTCGCTTGAGCTCTTTAGGAGTTGAATTTTATGATTCTTCTATCCAAATGCATAAATAATGGAACGCCCGTCATAGACCAAACCTAAATCAAAAGTACACATAGTGTTCTCAAATAGAAATTATGATGCACATTTAAGATGCAAGTATGTCAATCCCCCTATTAACTCAGCTTATTAGGCAGTGGATTCTTTGTTGTTTTGAGTTGTAATTATTGATCAACTATTTTAGAAATAATTTTTTTTTTGCACCCATAATTGATAAGTGGATCACAAAACTTGCCATTAATTTGACCATGGGTTCAGAATATGGCATTCAACTATAAGGCGAGTTGTTTTTGTAGGGCTAACAATAGCTTTTCAAGGATGCAAATTATAGGTTCCCCTTCATCAGCATACACCTCTTCTGTTTCACCCTCATTTTTGGCTTAGACAGTGCTATGATTAGCTTCTTCTCCACAATCTAGTAGTAGGAGTTACTACTTGTTGGGATACTCATTGGATTATTGATCGGGTAAGAAGCATCCAAAACACCTCAAATTTTTTGACTTGCTATAAGGATTGTCTTCAAAAGGGAACTTTGATTTATTAGGTGCTTTTGGTTTGGCATTAACCCTAGCATGACCTCTAGCCTATGCCAAAGAATTTCCTCCAATCTGAATTTATCCTTTGTTATTTTTAACTAGATGTTCATTTGTATAATGACACTTTAAATGACTATGTGAATGCTAGTTGAGCTATAATTCTTATTTTAGAGGAAAACTAATGGCTTGGGAGGGAGTCCAAATAGAGTTTAATTCAAGTTTATCCTGAATTGTCTCTTTTAATCCACCATTATAGTGAGAGAACTGATGATTACTTAACTCACTCAGGTTATTCGAAGCACTTAACCTAAGAAATTCCTCAGTGTATTCACCCACTGTTTGATTGTTGTAAACAATGTTAGTACTGCAGATACAACATCTATTAAAAAACTATTGATAGAAAGTTTCCTTTTAATAATTATTTCATTCTATATCAACTATGTACAAACCCCCTCCTTTCCTGATGTCTTGTTAGTTGTAGCTATATCCACCACACACTCACTGGTCCTTTTAAGCATGCAACAGGTTATGTACTTAACTAGTTTGTTGGGAGGAATTTCCTTATATTTAAAGCTAGCCTGTGATGTGTAAGTGACCATCAAAGAAGGTTATGTCTAGTTTAACATGAAATTTTCCTTAATGTCTATAGTATACAATGATCCTATGTGGGGGACCATAATAGTGTTGATTCTCACCTTTGGTGGAGTCCAAGATATTGAATTGCTGTTGAATTTTGCATTCTTCTTTAGAATGTGATACATAAGGCATTCAAATTGGTTTCGATTTCTATTATCCACACATGGTATATGTGTGGTTGTTGAAGCTGCATTTCACGTCACTAGATTTGCATAATCAATTCCCTTGAGAAGATGGATATATCTTTTTACATATGTTGAGAACCTGAAGAACTTAGTTGTAAGTTGTGCTTGTTGACATGTGAATATGTGATATTTGATTGAGCTGCCTAAATGGCATCCAAGTACTAATCGTTGTTGAGCACTAGTTACTTGCTAACCTCCACCATAAGTTTTCTTCACTGAGCTCTAAAACCAATTTTTGTGTGGAAGGTTGCAAGTATGATATTTAGAAAAGAAAAGTAGATGAAAAACCTAATTATATCTATTCTATATTGTGTAAAAAGAATTTTATTATGATATGTTGTGAGTATTTTTATGATTGCTCTTCATTCTAATATGAGCATAATGGTTAAAAAGGGGCTAGTGTACTATTAAGCTAAAATTAGAAATAAAAGTGATATTATAGCAATTAGCAAAATGAAATTTTATGGTGTGCTACTGCAGTTCCTAAAAATACCCCCACAACCGATCTCATCTTTAGAAAGAGAACCATCAATATTTAATTTATATTGATTAAAGGACAGCCTTAGCAAATAAACCATACTAAAAAAGATTTTTAATAATGTCTTTACAAAAAGATATCTAAAAAACATTTGACCAAGACATAACACCTTTGAAATGCTTACGTAAAAGTAAATTAACATTAATCATTTGATAGATTTTGAAATTAAGACAAAAAATGATTATGTCACAACGCCAAGATGTTTGCTAATATTCCTCTCCAACCATAATAATAACCAAAAAAATAATCATAGGGAGAATAATAGCAATATGACTAACAGATCTTTTGTTGCACCATTGAGCCAAAAAAGAGTAACATTTAATATCATAAGAGGCCAAATTGATTCCCAAGAATTATCCAAAAAGAGCCAAATCTTTTTCGTAATATGTCCATCCAAGAAAACATATCTAAGAGTCTCAGCATGATAACAACATTGCATTTGGACACAATGTTGAAACCCTTAGACAACAATCTCTCATCAACAAGAATTAAATCTTTTAAAATATGCCAATTAAAAATAGAATATGATCTAGAAATATTCAGATTTTGAATTCTATTAAAAACTATCTTATTAGAAGACCAATTCCTGATACAATTCCAACCTCTTTGGGAAAAAATTTGCATTAACAGATATAATAAAGATCATTGTATTACCATCAGCCACAGCTTTAGGAACGAAGTCAAGCAATAAGTTATAATTCCAATTTTCATTGCATAAAAAGTCAGTAACAGTCAAATTCAATATATAATGAGTATTGAAATAAGAATATAAAGAACCCAAGCCTATAAAATTATCTTGCAAAAAAAAAAAATAATTGTCATTCCTAGTACCCCATTGCATAAAAGATTCACCCAACCACTTTATTTTACACAATTTATGTCAAACAGTGGATTGCCATTTAAAAAAAAAAAAACTATAAGAGGGATGAAAGGATTTGCAATACTTCATATTTATAAAATTAGCCCAATGTTTGGGTTGAAAAGTGGTTTTTTGAAAAGATTACTTTCTTTAAGAAATTTGAAATTGACTTTAAATTTTAATTCTGAAATCAAATATCCTATTAGAAAAGGTATACCACCTCAAGAGGTGGAAATAAGATTTTGGGTCCAGATTTAGAATTATAAATTACATATTGAATATCATAAATAAATTTAAGAAAGAATCGTATATGGCCCTAAAGGGCCAAAGTGTAGTTCAATCGAATATCTGGCTACGATAATCTAGATGAGTTATCATTAATTTCATATTCAAAGATTTGTCAACAAATGACATATCTCCCCAAAGAAAGAAAATAGCATTCATTATCAATTGTTCGAACATGACGATGCCAATCGTCGTTGATTTCAATTTTCCCAAAGGAGACTAATTAGGTTTTGAAAACTGATTTTTGAAAATTTGATGTGGGTCCTAAATCTCCTACGAGCACAACCCTCTTAGTTAATTACAGTGTATAGAGGTTGAATTTCCTACGACTACTCTTGATTAAAATTGGGACATAAATTTTGTTTAGATGTTTTCTAAGAGTGATATCAAAGAAGGTGAATTTGGAATTTCAACGAGGATTGAATTGAATTTTGAAGATTTATTTCTAGAGTCAACGGAGGAGAGGAAGGAGACACTTTAAGATTCTAAAATAATTTAGAAGTGTCCCAACCTACCCTCGGTGTTGGGTTTAAAATTTAGATTGAGAGAATTCTTTTTTATTTATGTTGATTGTATTATTAGAAATTTGGGATTATATTCTTGAAGATTGGGGTCTTATGATTCAAAATCTGCCCCGATTCTTAAATCTAAATTGGGCACTATATAACAGTGACTCAAACCTAGCTATGCAATTCAAAATCTGGACTTACTCTAGCCTGGATTGGGGAGCTAACTAACCACCTAGTCTATTTAAAATCCATGAGTCCAATATTTATTATGAAAGAGTGGTACGAGCATTATTGTTAAAGTTTTTAGAATTGGAACTGATGTTTAGAATGGATTCTAATTGATACCTTGACTTATGTAGGGTGAAATTGCTTAAATCGAATGCAATTAAAGTTTTAAGCTCACTTAATTGATTTCTAATACAATGCATGCCAATCCACTATTAAATGCATAAAATAAAATGTAAAAATTTTTTAAAATGGCTTAAAATTTACTTTTTCCTAGAGATTACACAACATTTCCTTGACAGATCTACACCCTCAAAGGCCAGGTAGTTTGCTAGAACCAGCTGACGGAGAGGTGCATGATAAGGAAGAGAAGCAATTAATATGATTATGTAGACTCCCGACGGTTCCGAGCTTACTTCTTAGAATGTTAAACTTTCTATGTTATCTTAAAATTTTATATAAATTTAAGTAGAAAAAATTTTACATGTGCCCTCATGAGCCTCTGATCGGATTTTAGGCTAAACCAAAAATGGCATGTAAGTCACCAAAAAAATTAAGAAAAGTAGGCAATCATAATCACAATCATACTAAATCAAACATATCAATCAAATCAATTAAATAAATGTCCATAGGCAAATTGTCTCTTTATTACAACCTAGAAATTACATAAATTAAAAGTGATCAGGCACCACTAAACATAAACATGTATTTTAATTCTAAAATCGATTCAAGTTAACTTTGAGTGGGATAATCTTTGTCTTTAACTCCTCAGTCTTCTGCTCTTCGGGCTCCTTGGATTGTTTTTATCTGGATACCCAAATGAAAAAGAAAACTCCCTCCTATGGGAAGTTATTCTTTTCATATTGGGTAGTGAAATGATCCAAATTTGAGCTTCCAAATAGAAGAGGACCCTCCCCTGAGGGAGGTCACCTCCTCTTTGGAATTTAAGTTTAGATCTATGTATCCCAACTAAAAAGTCTAACTTTCACGACTCTTAACTTTAAACAAATTACATTCATATTAAAAATAAAAAATCTAGACTCTCCTGCAGTGTTATCCTAAGCATTAAAAATTAAATAAATCTCATGTAGTTTATATATAAGTGCAATAAAAAGTAAATTATACTTGGCCACGCTTTTATTTATTTAGAGGTTAAGCAGGAGAAGAACATATAGCAGTTATAGTAATTATTAATTTAGGTCCCTTTTATTACCCTGCACGAGTGTGGCCAGCTGCAAAAAATTCAGTGAGCAACTAGATCGGTCCTAACCTAAGGGTAAACTCTCGTCCATCAAATCAATTCACATATTGCAGTTAAAGTAAGTAAACACTCACATCAATTAATTTCCAATCACAGCATGCAATGAAGATTGAGAAAACTTTGCACATGTCAATAAAAGAAAACATTGGCCTAGTCTAAACTAAATTAGGTTATCCTTGCAAATCATCTAAGGTGTATAAAAAAGGCTATGTGATTGGGGTAGATCCTAAGCTGGATAGTTTGTTGAAGTTGTTTGATATTCGAGTTTGTTAAAGTTGAAGGGTAAATTTATGTTTGAGTTTAAATATTAATGAATTAAAGCTTAGTTTATATATTTTTTAATATTTAAATGATTACTAACTTCATTTCTTATATAGGTCATCAAATTTATTTCACCTTCCTTGGAGCTAAGCTAATAATCTCATAGGCATGATTTACCTAATAGTAACTGGAGTTGCTTAAGTTGATTTAATTGGTTAGGGATTAAAGATTGATAAATTTTAATCTGGTAGATTGAATATTGATTAGAATGATCACATTATAAGTTTTTGAAATTTTAAGTGAATTATTGGCTTTTTAGAATTTATGGAATTATTAGAGCTATTTAATTAGATTAATTAAAGAGTTAGAAGTTGACTTTTAGAATTAAAGTATTTTTTTGAAATTTTGACATTTTTCTTAAATACTAGACATTAAGTTGAGTAATTACACTTTGAGTTTGCTCAATTTGAAATTTTCTACATTAAGTTTTGGTTTTTTTAAGTTTGGACCTAATTTTGAACTATAGTTGTCAAAAAGTTAACTTTTTGACTTTGACTTAATTTTGGAGGTTTGACATTTTTAAAAAAATACTAAATTTTAATTAGAGTTGAATTGTTTTGAGCTTGGTTAAATTGGATTTTTCTAGAATTATTGGGGAATTTTCAAAGTTTGGACATTTTTTAATTTTCTAAAATTGAATAATTCAAGAGATTTTTAGATTTTAATCCAACTCAGTCTCAAACCCTTGGAATCACACCCAAAGGTTAGGAATGACCTAAGGGGATGTTTCCAAGTATTTAAGGATTTTTTTTTTGAAAATTTTAAATATTTTTAATTAATTAAATGAATTAATTATAAATTCCCCTTTAAAATTAAATTAATGCTAAATTAAAAGCCTGGTCATGGGGGTTTTATTTTATGGGTTAAGAGTTCAATTATGAGTAATTAGAGGGATTTTTTGAATTTTATGATTTCATGTGAATTAATTATGAATTAATTAAAGTTTTAGGCCAAATCTAGGAGGGATTTTGAGGTTCCTAGTTGGTGGACCAAATGGACACCAATTCTTATGAAACTTGGGCCATGAGATCAATTGATCTCAAAGCGCAAGCCCACTGAATTTGTGCCCAAGATGGATCCCCTAATGTAGTTAACCAAACCACCAAAGGTAACCACTAGGTTACCTTAAAAATTTTCTAAGTCACTATCTAGGGCAAGGGAGGGAGTGCAATAAGTGACTCTAAACTATTTATCTTAAGCATAATCAGCACACAAACATCCAAACCCTAAACCTCATTAGATAAATCATTAAGCTAACTTGAATTTATTGATCAAACCATGACTCCTAGATCCAAATTAACTTACATTTGCCCTTAAATAATTCAAACAAAGGAAAGAAAATTAGGACATGTCAAAGACATGCCCAAATTTAACTTACCAAAGTCTAAAGCCATGATGAGTTCAATATTAAGAAAATTACTTGAAATTCCCCTAGGATAGTTGCTTTTTCATGAGGGCAGTGCATGATTGCCAGCCAATCATTGGCAGCTGACTTGATAATGCGGGATTAACCACGACAGTCGGATTTTTGATCGGACGGCTACGATTATTAACGGCTTGATATCGCGAGATCTAATCAGAACTATTGATTGAAATCAATTGCTCTGATTGTATCTTTCACCTTACGTTCATTCTCATAGCTGCTAACACATTTTAGCATGATTCAAGATATCTTACCTATGAAACCTCACCAAAATTTGCAGGGAACATCAAGATAATGACAACCTTCAATCCAACGGTGAAAATCCATTGGGTTGAAGCTTTCCTTCACACTTCACTAGACTATCTAACTAGGGAGCTTGAGAATGGATTCTCATAATGTAGAAACCCCAACAAATTGGTTTTTCTATCATGAAGCTTGAGGGGACAAAGGTGGAGAATTCTCCTTCAGTCATCGGAGCTGGAGGACAATCAGAAGCATGACTTCGAGTGGAGCACAGAGGGATTTCATTGGAGCTTGCTCGAGATTGTAGCTGGAAGGGTCTGGGAAGCTAGGGGAATAAAGAGGAATGCTCAGAGAAGTCTAGGGAGGCTTTTCAAAATGTTGGAATTGAATGTGGATGTCCGGATAATGGAGCCCCATTCAAATGTTACCCTCTGTTTTGGATGGCTAGGATCGATCGGGGAAGCCATTGGATTCCTGCCAACTAGAAGAGGAGACATTTCCTTAGTCTCATGATCTTGAGCCCAGTAATCCCAGAGCATGGAAGGCTTTGGAGGAGGCCCGAGGAAAGAGGGACCACCGGAGCTCCAATTCACTTGCTCCGACCACTAACTGGGTCAGGTTGAGCTGGAAAGGATGCTGGGGGTCAGGAAAACTCACCCATGAGCTCAATTGGGAAGGAGGCAGCCCAATTACTAAAATGAGCTCGAGTCCACCCAAACCTATATATACAATTTGGGTCAGCTTGGGTGCGACCTAGGTCAAGCCAGGTGGTGGGATTGAGGTGGAAGGTGCATTGGGTCAAAGAAATTGATAGATTTTCCAAGATGGCGCATTTTGTGGCTTGCTAATCTTATGGGGAAAACTAGAAACTCATCTCCGGTTTAGTTCAATAGCTCATTCCCAAACTGATGGGCAAACATAAATAGTTAATCGGAGTTCGGGCAATTTGTTGTGATGTTATATCGGGAAGAATATTAAACAATGGGATCTCATCCTAGCCCAAATTTAGTTCGCCTTCAACCGGTCCACAAATCAAACTACGGAACACAACCCATTTGAAATTGTTTACTGTAACAATCCCTTAACACTTTTGATCTAATTCCTTAAATGAAAACTTCAACCTACAGCAAGGAAGGGGATCAGCGTAGCAAGGTGATAATTACCTCTTAAATTATTGCTGGAGTATTCTCCTCTATCTTTTTTCAAGGTGTTACAACCTTCCTCTCCCATTCTTCTTCAGTTGGGCATTTCTATTACCTCCAAAAAAAAATTATATATAAAAATTA
Organism: Dendrobium officinale; assembly: GCA_019514585.1. Taxonomy (NCBI): domain Eukaryota; kingdom Viridiplantae; phylum Streptophyta; class Magnoliopsida; order Asparagales; family Orchidaceae; genus Dendrobium; species Dendrobium officinale. The sequence goes on along the minus strand of CM033690.1, from coordinate 2,293,249 downwards.
TTGAAGCCAGTGCAACAAAAATAAATAAATAAATAAATTGAATCAACATCCAATTAGCTTGCAATGCAAAAATATGAAGGAATTAAAGTTGATCAAAGTTGCAACATATACAAGTTGTCAAATCATATCGTCAAACCAACCATACACCTATGGTAGAGACTCAATTAGATCTATCATAGGTGTACAGTGGGGTTAAACCCAATCGTGATGCGGGGTTAAACCCAATCTTGATGCGGTGTTAAACCCAATATCCTCACATACCCTAACAAAACCTTCCCCATGCAAGAGCTCTATGGACATCACAAGAAATTATTCTGTGCAAAGTCCGGACGAAGAGAACCGTCCGGATTTAATATGTATTTGCAAATACTTAACAAATGCTTATTTTGTGGGAATTCACTAAATATTTTGTAAGTATTCGCTGATTTACTGCATATTTATTGAGTATTCATCAAATACTCAGCAATCCGGATAATTCTTCCCATCTGAACTCTGCACAGAATAATTTTTCGAACATCACACCCATAAATGAATGCTCTTCAACACCATCAAGTATTAATCATTAGCTCTCATAACAACACCATCAAATGCAACATATCAAAGCAAGAATTACAAAGGAAGCATTGAACATAATTCTGTTTTTATAACAATCATGACAACAAAGCTGGAGAAGCACAAAATCTGGGGTATAGTCTATCAATTTTTTCAATGAATTTCTCCATCGTCTGGTTTTGACGAGCTAACAAGTTTTTCAATGCCTTATATACCCTCTTTTTGCTGCGTCTTGTACTCGCAAGATTTAAAATTGCACAATTGGATATTGAAGTATTTTTCATTCGTAAAGTAAAAATAAATATTTAAAATTAGTTTTTTTTATATAAATATTCAAATAATATATTAAAGGATGACACTAATTTTCTATTGAACTATGAAGTAACAAATATATATTGTTAAATGATAAATTATACTTTTCATTTTTATAAACTTTCAAACCTTTATAGCAGATGAATTTGTTCTTAAGACTATAAAATCATATATATTTATACCTTCAACAAAATGATAAATTATGTGAAATAGAATTGAAATCCAAATATTGCAGGAACAAAACAACATAAAATATATGAATCGTATTAGAGTATCATATAACATCACAACCAGGAGCTTGCGACAAGCTTAAACCAATCAAACCTCCTTCGATGGAAAAAATCAGTAATTCTGCCACACGATAAAGTTCTTTCAAATGAAATCTATTTGAGTTTTGAAGCAATCATTACATATTCTACATTAGCAATACCACAACCCCCGAAGAAGAAGAAAAGAACCAATAAGAAATAAATTCATCTGCAAGACCAAAAAGACGAGAAGACTGGCTTATAAGACCACCAAATCTATTTTTTAGCGAGATAAATTTTGCAAGTCCCTTCTCCAAAGTAGTTGGAAATTGTAATAACTGCAGTGTGTGACCAGTTGGAGCTGTATCAAATACTATTACTGAATAATCCATAGTCTGAAATAATTCCAACACTTATGCAAAGCCCATGGCCTCATCTACTCCAGTTATGGCATTTGATAGCTCTGAGTGACGCAGGAGCTCATGTTTGAATGGTCCAATTATTTTAAAACTAGGCCAATTTACATTCCTGTAGCTTTTCTTCTTCTTTACCTGTGTAAATATCTCTCCTATAAATAGTTAGTGTTAATGAGAATAAAGGGAGTTCAGTTTTTCCCCGACTCAGCTAAGTGCTGTTTTCAAATTCCTGTTTTCTTTTATTTCCCGCGGCTGGGTTTCCCCTGTTTTCTGCAGGAGTCCGAGTGGGGGAAGAAGACAGATGCCCGGAGCCCGCATTGATCCCACGGTTGGCCACCCCTTAAAGTGACTAAGGCGGTGTCATCTGGTATCAGAGCGCAGCTAGGCAGCAATGCCGCCACGGAGGAACCGCCAGCGTCCGGTGAGAGACATGGTGGTTGAAGATTTGCAAAGAGAGATCCAAAGATTGCAACAAGAATTGTCCAGGCGAGATCAACAAGAGGTGAGGGGTGGACAAGAAGAAGAAATTGTCAACCCTTTTCATCGGGAGACATCTAGTGACGAAGAAGCCCAACCAAGAAGATTCAGACCGGAGCATCCACCCGGACGGGTAGACAGTGGAATCAAGATCGATCTTCCTGAATTCGAGGGAAGGTTGGACCCTGATGAATTCTTGGATTGGCTACATACAATTGAACGCATTATTGAATTTAAAGAAGTTCCGGCCGAAAGGATAGTTAAGCTGGTAGCTATCAAGTTAAAGAAGGGTGCCTCCCTATGGTGGGAAAATTTGAAGCGAAGCCGGGAACGAGAAGGGCGGAGCAAAATTACCAGCTGGGAGAAGATGAAGAAAGAAATGCAGCGAAAGTACCTCACTGATTACCACCGGCGAAATTTATTCTTGAAACTACATCGACTACAACAGCAAAACTTATCTGTAGAAGAGTATGTCGCCGAGTTCGAGCAGCTCTCGTTGAAGTGTGATCTGAATGAACCCGTGGACAACACGATAGCTCGATTCTTGGAGGGGTTACAGCCCTCGATCGCTCACGTCGTCCAGTTACAACCGCATTGGACATTACAAGATGCGATTAATTTGGCAATACAGGTTGAGAAGCAACAAAAAACGTCCAAGAACATGCCTTTCAAATTCAAAGACAACACGGGGGAAAAATCCGCACCGTTCCAGCGGGGGGGAACTTCGTCCACACCAGAGAAACCTCCGGGATCGACAGAAAAACCTACGGGGCGCTGGGGAAATTCTTCTGCAACCACAAGCGGTACTCCGGCTCGAAAATGTTTCAAGTGTCAAGGATTCGGTCACATTGCCTCGAATTGCCCCACCCGAAGAATTGTAACCATTTTTGAGGAAGAACCCGATCTTGAGGAGGCTGGATCAGCAGAAAAGATGATAGACAGAGAACCAATGAATCAACCTACTGTTATTGAAGCGGACGAGGGCAACTTGTTGGTCCTTCGACGTTTATTGAATAATCACAAGGAAGAACCAGAGCAACGACATAATCTCTTCCGCACGAGGTGCACCATCCAAGAACGAGTATGCCAAGTCATTGTGGACAGCGGTAGTTGCGAGAATATCGCCTCGTGTGCACTGGTGGAAAAATTGCAGCTGGCCACGGTCAATCATCCTCAACCTTATGCTCTGTCGTGGATACAGAAAGGTAACACCATTGAAGTTACCAAGCGCTGCCTTGTTCATTTCTCTATTGGCAAGTTCAAGGATCAAGTTTGGTGTGACGTTCTTCCGATGGACGCTTGCCATTTGCTGCTGGGGCGTCCTTGGCAATTTGACAGGAAAACCATCCACAATGGCTTCACCAACACTTATACCCTCACCCAGGGGCCTGAAACCATTGTGCTACTGCCGGTCAAGTTTCCATCCGAAGATTTGGGGAGTGTTCAACTGATGGTGACCCAAGCTGAATGTAGGATGGCATTACAACAATCTGAAGGTGGATATCTGGTGCTGGTCAAAGAAACTGCTGAGGAACGCCGTCCTCTGCCTCCTGAAGTACAGCCATTGCTTAATGAATACCAAGAGGTTTGGGTGGAAGAGTTACCCGCGGGATTACCTTCCATGCGTGAAGTCCAGCATGCCATTGATCTCCTACCTGGGGTGTCACTACCCAACCGGCCGCCATACCGATTAAGGCCTGACGAGCACTTGGAATTAAGAAGACAGATCGAGGAATTATTGGCCAGAGGATACATTCGGCCTAGCACCAGCCCTTGCGCTGTGCCGGCGTTACTAGTGCCCAAGAAGGATGGAACGTATCGGATGTGTGTGGATAGCAGGGCGATCAATAAGATCACCGTGCGGTACCGGTTTTCCAATTCCACGAATCGACGATCTCTTCGATCAGCTGCAAGGAGCAACCATCTTCTCAAAACTGGACTTAAGAAGCGGCTACCACCAGATCCGTGTGCGAGAAGGTGATGAATGGAAAACCGCCTTCAAGGTGCGTGACGGCCTCTACGAATGGTTGGTCATGCCCTTCGGGCTATCTAATGCGCCGAGTACCTTTATGCGGCTCATGAACCAAATCTTCCAGCCGTTGCTTAGCCAATGCGTGATTGTCTATTTTGATGACATATTGATATACAGTCCGGACCTACCGTCCCATTTGCAGCATCTGCGACAAGTTTTACAGATCCTGAGTGAACAGCGGCTCTACTGCCATCCTGGGAAGTGTCAGTTCTTGGATTCCAAGATACAATTCCTAGGATTCATCCTCTCAGCAAAAGGCATTGAAGTAGACTCCGAGAAAGTTGGAGCCATACTGACATGGCCCGTTCCTTGCTCGTTCACAGACGTCCGAAGATTTCACGGACTCGCCTCCTTTTATCGCCGGTTTATTGCTAACTTCAGCACCATTGCCGCTCCTCTCACTGAATTGCTAAAAGCCAGTACATTCAGTTGGACACCTGAGGCACAACTCAGTTTCGAAGAATTAAAACAGAAGATGACTACCACACCCGTTCTACGACTCCCTGATTTCAGCAAACTGTTTCACGTGGAGTGTGACGCCTCTAACGTGGGCATAGGAGCGGTACTCAGCCAAGAGGGACAACCCATCGCTTATTTCAGCGAAAAATTGAATCAGGTGCGGCAGCGGTACTCGACGTATGACAAGGAGTTCTACGCGATAGTTCGCGCTTTACATCACTGGAGCCACTACCTACTGTGCAAAGAGTTTGTTCTGTTCACAGATCACGCAGCTTTGAAGTTCTTGGATAGTCAAAAAAAAACTGCTCGGAAAGACATGCTACCTGGTCCGAGTTCTTATCTGCATTTCAATTTGTACTCAGGCATAAGGCGGGAAAGGACAATCAGGTGGCCGACGCTCTTAGTCGGCGTTATGTGCTACTTCAGGCGGTACAGGCCAAGTTAACAGGTTTTAACGCTATTAAAGAATTATACGCAGCGGATCCGGACTTTCGTGTTATCTGGGAAAATTGCCAGAAAGCTCCCCTATCAATTGTTTTATATCAAGGATGGCTTCCTGTTCTACAACGCGAGAATCTGTATCCCCAATTGCTCCGTGAGGTTGGCTTTGATTGCCGAGTGTCATGATGGAGGACTATCAGGCCATTTTGGTCGCGACAAAACGCTGGCCATCACTCGCGAAAAATTCTTCTGGCCAACAGTTAAGAAGGATGTTACTCGGTATACCCGAAGTTGCCAAGTTTGCAAAAAGGCTAAAACGACACTGACCAACGCCGGCCTGTATACTCCGTTACCTATTCCGGAGTGGCCCTGGGATGACGTTAGTATGGATTTCGTCGTCGGATTGCCACGGACCCAGCGAAGCAAGGACTCCATCATGGTTGTGGTTGATAGGTTCTCCAAAATGGCGCATTTCATTGCGTGTCAAAAAACTCTGGATGCCACTCATATCAGTGATCTCTACTTTAAAGAGATAGTCCGTCTTCATGGTATACCACGGACCATCATCTCCGACCGAGACGTCAAGTTTCTTAGTCATTTTTGGCGAACGTTGTGGGGGAAGCTGGGAACTCGACTCCAGTTTAGTTCGGCGGCGCATCCTCAGACGGACGGGCAAACCGAAACCGTCAATCGAAGTCTAGGCAATCTGCTTCGTTGTTTTGTAGGGAAGAATTTGAAGCAATGGGATCTCATTCTTCCTCAAGTAGAATTTGCATTTAATCGGTCGACGAACCAGACCACCGGTCACAGCCCATTTGAGATCGTTTATGGTAATAACCCGCTTACGCCACTTGATTTGTTACCTGCAATTTCCATGATTGCTTACAGCAAAGAAGGCGAGCGACGCAGTGAAGAGATCAAAAGACTACATCAACAAGTAAGGGAAAAAATCGCACAACAGAACACTAAGTATCAACACCAAGCCAACAAGCATCGAAGATCAGTCGTCTTCCAGGCTGGTGATATGGTATGGATCAAACTAAGGAAGGAAAGGTTTCCAGCCGGACCATTCGGTAAGCTGAAACCAAAGGCTGATGGCCCGTTCCGAGTGCGCAGAAGAATCAATGACAATGCGTATGAAATCGAACTTCCGGGTGATTACAATGTATCTGCCGTCTTTAACGTCGCCGATCTCACTCCCCATTACGATTTAGAAGACACTTCTCCCACCCCGGGTGAATGACGCAGGAGCTCATGTTTGAATGGTCCAATTATTTTAAAACTAGGCCAATTTACATTCCTGTAGCTTTTCTTCTTCTTTACCTGTGTAAATATCTCTCCTATAAATAGTTAGTGTTAATGAGAATAAAGGGAGTTCAGTTTTTCCCCGACTCAGCTAAGTGCTGTTTTCAAATTCCTGTTTTCTTTTATTTCCCGCGGCCCTGTTTTCTGCAGGAGTCCGAGTGGGGGAAGAAGACAGATGCCCGGAGCCCGCATTGATCCCATGGTTGGCCACCCCTTAAAGTGACTAAGGCGGTGTCACTGAGACAAAGCTGTCAATCCCTTCATCATTTGTTAGATCTTTGTTTTCTATTTTAGGATCCACCTCCATGGCGATGAGGATTTTGAATCCATTGACAAGTGTGGGGATCTTGGTGAATTGGTGTTGAAAAGCTTCGCTTAGGTTGTGGGCAGGATTGGTGGATATCATGAGGACCCAATGCCTCACTGAAGCCAACAGAATCGATAGAATCAAGCTACAAGACGTCCACACCTTCCTTTCCACCCACGAACACTCCAATATATTTCGCAAAGTTCCCTTGGGAATCACCACCCTCGTTAGGGAACTTTGCGGAATATATTGGAGCAAGAAAGTCGAAAGTGGGTGTTTGCGGGTGGAAAGGGAGGCATGGGAAAGACCACTTGCAGCACAATTCTATCAATTCTGTTGGCTTCAATGATTCATTTTGTCCTCGTGACATCCACCGATTCCGCCCACAACCTAAGCGACGCTTTTTAGTAGCGATTCACCGAGATTTATCCCCGCACTTGTCAATGGATTTAACAACCTCTTCGCCATGGAGGTCAATCTTAATGTAGAAAATGATGATCGTAACAAATGATGAAAGGATTGATAGCTTGGTCTCAGAGATATCAAATGTATTAAATGATTCATGTCATGATTATTCGATAAGTTTTACGTTGAATGTCGGCTACCTAACGTAACCTTCGATTTTTCTCGTCCAGGACTTGGAACCTGGCAACGGCAGTGTTTTCAGAAGGACAAACTTAGCATATATATTTCCATGCAATCTGCCAGCCTTTTTCTCGTCTGGCAGAAATTTAACCAAAATCTCATTAAATCAAGCGTGAGAAACTTCCCAAAAGCTGTTATGCTAGCATCAACATCATGATTGTCTTCATCCTCATTCAACAATTTATCAAGAATCAACTCCATTGCTTTAAATATTTCATTCAACTGCTACTGGGACAGACCTTCCTTGCAAGAGGGATTTTTTTTCCTCATGGAATGGATGAAGACTTCTGCTCCTAACAATTCTTATTCAGCAATCCGCATGCCTTTATCTGATCAGCAGAGAGTAAAGGTGTCTCCTTGAAGGCTAGTACTGCTCGAATGTCTTATATAAAGAGCCATGCATGAAAGAAAATTCAAGCTGACTGATCCTCCTGGGGAACTCACGAGGGATGAATTATTCTGTGCGCCGTCTAGAGTTCAATGAAAATGCGCCACATCACCTCTTATTCGGTACCGCGGCTCGGTATTGCTCGGTACTGGATGACGTGACTGCATCTGATTCGTCTCTGGACGATCGATAAGTTGCGTCTTTGGACGATAAGTTGCATCCGATGTCCCACACGAGGAGGAGGAGATACCTCTACCTACTCGTATACCTGAAGATGCTAAGTTGAAAGCTCACTATGATGAAACTGGAGCTCTGTTCATGGAGATTATGATTCTACTTTTCTGAAATGCCTGAGAAGAATTTTTTTCTTCTGCGTTTCATTTCATGTTGAACTTCCTTATATATACACATATTTATATCCAAAATAGTAAATATTAATGTTGAATATAAGAAGGAATGAATTGATTATTATAATTAAAGCAAATATGACAACATTTATTATAAAGTTATATTGTTGCCATGTTATATAATTTCATATAAAAAATTAGTGCTAAACCAATTCTCTTATCATAAATTTATAAAAAATTACAAGATTACCTTCTGCAAGTATTATGGGCTAAATATTATTCTCATATGTGATTTTATTATAGCTTTATTTCATACCTTACATACATCATTAAACATTGGCTCTGACCATATATTATTTTATTTCTTTTCTAGTCTCATTACTATTTTAGATGTTTTTTATCTCTGATTTTTACAATATTCGCTTTAGGTAAATTCTAAAGTGATTATACTTTACCAACTTAATCATAATTCATCATCAAATCAGATGCAAAAAAGTTTTTTTTTTATTTCTTAGATATTTAGATAGCTTAAATTTGTTTTTTGGTTGAAGAAATTCATATACTTCAATATCATAAGTTTTTTTTTTTTTTTAATTTTACATTCAAATGATACAATATAAAAATTAATTATTTAATAATTTGTTACACTGTCATAGAATTATGAATTTGCTAACATTCATAATTAAATTTTAAAAATTAATTAGTTTGTTGCCATAACACCTTAAATTCACACTAATATACTTCTTTGTAATAAACTTTTTTTTTTTTTTTTGAAAAGGGTTAAATTTTATTAAGTGTTGCAGAGATGAGGATGCTCAGGTGGATGAGTGTCTTTACTTCTAAAGATAAGGATACGAAATTAGCATATACGTGAAAAAGTTGGAGTAGCTCCATGGAAGATAAGATTAGAGAGAGTTGCCTTAGATGATTTGGTCACATAAAACAATGACCTTCCAATGACCCGGTTAGGAAAGTAGATGTATTAGATTTGACTTTTATTAAGAAAGGTAGAGGTAGACCTAAAAAGACTTGGCTAGACAATATTAGAAGTGGCATTTCTTTATTAGATTTAAATGAGAATTTAACCCTTAACAGAACACAACGGAGAAAAAGGATTCATGTAGCCAACCCCACATAGTCGGATAAAGGCTTGTTGTTGTAAGAAAGTAATTACATAGACCTTGAAGAAATCTACAACTCGCTATTACTCAAAGAGCTATAATCAAAAGATAAAAAAACCTATAGAGCACAAGATTCCTATCTAAGATACAAAATAGTGCAGAAAGTAAAATGGTATGCAAGAAGCCAATGCCTGAAAAATTAAAGAGGAAGCAGCCAACAAGAGAATCCATAGTAAAGACAACAGGCAATAAATAACATTCCTCCTGCAAAAAATATATGTCACCAAAATAGCAATTTGTCATAGCCAACATACCTTGAAATGCCTTGAACCATGTCACAAAACGCCACCACAACAAAATCCTAACCAAATAGAGAGAGACCCACCAGCAAGCCAGTACATCTAGAGGATGAAACAAAAATAAGATGTAAAACCACAAAACCTAGAAAAATTAATTAAAGATGTAAAACCACAAAACCTAGAAAAATTAATTAAATAATAACACAACATGAAAAAATCTTCTCCCCTCCGCCTCCCTGGTCTTCATCCATCATCGAGATCACACTCTGGTTATCATCTCTGCTTCCAATATTTTCCTCCGTGACTTAGGGAATTTCTCTTTTACCTTTTAATGTTGTGGTTTTCCTTCGGCCCCCTTTCGGTTGATTAGGGTTTGAATATTTGGTATGCTCTCAAACCTGAAATTTCTCAGTGGTAAAAATAAATCGCATTCTTTCGAATACATGTTTTTTAGTTCCTCTTCCTCTACCCTATTTCCAGACCTGAAGGTGACCACTCATTGTGGTATGGAAGCATTATGGATTTCGGAGGAAGAAGTTGAGGTCTTAGCTGCCCCTTTTCAGTTTGTTTTGGTTGGAAAATTTATATTTCATAGACTCAAACTCAATTTAATTCATAGTTTTTTCTTTAATCTCAAGCTCTCTGAAAAATGTTTTAGTCACCCTCCTTGATCCTCGACATACTCTTATTAAATTGTCCAATGATTTGAATTCTAGTTGCATTTTTTGGGCATAGATCTTATTATGTTTCTAATTGTTATATGAAGCTCATAAAATGGCCCTCTTTGTTTATAATTGTTATATGTTTAGTTGAATCATCTATTGTTCCTATCTGGATCTCTTTTTTTTTAGCTTAGGCCACACAACTTTTCTCATCCAGGATTTTATATGGATTAGGTTCTAATTTTGGACGGCCATTGCAAATTGACAATGTTATTATTGTTGGTTCCAGACCCTCTATTACTAAGTTGCTTGTGGAACTTGATATCACTAAACATTTCCAAATTATGCTTGGCTTGGCCTTGATAAGTTTGGCTATGTTCAAAATATTGTTATGGATGAATTCCCTGCATTTTGTGATCATTGCAAAACCTTAGGTCATTGTAAGAATGAATGTTATTTGTTTCATCTACACCTTAGGAAAAAACCATGCACTAATTCTAGAGTTATGAAAAATGACTTTAAAATAGCTAATGAGGATAATGTATTAATTTTTTATTCGACTACTAAAACAAATAATGATCTCAATATTGCTAATTTGCCTATCCCCTCTTTTCATGTCAATGTTTCTATGGGTAGTGTTGATGTGTTTGATCATAATATGGTTTATTATGCAACCCCTTCCTGGATAATAATGTTTAGAATTTTCGCACCGATCATAATGTGGAAGTTTATGACGGTGATCCTTCTAGGTCTATTGATGTTTCTAACTTGGTCTCGATTATTACTATTCTCATCAATTACTCATTCTCTAACGATGAGCCAGTACAAAATGTGGATGGGATCTCTGATGGGGATTGTGGGTTATTATGGAGCTTGATGTATGTTATTGTGTTATATTGGAATATGCTTATATTTTTTTTTATACAAAAATAATGAAAGTCTACTAAAATACGCAAGTATACATACCGATCCAGTAATAAAGTAATAAAGTAAAGTATCAATCTTATGAGAAAGTGTTATGCTTAATTACAATTAAATTACTATTGCTTAATTCAAATGCACAATTTATCCTACTGAAAGTAAAATTTAATATTTTTGAGTTTTTGTCATTTAAGAAACTTGCAAGAAGATTTGATACCAATGATGATAAATGTTTCAGATTAATGAATGTGAGCAATATAGTTTTCCTAATGAGACTCTTAATTTTAAATGTGAATGAGAGTATATGCATTCATAAATCTATGTTGATCTTGTAGGGGTGAAAAGAAAGTTTTATGGTCTTCCAAATTTTTTTTCATCTACATAGAACCTATAAAGTTAAACATTATATTTTTAAACATGCCAGCATTAATCTATTTAAATACTCTTAATTGATCCAACATTCCTCCATCGAGATTATACATCACACTAGATATTAACTATATACATGATCATCGAAGCATTAAATGAAGAATGTGAGACATAAAAAATATCGATATTAGTGACTGTAATGCTTTTACATCATCAGTCCAAAGCTAGAAAATTAGCCTGACATGAAAGATACAAAAATGAACTCATTTTCAGTTTATTCCCTAAAATAAGGGATACAAGAGAAGTAATAAGTATCATATGGAAGGATCAATTAATATTCTTCACACACCTTCCTCTAACAATAGAGTTGCTTACACAAGATAGACTAAGATCACCAAATACAAGTATCTTATACTTCATTATCTGGTTCCATCGTTTAACTTCTTCTTTTTCCTTCAAGGCTTTTCTTTCACTTTGCCTTCACCTAAAGATTTGAAGCGCTTGAGAAGAATAACTAAGACCTTAGGAGGTTTCTTTATTTTCATTCTTTTCTGGGCTTCCTTGCAGATTGCAGCATTTGTTACAGAATAATTTAGCCTCAGCATTCAAAGTCTCTGTTGAACTGAAATTTGAGCACCATTCACATGAAGATGGCTTGTGATGTGGGGAGTAAATCGTTGGATCGTTCACCAAAAAAAAATGAGGATAACTTTCACCAAAAACTTTCATTTAGGCATTGGTCAATTTATGGCAACCAGCATTGATAAATTTTATCAGTCACAGTTTTCATATGAGCTGCAGATATAACATCCAAACACTTTAGCTTCTTCAACGCAGGCAAAATAAACATTGCATCCATATTGTGGCAAACATCTATAAGATCTGCTTCCAAGGAGGCGTTGACTCAAAGTTAAAGGCGTTAAGAGAGGAGCTGAAGCAACAATCACATCTAAGAATGTCTATTAAGCAAAGGCAAACACTTTGGAGCCTTTGCAAATATAGAATGCAATACATAATCAGGCAAGCAATGACCACCGAAGTCTGGCTGCAATACCTTCAAATTATCAATATTGCATTGAGAAAAAACTTCCTCAAACAACTTATCTGTCGCCCACGAACAGTCTTCTTCTTTGATGAGTTGATCTGATTAAAGAGATCAGCCAAACATGTCAGCAACTTCTCTTCTGCTTCTCCATCTTTTCTGAAATGCCTGAGAAGATTTTTGTTCTTCTGCATTTCATTTCATGCTGAACGGCTTTATATATACACATATTTATATTCAAAATAGTAAATAGATTATAATAGGAACTAATTAAATTAGCTCTCCTTCCATCTTTCTGTATGGCATGAATTAATGTTGAATATAGGAATGAATTAATTATCATAATTAAAGCAAAATTTATTATAAAGTTATATTGTTACCAAGTTATATAATTTCATATACAAATTAATCATAAATTTATAAAAGTTGCTAATATAACCAACACTATATATATATATATATATATATATATATATCAGAAATCAACAAAAAAAATTTTAAAATAACTTAAAATAAATAATAAATCAATACCTAAAGAGCAAAGAGGGAGATATTATTCCCCATTAATGCATATAGCTAAATATTACCATATGTGATTTTATTATAATTTTATTTCATTTCTCACATACTCCATCATTAAACATTGACTTAGACCATATAGAAAGAAGTAGAGACATGAAAATTATTTAATTTATTTCTATTATATATAGTTTCATTACTATTTTGGATGTCTATGTGTATATACTAATTAGGTTTGCTTTCAATTTTTATTTGTAGCTCTTCGAGCATTAGCGAGTTATTAATCCCTTTTAACGTGTACGTCCTACTATGGGCTGGATAAGATCATAACTTGTATCATTAGCATGATAGAAATCAAACATGCAAATGGTCCAATGTCCCCATGCATGTTTTTTAAGGAAAGTGTATTGTAGCATGCAAGGCACTAGGAATCTTCCTAGTGAGATAGAGGCTTAGAAGCCTCTTCACACAATTGATTTTGCTCCTTGACCTCCCTATTATTACATAAAGGTAGATGAATGTGCTTACTTGTAACTAAAGAGAAATCATTATGAAATGGCTCAAAAGAGATCATTAATTGGCTAATAAGATAGTGAAGTTGTTTTCTAATTGCTATTATAATGACAGGCATATGTAGAGTGTTGGCTATTGAGAATGATTTGAGGAGTAGCCACATGTCACTTATTGAGAAATAAGCAAATATTCAGTAGTTTGATCTAAAAAATTAATATTGGCCTACCTATTTGTAAGTTATTGAACCTAAAAAATGATGTAAATTTTATTGGTTATTATTTACCAAAAAATATTGATCAATATATTATCACATTGGGTCGTAAATCTCAAGTTTATCATCACTCCTTAATTTCCATATGCCCTACATCCTCAAAAATGATATTATTGATGTACAATGGTATTTACAACTATTGCACTCTCAAGTATAATTATCCTTGGGTCATTAGGTTTACATGAGAGGAATGAATAAAAGGGATAGTATCAATTTTTATTTTTCTTAATTATTTATAATTGAGTTCAATGTGTTGACCAAATTGGATCTTCAGTATTAGGGGTGTCAATGGGTCGGGTTCGAGTCAAACCCGAAACTGACCCGGCACTATTCGGGTCAACCCGAACCTGACCCGTTTTTAAAAACAGGTCAGGTTTTCGGACCCGAACACGACCCGAATGGGTCCGGGTCAACCCGACCTGACACGAATGACCCGAAGTTGACCTAAAATTGCTATTTTTTATGTCAAAAATCATGTCAATCTTAATTTTTCTTGTCAAAATCAGGTCAATCTCGGGTTTCCGAGTCAAATAGGAGTTTTATTGTCATTTTCGAGTTGCTGGGTCAACTCGAACTCGTCTCAATTTTTAAAACGGGTTAATTTGTTGAACCCGAACCCGACCCATTTTAGGTTCGGGTTGACCCTAACCCAGATTTTTCTGGGCGGGTTCGGGTGGTGTTTTGGGTCGTGTCAAAAATTGACACCCCTATTCAGTATACCTTTTATAAAATGGAAATTCCCATCTAAGCTCCCTTGATTTTTATTCCACATTTGAGTCCTTAAGATTTAAAAGAACAAAAAAAAAAAATCTATATGTTCTTCTTCTTTTAAGCTAAGTATAATCCACATGTTAAAATGAATTCCAACAAGCCATTAAGCATGAATGAGAATCCTATATTGCATAAAATGGAGATGGGAGCAGCCCTCCTTTGAAGTTCTTTTGTACCAAATCACCTATTGTGCTTGATGGTTCACTGAGATAATATTTGCATTTCAACAATTGTTCATAGACCAATGCATAGAATTTTGATGTTTATTTTTTATTCCATAGGTGACTAATTTTTTTCAATGTGGTATAAAAAAAACAGGCTGACCTCTAATATTGTGGCCAAAATATTAATAATAATAATAATTTCCTTGCCCATACCTCCACATAAGTAGGCCAGACCTCTAATATTGAGGACCCAACATCAATGATGCATGTCACCAAGAAAATGAATTCTTAATTAATGACTTTATATTACCACGTACTAGTTTATAATGTAGATGCAGGTAGGGGTGTCAATTTTGGGTCACGGGTCGGGTTTGGGTCGAACCCGAAACTAACCTGGTACTATTCGGGTCAACCCGAACCGACCCTTTTTTAAAAACAGGTCAGTTTTCCAGACCCGAACCCGACCGGCTTCGGGTCCGAGTCAACCCGACACGACCCGAATGACCCGTTTCCAACAAAAAAAATTGCTAATTTTTGGGTCAAAATGGGTTAATCTCCTCTTTTAGGGTCAAAATTTGGTCAATCTCGGGTTGTCGGGTCAAAATCGGGTCACTTTCTGGTCAATTTTGAGTCAAAGGGTTAACCCGAACCCGACCCAATTTTTGAAACGGGTCGAAATGTTGAACCCGAACCCGACCCGTTTCGACCCGTTTCGGGTTTGGGTTGACCCTAACTCAAAATTTTTGGATCAGGTTCAGGTCGGGTTTTCGAGTCGTGTCAAATATTGACAACCCTAGATGCAGGTTCACCAATGTCTTTCTCCTCCAACTAATAAAGTAGGGGTCATTTTATTCCTTAACATTAACAAAATTACTATCAAATTCTATTATGATCTTTATTAGACCAAATAGATTAAACATGAGATCCATGATGTTGATATAGAGGGTGAAGTCAACTCTAGATCAAGCATCAACCTAATTTAGGTCCTACTCCTTAGTAAAATTTATCAAGATAAAGATAATGGAAGATGAAATGCATTATTTGTCCTTCCATCAGTAGTTATTCCACATGTCTTCTTAGACTTTATTTTTTCATAACTTTTCCTTAAGTTCTTTGGAAAGAATGTGTGGTTTACTCAATTGATGGGGAAGACATTCATCATCTTGAGGTAAAGAGTTGATGTTTAAGAATTTGTTTTATTTATTGGTAAGATGAAGTGATAACTCATAAAGCAAAAACTTTTGGCTTCTAGATTGGTGGTTATAATTCCTAGGATTATTTCTTTAAATCAAATGTAGAAGCATTTCTGATAATATTTTATTTGCTAAGGAGATGATTCATGACATTAACAAAAAATGTGCCTGTGAATAATTTAATTTTTAAGATGGATATCTCTAAAGCTTATGATAATATTAATTGGTCCTTTATTTTTAATATTCTTCTTCTTTTGTGGTTTGATGATCATTGCATTAAGTTAATTAGAAGTATTATTGAAACTATTTAGTTTTCTATGATTGTTAGCAAGAGAGCTAAAGTTTCTTCAAAGCTTCTTAGGGCGTTAGGTAGGGGGACTCTTTATCTCCTACTCTATATATTATAGCTGTTGAATATTTATCTAGAAGTTTGACTTATTATTCACTTATTATAAAATTTTATCATATAGTATTTTGGTGGATTAAGTATCTCTCATCATTGCTTTGCTGATGATATTATCATTTTTACAATGGTCTATTAAAGGTATTAAGAGAATCATGAAGCTACCAAACATTTTTTAAAATGAAAGTGGTCTTAATTCTAATAATAACAATAGCACTTTTATTGCGAGGAAATGTATGTAGTTGGTGCAAAGCAAAAATATTAATATGTTTTTTTTTTTAAAGCAAATAATCCCTATTTAAAAAAAGGGTGGTTTACTCATTTGATGGGGAAGACATTCATTAACTTGAGATAAAGAGTTAATGTTTAAGATTTTATTTTATTTATTAGTAAGATCGAGTGATAACTCATAAAGTAAAGGGACAGTTTTTTTTCTGCTTCTTAAAGCGACTGTCTAGTACAAAAATTAAAATTTTTATACTAGAAAGCTGCTTTAAGAAGCAATAAGAAAGCCGTCTCAAACGAAGCCTGAGTGATCACACACAACCATAGAAATGTTTTTTTTTTTCAATTTTTTTAATCCAAATAGCAAGTTTTTTAAATGAACATCACAGTTAAAATAGGTAAACAAGCATGTAACTAAGAATTAGAAATACTTAATTGGCATAGGTGACTATGTTCAACTGTAAATACAATTTCAAATAAGGATCCAAGTAATACTACAATACTCCACTCTAATAATAGAAGACTTCTACAGCTTCCACTAGCTAGCACAATGGTTAATACTTCTTCATCAGCTTCTTCAAGCCATTTAACAAATGGCTCAAGAGATTTAACAAAAGTTGCCTTCCCTCGCTACAGAAAAATAGCGTGTTACAGGCGGGCAAAATACGCCGGAAAATGCCTAAAACCCGCCAAAAATTTTGTCGGAAAATTCGGAAGAAAATCCTCCGGAAATACCTCCAAAAAAACCGTCAGAAATCCATCAGAAAATCCGCTGGAAATGTTCTGTCATAAATTTGTATGAAAATATGTCGGTATTTTTGACGAATTTATTTCCGTCGGAAATTAGTGTTTTTCCTGTAGTGCCTTTGGGTTTAAACATTTGGTAACTGAAGAAGAATTGTATCCTCAGCCAGTACATCTTGATCGTAAAGGGTTCTAACACTACAGGAAAATCAACGATTACTAGCGATAATTCCGGGGTAATTCTGGTGGTCAAATAACAGTCGGAATTACCGGCGGTTTAACCGGCTGTCTGACCGCGGTACTAACCGGCAGTTTACCTGGCGGTGTTTAATAATAAACCACCGAAAATGCCAATATTGAAATAACCCCCGAGTAGACTGCAGGTTTTCTGCTTCATTTAAAAGTTCAGCCCACATTTTAACTTGTCGTAGTGTCGCATTAGCATTGTGTTCTTGCTGCTTCATGGCCTCCTCTATCACTTCAGAAATATCAATCTCTTCTTCAATTTGTGTTTTCATTGCTGACTTTATCTTCTTTAGCTTAAAATCAATTAAAAATTTTCTTTTGATTGTATTCAACAAGAAAAGATAGTCCTTTCGTTAAAAATGCTCAAAGAAACCTTCAGCATTGTGTTTTGCTGTTGGGAAGAATTCAAGTAAATTATCCTCCATCTTATCCTTCTTAAAAAGGGCTATAAGATCATCTATGTCATTGTCCTTCAGATACTCCTTCAAGAAATCAGTAATGAATGAAAGAACTAGCCCATTGGCAACAAGAATATCCTTGAGCAAAGGCTTGAAGACTATCTCCGAAGGAAGACCAAATAACTTCTGAGAAAATGTAAGGGCCATGGAAATTTTGAGCTTCATCCTTTCATTGTCCTCAATAGGTCCAAACACTGTAAAAATCTTCGCATAGTATTTTCTAAGTTTTTTCTTAGAAAAGGTCGACGCCTTAAGATTTTTTGTAAATAGAGAATAGAATGATATATATCTTCTTGTGTTGCCTCACAATGTATAACAGAATAAGAATGTCTATCTCCTTCATTAGGCACAATAAAACCTAATGAAAGAGATAGACATTCTAATTATGTTATAGATTATGAGGCAACACGAGAAACTATATTGTCTTATATACGTTCTATACTTACAAAAAAGCATAATGCGTCTACCTTTTCTAATTAAAAACTTAGAAAATGTTATGCGAAGATTTTTACAGTGTTTGGAACTATTTGAGGACAATGAAAGCAAGAAGCTCGCAATTTTCATCGCCCTTACATTTCTCAGAAGTTATCTGATCTTCCTTTGGAGACCGACACGATTTTGATGTATTGCATATAATTAATGATGTTGAATAGATATGCATGACTATTTATGGTTTACATGAATGCAACTTAGAATTACAAAGCAAGACTATTTGTCTTTTAAATGTATCAGTCATGACCAATGATAGCTCAAAAGGCATACAAAATTTAGGGTGGTTTAAAAGTATGTTGAACCATTTTTGTCTACATCTTTTTGCAAATAAAATATTTATCAATTGGAGTATGATCATTAAACATTTATCTAATGCCTTACAGAAGAATTTCTTCTTCTGCATTTCATTCAATGTTGAACTTCTTTATATATATGCATATTTATATCCAAAATAGTAAATAGATTATAATAGGAACTAATTAAATAATCAAATTAGCTCTTCTTCCTTCTTTCTATATGGCATGAATTAATGTTGAATATATGAAGTAATAAATTAATTATTATAATTAAAGCAAATATGACAACATTTATTATAAAGTTATATTGTTGTCATGGAGAAATTATTACTTGTGGAGTTTAAATATAGTTTGTTTCCACACTCCAATCAAAATAGACATGTCACGTGTCAAATTGTACTGTGTACAGGCGTCATGGCCTATTTTGATTGGAGCTCGGACATCGTCCGAACTCCACACATAGAGACTTGAAAAGTATTTAATTTATTTCTATTATTGGCTTTGTTTGTGACGTTTTCTTATTGCTTTTTAAAGCAACTTTTTAGTACAAAAATTCTAAGTTTGTATTAGAAAGATGTTTTAAGAAGCAATAAGAAATATGTTCCAAACAAAGCCATAGTCTCATTACGAATTTCCTTTTAGGTATATTTTAAAGTAATTATACTTTACCAACTTAATCATGATTTATTATCAAATCAGATGAAAAATGTTTTTTATTTCTTATATATTTATATATCTTAAATTTATTTTTTGGCTGAAGAAATTCATATACTTCAATATCATAAGTTTTTTTTTTTTTTTTTTTGAATTTTACCTTCAAATGAATACAATATAAAAAATAATTATTTACACTATAAAAAATTTATAATTTATTAATATTCATAATTAATTTTAAATTTTAATTAATTTCTTAGCAAGCATAGCATGCACCTTAAAATCTTACTAATATACTTCTTTGTAATAAACTTTATTGATGATATATAAGACAATTTACTCTAATTTCTTAATTTCCAGCTCTAAAACAAATATCTTGATCACTATTAACTATTGATAATTGACTAATTTTAACATACAAATATGGCTAAAATCAAACTAAGAGACTTCATTTGGTATAACTTTCTTTCTCCTTTATTTTTTAAACAATAATCACAATTTCTATTTGACCATTATTTTTCAAAAAAAAATATGCTGAGAAGTTGCTTTCTACAACAGCTTTAAAAAGTTATTTTCTCAATAACAACTTTTCAAAAACAGTAAGAAAGCTGTCCCAAACTTGTAGGTATTCACATGCTTAATTTTGATTTATATTTTTTGCTTGTTGGTAAAAAAAATTAAAAAATTTATTTTTTGCTTGTTGGTTGAGACTTTATAAATAGGGATTGTGTCATAGGTGGAGATTCAAACGTCTAAAATTAGGCACACATTGGAGAAAAAAAAAAAAAAAATCACACACTCTCTCTCCTCTTTACTCTCTCTCTCTATTACCATTTTTTACCGGCAACCTTTTGTTATTTTGTACTTCTACTGCTAGACCACATGTGCCATCACTCATTGGAGGACCACTAATGCAGGCGGCTCCACTAGTTTTACTCATGTTATTCTACAGGGTGGCTCAGTCTGTTTTCTAACATACTCTGATTTTCTAACTACCTATCTTTCATTTTTTTAATTATATAGTTCTGTGTAAATTGCCTTGTGTTACACAATGAAATACATGAGCTACAGTAATTATCGTTAGCTTCTTCTTCTCTGTTTTTCTCATTTCTCTATTTCAGCTCTAACTTCTCATGGTATCAGAGCCGTGAGCTTTATCGCAATTTCTTTTCTTCATCCCTTTATCTTAAGTTGTTTGCAATGGGAGATCAAGCTTCTTCTGCTCCAACTCCAATTCCGACTCAGCAAACATCATCTCTGTCGGCAGCCATAGCGAAAATTGTTATTCCCTCTCCATTGAAGTTTCTTATGAACAATCTGAAATAGATAGTTCATACTCAACTCACTACAGAGAATTATGTCATTTGGAGACTTCAAGTCTTCAAACTTTTTTTGGAAAATGTATTTGAGAAATATCTTACAGGTGAACAAGTTTGTCCTCCCAAACCTGCCTCGTCTTCTTCTTCATTGGATCAAGATTATCGTTTATGGTGTCTGATAGACCAAAATCTAGTTTCTTCTCTTTTGTCTACTATTTTGCTGGTGGTGCTTCCATACAATCTTAATCTCAGTTCAGCTCATGAAATTTGGACCACTTTGGAGCTTCGTTTTCAACCTACGAATAAGTCGCGGGTGATACAGCTGAAAAATGAACTTCATCGAGTTCAGATGTGTGATAGCACGATGACATAGTACCTAGCTCAAATCAAAACTATAGTAGACAACATAGCAGCTGCTTGTTCTTACATTGATGTAGAAGATATTCTACATCATATTCTCAATGGACATCCATCGTCGTATAATGCATTCAAAACTGCAATAAGAACCAATCTTCAGCCAATCAGTCTAGACACACTTTATTCACTTCTATGTAGTGAAGAAGTGAATATTCAAAATAAAGTTCAAAACAGTTCCTCATCGCAGACGAAAAACTTGGCTCTTTATTCCACTGAGGAATGTCTCGTGGACGCTCAACTTCGGGACATTCAAATCGTGGTCGAGGGAATTCTTCTCGTCAGCAGTTTTACACCAGCAATAGACCTCTGTTACCTTCTGTATTACCGGTTGCTCGACCTGTCTGTCAGATTTGTCTCAAAATAGGTCATACAACTGTTACATGTTGGCACCAATGCAACTTGCAGTACTCAACTGCCCCGCGTGCTATGCTCACTCAAACTCCGTCACCCAACACAAAATGGGTTCTTGATTCAGGTGCTTCAACCCATCTGACTTCTGATGCCATCAATCTTCATCAATCCCTTCCTTAGCACGGTATTGATTATGTTTCCATTGCGAATGGAACACAACTTCCTATACATAACAGCGGGCAGGGCATTCTACCTCTTCCAGATACAAATCGTAAGCTTTTTCTTCGCCACGTATTACATGTTCCTTCACTTTCACACAATCTTCTCTCTATTCATAAATTGACATCAGATAATTCTTGTTCTGTTTCATTCGATGCTAATGATTTTGTGATCAAGGATCTCCTGGACAATCAAGTTCTCCTAGGTGGTCGTAGCCGTGATGGTATCTACCCCATTCCTACCTCTTCATCTCAGGATTTCTCAGCTCATCAAGCATTACTTGCATCTGCACCGACATGGCATGCTTGTTTAGGACATCCAAATCAACAAGTTCTATGTGTTTTAGCTCAAACAAATTCCTCCTTATATATCCCTTCTTCTTCATTTGTTTGCACTCATTGTAATGTGGGGAAAAGCAACAAGTTAACCTTTAGTCGTGTTCTAAATAAAACTACTCTAGCCTTTGCTCTTATATACTCTGATGTATGGGGCCCTGCTCCAGTTTCTTCACTTAATGGTTATCGTTATTATGTTCTCTTTATTGATGATTTTACTCGATATTGTTGGCTTTTCCTCATGCATTTTAAAAATGAAACATTGTCCAAGTTACAAGAATTTAATAAACTTGTTCATACCCACTTCAATGCTTAAATTAAAACTTTTCGCTCATATGACGGTGGTGAATTCACCAGCCACTTGTTCAAACAATTTCTACTAAATCAAGACATTGAACATCAATTTAGTTGTCCATATACTCCCGAACAAAATGGCGTTGTTGAGCGCAAGCATCGTCATCTTTTGGAAACTACACGTACTTTTCTACATGCTGCTAGTTTACCATATCAGTTTTGGGCTGAAGCTTTGCAAACTTTCAGCTATACTATCAACCATCTACCTTCCAAATCCATAAATCTTCAAAACCCCTATAAATTGCTCTATAATTGCTGTCCAGAATATAAGCACCTTTAGTCTTTGGATGCTTGTGTTTTCCCTTGCTTAAACCCCTATCTCCTAGCAAACTGCATCCTAGATCTAGTGAGTGTTTATTTCTTGGATATTCTACAGCTCATAAGGGATATCATTGTCTTAATATGAGCACTAAAAAATTACACATCTCGCGTCATGTCATTTTTCATGAACAAATTTTTCCTTATTCTTCTATCTCAAGTTCACCACAATCCTCAGTTATTGATTCCTCCATTTTCCCTCTGCTCTTAATACCCACCTCCACAATTACTTCTACTTCCACAACTCCACATTCTACTACCATTACCACTCCCATTCTTCTCATCCTACATATTCTCTATCACTTTCAACTTCAGCATTCTGCTTCCCCTACAACTTCTCCCAACAATGCCCTGCTGTCGTCAATTGCTGCTAATCAACTGTTTCACCCTATGCAAACCAGACTTCATTCTGGCAATTCAAAGACAAAACAAATATTTGATTTATTTGTCACTACTTCTATGTTACGAACCCCTACTAGTTACAATCAAGCAGTGAAATATCAAGGGTAGCGTGATGCTATGAATGCTGAGTTTAGAGCTCTACAAAACCAAAGGACTTGGTCCTTAGTTCCACCTCCATCAAATGCCACAATTCTTGGCTCTCGGTGGATTTATAAACTTAAACTCAAACCCAATGGTCAGTTAGATCGATACAAGGCTCGTCTTGTAGCTCAAGGGTTCAAACAAGAGTAAGTGACTTTCAGTCCAGTCACAAAAATGCCAACCAAAAGAATTCTTCTTACTATTGCACTCATTAGAGACTGGTCGGTATTGCAGCTTGGCATTTCAAATGCTTTTTTACATGGTGATCTCACTGAAGACATTTACATGAATCAACCACCTGGGTTTGCTAATGTTCAATTTCCACATCATGTTTGTAAGCTTCATAAGGCCATTTATGATCGTAAACAAGCACATCGGCAGTGGTATACAAAGCTTACAAACTTTCTAATTGATTTCAGTTTTCAACTCAGCAAATCAGATCCATCTTTATTCATTTATTCCACAGCCACAACGCAAGTTTATTTGCTTATATATGTTGACGATTTTCTGTTGACAGGTAATAGTTCTCAATTGGTGCAGCAGCTTTTAGACAAGCTAAAGTCTACATTTTCTCTAAAACAGCTGGGCAATGTCTCAATGCTCCTTGGTATACAATTTTCTAGGACAGTGGATGGTTATTTTCTCCATCAAACATACTAAATCAAGGAGTTACTTCACCAATCAGGTTTTGCAAACTGTAAATCTACACCGACTCCTATGTCGCCCGCTCATCACAACAAAAGGTTTTGGATGATCCCTCTTTGTTTCGCAAATTGGTGGGCTCATTGCAATATTTGACTATTACTAGACCGGATATTGCATTTGCTGTCAATAATTCTTGTCAACGCATGCATGCTCCAACCAATAATGATTATCAAGCACTCAAACATATATTAAGGTATCTACAAGGTACTCTTACATATGGACTTCCTTTGCTCAGCGACAGTCTTTCTATTTCTACTTATGTTGACGCTGATTGGGCTGCTGATACAATTGATCGTAAATCTGTGAATGGATTTTGTACGTTTCTTGGTTCCAATTTAATCTCCTGGTGTGTTAAAAGAAGCCCACCGTTGCAAAATCATCTACTGAGGCTGAATATCGTGCTCTGGCTTCCGCTACTTTGAATGTCATTTGGCTTAGTCGTCTTCACAGTGAGCTACAAGCTCCTCAATCTTCTGCAACTAAAATCTTTTGCAACAATACTTCTGCCATGGCACTGGCTCATAATCTAGCCTTTCATGCTAGGACAAAGCAAATTGAGATTGATCATCACTTTATAAATCAACATATCCAGTCACATGCTATTCATCTACTTCACATCATCTCAGTTAATCAACTTGCTGATATTCTCACCAAGCCGCTGCCTGTTTCTCACTTCCATGCTTTACGAGAAAATTAACAATCCAACATCTTGATTGTTAATTTGAGGGGGGGATGTTAGACCACATGTGCCGTCACCCATTAGAGGACCACTAATGTAGGCGGCTCCACTAGTTTTACTCATGTTATTCTACAGGGTGGCTCAGTCTGTTTTCTAACAGACTCTGATTTTCAAACTACCTATCTTTCAGTTTCTGATTATATAGTTCTGTGTAAATTGCCTTGTGTTACACAATGAAATACATGAGCTACAGTAATTACCGTTAGCTTCTTCTTCTCTATTTTTTTCATTTCTCTGTTTCAACTCTAGCTTCTTAGCTACTAGTTAAAAGCTTATAACCCTCTCTCTCTCTCTCTCTCTCTCTCTCTCTCCTCTCATGAGGGTGAGATGATTTTAATTTTTTTTATTTTTTTACCCCTATCTCTCTTATGAGGTTACCTATTTTTTGTTGGTTTTAATTAAAGCATCTTAAACCTTTGTTTTTTAATTATATTTCTCTATTTATTTATATATTTATGTATCCATTTTAATCATTTATCTTCATATTACAAGTTTTCTTAAAATTAAAAATTTCATCAATTTTTTAAATTATTTTAAAATCTCCAAATTCTCTTTTATAGGAAATTTATATAATTAAAGCCAATAAATTACACTAGAAAAAGATTACAAAATTTAAATTTAAATCAAGTAGCTTAAAAAAAGCTAATTATAATTTTTTATATATTTTTATATTAAGAAGATGTAGCTTTTTTTATATATTTCTTGTTTGTTATAAATTATTTTTTTATTTAAATTAAAAATGGAAATGTTAAGTTAGATATTTAAAACAATTAAAACTCTAATATCAATTTCAAACTCAAATGAAAAAAATTTGACGATATTTTTCAAATTAAAAATTTATGCCCCTACAGATAAATAATCCTGACTTCACACTGCTTGCAAGTTTTTCAAGTTCCTAGCAAACTTACCATATTTGCCTCTATTGTTATGTCGACTTACCTCTAGTCAGCCCAATCCTAATTGAGGAGCACGTATAAGATATTTGGATGTATAAAATTCATGTATTTGCGAGTGCTACAATTAAATTTAAAAATTTAACAAAAAAAATGAAAAGTTTAGGGTTGAGATTCTAGTGTAAATTGCTAAATTTAATAATTAGTTGAAAACTTAAAAAATTAGATGAAAAATGTTAATTTTATAAAAATTATATATATATAATTTAACATTTTTCCATGCCGGGCCTCTGATCCAGAAATTATTGTGTGGTTACTATACGATCAAGAGATCAATCATGACGCACCACGTCATCTGATACACGGCGACACATAATGCGGTCAATTTGGGCGCTATATGTCATTCAATACACTATGTATTGAGTGACATGGCAAGTCTAAATTGACTTCTGAATGGAGATTGTATGACATGACTCGTCCAAATTAACCTCCAAATATGGAACTTTTATTTGGTCATGACACATGACGTAGCTCTACATCCGGACGTCAATAACATGTCGCCACGTGCTCTTACTCTTTACCGTGCGGCCCGACGATGAGACCCGGACCGGAACCCGATATTGCTATGTTCGTGTATTGCTAGGTATTACTCGGTTTTGCTCGGTATTGCTAGGTATTACTTGGCAATAACAAGAAATACCGCTCTTTCAAGACCAATACCCGCAATACCGAGCAATACCTAGCAAAATCGGGGAATTACTTGGTATTGCTCGGTATTGCTAGGTATTGATCTTGGCAGAACGATATTTCTTGTTATTGTCGAGCAATACCTAGCAATACCCCTGTTTGCATAAATCAACCAATACATAGCAATACCGGGTCCAGGTCTGGGTCGGGTCGTCGGGCCGCATGGTAAAGAATAAGAACACGTAACGACATGTTATTGACATCTGGATGTAGAGCTACATCAGATGACCTGAACTAATAATTATGACCTACACCACTCATAATAATTTTTCGTGCCTATATATCGCAGGTAATAATTTGGCCATATGATCAGATAAATTGACTTGAATTCATGCGGTCTTCAGTTCCGTCCTCTCAGCCTTCTTAGAATAATCAGATGGGAAAAGGAGAAGAAACTGATGGAGAGAAAACTTAAAAACGCAATCTTCCTTTCGTCTCGTACTCATCACCGATTTTCTCTGTGGAAAGTGGAAACCATTTCTTCCCTTTGCCTCGAAGCTTGCAGAATACCTCCACAAATCTCTTTCTCCCTCTCTCTCCATAGTTATTTCATCCTCTTGCCTTCCAGTTTCCTTCCTCCATTCGACTCTCCAGTCTTCAAACTCTATCTTTGATGGCTTGATTCGGTTCCATTGTTTCATCTTGGTTAGCTTAATGCGCGCAACAGAATAGAAGATCGTTCGAAGGCGAGCGCCTCTGTGGGATAATGGGGTGTTTCGGGTTCTTGAAGACGAAGCCGAAGAGCAGGAAGGAGCGGGGAAAGTCCGGGTCAGAAGCCCTAGCTGTTTCCGCTACTACAACTTCGTCTTCCAATTACGAAACTAGCCGATCGCATGACTCGACCGGTGGGAAGCAGACCAGTAAATCCTCAGTCTCGACTTCGTCGCAGCCGAGCATCTCGGCCATGTTTGAGGAGAAAGCTGGCGTTCTCCGCGTTTTCGAGCTCGCCGAGCTGCGGAGCGCTACTAATGATTTCAATCGGACGCTTAAGATTGGAGAAGGAGGGTTTGGGAGCGTTTATAAAGGATTCATTAAGCCTTTGGATGAGAAGAGCGGTAGGATTACGGTGGCCGTGAAGACCCTAAATCAGAGAAGTTTGCAGGTACTGTGAGGATTACTATTTAATTGAGCTGTATTTTGTTGTTTTTTGAACCAAAACTATAAATAAATTTGAAATAAAGGGCTGGCGTCAAATTTTTGGCGCTGGTCATTGTCTTCTTCTTGAAATAATTTAAATTAGTATTAGATTTGAATGTTTCCTGCGTGTAGAATTGATGGATATTGAACTGTTACCATCATTCCAAAGCTTACATAAAAACGTGTGGGAATATATAAATAGGAAACTTAGAAGAAAGCAGCAAGGACCGAATTGAAACTCTAGAAAGATGCGATAATTTTTTATTTTGGAAATCATATTTTTGAATATTTTGGCATTGCCCATCGGGGTAATTTCAGTTATGCTGCTATTTGAGGGCTGAGTCTGTACAGATAAGATAGAATATTGTCATCTTCCATGATAACTCAGGTTGTTTAGTTAGCAACGGTTCTTTCTACACTTGTTGAAACTTTCTTGTAAATGTTATCCATGTTGCTTCAGTATTTAGAGTGAAGTGGAACTACATATCCGTAGTGAAAGGTGCTGAGCAGTTTTTCTGTGATTGTAACAATAGCACCATGGAAGATAAACAGGGCATTAGCTTTTTGTCACTGAAAAGAATATACAACTTATGTTCAAGTCAGTTTAAAGATAACTCATGTAGCCACAAGCCTGTTATGTTCTACTTTATGTTTTGCCTAACTTGGAATGCTTCTATTGTGACTTGTGAGTATATTTCGACTATGCAACACAGCCCATTAGAGATGTTTGAATTTACCTGCTAACCGAGCAAATAAAATAAAATATGATTCATTTCCTAGGTAAGTCGAGTTCTCTTGTGATCATTGTCTCATTGGCACCTCCAGTAGTTCTCACAAGCATTTATCATGCATCTCCAATATTGTTGTCGTAATCACTTTGAAGTAGAAAATCCTTATTTGTCCAAAAGATTATAAGCAAAATTTCCATTAGAATGAAATGCCTAACCCAATGCAGAACAGCCTGCAAGAATGAAATATGATATGCGACAAAACCACAGAACAGATCAAGTACACAAAGAGACGTCAAGATATATATGATTTGGCTTAAATGAAGACTATTTCCATGGTAGAGAAGAGATAATATAATACACTATACAAGGAGCTCTAAATATTCTAGAATACACAGACATTCAACAACTAGTCCCAACATTGTATTGTGGAACTATTTATTATAGATGGCAAAACCTGGTTCGAGAATTACTTTATAATATATCATGGGTTATTTTATCTCAATTAAACTTTATTAGTTTACTAGGGCGTCAAGTAATCCCCAAGGAAAACGTCTCCGTTTTTCGTGTTCCTCTAGTCTCCATCGTCTCGGCTTATTTGTTCAACTTTAACTTGGGCATCGAACGACTCTATCTCTCTTCGGGTTCCATCTCGATCTCTCTCAGTTTAAACTCTAAGCTATCTCTCTGCTTCAAGTCTAAGCATTCTCTCTCATCTTCGACTTTAGGGTATTGGCCACACACCAAATGTCATCATCTTTCTTTCAAATCATCTTTGTCTCTCTTACTAAACACCAAAGTAGTCCTGAAGCTACTATCATGGAGGCTCTATCTCTCATCAAATATTAAGGGAGAGGGGCTTAGGAAGGCCATGACAAAGGTGCTCGTTCTCACCCCATTTGTGCTTTGTTTATATTTATCATTATATGGAAAATTTATAGTAGTTACAAAACATCTCCATTAAATGAAGCTAGTTCCCCATGCGTCCTTCGAAATGACACATCATAGCTCTATTTGTCCTTGAATGTTCAACTTGATGAATGAGGATAAATTATATTAGAATCAGGTAAGGCTTAAAATTGCACAATTGGGTATTGAGGCGTTTTTAGTCCGTGAGCCAAGACATAAGCCATGAAGCGTTTTGAGGGGATAAGCCTCAAAATCTAAAAATTGTGCAAAGTGAAAGTAAATGTTAAAAATGATTTTTTTATGATGACCAAATAATATGTTAAAAGATAACATACTCTTTTTTATCGAACTATGAAGTAATAAATTGGCATACAATTGAAACAAAAATTGCACAAAACGTAAAGCGACAAACTAATAAATTGTGTGAAACATAATTGAAATACAAATATCACAGTAGCAACAGTAGCAAAACAATATAAAATATAGGAATTGCATAAAAATATTATACAATATCAAATTCAACTCCAAATTTCTTATTTCTCAATTCTCTTATCATCCACATTTAATTTCTAAAGAAAGCTGAAATAATACGGCATTAACTCAGAAGTAGGAGTGTCAATTTTTGACACGACCCGAACCTGATCCGAAAAAATCCGGGCTAGGGTCAACCCGGACCCGAAAGGGGTCGGGTTCGGGTTCAACAAATCAACCCATTTTAAAAATCGGTTAGGTTTTGGGTTGACCCAACAACCCGAAATTGACCCGAAATTGACACGAAAACTTGTATTTGACCCGAAAACTCGAGATTGACCCATTTTTGACCCGTTTATGACCCAAAAATCGAAGATTGACCCAATTTTTTACTTGAAAACTAGCAATTTTGGGTCAACCTTGAGTCATTCGTGTCGGATCGGGTTGACCCGGACCCGAATCGGGTCGGGTTCAGGTCCGAAAACCTGACCCGTTTTTAAAAATGGGTCGGGTTCGAGTCGACCCGAATAGTGCTGGGTTAGTTTCGGGTTCGACTCAAACCCGACCCGTTGACCCAAATTGACACCCCTACTCATAAGTCATCTACAGTGTCATCACCAAGGGGGGTCTTCATTTGAGTGGTCATTGTAACAACCTCTATCCCTTGCCTCATCATCTCTGATGTCCAATGCATCTTAAGCTGAAATAATATGCCTATGGTTGCGGTGGAAACAATAGGCTAGAGGTTGAGACAATCGAGTGGAAGTTGTTTTGGCTCGAGAGTGCGTAAAAGCATGATTTGTTTGAGGCTTGAGTTTAAGATTTATGTAAGTTTTAATTAAAAGAATATATAAATAAAGTGAGGCATATACCTCATGCTAGTGAGCTCAGCCAAACTGAGGCGCACGCCTCACAAAAAGCTCTTTGCATTTTTCACCTAAATTGCACTGAGGGGGACCTCAAGGTGCGTCTCACATTGCGCAATTTTAAACAATAGAATCAGGACATTAGGAGATTAATGGAGAAATTGATCCATTAATGGTGCATATGCACTAGTTAAAAAAACTTATATCAACTTATTAACAATTGGATTAGATGGAGAAAACGCTACAAGGAATTGGAAAGATGATCAATTGCTATGAACTTTTTTTGATACCTTAATATGATCAATTGCAATTCAAGTGATATCGATTAAGAAGCCCTAGTGAGCGCTGGCTTTAAAAATTTACACCCTGACTCTATTGAGAGTTTTGGTTGTTTCAGATCAAATTATCAAAAGGCAGATTAGTTTGAAGATAAAACATTACTCAGAGATTTTACTCTCATTCTATGAGGATTTTATGATATGGTTGCAGATTCTCATGAGCGCAAGCCCCTATGAATAATTACTCATTCCGATAATGAGAAAACTTTCTATAAAGGTTAATTATAAGAAGCTAAGTATTAAGTATATGATAACATTACTTTGATTTAGAGTTGAGAAATTTATCCCTTTCAATTTAAAGATGGTGATGGGGAAAAATAGTGATAAATTTGATCAAGATTTCATGGTTTTATCATATCAAGTTATCATAGGCCTGATTTACCTAATTAATGGAGTTACTTGGCCCAAGTTAACTGAATAATCTTTAAACTAGGGATAGATGTCTACCTAAAATGATAAACTTAAGTCAACCTTAGTTAATTTAGGTTTTTATGCTCTATCAAGTGCAACCTATGATTCATAAGTCAAAGAGTTTTTTGTCATTGAGAACTTACAAGTTATGGCCATGATAATAATTTAATGATATCATTTTCTAATGAAAATACTAAGTTGGAGGACCCCAATTATAAGCATTTACCTGTGTTGTTTAGCTTAAAATCATTGGTTAGAGAACAAGTGTTATATCCTTACTGACGTAAAATATTTTGAGAGTGAGTATAACAATAAGCTCAATAAGGCATTTACCCTTTTTTAGTGAGGTTATTCTCAATTTTATTTCCCTGAATAAACACTTGCACAATGGATGATTTTTTTCTTTAAATTTTTGGATGACGTATTCTTCATTTGTAAATTTTCACATTTTTGCAACTTTTTATATTTCTTTTTTTTATATGGATGTGGCCCCAAGGTGATCTGCATTAATGTCTAGTAGTATTTTAAAATATAGCACCCTGCAGTTCATATCTATCGTTAACGTAGCTATTATCGTGTTTTAAGTCTTTCTCACTCTAGTCTTCATGAAGGTGAGGATCAAACTTGAAATGTGGAATTTATTACCTTGTCCTATAAGCATGGCTACCCGCTTAAGAAACATTATGTAAAAATGAGTTTGATTTTGCACATGAAAGAGAGTTTTGGAATTTTCAAAAATAGTTGCCCATTTTCAAAAAAGGTTGCAAGGTTCACATTGGGGGTTGAATTAAAATTTCATCTTATTTTTAGTCAATGCACCATTCTTATACTTTATATTCGAGCATTTAACATATTTATCGTAGAACATACAAGCAAATTAGATTTCAAAAGGGGTTTGTAAATTTTAAACTGTAGAGTAATTGCACACTTCTCAAATTTAAAGAATTTAGTTCAACTTGTTTTTAGCCTATTCAACATTTTCAGGTTTTATGCTTATACATTTAGCACACTTATCGGAACACTTGTGGGTGAGTTTGATTGTGAAAAGTTCACAAATAAAAAAATAATTATTGACTTTGTGGAGTAGTTACACATTTTTTAAAATGAGAAAATTTTAACTCAACTTATTCTTAGTCGTCATAGCATTCTTAGTAGGGTTTTAAAAATCAGGCCGGAAAGGCCGATCTGATTGGTTCAACCGTGAAACCAGTCTAAAGGCCAGTCCGGTTCTTCCTGAAAACCAGTTTTGCATCAAACCGAGATGAATCGGTCAGAACCGCTGGTTTAGTCGATGAACGGGTGAGCCAGTCCTGGTTCCCTTGAACCGGCCGGTTCAATTTTTGAAATATTTAAATAATTAACTTAATACATTAAGAAAAAAATATTAAGTAATATTCATAATTTAGCAAATAAATTTAAATTAAGAATGCTTAATTTTAAATAAATAAATTTCAACCAAGCATTTCATATAGCTCCACTAGATGTTGGTTCCCCTATCCAAACTCAAAAGGCAACATAAAGTGTAACCGTTACCAAGAAGAAATTCTCCAAGTGATATAGGACTAAATAAATTAAAGCTTTTACTTCTTAAGTTTATAATATACATTATATATTTTAAAATAGATTTTTTAAATGAACATTTTTATGATGTAAATAATATTCATTTTTAATTAATAAATTTAAACAAATTATATACTTTATTTATTATTTATGTATTATAAAATTTGTTTATTTATTTATTAATAGTAAATAATCTAATCTTAATAATTTATAAATGTAAATTTATAATATGAAATAAATATATAATTTATAGCTGTAAATTATATTTAAACATATAACATAAATTAATAATAATTTATATTAAATTTATAAATTTATATGAAAGTTAAATTTTTTTAAAAATTTGAATTAAATTTAAAGATTGAATATCTTAAAATTTAAAATTACATGATATTATTAATGTGCGAATTTAATGTATTTTTTAATCAAAATTTTATGTTATTATATTATTAGTTTATCATTTCAATTTTATTTAAATAATTTTCATATTTTTTACATCATCCGGTTCAACCCTGGATGAACCATTGAATCTTAAAGCTTTCCTTCTTTCGGTTCTATATCTAGTCCTATTTTGACAACCTTGATTCTCAAACTTTTTGTTTAAACATTTAGCACGTTTGTCAAAGCATGTGCGTGTAGGTTGATTTTAAAAACTTGCTTTTTCTTTTATATGGTGTGCACATCTTTTGATGCATTTGCATATTGCATTTTTATGACTCATAATACACTTGTGCATTTTTTGATGTCTACATGGTATGCTTGCACATATTTTGGTGCATTTGCCGATTATACTTATATATTTTTTAACATACTTACATGCTTTTGATGTATCTACACGGTCCACTTGCACACTTTTGGTGCATTTTACACAATATACTTGCATGATTTTTAGCTAATGAGCCATTTAGTTTTTTTCATTTATTTCTTGTTTAACAAATGAGGGACAGACAAGAAAAGAGTTTGTGCAAGAATGAGATAACAAGTGTGCAAGGATTGGTGGTATTTATGGGACTAAACATGAATAGAAGGATTTGAAGTGATTTTCATTCCTTTCTTTAATATATTAATTATTTAAATTTAGATTTGGTTTTATATATATATATATATATATATATATATATATATATATATATATATATATATATATTGTGTGTGTGTAAATTAAATGAAAATATAATATTTGCATTATTAAATAGATTTATATTTTAACTTTTATTTAATAGTAATAATCTTATTTTTAAAATACATTAATTTGCTTTCATGGTAATAATTAATTTGAACAAAATATAGTTTCAGAATATATGTGTGTGTATATATACACATATATAGCTCTAATTTCAACCTAAGTTAATTAATTAATTAATTAAACTAATTTTTAAAAAACATGCTGAGTCTCATAAAGTTTTTGTCACTTTTATATATCAAACTTTGTCATCATTTCACACTTGACTTAGTGTGTGTAGGAATGACTCAAGAGCTACTTGACATGTACATCATCCTCTACCGTGAAGTAAATCAATTATTTTGTCTATCCTAACTTTGTGTTGATTAACAAAAGAGGCTGCTGTGCATGGTGTTGATTGTACAGCAAACATTTTGGAGGCCACCATGCCTGTCTCTTATAGATGGTTAAGGAACTCATGTTCTGGGCCAGATTTGGGCCACATACATCATTATTTTGTCATAGGAGGCTGCATGGAAGCCCTGACAAGTTGTGGCCAATAATTATTTGTTTTCAAGGAAATGACTAGAGAACCATTTTATCAAACAATCCAGTCAAGAAATAATTTCTAAGAAACCGCCTATTGCATGGAAGGGGTTTAAATGAGGCAGCTTATGAGTTAAAGGGTGATTTAAATGACAATGGTGGCAGTGTTGATGGTGTGAATGAATATTACTAGACGATGACATTTCACTTCAATTTAGATTCTTTAAGGGTTGGTGCTTGTTATTATGTCTAACTTTATGTTTTTTAAGAGGTTAATACAAAAAGATATACTTATTGTCAAACTATAGCTAAAGTATCAAAATTTTTATTTTCAGTTTTCTCACTTCACTTTAGTAGATATTTGCCATTGGTTTATTTTGGCTATCAGTTGATTGATTTACTTCACTGTTAAACGCTGTTTAGTGTAATTCTGTGGGAAATTTAATGTAGATTTTCTGCTCTTTTCAAATTTCAGCTTTTGTGCTTTTGTATATCTATATGCTTACTTTTGTGCTATTTGCTGGTTGTCTCGTGACAATATTTTCCTATAGCCGACTTTCTCTTTGAAAGTTACCGCACAAGGATCTAATATATGCCAATAATTTTTTGTGGTTTTATTTTTTTTTCTATATATTAGAAATCTATAAGATCTTTTCTTTACATCAACTTTAATTTTCTTGCTTTTTGAGTGATTGTTCAATCCGATGCTTATTACTGTAATTAAAGCGAAGTATTTACTCTGGGGGGTTTGTTTTTTTCATGATTCAACTTATATTGGATACTGTAATGATGTTAGCTTTCTTTCGCAAATTTCCGCAAGTCAATATTTCTTAATTATGCTTAAATATATTGTACTTCTATATATTATTTTCTTTCAGGGTCATAAGCAATGGTTGGCTGAAGTTCAATTTCTGGGAGTTCTTGAGCATCCAAATCTTGTGAAACTCATAGGTTACTGTTCTGATGAGGATGAAAGAGGGATACAAAGGCTATTGGTTTATGAATACATGCCAAATAAGAGTTTAGAATACCATCTATTCAACAGAGCTGCCCCTCCCCTCCCCTGGAATGTACGACTGAAGATTGCTTTGGGAGCTGCAGAAGGCTTGGCTTTTCTGCATGAAGGTTTAGAACTTCAGGTTCCTATTCATAAACTTTTCTTATTAATTGTAATGCACTGTGATTTATGTGTTATCCTCCATCCATGATGATTAAATTCTAAGAAAGTAATGCAAAAACATGGACAAAATGCAATTTGTTGCTTTTTTTAATGAAACAAAGTTCATTACCTTGTCAATAAACGTACAAACTGGATTTGATTATGTTACTTTCATAATATCTGTGTAAAAGAACAAGAAATATGAAAGGCAGAGTTATGAAACTGACTGTAAACATTTGATTGAGACCATAGCTGAAATTTGCAATCCCTAAGTTAAAAAAAGAATTAAATAACATTGAAAGATGCCAAAAAAATTGCATACTCTCATGGTCTTTATAATGATGGTTACGTTGTAGGCTATGAAACCCCCCATCCAAATCTGTTCATGTATAGTAAAGTTATTTTGAGTTGTTTTTTTTTTTTTTAAACAAATGGGATATCAGATAAGATAATACTTAAAGATTTTGTTCTCTAGCAAGGACTTCATGTTATAGTTCAAAGTTTTCCATAGGCATAAGATTTTATGATTAATTATTTCTTGAGACCATGAAAGAGAATTTTTTATTAAGGTTAGTCAGTATGCTTTATAATGCTTGGATTTTACCCGAAGCAATTTGGATTGGGGAGAAATATATACCACTTCTCACAATAGATGTTGGGGAAATGATAACAAACCTGATCATGATTCCATGGTTTCGTTTTCTCAAGTTCTCATGACGGTGAATTTCATTATTTGATGTTCTTGTTGGTACCTAACGTGTCATTGAAATGCGTGTAAGAGTTTGCTTTAAGGCGGTTGACATGCTCTTTGGATCATGCAAGCATGTATCATCAAGCTAAATTAGAAAAGTGTTTAATTGTATGTGAAGAAAATTATCTACCATTTGAAACCATCAAAGCTCAATTATTTGTCTTGTTTGTGACCCTTTTATATCAAAAACTGTTTATGGTTTCACATTCAGGTTCATTTAATTGTATTTTAGTCATTTGCATAATTTATGATGCATGCAGGGTTATTTTTCTTTCATTTGCAAGTGCGATAGGAGTGTGTGTATTGTGAGTTAAAATTTCTCTCAAGTGTTTGGAATTAAAATCATTTATTCGGTAAACATTTTGTTCAAGCTTTTGCCTAGGCAGGTCCTGTGTAGGAAGAATTTACAACTATAAATAAGAGTGTCTTGCATGTTATTTTCCCATTTAATTATATGCTATTCCATGGGATAGTGAGGAGTTCCTGCTTTTATCCATTGGCAAGCTACTGGAGTTTCATATGTTCATTTTCGGTCATTTTACACGACTTATAGTATAATTTTAGATGTTTTTTTAATCTTACTTCTACGCTTTTCACGTTTTTTCATTGTAAAGGCATTTTGTCCCAAAATTATTTTTGTTTGATCATTTAGGTGAATTTAGTCAGCAATTTTGTTCACCCCAACATAAGGAGTACTAGAAAATCTAACAGGTCTTCCCATCATGCTAAAAAATGCATGTATAGATAGCGTGCAAGAGATATCATGATAAAAAACAAGTTCCCACCATTTCAAGAAAGGCATATATAGGTTTGTGGCACTTAGACAACTAGTCTTCATTCTGACCATGTTTAGAAATGTGTTACAGACATGATTGTGGATTCCCTACACAGAAAAAATAAAAATAAAAACAAAAATCCTAGATACATTAAGAAAGACATTTATGGGAATTATGCAAGGTGACGAGGCCACTTCGTTTTCCTAGCGTGATGTTGTGACATGCTCATGAGGAATGAGATATTTAAAGAAAATGTGAAAGAGAGGGAGGAGAAAGACAAGTGGCCGATGAGAGGCTCAGGCGGTGGATCAAGCACTATTGGCATGAAGCAAGGGACAAGGATCGGGAGAGTAAATAAAAAAGGTAGAAAGTTAGCGCAAATCAAATTTGTATAAGATTTTTTTAAGGGAATCGGATGACCCTCATTATAACCCCTCAGAAGGCATTTGAACAATGATTATCTCAATGCATGGAGCCGTTAGGACATCCCCAAAATCAAGGGTAAAAAAATTGCCCCATATTTCCTTTTTTTTATTCTTTTGAGTTTGTGTGTGGGGAGGGGATTGAATGTGTATGCAAACTCTCTTGAGAATTTTTTTTCCTTGCATCCCATGCAAATCAGTTTTTGCCTCCACATAAGCACATAGAAGGCTATCTGGACTATTTTAATGCCTTGAATGCATTGGAGTTGCTCAGGTGGATGAGTGGCTTTACCCTTAGAGATAGGATATGAAATGAGCATATACGTGAAAAGGTTGGAATAGCTCCAATAGAAGATAAGATTAGAGAGATTCACCTTAGATGATTTGGTCACATAAAACGGCGACCTTTCGATGACCCGGTTAGGAGAGTAGAGGTATTAGATTTGACTTATGTTGAGAAAGGTAGAGGCAGACCTAAAAGACTTGGTTAAAAAATATTATGAATGACATTTCTTTATTAGATTTAAACGAGAATTTGATTTTTAATAGAATAATATGACATAATGAAGAAAAAGGATTCATGTAGCCAACCCCACGTAGTGGGATAAAGGCTTGATGTTGTTGTTGTTGATGAATGCATTGGAGTTGCCCGTTTAGTTGAGCAATGAATTTAGTCAATCTTGTGTCATGTTATATTTGTTTTTATTGTCATTGCATTTGATCCAGTCAGCTTGTGGATTACATTTATGGTATTCTTGTTTATTGCTTTAATATGTTTGGTATGGATGCTAGACTTTAAGATTACGGTCATTAGAAAAGCAATATGTGGTGGATTCAGGCAAACATATTGAAAGAAAATTTTAAGTGGCATGTGTACCATGTGATTGTGATAGGAAATACTTGAGTTCGCAAGCAAACCTAGCAATGATTTGTGAAAAATAGCAAGAAAACTGCTGATTGCAGTAGAAAATAGCAACGACACAACAATCTTCTCGAGAATATAGAGAAAATTGAGAAAAAAAAATGAAGAATTCCATTAGCCATGCAGGAAAACAGCAAACGATACAAGTTTCTTCAATTCGAGAGAAAGAAACAACTCTCCAAATCTCTAGCCAAGCAGCCCAGATGACAAATCCTAGATCTCAAGTTTGATTTCAAACTCAAGATGAAAACCCTAATTCTCCCAAAGGAACTAATTAAAATAAAGAGGACAAATAAAAAATCCCTAAACAGCCCCTAATTCAAATTTTCCCTCCCAAAGCAAGTTTAATTAAGTCATGGGCCACATCCCTCCAACTGGCCCCTCTCTCTCTTCCCCTTGGTTCCGCTCCCTCCTCTTGTAGCAAAGAACAGGTCCAGGTTGGACCGGTTCAATTGACCCTAAGGCCAGCCCAACAGATTGGTCGTGTTGTTGTGTTTTGTGAAGGATTTGAGCATTGCCATAGTGTTGTAACTGTGGTTGGTTGCATTTTGTTCTTTTATTTGTGACTCATCCTATTCCACTCTTTATTTTAGAGTAAAAGCTCAAAATAGTCTCCCGACTATTGATATTTCTAAGTTAGTTCTAGAGTTTCGTATTGCTCTAATTATACCCTCAATTATTAAGAATCTATGTTGCACCGATACGGATACGACGACTCGGATACGACACGATACAGATACGGGATACATCAATTCTTAAAAATACAGTATACGGGTACGGCGCGGACACGGTATTATAATTTATAAATCATACATAAAAATTAAGAAAGCAATTAAAACACATTATTTGATATTACAAAAAAAAATGAAAGTAACATCATTTATAACCTTGTAGCTTATAATATCAAAATAAAAGTAAACATTTAATGTCTAGTACAACAATAAAAGCATAAACATAAATTTTCTAGCACATAAAGTTTTAACTATTCAGTAGAAGGAATGATATGATTATCTTCTTCAGTGGTTTGTCTTTGAACTTCTATATCATCTTCAATAAATATCATAGCTTCTAATTTAGGCTCATCAACTGAAAGATTAGAAATTTATAATATTTCCATATCATCAAGAGACTCAAATCCATCTCCGAAATGAGAGAAACTCAGTCGCAGCCGCAGAAGTAAATACGACAGGTCTTTTTTCGGATTTTTTTGTTTTTTTAACGGACATGTGTATCGGATACGCATGTCTTTTTGAAATTAAATAGTATTTTAATTGGATAAGGCAAAGCCGTATCTGACATGTATTGGTGCCGTATCGGAGGCGTATCCGTGTATCGGTGTATCAGATACAACACGGCTTCATAAATAGGTGTATCAGTGCAAAATAGTTAAGAATTAAGTCAACTTAGACCCAAAGCCTAAAATAAGAGTTACAGTTAACCCTTAATTATTAAGAATTGAGTCAATTTAGTCTCAAAGCCTAAAATAAGAGTTAAAGTTAATTCCAAAGTTTAATATGAAGAGTTTTTTAGTTATATTTTTTTAAAGCAAAATCTAATTTAATTGTAATTTTTATTATGTTAGATTTCGCTCTAAAAAATTACTAAAAATACCCTTCATATTTTACTTTGGAGTTAACTTTAATTTTTATTTCAGGTTTTGGGACTATATTGACTCAATTATTTATAGTTGAGGGACTAAATTAATGCAATGCAAAATTCTGGGACTAAATTGGACATTTATCAATAGTCAGGGGATTATTTTGAGCTTTTACTTCTTTATTTAGGGCTTATTTTATTTTTTATGCAGAATTTGAATTGAGAGTGCTGTAGTATTTTTTTTGTAAGGGATCCTAGCAGTGTTTGGGAGGAAAGGTCCTCCTCTCGAAAGAGAACCATTGTATCTTGTTTTGTTCATATTTGATTTCCTATCAATAAAAATCTATCTTTTTTGTTGAATTTCTTGGAATTTGTTGTTTTTGATACCAAGGCACATCACATACACTAAAATCTTTGCATTCACAAAAGAAATTAGGACAGAGAAATGCTAAATAGATTCAATATTTGCAAAAAATAAAATAAAAATTCAAACTTGCTATTTTATTTCTAGGAAATCGTCTTCTATGGGCTATTTTGCTAACGTTTTAGCTTTTTTTTTTTTTGGTGTGGTTAATTAAAAAAAAGGCACATATATTTAACTTTAGCATATAATCCCAATTTATTTTTGAATTATACACATAACACCCATAGCTCTCAGATTTGTGTATAAAAACTTACGCAGACTATGCATGAGGGGTTGTGTGTATTTTTGAAAATAATAGGGGTATGCATATGATCTTTTATCAGGAGAACATTAAATATTGGACTTCTAAAGTTGTAATGGCTACATCTAAGAACTTCACGTATGTATTCATATCTCTTGGCTAGTTTAACTCATAATAGAACATGCAGTAACGTGATTTATTTATTTTTATTGTCAAATTATCTAAGATTTGCTTTGGATCTTCGAGTTATTTGGTATACTATTTCGTTATAATTTCCTTGTTTTTAGATGCAGCACAGTTTCTCACTAAAATTCTCTTCTGGACAGGTCATTTACAGGGACTTCAAAACATCAAATGTCTTACTAGATAGTGATTTTAAGCCTAAATTGTCTGATTTTGGGCTTGCAAGGGAGGGTCCTGCAGGAGACAATACTCATGTGTCCACAGCGGTAAGTCCTGTTTGAGATATAACCAGTATGTGTTAGTTTTTTTTTTCTGGTATCTAAAACTGATGGAAATTTGCTCACATCAAAAAGGAATGAACTGATTAAACTCGAGCTTTGCCAAAGGAAATTTTTTTAGATATCCTGCGAAATTTTGGTCAGGATATATCTCAAATTTATTGCATTTTCTCAGTTAAAATTTATATTGAACTCATTTTAAAATAAATTTAATTGCTTTGAAATCTATCGTGAGAGATTCATCCTGGTAAAAAATTTGATTAGGATCTTCGGAACCAATTTTTTTCGTTTGACAATTTTTCTTCAGTTTCACTTTATCTCATATCTTATGAATGCTTAACTGGGAGTAAGATGATCATTTCCAAGCTTAGAAATTATAATTATGCTAATGCTTGATCTGTATTTTTTCAAATTATGCCCCTATTTTACCTGTAAAGCCTTTAATCCTTATGGAGATTTGAGTAGCTATTAACTTTTCTGCTTTTTTGCTTCTACATGTAAGGAAATTCTGGGTTGTTTTTTTATTATAGTCAACCGTTGGTTCTCATGGTAACTTTGTTTTAGAATAAATAATCAAAATAGTTCCCAATTTTTTTAAGTTTGTCTATTTTAGTTGTAAATGAGGATCTCAAGTGGATGAATGGCTTTACCCTTAGAGATAGGATACGAAATGAGCATATACATGAAAAGGTTGGAGTTGCTCCAGTGGAAGATAAGATGGTTTGGTCACATTAAATGGAGGCCTTCTGACGACCCGGTTAGGAGAGTTGAGGTATTATATTTGACTTATGTTAAAAAAGGTATAGGTAGATCTAAAACAACTTCATTAGAAAATATTAGAAATGATCTTTCTTTAATAGATTTAAATGAGAATTTGACTTTTAACAGGACAAAATAGCGAAAAAGGATTAATGTAGCCAACCCTACGTAGTGGGACAAAGGCTTGATGATGTTATTGTTGTTGTT
Source organism: Dendrobium officinale (assembly GCA_019514585.1). Classification (NCBI taxonomy): domain Eukaryota; kingdom Viridiplantae; phylum Streptophyta; class Magnoliopsida; order Asparagales; family Orchidaceae; genus Dendrobium; species Dendrobium officinale. The sequence continues at coordinate 2,251,171 of CM033690.1, read as the reverse complement.
GTTGTTGTTGTATTTTTGTTGTAAATGTTTTTGGGTTTTCTTCAACGCACTAAATATGAATCAATTTGGTCCCACCATCAACTTATAACAAATCTGTGGGGGAAGCATTCTATGAAAACATTTTAGACCTTCTAGCTCAAACTAATTGAATTGAATATAAAAAATCTCCTCTCAAATTCCATTTAATTATAGAATACAAAGCTTTGTATGAGTCTGTGAAATTATTTTCTGGTATGATCAGGTAGTAGGTACCTATGGCTATGCTGCACCAGACTACATAGAAACAGGCCATCTTACAACCAAGAGTGATGTATGGAGCTTTGGAGTAGTCCTCTTTGAACTCCTCACCGGTCGCCGCTCCCTCGATAGAAACCGTCCAACTAACGAACAAAAGCTTTTGGATTGGGTTAAACAATTCCCGATCGAAAGTAAGAGATTCAACATGATTATGGATCCAAAGTTGAGATACCAGTATTCTCTGAAAACTGCAAGAGAAGTTGCTAAGCTTGCAAATAGTTGCCTAGTGAAGCATGCCAAGGAAAGACCCAAGATGAGTGAAATTGTACAAGTGTTAAAACAAGCTGTGGAAATGACTGAAATAGCTTCAGGTGGAAAGGTAGAGGCCAAAGAAGAGAATAGTGCTGTGGCTGATTTGGACAAGGGGAAGCGACCTGAATCATCAAATTGTTAAATGATGATAAAGTGAAGCTGTTTCAGGAAGAAAAACCTCTCCTTGTTCTGATTTTTTATGTTTTTTTTTGGAATTAAATTGTAGTAAATGAGAGAATTTGATGGCTACCTATATTTATTCATCATTTGTTATTGTTGTAATTAGTATTTGAGAACAATTTGATGATATTTTGAAGTATTTTAACTATAAATGTACATTTTTTTTCTTACTGAATTCATGGAAGTTGGAGAATTGAAATCTTATTGTTATGATGGTATGGAGCTTCAATGTTGATGAACATGGATGGAACTATAAATTTGTGAGGGCTTGCAATATTTGGGAACATGCAAGATGAACATTGATTAGGTCAAGGTAATCATTATTTAAATTTTAGGGGGTATAAGATTTAGTTTAGCTCTCTCTTGAAAGATCTAGATTTGGGTTACTTAATTTTGATCCTTGATTAGTTTACTTGGTTGGGTTTGGCACAAAAATCTAAATTTAGTTAAAAACCTAATTTAGCCCTTCAAGGTATATTCTGATTTGATAAACCTAACTTTTTTTTTGGGATTAGCTTGTCGGGTGGGTTCGGATTATCAAAACTTAAAATGATGATCTACGTGATCATTAAGGTTTTGCTTGAGTCAACTTTCTTGTTGCTTTCTAAAGTAGCTTGTTAGTGCAAAAAAAAATTTAAAACTTAAGATTTTTATATTAGAAAACTGTTTTAAAAAGCAACCAGAATATCGTCCCAAACGAAACTTAAGTTTTCAATAACACGCAACATAATCCAATAACCAATGAAAATTCAAAGATCTTGTGAGTTTTGTAATTACAAAATGAATGGCCTACTTTTGACATTTGACTGGATCTCTTAAATTAAATTTCTATCAAAATTATTATAAAATTATTCATATTATGTAAATTAACTCTAAAGTAGCCTATGTATATATAATAAAGAGTGTTTCTAGTATGAAAACCACAAAATTGAAAAATGATTCTATGTTTGTAATGAGATCACTCTTATTTATTAACAACTTTAATTCCTTTGAAAGCATATTATAATATATCTCTTTTATTAATTTTTATTTTAGCTTCAAGAGATGTCACTCTATCTTACCAATAAATAAAAAAAATTCTTAAACATTAACTCCTACCTCCTATCAATGAATGTACCCCAATAGATTAGTAAACAACCCTTTTTCCTCAAGAACTCGAAGAAAAATATTACAACAATGAAGTTTGAGAAGATGGGTGTAGAAGGTTGGAATTATTATTGTTGGAGGGACAATTAAGTTTTTTTTAATCTTATATTATATTATGTTGACCAATTTAACTAGTAGGACCTAATTCAGATTCCCTATCAACCAAAGCCCTACATGAGGTCCTGGTTGCGTCCCATTGGGTACCCAAACTCTACGCGGGTGGGCTTTGCCCACCCATGCCCATTCATGACGACTTTTGGGTTTTCGTGTCCACCCATACCCACCCACTTTCAATGCTTTTTGAACTCGATATGTCACAAACTGATGGCCTTGAGGCTTATTGCACTTTGCTCTGAGTGTAAACTCTCAAGCCACATATCAAAATTCATCATGATAGCATCGCGGTTCATTTTGTGTACTTCACACTGAGAATTACGGTAATATACAACATACATTGATTAGCACTGTAAATCAATTTATCCTCCGATGTTGACTACTTATCGATGAGGCTAGGCATACACATACCCACCCATACCTATTGTGTATGGGTGGGTACGTGGTTGGGTGTGGGCATGGGTACCCAATGCAAGGCTCTGCTATTAACATCATGGATCTCATGTTTGATCTATTTGATTTGGTCCACATGTTGATCTCAACCTAAATTAATATAGATGAATTATGATAATTCACTTTTCCTTCGTTCCTCTCATGTAAACCTAATCACCTAAGGATAATTCTACTTTGTAATGCAAAAGGTTAAAAGCCATTGTGCATCAAAATGATTATATTTGGAAGTAAGACCTATATAAATCAAAGAGTGATGCTAAGCTAGAGACTAAGAACTCTATGTGATAAGTTGTTGATTAATATTCCTCCATAAATAATAACTAATTAAATTTACATCATTTGTTTTGTGCTCAATAACTTCTATATAAGATTGTCATTAATAATTTTTTCGTGCATTTACATACAGAATATTTTTTGTATGTTATTTACATATCTAACAGTCAAAACATTAATATTACATGCATACCACCCATAGAATAAATATTGATGCATGAAATGAAAATTTAAAGTTTATAGGGTGATTAGCGGTACGAATGAAATATACATGTGGTATATTTGGTATATTAATATTTTTGGTGTTAGATATGCAAATAACATGAAATAAAGTGGTATGTATGTAAATCGCCCTAATTTTTTAGACCAAGAATTATTGAATATATGCTTGCTTCTACGTAAATGGCATGCGGCTACTCCTCAAATCACCTGAAATAGCCAACATATTAGACACTACATATCTATATTATTATAATGAAAACTAGAGAAAAACTTCACCTTCTTTTTAGCCACTCAATGATCACCACTTAGCCATCTTTTAGGTTATCTCTGTAGTTAGCAGTAAGCACACCTCTCTATCTTCTTTGAATGAAGTGACACTAGAGAGATGGAGAGAGTTGAAGCAATTGTGCAAAGAGGCATTTAAGCCTCTCACAATTTAGAAACTTCCTTATGCCCTACCTTCACATAATCACTATTCACATTCCTTATGAGCCTTTATCAAATAGTAAGGTGAACATTCAAATTTTAAGAGCTCCATTGCATGACATTATATTTGATTTATGAAGAATATGACAAGTAATAATATTCAATTCTCTCTCTCTCTCTCTCTCTCTCTCTCTCTCTCTCTCTCTCTCTCTCTCTCTCTCCCCCCCCCCCCCCCTTCATAATTTATAACCCTCCAACATATCTTTACTAACCAAAAATTACACTAATACTTCAAGGTTGATATCATTGCATTTCAATTAGTCTTTAGCATACACATTTTATTCTCAACACTTCATTTTCCCTACTATAACTCATATTAGATCTAGGGTGTCAAAACGAGATAATAGGTTGATTTTGACCCGAAACTGTGATCCTACTTGAACCCGATCAACCTAAATTAGACTTGTTTAATAAACTAGACTCAAATTTGACCCGCTAACAATCTAAACCGGACCCATTAATCCATTTTAATTAAAAAAATTATGACTTGTTAATAATAAAATTTTAGATCAATTATTAAGAAGTAAGACGATCATACTAATAAATAAAAAAAATCAAGAAAAAAAATTAAATATCACTTTCAAATCAAAATTGAATTAGTTGATCAATTTGAATTCGGCTTATTTTATAAACATTTCAAAATTCATATCTCAATCTTTTATTAAACAGGTCCAAATTATTTGGGTCGGTCCAATCCAATGTCTGGTTAACATTCGGGTCATAACACCCCATCAGAGCGAGAAATTATTTTGTGCGGACACCGGACACCGGCCAGATATAATTGTGTTCGGAGTCGAATCAAAGCACATCACCCCCATACACAACACAAAGAGAACTTTTATTTGGTCCGGTGAACGCACGTAGAGCTACGTTCGGCCGGCACTAAGATCGCAGGCACAAAACGAGAAATACCGAGCAATACCAATAATAACGAGTGATTTATGTGAAGACAAAATAACGAGTAATACCGAGCAATACCGAGTAATATCAAAAAATACCGAGTTAAATACCGAGTTTTTTCTAGAAAAACTCGGTATTTTTTTGGTAATACTCGGTATTGCTCGGTATTACTCGGTATTGGTCTTCCCATAATGATATTCCTCGTTATTATCAAACAATATCTAACAATACCGATAAAATACCAAGTAAAAATTGAGTAACAAAGAGATGACCTGACTTGCGGTGATTCTACCCGAACGGCAATCCAGTGTCAGCACATAATAATTAATCCATAAGAGCAAGGCCCAGACGGTATTCTTCTCTGCCACTGTAGTTTCTCTTCTGCTTGGTCGTGCTCTGTGCTTCTTAGAGCCGTTGGACCATCTAGGGTTTGGTTTTCCTCGTCGCCGTTGCTGCTTCGGCTTCGCGTGAAGCAGAGTTTTGAAACAGTTGCTCAAGGAAGCTTGTTTAGACGGAGCTCGCCGCGACGGCGACGTTGTTCCTGTTGGAAGCCACGACGGGGGCTCACCGCGAAGGTAACAATCTTTCTCCCATTCGCGCGCTTCTTCGGCTAAATCCCGTAAATCCAACTAACTTCAGGATTTACGGGATTTAAAGCAAAACGGAGAAGGGATGGGATTTAAGGTTCTGTAGGATTTTAAAGTTGTTATTTTTGCTGTTTGGAAGGATTCAGGCTAAATTCTGCTCAAATCCTGCATCCAAACAGCTGCGTACAAAATCAAGGTGCTTGTGTAAGAGCATCTCTCGCCATGGAGAAGCGGCTAACATTGGTTCAAACAATGGCAGCAGCGGGACTTTTCTCCGCTGTCTCCTTCTGGTATCAATTCATCTGCTGGGACAGGTTTTGATCTTTTTTGGGTTCTAGGGTTTAGGTTTTTCAGCTCTCACTTTTCACCTTTGGATCGACAGGTACGGCTTCATGTTTGGGAGGGAATCTGCCCGCAAAGATCTCCAAGAACTCATCGATGATCTCCGCCGCGGCAACGCCATGCCCGATGCTTCCACATCCAATGAAGGTTCTTGAGAAATTCTCATTGAGGTATCCTATTCTGTTAGTTTTTCGATATTTTCACCGTTTCACGCTGTCAGATTTGTTGTTGAGGGGCTGCAATCCTTTCAAAGGCTAAGGTCATTGTGATTCTACTTACTGGTTATTGGCAATCAATGGGAAGATTTTTGCTAGAATAGTTTGATTGATTTTCCCGATTCTTCCATCAATTTATTTAGAATCCTGAATACGATCTTTTTTTATAATAAAACATTCAATGGGATATGAATTTGACTGTGTTTTTTATTTTCATTAGAAGTAATATTAATAGCTAATCTAATGCAACCACATGTGTTTTTTTATTTTCATTATGAACTCTGTACGTCTCCGTCCAGTGTAAGGTTTTGTTTGGGACTGCTTTCTTTATGCTTTTTAAAGCAGCTTTTTATTACAATTTTTTTTTTTTTTTGTACTAAAAAAATGCTTTAAGAAGCAGAAAGAAAGTCACCCCAAACGAAGCTTAAATCGCACACTTTCTCTACCACCATCCCACTTCTGCCATTGCCAACAAACCACAGCAACCCTGACACCACCGCCACCTCCTTCTCTTCATATTAACCAACCTTCTTTCTTCTCAATTTTTTTTCTTGAAAATTCTGATTTTTTTTTTTTTTTTTTGTCTGGGTTACTTGCGAGGTGTAGTTCAAAAACTTTGTTGCATTATTACAAATTCATTTATGTATAATTAATTGTGAATTTTAAAATTTACTTTCGGTTATGTCGAACTACTTGTGTGGTGTACTTCAAGATGTGCTATGTGAGATGGTTGATTTGCATCTACAAGTTATTGAGACCATTGCATAAATAACTCCTATTTTAGAAGAGAATGCATCCACATATGAGGAAGCTTAGATCAAATGATTAATGTTTGATAGAATGTACACGAGTCATCGATATGTACTGGATGTGCCAGTTGGTCATCCAGGACGAGCTGACTAATGCTCCAGGCTGCCACCTGATGCTTTCGTGAGTCTAAGGGACCTACTAGTGAGCCATGGTCATTTGAATGACATCAAAATATGCTCACAGCAAAACAACTTGGCATCTTTCTATGTGAGGGTTAGTGCATGCTCACAACTACAAACAATTATGGGAGTTCTTTCAGCATTCACTAAAAATTGTAAGCACATACTTCAATCAGGTTCTGCGTGCTATTGTGTCTTTGGTAGATAACTTAATTAATTTACCCCCACCAGATGCAGAATGTCATTTGTTTTTACTACAAATGAACAATTGTACCTTTAGAAATGCAATAGGTGCAATTGATGGTATATATTTTCCTGCATTAGTAATTATTATGGGAGGGTTATGTTCCGGAATATGTGCATGCTTAGATGGGTTGTGGAGCAAGGACAATTTGGAGTACCTCACAATAGTTATTATTTGGTTGATTTCAGTTATGTCAATATTGATAAGATGCTTGCTCCATTTCGAGGATATCAATGTCCCTTTGGTGATTATTGTTGAAGTATATCTAGAAGATATGTAGTTTAACAAGAGTTATTTAATAACCGACATGCACAATTTCACAAAGTGGTTGGGAAAACTTTTGGGATTTGGAAGGCACAATTTCAAGTATTGACGCGCATGTGACAGTTTCTTTTGAGTGTTCAAACTGATGTGGTTATTGCATGTGCAGTTTTGCATAATTTTATAGGTCGATACAACAGACATGATCTCTATTTCAATATGTTGCAGACGAAAATATAGCATGGTGCTCAACATGGCAAAGTTGAAATGTCTAATGAGGATCCTAACCTACATATGACAATAGGAGAAAGAATTCAAGATAAAGCGATAAGACATGACATCGCCATTGATTTGTGGAATGCTTATGTAAGAATTTTGCTTTGCGTAAAAAATATTTTAATCTAAATTACATTTTTGTAATAATTTCATGATTTTCTGATTTTAGATATCTAGCCAAAGAAATCGATGTCACGATGAAATTTCTCTCCCACACGATATATCAAATCATATTGAAGTGTATTGTTAATTAGTAGATGATCTATGTCATGATCATTATTAGTCTATCACGTACTATTTATTGATTTTCCAATTTCTTTTGTATGAATTCATCTTGGATTTATTATTTTGTATGAACTTATCTTGAATTTATAACTAACTCATTGATGTAATTGACCGCTATTTCTTCATATTTAAATCCTTGAACTGTCAGAATTCTTAAAATATGTTACCAAATAGTTTTTCATGATTTAATAGGGCATTTGTCATACCAAATAGTTTATAGGATTTAACACCCTCTAGATTTACAAAATTTACTAAATCCCGCTAAATTTAAGTCCTACTTGTTGCCAAACAGCCCCTAAAAGTGTCTAGGATTTTTTAAGACTTGCCCCGTAAAGAAGACTAAACCTTTCATATATCTTTATGGGTGATGTGAAACTTCCAAATTTTGATGATGTTGTAGAACTTTAAATTTTCAGTAGCAAAATGATATTTTCTCTCAATGAGATAGCACAAAATCTTACAACTCAAATGGAGTTGGGTGGTCTTTTCTTCTCCTTGTTGCTATATGTTTCTTTGGGGCACATATGATGATAAGCCCTCCCAAGGACTTTCTATAATGACCCTTTTCAACTTTAGGTGCCTTTCAGGGCTTTTAAATCAATGTGCTCTCATAGTGCTTTTAGATAAATGGAGACTCATTCTACCATTTGCTTTTTAAGGATTCAAGTATTATGGATCCTTCTTGGGGACTTTTTAGTGAAGACACCATACAACACTATGTGCCTTTAGAGCTTTCAAAGTGCTCTTTGGGGCTTTTTAGGTTTCGTTTCGGACAGCTTTTTTAATGCTTTCTAAAGCAACTTATACAAAAATTTTTACTTCAAGAAAATTTTATACTCAAAAGTTGATTTCGAAAGTACCATCCCAAATGAAGCCTTAATTAAGTGAATACCATACCTATCACTTGCACTCCTAAAGTCCATACATTACATAGCCTTCTTATAGACTTTATGAACCATTCAAATTTTGCTCTCCTGTAATGAAATTGATTTTTCCTCTAAAATTAAATCTTAACATCACATTATCAAAATTAAATCTCAACTTTCAACTTTTAACCCTTCAGATTGATAAAATTATAACATTTAAAAAAATTTATTCATTATTTTGTTACTAAAATTTATAACCTTAATTTGGATGTAAGCAACAGTTATTAGAAGCACAATATTGATTATTAACCTTTGAATTAAATGATTTTTTAATCCCATTGAATTTTTATCCAATCTCAACATTTTTATATGCATACACAGTCCTATACTTGAACGTAACAATTTTGCAATTTTCAAAGAATTTTTTCTCTTGCACACAGGCCAGAATAATATGGAGGAAGTCATACAACTAAGTCTATAAGCAATGCATCAACATATATTTGTTGCGTGCTAGAACATTTGCGATAGTAGAGAGATAGGGTTTAATGTTTTAACTTTGTACAAAGATTTAGCACTAACAGATAAAGAGAGAACGGTGCAAGAATTATAAGAGTCGTCATATTTTTTACATTAAAAATTCAGTTAAGGAAAAAATTCATGGAGCTTAACTCAGTTGAAATGATTTCACTAGTTCTTGTTGTTGATTACAATTTGTGTTTTTCCTTGGGAAAGTAAAAGATTACTAATTCATGAAGCAATCTATAATCTCATTAATATCCTTTTTTTTTTCTATAAGAAATAAAATGTCAATTTGGTCGAAGGATGAAAAATTGTGATGGAGGTTGAGGAGATTGTAGTTTGGTGATAGTGGTTTGAGGACTGTAGTTGGCGGGCGACGAATGTCTGAAGGACCGTGATTGGGCAACGATGGTCTGAGGATCATTGATGGGCAACAGTAATCCTAAGGGTCATAGTTGGGTGATTAAGGTCAAAGGATCGTAGTTAGGCAATAGTGGTCTTAGGGATTGTAGTTGATGGTGCAACTAATGTTCGATAGCAATGGTTGGGTAATGGTTAGTTGGTGAATGTCAAATGGTGGTGTCTAGGAGAAGGTCCATAGGTGGTTCCCGGATGGAGGTCTGAAGATGATGGTTGGACGAAGGCATAGCAATGATGGTCGAGTAGAGGTCCAGTGGTGGCAGTCGGGTTGAGCTTCGGCAGTGGCAGCTAGGTGGATGTTTGGCGACGGTCGACCGATGAAAGTGCGATGGCGATGACCAAATGACGAGGGTTCGCAGGTGATAGTGTCTTGGTGGAGCTTCATGACTCTTCAAGCCTCAGAGCTCTCTTGATCTAGTACAATAGGCTGAGGTTCAACGACAGCAATTGGGCGAACATCCGACGATGGTCAGCCAGTTAAAATTTGAATGGTGGGGGGTGTCTGAGTGGAGATCTAGGACTCTTCAAGCTTTAGAGCTCTCTTGATCTCTAACTGAAACTACCGACCTCTTTGCCCCTATCGTCTTCATACAAAGAATGGGTGTCTATTTATAATTTTTTTGTGAGTGGCGTGCTTAATAAATATGGAGAAGATATGGAGCAATTTTAGAGTTCTTCATCGAACGACCCATAATGATTTAGTCTTTTTTGTAATTTTAAGCTATATATATATATATATATATATATATCGAATTTAAGGCTTCATTTTGGACAGCTTTATATTGTTTTGTTTTTTCCTACTTTCAATAAATTTTTGTACTAAGACACAGTTTCTCACTAAGCAATATAAAAATTGTCTGAAACAAAGTCTAAAACTCTCTCTCTCTCTCTCTCTCTCTCTCTCTCTCTCTCTCTCTCTCTCTCTCTCTCTCTCTCTCTCTCTCTCTCTCTCTCTCTCTCTCTCTCTCTCTCTATAACAATAATAGAGTTAGGGCTGCAAGCGAACCAAACGTTTGACGAGCTACTCGTTGTTCGGTTCAATTAAAGCTCGTTTGAGATCGTTTAATTAGCTAAACAAACAAACTTGAACAATATTTTAAATACTCAATTCTTAAATAAACAAACTTGAACACTAATGCGTTCGGCTCATTTATGTTCGTGAACAACATCATTTGAAGTTCGTGAACAAGCTCGATATTAAGCTCGATAAAAGCTTGATTCGTGTTCAATTTCGAACTCGTGAATAAGCTAGATAAAAATAATTAATATTTGACTATAAAATTAATAAATATAAATAATCGTTGATTTTGTTATATAGAGAATTGTTTCTATTATAAATGTATTTGTTCATAGATATGTTCATGAACATATTTGTTTGATGGTTAAAAAAAATTCGTTAAATATGTTCGCGAACAAGCTCGATAAGCACTACACGAACGAACATGAACTGAACATGAACCGAACATGAACTGAACATGAACCGAACATGAACTGAACATGAACCGAACATGAACACTCATTAATTTAAATGAACCAAACATGAACAGAAACAATAAAGCTCGAACAAACATGAACCAAACTTGAACAAGCTGATATTAAATGAACACAAACATGAACACTCACATACTCGTCTCGGCTCGGTTCGTTTGCAGACCTAAATAGAGTCATATCTAATTGTTCATAAGATTTGAACTCTCTATGTCTGCATCTAGTTGCCAGTTTGGAGTTCAAGTACCAACCTAAAAGAGGTGGTAAAGGAGAAAGGGTGCAAAGAATTAGTGGAGCCTATTCGTTGGTATAACCGGTAATTTTACTTTCCTTATGTAGGTAGCAAATTATGACTCGTGACAAAAGCTTCATATTACTATATTTCACATTTATACAATAAAAATTCTTACCCAACTACAAATTACAACATGCTAGGCTAATCATCTATTATGAAATTCCTAGGGTACTTATTTTAGTATTATTATTACCTCTTAGAATTCCATGGGAATAAATAACCATGTACCCAAGTTCCATGATGAAGAAGAAGCTTGAAATACATCTTGGTTTTCACAATGGAAAAAAGGGAAATTTTCATCTCCTAACTTTCAAAATGTGTGAGATATTGAAGACCTCCATTGAAGAAACCAATAAGCTAAGGGTGGCTCTAGATTGTGTTTAACCATGTTGTAATTTGTAGTTGGGTAAACCTTTTTATTACATGAATATCAAACTTAGTGACATGAGCCATAATATGCTACCTACCCACAAAAGGAAAGTAAAAATTACTTGTTATATCATCGAATAGGCTCCTCTAGTTCTTTAGCAATGGAAGGTGATGGTTTGCCTAGTTTATTTAAATCTTGGGCGGTTTGTTTTGTAAATTAGGAAGATTCAAATGCAAACAAATCTATGGATCCATGCAAATACATCAAAACCTACTAGGGTTGTTTTGCATCCAATGGGTGGCCAAAAGATTGTTCTACATGTATAATACACTATATGGGATCTTCAATGACACTTGTCATCAATAATAATAATAATAATAATAAATGTTATAAAGTTTGATTTTATCCAAATAGGCAACATCACATTGGTTTATTTTTTACACACATAAATAGCCAAAAAATTATCTCAAACAAAAATATTTATTCTCATTCTACTCTTATAGAATAGTTGTCATCAAAGTTTTACTTGTACATCGCTTTTCTCCGTCATCAGAGTTCACAGAGGTTTAACAATTATCATATTCAACTCAGAGCATTATTTATACTTAATTCATTCAAATATTAAAGTATGTAATGCATCATTAAATGCACATGTTCTAATATATGCTCATAACTCTACTTATAACTCCTTTTAACCCCTCACATAAGCATATATCAAGTGGGGCTACAATCAGAATAGAACATAATTACATAACCTTCCAAATCTACTTTTAGCATGTGGGGTCAAAATCCATCCCACATCCATTTGAGATAAATGGGGGCAAAATAGATAATATAACACGCATTGAGCTATGACAGACGATTCCTAAGATCTAGTTTTGGAATTGTCTCTGATCCTCTTCCAAATTTTATGTTAAGTAAATTACATACTACAGAGCTACTAAAAATATTCAGTGTGTTGTAAATAAATTCATCCACAAGATTATTTTTATTTCATCAAAATATAGATCTATACTACATAACATAAAATCAAATAGAAGCTACATAACTGAAAAAGAAACTAATCATGACTGTACAAAAAATATATAGAAATATCTATCAACTAAGGTTTGATCATGAACTACTAATTAATAAGTTCCTTCCTTTTCCCAGATCCTAAAAAAATAAAAGTAAAACCACAATGAGCTACAACAACTCAGTGTGGATCACACAAAACGTTCTAAATTTTTAAAATTCTTCTTATTAAATATTTTGTTGAATATTTAAAAGAAATTAAATAGAGTCTAATAAATCATTGTACTAAAAAAGGTGATAAGAGCACAATAGTTATCTAATTATTTAAATAATAATACATAGTATATACATAAACTAAAATTTATATCATATAGTAGTTCATATCACAAAATAATGCATATCACATATTTTGATCCCAAATAGAATCTTCAAAAGATTATAGTCCCTTATGACTCATGTTTGTGCTTATAGCATCAAAATATGCTTGTAGGCATCAGAATATGACTTATAATTACTAGAACATGACTTTATAACAATGAGAACATATCATATAAGCACCAGAAAAATGAATCTTGCAAATATGCATGACTATGATGATGTCATTGTTTATCGCTGGCATATTCTCTAATCATATTTCTTTGTGGTCTTCTCTTCAAGGGCTCAAAATATTTAAATACCTCAAGTTGGATGTTTGTGAACTCCTTAATTAGTGGAGATCATATGCCTGACTCTTCCAACTCTGCTATATGGGAAAAATTATTTTATGCGGAAGCGGAACCCTGTCCGGATGCTTAAACCCGCAGCTCGGTACCGCATTGTTGAGCTTCGGTGCCGCTCGGTACCGCGGCTCAGTATGACTGACATGGTTCATTCTTATTTGTATATAGATGTAGTGCTGTGTTCAGTGTCCGTCACAGAATAATCTCTTGCTATATGGACCTTTACAAACTCCCAACATGAACTAGAGCACCCTTAAATTAGCTTTCATGTCTTATATGATCAACCAACACTCCATACATTTTGTCTCTTGGGATTTCTCAATTTGCAACGACTTTCAATCCTCATTGATAGCGGCTCTACATACAACATTATCCAACAGCATGTCGTCAAATTCTTACAACTCCCAGTTGCATCTACTGCACCATTCAATATTGTCATTGCTAACGGTGCTCAACGCATTTGTCATAGTATGTGCCTCAATACAACTCTCATCGTCCAACAAACATAGTTCCAAGTTGGTTTTTTTATTCTACCAATACATGGAGCAAACATCGTGCTCGATTTTCAATGGCTACAAACTTTAAGTGATATTGTGATCAATTTCAACTCCTTCATAATGACATTTATGTACAATGATCAACCATGCATCTTACTAGGTGTGACATCTTGAATGTTGTCATCAATGGAGGTTATACTTTATATTGTTATACTATATGTTACACTATATGTTACGATGTCAATGTAGGTCTGCTTATATGTTTATGTTATTTCTTATGATGTTTGATGTAGCACAGAGAGATGGTCATATCACTAGATGAAGAGCAAGAGCACATGAAACTCAAGCCATGAAGACTTACATTATCTATATTTTTATGTATTTTCTTTGCTACTATTAATTAGAAAATTTAATAATAATTCTTAGCCTCTTTGCTTGTTTCTTTCCATGCCTCAATTTTTGACTCTTTGATATTTTTATTATGGCCCTCTTTATTTTTTATATTAAATATTCTTTTTTTATTAATAAATATGGACTTGACCTTCACTTCATGCAAATAATATAAAATAAAATAAAATAATGTATAATAACAAGAATTTAAAATCATCATACCAATTTATTGTGGTCATTGGATGAAGTTTGGTAAGATCAATTTCCATATCAAGCTATGGCATATTATTAATTATACAATAAGAGAAAAAATAAACTAATTTCTCAATCACTTAAGCTTTGTTTGGGACATCTGTCATACTGCTTCTTAAATCATATTTTTAATACAAAAATTAAAAATTTTATATTAAAAAGATGTTTTAAGAAGCATTAAAAAAGTCGTTCTCAAACAAAGCACTATTCTTTTCCTTCATTTTCTAATTATGACAAATTTGATAAATAAGCCTTGGTAAATCTACTTAACAAATTCTTTTTACCATTTTCTAATTATACCCCCAACTTTTGTAAAAATTAGAAAACGATCTTAATGTTGACCTTTATCTTGTCAATAATTAATAATTTTATTATTTAATTTTTAAATATAACTATAAAATGACCTTCCTTTGACAATGTCCCATTTTAATAAAAAACAAAAAATAAATAAATATGGGGACATGCGAGCTCTTGCTTGGAAACTTCCTAATGGCAAATAATTCCGAACCAAAATAAATAAAAAAATAAAATTGCAGTCTGAGTTTTTTTATTTTATTTTTTCAAAGGACAACTAAGGCCGTACCTCGTCAGGCGTTGCCGTGTAAAATTCGCATTTGCAGAAAAAACGAATTCTCATTGCAAAGTCCTCGCATGCAATTTCCAATTTTGTCTGTATAAATTAGTGCATTTTATGAATAATTTTTGCTATAATTGTTTATTTTAAATAAATTAAATTTAAAATTTTAATTATTTAGACTTTAAATAATTGAATATTTAGAAGGGTTTTTTGTTGTTTAATCAATTTTGATTTTTCATATTATATTTTTATAATTAACTTTTTATGTTTTATTTAATTTATTTGAGCTATAAATATGATGCAAACATCAGTAAATATTAACTAAAATTATATTTTTATAAATATTATGTATTGAATTATATTAATTTTAATTAAACATCATAAACATATATTTGAATTATTATAATTCAAATTCAACAAATAAATAATAAATAAATTTGATGAAATTTCAAAATACAGAATCATATTAAATTTGATATAAAATTTAATTAAAATAAATAAATTTTAAATAAGATAATAAATAACTCTTTATTTATTAATAGCCTAAATGTCAGATATAACGACAAATAATTAAATATTTGATATGCCCACCTACCCGCCAATTGCCTTCTATTTGCCAATGGAAACCTATGCACAGTAATAAACAGCAAACAGCGACTTAGTAAATGAATAGTGACACGTGCTCATGTACTTTGCTGTCTTTGCAAATGGCTTGATTGCACTAAAATTCTTATTAGCCAATAATTTGATTGTTAATTTTCAGCAGAATTAAATAATTTTTAATTAAAATTTAAATAAAAATTATTTATTTACTAAAATTTAATAATTCTAAAATAAAAAAGAGAAGATGGAGTGTATTTTAAAAATAAATAAGACTATAATTAAAATAATATAGTATTAATTATAATTATAAATTTTTTAATTTATTTTAAAATATATTATTATAATTTTTATTTTAAAATAAAAACGAGCATGTGACCCCACCGGGCTTAGGTGGGTTGGTGGGCGTGCTTGGTTGGGAACCACCTATCCCAAGTTCAAATTCCCTCTCATACGGCACGACTTCTTAAGTGGAGAAAAAAGAACTGTGGGTCCTACACCTGTGGGGTTAGTTGCTTGTTGATTTACCGAGGGATTAGTAGACATCGCCAAGCGCGTCACAAATTGACATGCAGCGGGCCGATACCCCCGTTTTCAAAAAAAAAACGAGCATGCGTGAATCACTTATCAATTTGAGGTGTGTATCAATGATGTAGCTAATGATAGTGGGAATGAGACGAAGTAGCTCAATCGCCTTTGATGCTAATGTGAAAGATAATGACTTGCATATTGGTATGATTTAATAATGATAGGAGTTGGGATTTTAGGTGAAATAAGGATAAGTTTAGGGCTTGACTTGAATATAAAGTATTCAATAAAAATATTTATGATGTTTGGAGTTATTTTAAGGCCCTAAGTATGAATGGTAAAGGATATTGTTGAATGGTTAGGAAGGGATCTTAAGCTAAGAAAAAACTTAAGGCTTCGTTTGCGACGACTTTCTTACTGTTTCTTAAAACAATTTTTTTGTTCAATGCTTTAAGAATCATTAAGAAAGTCGTCCCAAACAAAGTCTAAGCCTTCGTTTCAGACTGCTTTCTAAAGCAATTTTTTTATATAAAAATTTCTTGAACTAGAAATTCTTGTATTATAAACTTGCTTTAGAGAACAGTAAGACAGCTGTCTCAAACAAAGCCTAAATAGACCTGGGGAGATATGTATAAAGATGGGTGAGGAAATTATGTTTCATGGCCGGGTTGAGAAATTGGGAGCCTCGATTATGATTGAATTCGTTTTGCATGCGATGTAGAGGGAGAGATATCTTACTCTAGGGTTAGTGAGGAGATGAAAAGAAGAAGAAAATACTAAACTGCACGTTAAAATAAAGAGTAAACATAAATGATGATTACACTCCTCACCATTAGATTAAGCGCTTGTTTGACAACTTTCTTACTGTTTTGCTTTGTAGACTGCAACCACAATTTTTATTTGAATACTATTTTTTCGTTGCTTTCAAATAATTTGAGTTAGAAAACTATTTTTTTAAGCAGCTTAGGCTTCGTTTGGGACAGCTCTCATCTTGTTTTCTAAAACAGCTTTTTAATACAAAATTTTTTTGAATTTAAAATTTTTGTACTAAAAAGCCGTTTTAAAAAGCCATATGAAAGCTGCTCCAAACTAAGGCTGCGTTTAGGACGGCTTTTTTATTGCTTTCTGAAACGGAGTTTTAGTACAAAATTTTAAAATTTTGTACTAAAACTCCGTTTCAGAAATCAATAAAAAAGTCGTCCCAAACGAAGCCTAAGAATTAAAAAAAATTTATTTTCTCCTCAATAATTTTATGCCATCCCAAACAAATTCTAAAATTTAATATAGTAATTATGATATCATTTTCACTAAAAATTCAATCATAAAGAAGCATCGTGATGACGACGTCGTGACACGTCACCCACGCAGGAATGAGGCTCTCTCATCCATTATATCGATACGATGAAGCAAATTCGCTCACAACCTCTCCTTATCATCCCCTTCCATTAGAAACCCTCGAAACCCTAATCTCCTCATCTCTTCGCTTTGGAGTAGGGAGAATGGCTGAAACAGTGGAGCTTCCTAGCCGTCTGGCGATTCTTCCCTTCAGAAATAAGGTGCTTCTGCCTGGCGCCGTCATTCGCATCCGCTGCACATCTACGAGAAGGTAAGTTTTCGATCGGTTGTTATTCAGTTCGAGTGGGAATTGGAATCATCTACTGGAGATTTGGGGTGCAGTGTGAAGCTGGTGGAGCAGGAGCTGTGGCAGAGGGAGGATAAAGGGTTGATTGGAGTGCTGCCTGTGAGGGTCACGGAAGCTGCCGCGGCGGCGGCGGCGGCTGCTGTTGGTAACTTGGTATCGCCTGGTGAGCTTTATTGTGTTTGATTATGTTTATGGTTTTCTGATTTGTGATTGTAGATGGAGGTCTATAAAATAATTTTTTTTTTCAATGAAGGATCGGGGAGTGATAATGGAGAACGGATTGTGAAGTCATCGGCTGATGTTTTGGGTGATTCTCAAAAGCAGGGTGCAAAGAACCAGGAGGAGCCTATCCGCTGGTATAACAGGTAACCTCTACTTTCCTTCTGTGGCTATTTTTCAGAATTTTCTGTTCGTGGTGCTGAAAATGGTTCTTTTTTAAGCTGAAAATGGTTCTTTTTTAAGCTGAAAATGGTTTCTTTGATAACCTTTTGATCCAAATTTTGTGTTCTTCCACAAAATTCATGGATTGGTTTTTCTTTGTGCTTATTTGTACCATAGTGTTCGAATTCCTTTAGTTAGTCTTTTGGGAAAGGGAAGTGGATAGAAGTTATGAGGAAAATAGTGATCTTTTTATCGTGATGTCACTATTGGCGTATGCTTTTTGCTGATGATATTCTTCTTGTTGATAAGACTAGAGAGGGAGTTGAAGGTAAACTTGAATTATGGAGGTCAAGCTTAGAGTCTAAAGGTTTTCGCTTGAGTAGATCTAAAACTGAAGATATTGAGTTTAATTTTAGTAGCAATAGACCTAGTGAGTTGATTGTGACTTTGGCCGATCAAGTCATTAATAAGAGTACATGTTTTAGATATCTTGGATCTATTGTTCAGAGTGATGGTGAAATAGATGGGGATATTATCAACATAATTCAAGTTGAATGGTTGAAGTGGAAGAATGCATCGGGCTTGTTGTGTGATAGAAAAGTCCCCCTCAAACTTAAGGGAAAATTCTATAAGATGGTGGTGAGACCTGCAATGCTTTATAGTGCCGAATGTTGGCCATTAAAAAAGAAGCATAATACTATGTTAAGTGTTGCAGAGATGAGGATGCTTAGGTGTATGAGTGGCTTTATCCTTAGAGATAGGATACGAAATGAGCATATACATGAAAAGGTTGGAGTAGCTCCAGTGGAAGATAAGATTAGAGAGAGTCGCCTTAGATGGTTTGGTCACATTAAATGGAGGCCTTTCGATGACCCGGTTAGGAATGTTGAGGTATTAGATTTGACTTATGTTAAGAAAGGTGGAGGTAGACCTAAAAAGACTTGGTTAAAAAATATCATAAATGATCTTTATTTATCAAATTTAAATGAGAATTTGATTTTTAACAGGACACAATGGAGAAAAAGGATTCATGTAGCCGACCCCACGTAGTGGGACAAAGGCTTGATGTTGTTGTTGTAGTGTTTCGATATGTGGCTGAGATATTTTTTTTCTATTTTTAGGAAGGCAAAAAACAAAATGTCTGGGAATGCTGGACATTAGTATATTGACTAGATACTATTAGTTTATTACTTCATCAATAAAACGAATAAAGTGCCACTTCTGTATGGTTTCAAGTTCACTTTATCTGTGCTTGACTTTTTTAGGTTGAAAAAGAGAACAAAAAAACAAGTGAACTAAATGTTTCTTTTGGTAGATTAGATGCAATGATTACCTTTTTGGCTAGAATTTGTATTTCTTAGGTGATTTGTAAATTTTAGGAAAGAATAAGATTGAAAGAAACCTAATTTAATAAGTTATCATGCAACATATGGAAGAGAAATCCAAGTAGCTTACCTAGCCCTCCATTTCTTCAGTAAATACATGATGTCACAATTTGTTTTGATCATTATAATGTTTGGAGATTTCCTATTAATTATTTTCCTTTCAATTCAGGGGTGTTGCTGCCAGAGCTCTAAGTCTATCTAGAGGAGTAGAGAAACCAAGCGGTAGAGTAACATATATTGTGATTCTCGAGGGATTGTGTCGATTTAGTGTTCAAGAGATTAGTGAAAGAGGAACATATTTTGTTGCAAGAATTTCCCGGCTAGATATGACAAAGGCTGGTAAGAATTTAATTGATTTTGTTTGGATGCATATCTATGGTCTTTGTGAACCTACTATTCCATATACAAGCCTACTTCATGTGCAGTTATAATTCATTCTTTTTTACTAGATAGTGTATTTCATGATTGGAGATTTTTTTTATAGCTTCAGCTTTAATGTATTTTTTAAGACAAAAAGTTTTTCGGATAATTTAAAAGAGATGGTAAATTTGGAAATTCTTGTATACTTAGAAATGAGACTAACTCATTTCAGTGATATGTTATGGTCAGCTATTAATGATATGCACACTTTTATGTGCTACTTTATTCCTCTAAACTTTCATTCCCGTCCAATCAAATTTAGTGCACCTCTTGGCATGATCCATAAATGATGTTTTGGCTAATAAAACAAGATTAATTTATATTAAATTAGAGAAAAGGGATATGATCTTTGTCAAGCCTTATATAACTTTCAACAAAATTTTTATTAGTAGAGTAGCTAACATGCAATTATATAACAATTTATTCATTCGTGGAAGGTTAAAGCACTCAACTAGAGCATATAAATCCAAGGAAATGACCTCAAGTGAGTCATCAGCACAAAAACCAAGTCCAACTATGCATATCATATCAAGTCTCAAATACAAGCAATTCATCTCAAAAGCTTAATGTCACTAGGTTAGACATTCTACAATAATAAGGCATATCCAACTACAAATTACAACGTGATTAAACATAGTCTAAAGTGTAATTTAATAAGTAAAATAAGGCATGGCATGTTTCTTTTACATCCATCACATGATTTACAATCATTTAGGAGATAAAAAAATCAATCATCCATCCATTCTTTCATTCCTTAACTGGTGTACTGGCGAACCAGAGTGGCTAACAAAGCATGGGATGGGGATGTTGGTCGTTGTAGAACTATACTCCCACATTCCATGCACACTCCCCACCACAAGAGTGGTGGTTGCACTTTCCAGATAGGAAACACTTTCCCACAATGAAACTATAGGGAATCGATATAATCATGTTTACTTTGCATGTCTCTTATTATCCAAATGAAGTCAAGTTAACTTCATCACTCAATGGACCCAAGCAAACTTTCTATCACAGCCACCAGGACTCAGGTGTATGATGCAGCCAATTAAACCACATCACCTCATCTATAAGCCAATAATAAAACCACAGCGTGTTAAGTATTTGATCATAATTTGAATTAAACGAAACTACTCTACAAAATAATTAAGCATAAAATATTATAATTTAGCCCAATACTAACCGCACATAATTTATATAATTAGCTTGTTAATTAACTTAGTTAATCTGTTAATGTTGCATGATTAAATTAATGAGTTATGGACCCTACAGTTTTTTTTTTTTGTAACATGAATATGATTTTCTTGGTAGTCTTTTTGAAGGTCTTTTATAATTTTCACCAAACTGATATTTCCTACTGTTCTAGAGCTGGAGCTGGCTGAACAAGATCCAGACATAATATTACTATCTCGCCAATTTAAAGCAACTGCCATGGAGCTCATTTCAGTTCTTGAACAGGTGTATATTAAGATTTTCTGAATATTATAGTTTTCTTTTGTTTCTGATATTATATAATATATTTTACGAAAAGTTGATGGTGTGCTTGCAATGCTAGATCATTTACATGGATATTGTGCTATATCTATATCATCTTAGTTTTGCATATTACATAGATCTGTCTACTTTGGATGATAAATCATTAGACTTGGTTGCAAATTTATTTAGACCTATGATGCACAGACACGAACACGGCAACATGGATACGACACGGACACGGACACGGACACGGAACACGTCAGTTATTAAAAATATAGGACACAAACACGGATTGGACACGGTATTATAATTTTTATATTTAAAAAATAGTGTATAAAAATTAAATAAGTATAATTTTAAAAATAATTTGAAAATAATAAGTCATTTAACTAGAATTTGTGCTTAAAATGATTAATATTAGGATGTCGAGAGTCAGGCGTCGATGCCGTTTTATCAGTCACCGAGAGAGGAGAAGAAAATACCTTCACTGCCAAAAAGAAATGAAAATGAGAATATTCGATGATTGGTATTAAGTACGGACGTTGATTTGGTATTGTGGATAGGAAATAAAAAATTTAGTTTAAATCCCTCCAAATACAAGAAACTATATTTAAAAAAATTTATAAAATATTTAAGATACGCGTGTTGAACACGCGTGTCCAATTTGTATTTAATATTTTTTAATCGGACACGTTTTCGGCGTGTCCGACACGTGTCGGAGGAGTGTCGGACGAGTGTCTTGTCGGATACGGTGTCGGACACTGCAAGCCTCTTTGAGGAGAAGTGTCAGGAGTGCATCATAGATTTAGACCTCTTTATTTGGATTGTAGCAGTAACCAGTGTTGTTAAAAAGCACACTTATGGAATGAAGCACTACGTCTTATATTTGCATTGCATTGATTGATCACAAAGTGGCATGCTGCTGCGAAGCATGATGGAATGCGCAATTGCAGCATTCTGCGATTTATTGAAACAAATCACATTTCACTTGAAGTTCAAATGCAACTTCCGTTTTCCTAACTTGTCAAATCGTGAACAAAAGGGTTTAGGGTCATAATCCATTTCACACTTTAACTTTTCATTTCAGCTATTGAGTTTGAAGCAATTATTTTTCTCAAGTTGTCACATAATTTTTCTCCTCTAAATGAATCCTCTTAGTTTTTTCCAGCTCTTGACCTTTCAATGAGATTTCTCATTCTTCTCTTCACACGATCATGTCAACCTACGAGCCATCTTCATCTTAAAAGATTTTCTAATCTTGATACCTTTCTATTACTGGTATTTTTAGGTAAAAGCTTTCATTTATCCATTGTTTATCTTCAATTCTTCCTCATTTGACTTCTAATGTTGAATTCCTTTGATTTTTATTTCCCAACTCATGTCACTTGATTTTGTATTCATAGTAAGCTTTACTCCCTTTGTTGTTTGGGTGTTTCTGACGCAGGAGCTGAAAACAACCCTCCAAATGTTCCAGCAGTTCGATCCAGCTCATCGTTGAACCCATAGTCAGCACCGCCTACTTCCTGTCCTGTCCTCTGGTTTGGTTCAGTAAAACCTGTAGCTGAACCAAAATCTGGGTAGTCGGTTTATTTCTCTTCTAGGTTTTAGTTGGTAGTTTCTATATAAGGGACAGACTCCTCTTTGTTTTGGTAGAGAAGAATTTTGAATTAACTTTATTTCAGCCAGAGCTGAACTTTCTGTATCTTGTGGTTTGCATCCAGGTGATGGTACTAGCAATAAAGATCTATTTCTTTGTTCTTCTTTTCTTCTATTCCTAGATTTTGTGATAGGAAACGCTTCTTAAAATAGAAGGAAACTTTGGCTGAAATTGAATTTCAGCAAGCCCAAAACAGTAAACAAGGAAGATCTAGGTCACGCAAGAGAAACTTTTTAATTGATGATAAGAAGAAGAAACAAATAATATATAATGGATCTTCAATTGGAGAGGAAGATCCGGCTCTCCCAAACACTAGTCACCCACTAGAGTCCCTTTCGCTCCTATGGAAAACTCAATTTAGCAAAAATGTAACATAACCTTAACTCTAGGGTGAACAATCTATTAAAAGCATACAAACTAAAGCAAAATTCCCTAACAGCCCCTTCAACTCGAATTTCCCTCCCAACCGCCCCTCCTATCTCTTCATTGTGGCATGGACCCCACCCCAAGGGGGGTAGACAGAGCAGGGGATGGACCAGGCTTATGCCTAGTGTAAAATTTGGTCGGTCCCTCCTGGATCGGTCTAGCATTTTATTCTTTGTTTTTCTTACTACAGTGTCAATTGGTATCAGAGCACCAATTTTGGCATGCCACCGAGAAGGAAAAAATCCAAGTATTGTCCAAGAACACACCATTATAGAATTGCAGAGGGAAATTAGACAATTGTAAGAAATACTTGTTGTCGTGGAAGTTAGGCAACCCGTGGATCACCATAATGGAGGAGAAGAGTCTCATCTTGATGGGGTAGAGAAAACCCTTTCCACCAAGAATCCTCTAGCGAAGAAGATGTTACACCATTGTGATATTTCTCCTGTGAAGCTAGAAGATCGCCATCAGATTTTGGAATCAGGATTGATCTCCCAGACTTTGAAGGACTCCTAGATCCGGATGTACTCATCAATTGGTTATATACCATTGAACGAATTATTAAATATAAAGAAGTTCCGCAAGAATGCATTGTCAAACTTGTTGCCATCAAACTCAATGGTAACACATCTTTATGGTGAGAGAATTTGAAGCTTTCTCGGTAAAGAGATAGAAAAACCAAGATTGCAATGTGGGACAAGATGAAAAAAGAGCTGCAACGGAAATTTTTACCTGAACACTATTGCTAAGATAGGTTCCTCCGATTACATCATCTTCAACAATAAGAATTATCTGTGAAAGTTATGCAGCTGAATTCAAGCATTTGGGGTTAAATGTCAATTGGTAGAACATGAGGAAAATACTATTGCTTGTTTTCTTGGAGGCTTAAACCTGTCTATCTCTAATATGGTTCAATTACAACCTTATTGGACCCTTGCCAATGTGATCAATCTTTCTCTCAAGGTTGAAAAACAACAAAAACAAGGGAAAAAGAATTCTTGTTGCCGATAGTATGAGTGGAACTACCAACCAGCAGGGTCCTTCAGTGGACCGACAACCCAATGCCTCCCACATTGTTCCAATCACGGGAAGCCACTCACGGATTCGGCCAACACAAGGTGCAGTGCCAGCAACTGCATTTCCTGCAAGAAAATGTTTCAAATGCCACGGGTTTGGCTACATAGCATCCAATTGTCCTACACAACGATTTGTCACATTAATGGAGAAAATGCCACAAGAAGATAACTATTCAGAGGAAATTACAAATGGGATTCCTGAAACTGAACAGATTTTGCAAGCTGATGAAGGAGAACTAATTATAGCTAGATGTCCACTGAATACACGTTATGACCATGAACAAAAATGGTTGAGGCACAATATTTTTCGCACTAGGTGCATTGTGCAGGGCAAGGTGTGTAACCTTGTGATCAATGGAGGAAGTTGTGAGAATGTAGTTTCAACCTTAATGGTGGAGAAATTAAAATTTGCAACCAGTTCTCATCCTCAACCATATCTATTAGCTTGGCTTAAAAAAGGCAACAAATTATCAGTCAACAAACAATGTTTAGTTCAATTTTCTATTGGAAACAGTCTTCGAGAACAACTATTATGTGACGTAGTGCCAATGGATGCTTATCATATCATATTAGGGGTACCATGACAATTTGACTGGAGAACCATTCACGATGGTTATCAAAATACATATTCCTTTCACCAAGAAAGTCGAACCATTGTGTTAATTCCATTGAATGAAATGGGGTGTCCGAACCCTCCAAAATAGTGATCAAACAACCATCTCTTTTCTTGCAAGCTCTATGGTCAGCACAATAGGGCTTAGTTTTGGTCTTATTCGAAGAAATTACAAAGCAACTCCATCAACTTGTTTAAATAAAAAATCTACTACAAAAATTTAGTCAAGTTTTCTCTGATTCGCTTCCTAGAGGTCTGCCTCCTTGAGGGAAGTTCAACATGCTATCGACTTCATACTATGAGTTGTTATTCCCAACCGTCCCACATACCGAATGTCTCCTAAAGATTATGAGGATTTACAAAGGCAGGTAAAGAATTTAATAATTACAGGTTTTGTGAGACCAAGTTCTAGTCCATGTGTTGTCCCCGCCCTCCTTGTGCCAAAAAAAGATGGAACTTCACAAATGTGTATTGATAGCCGTGTCGTTAACAAAATTACTATCAAATATTGCTTTCCTATTCCTCGTGTGGCCATGAGACGAATGGAAAACGGCTTTCAAAACATGGGATGGATTATACGAATGGACAGTTATGCCTTTCAGCCTATCTAATGTGCCTGGTACTTTCATGCCTCATGAATCAAATTTTTCGTCCCTTTTTAAATAAATTTATTGTTGTTTATTTTGACACTCTGGTATATAGTCGTACCATAAAAGAATATTTACAACACATTCAACAAGTACTCGAGGTTCTTCTAGAACAATGATTGTTTTTCAATGCTTCCAAATGTGAATTTTTTATGCTGACAACTAGATAGAAAAATCAAAAGGGAGAACACAAGGACCTGGAGAACTTTTCTCTATTCAACTTAAAGTAGGCAAACATAAAAAATCAACTTAAAACAAACAAAAGTTAGACAAAAATGAAACTAAAATAAAAATAAAACAAACTACCCTCAGAACAACCAACTGGTGGTCACCTCACATGCAAAAAAATAGTATGTGAGATAATAAGTGTTTAAAGTCATGCAAACCAAAGGTCCATCACAGCAACTTTGGGCCAATGTCCACCACAAGACTCCTCCTGTAAATGCTATCAAACCAGCCAACAACACTTTCAAGAGCTTGAGAAGAAAGATACAAGTGGGGTGGGAACTTGTGGAGAGAAGTAGGTAATAAGCCCAAGACAAAATCAAAAAGATGAGAAGAGAAGTGGAAATAGCTCGCAAGCTTTCCAAGAAGAAAACCCTTAGGTTTAAGTAGCTTTCACTCACCAAAATTTGCTCTAAAATGTCACAAATCAGCCACTATATATAGGAGAGGAGAGGGAGCCAAACAGGCCAAACAACCGCCCAATGAAACCAATCAGCAAAGGGGAGGCAGAAGGCCACAAGGCAGCCGAAGGGAGCATCACCGAAAGGCTAGCAGGACACAACCAACGAACAGCCAACACCAGGGAAAAAGGAACCGGGCTGGGGGAGAACCGAAAGGCCAAAACAGAGGGGGGAATGAACCCGGCCAGCAGTATAATGAGCTGAAAAAGGCAGCAGCTCACAATAATGAGCTGAAAAAGGAAGTAGAACACAGCAGCTCACCAACTAGGCAGCAAACCCCGAAACAACCAAGCCCAAACCAAGGAACCAAGTCAGCCCAAAAGCTGTGGCACCAAAGAAACTATCATACCCAAGGCAATGCAAGTCTAAAAGCACAACCTACACATGATCATAGGTTGCCTTCCATTATAGGGTAGAAAAAAAAAAACAAAAACACATAAAATTCAAATTACAATATATAAAAAAATGAAATTTGCATGCCTCAATTTTTGGTAACTACCATCAAATTTTTAGGATTTGTGGTGTCACCGAAAGGTCTACAAATAGAGCCTGACAAGGTGAGTGCTAGTAAAGAATGGTCGATGCCCTTATCCATGAATGATGTCAGGAGATTTCATAGATTGGCCTCCTTTTATCATCGTTTCATCAAGAGCTTTAGTACAATCACTGCACCATTAACAGAATTACTCAAGCAACCACAATTCACTTGGGCCTCGACGACACAAGCTAGTTTTGATAGATTGAAGTCACTTGTAACTTCAACACCTGTGTTGGCTCTTTCAAAATTTTCTCAGATATTTGAAGTGGAATGTGACACTTCCAACTTGGGCATTGGAGCAGTGTTAAGCCAAGGTGGGCATCTAGTGGCATATTTCAGTGAAAATTTAATGAATCTCGCCAAAGGTATTCTACTTTTGATAAAGAATTTTATGTCATTGTCCGAACTTTCCAATATTGGAGCCATTAATTGTTAGCACAAGAGTTTGTTTTTTTATTTTTCGATTACCAAGCTCTCAAGCATCTTCACAATCAAAGCAAATTAAAAGGAAAGCATGCCAAGTGGGTAGAGTATCTATCATCTTTTCATTATTATTTGAGGTATAAATCTAGAACTGCAAACCAGGTAGCCAATGCCCTCAGTTGAGGGTTCAATTTATTGAACACTCTCCAAGTAAAAACAATGGGGTTTGAAGTCGTCCAGGAATTGTATGAAAATGACCCAACTTACACATGATATGGAAAAGTCCAACAACACCCTTACAAACTTTTTCATATCCAACAAGGCTAAATGTTCTTAGGCAACCGATTGTGCATTCCCTAATGCTTGTTTCTAAATGTTATTATTGTTGAAAACCATGATGGAGGCTTATCCAGGCATTTCTGACATGATAAAACATTGACCATTATTCAAGAGAATTTCTATTGGACACTTCTTCTTAGAGATGTTGATAGATACATTAAGAGGTGTAGAATTTGTAAAATTGCGAAAACAACCCATCATAATATTGGATTATACTTACCTTTGCCAGTACCCGATTCACCTTAGGTAGATGTTAGCTTGGATTTTGTTTTTTTTGCCTCCCTCTCACACAAAGGAAAAAAGATTCAGTCATGGTTGTAGTTGATCATGTTTTAAAAAATGGCTCATTTTGTTCCTTGTCGAAGGACATTAGATGTATAACATATTGCTAGACTCTACTTCCATGAAATTGTACGCCTACATGGTATTCCAAAAACAATCACTCTTGATAGAGATGTTAAATTCCTTAGTCATTTTTGGAGTACTATGTTAACCAAACTGGGAACTAAACTCCAATTTAGTTATGTGGCACACCTGCAAACAGATGGACAAACTAAAACTGTCAGTAGGAGTTTGGGAAACCTTTTGAGATGCTTTATTGGAAAGAACATCTGTCAATGGGATGAAATTTTGGGTCAGGTGGAGTTTACTTACAATCGGTCAAGGAACCAATCTATAGGCCGCAGTCTTTTTGAAATTGTATATAGACAAAATTCAATTGGGCCACTAGAGTTAGTACCACTTGTTGCCACAACAGCCCAACACCCTGATGCTGAAACTCGAACTCAGGAAATTCATAAACTTCACTAACAAGTACAACAACAAATTCATAAACAGAATGCTAAGTATCAAAAACAGTCTAACAAGTCGAAGAGGAAACAAAACTTTAAAGGAGTTCTAGCTTGGATAAGCAAGGAAAGATTTCCAACCAGAGGACATAGCAAACTCAAACCCAAAGCAGATGGCATCCTTAAACGCATTAATGACAATGCTTTCCAAATAGAGCTTCCTGGAATTCTACAAGTCTCCCCTACTTTCAATGTTTCAGATTTATCTCATTATTATGAAGATGCAATTTCCTCCACTGTTGAAGAAAGTTCTTCTCAAGCCCGGGAGAGTGATGCAGGAGCTGAAAACAGCCCTCCAAATGTTCTAGCAGGTCGGTCCAGCTCACAGCTGAACCCATAGTAAGCACCAATTCCTTCCTGTCCTCTGGTTCGGTTCAGTAAAACCTGTAGCTGAACCAAAATATGGGTAGTAGGTTTATTTCTCTTCTAGGTTCTAGTCGGTAGTCTCTATATAAGGGGACAGACTCCTCTTTGTTTTGGTAGAGAAGAATTTTGAATAAACTTTATTTCATCCAGAGCTGAACTTTCTGTATCCTGTGATTTGCATCCAGGTGGTGGTACTATCAATGAAGATCTTTTTTTTTTTCTTCTTCTTTTTCTTCTATTCTTAGATTTTGTTCTCTACTTTTCCTTCTACATTGTCAGTTTCTCTATTGGTTCTTCATATCTTTTGTCTTATGCGATAATGTCATATTTATGGCTTGCTCTTCAGATGTGCTTTAAAATTGCCAGAAAATTTCAAGTGTTGTTTTTTTTTTTTTTTCTTAGTCTAATTATTGAGTATTTATGTTGTTGTTTATGTTGGGTAATTCATTATTATATCCTTCTTAATATTTGATGAAAATTCTATTGATCATTTCGTTAAGATAATTGAATTATATAATACTAGTAAGTGCTTCAATTAATCGAAGCACATTTTTGGTTTGTGCTTCACTTTCAAAGCAAGAAAAATCATCTTGCACGTCACATTGCGTTTCTCATTTTCAACCTTGGCTTTGATAGATTCTTAGGTGGTAACAAAGCATTTTTTATTCATTTATTACAACTCTATGTTTGTACTTAAGTTAATTTCTCTATGTATTTTCTTTCAGTTTTTTCCTTTTTGATGCTTAGTCATCAACATATTTGCTGTGGCTTATTTTCTTTCTAATTTTTTGTTGCAGAAGCAAAAAATTGCAGGCAGAACAAAAGTTCTTCTTGATACAGTACCTGTGCATAGACTGGCAGATATTTTTGTAGCTAGCTTTGAAATAGGATTTGAAGAGCAGCTCTCTATGCTGGATTCTGTTGACCTAAAAGTCAGACTTTCTAAGGCAACTGAACTAGTTGACCGTCATTTGCAGGTGATTATTGCTTAATTTTGGTTTTCAAATATCTATCAACTTTTCTATGTATTTATGTTTAGTTTTATGCCATACTACTTGGTAATTGAATGCCATATGCGTGAAGTTAGTAATGAGATAATATATGATAGATGCATTGTCACTTGATTTTTTGTATTTGTTCTTTCGTAAGCATTGATTAATTTTCTTACTCTGCTGAGCAGTCTATTCGGGTGGCAGAGAAAATAACGCAAAAAGTGGAGGGGCAGCTATCAAAGTCTCAGAAAGAATTTCTTTTGCGTCAACAGGTTTGTATCCTTTTTTTTAGCACACCATGTCTAAATCTTTTTCTAGGTCAGGTTGAAGAGCACCTTTTAAACATAAAGATTCGTGACACAATATATAGTTTCATATCCATTTTTTTTCTCCATTTAAGTGTTTCCTTATTTATTACTATCATTCTATATTGTAGTGTTATTGAAGCAAGTTAGATGCTTAGATAGTAAATGTGAGGAGAGGCCATAACACCTTATATCTCCCAAGTTGGCACCTCCGTTACTAAGTTATGCTCAGGAGAGTGTCTTTCCTTGATGCCCCTAATTAGGCGTCCGCCTTGCCTTAAATTGCCAATTAGCCAAATGCCTTGCCTTAATTGAAAAGATAGGTGTTATCTTCTTAAACTAAAAAGTCGAGTTAGTTTTTCATGATGGTAATTTTTGATGTGCGATAATGTTGAAGAACTATCAAGACTTGAAGAAATGAAGTTAAATTAAATGCATGTACATGTTCTTTAAGTCATATAACATTAAATCTTAAGGATGAAGAAGTTGATTATAGGGGGGAGGATGAGATGGAGGGCTACAAACTAATGATGGAATTAAGATTATGTTAGTTTTGAAGATGGAAAAATATAGCAGGGAAGATAAGCTATAAATAGTAAAGTAGCTTATCATACTTGTTTAAGATTATTTATTTACTAATAATTTTGGACTTTGAATACAATTTAACTAGAAAGTTTATAATATTTCCTACTTATCTTGATGATTTTCACTTCATACTATTAGTATGAAAAAATATTCATCGTACTTGAGCAAGTCAGATTTTTGGCAGTCATATTGCTTTGAGACTGCCTAATGCTCTACCATACCTCTCATTACAAAAGGGAGAAGAATGAACAGAAGAAAATAAATGAAACTGCTCTGTTTTTCTGCTGAATATGATAAAGCATTTTTGTTTCAGGTTAATGAAAAAGGCAGTGATGGGCATGTTTTGATGCTCAATAAAGCAATACATTACATTGCACCCGCTTCTATGCCTTGGCTTGAATTTTGAACCATTTAAGTTAGAAGTTTGATTGCAAAAGAATTTTTTTTTCTTACATTTGTTATTTTATATTATGGTTTCTATTCTTCTATAGGCTTACAGTGTATCACATTTTCAGATGAGGGCCATCAAAGAAGAACTTGGTGACAATGATGATGATGAGGATGACATTGCAGCTCTTGAAAGAAAGATGCAAAGTGCGGGCATGCCTCCTAGTATATGGAAGCATGCCCAGAGGGAACTACGGTTAGTGTTCTATATGTAGAACAACAATAATAAATTGTGCGTCTTTTGGCTTAACAGTTTGATTCTTATCTATATGCTCTTTAATTTTTAAAATAAAGTGATGAACCAAACAACTGTTTCTAATATTTTCTAACCAAGTCTTTGTAGGTCTACCTCTGTATTTCTTAACATAAGCCAAATGTAATACATCTACTCTCCTAACCAGATAATTG
Organism: Dendrobium officinale; assembly: GCA_019514585.1. Lineage (NCBI taxonomy): Eukaryota > Viridiplantae > Streptophyta > Magnoliopsida > Asparagales > Orchidaceae > Dendrobium > Dendrobium officinale. The sequence continues at coordinate 2,219,517 of CM033690.1, read as the reverse complement.
GAAGGCTGCCGTTTTAATAACCTTTTAGTAAACAATAAAAATCTTGATGTGCCAAAATTTCTTACAAAGTGATGAACCAAACAACTGTTTCTTCCAATATCAATTTGCCTCCATCCACCTCCAAAACCATTATATTAAGTTCCATCCTTTCAAACAACCAAGAAAAAAAGATGGGTCGATTATAAACAAGGGATTATGGGGATTCCGGGATTGCTTTGGCAGCCAAGACGTTAATTGGGCTACACTAGATTTGGTCCTAGAGAAACTTTTTCTCTATTCTCAAAACTTGAATACTACTTAAAAGTCAACCATCCAAGAGCGGCCATGATGAAGGAAGTGACTCAAATAAATAGCAAACTTGACATCTAATTTTTCCAATGAAGAAATTATGAATTAAATGAGGGAGAAATTATCAAGCCATTAGCTGCTAAGTGAATCTCCAAACAACAACTACAACTGACCAATATATCACTTAATTTTACTTCCCACCTGTCCGATCTCCCTTAGTTCATTATTTAGCCAGAGCTTCATATGTGACAATATATATGGTTTCTGTTTGGAGGGGTTTTATAAAGCTTAAGGGAGTGATTCTTCTTGTTTGGGCGATTGATTCCCCAAATGTCATGAATGAATTACTTCTTAGTTAGGATTCTCACACTAGTCTTATGTTCTCATATATTTTTTTGTGATGATTCACTAGTCCACATGACAAACTTGAGGATGATGATTTTTTTTTTATATTGGCGAGCAACTGAGCATGATTATGATGCAAATACCATTTTTTTTTTACTCGTCTCCACCCACCTCATCTACCATTATATTAAGATGAAATGGTTTATCTTTGAAGGCTATAGTTTATAAACACGAGATTATTGGAATACTTAATACTTTTGGCCAGCAAGAAATCAATTGAATTTTACGCCCATTTCAATTGGTAAAGAAGAAATGGATTATGGCTGCAAAGCCCCGTTAATTTTAACTCGTATAAAAAAGTGCGTTGTTCTCTGGACTTGCACAGCTTTACCCTTCTTTTTTTTGTGTGTGTGTAGGATCTTCATGTAGCTAGCATATAAATCTCAATCTTTATTATGGTGAATTTCCTACCATGTAACAGCAAGCATAATGTATGGGAGTGACCTTCCACCTCCTATTATATCACCAATCGCTAACTCATCTCCAATGTCAAGCAAGTGAAATCTCTATAACATTGGAGCTAGCTACTTGAATTATAATCATCTAAGGCATCAATCTATAAATTAGGTAATTCTTGGTCCAACTACTGCTCTGCCTTGGTCCAATTAGCGAAGTCATATTTAAGAACCATCTGTAAAAATTGCCATTGTCATATTGAAAAATCCTAAAGGACCTTCATCTCCTTCACAAGACAAGTCAATGGGTACCCTCACAATGTGATCCCACTAGGTCTCACCCTTCTTAAGCTCAACTACATATGATAGAGCACTAATCGAGAGTTCTAGATCACTGGCACCTCACTTGCAAGACGTGGATCCAATATCTCCAACATTCCCAACAAATGATGATCATAATTATATAAATAATTCAACCCCTGTCACTTGCAACATCCCTAGCCACAGTAAATCCATCTGCAACTTACATCAATGCAATCTAATTTTGATTTTATTTCTTCTTTTCTCTCTTTATTTTTGTCCCTTTTTTTGTTTTTTTCTCATTTTAGAGAGAAAGTCTTACAGAGAGAAAGAGATTGAGAAAAATAGAGAAAGAAAGTGAAATAGAAATAGAAATAGAAATAGAGATAGAAGAAGAGAGGGAGAGATAGAGAGAAAGGAGAAATAGAGAGGGAGAAAGAGAGAGAGAGAGAGAGAGAGAGAGAGAGAGAGAGAGGGAGAAAGAGAGATGGAGAGAGAGAGGGGGGGGGATAGAAGCAAAGGGTGAAAAAGAGATAAAAAGGGAGAGGGTCGGCTAGGCTACAATGTTGACGACAACAACAAGGGTGAAGGCAGGCTACGGTGGTGAGTTCCTGCACAATGGTTGGGGTAGAGCAAGTGGGGTCAAGTTGGGGCTCAAGTTATGCAATCAGAGAGATAGAGAGATAGAGAGAGAGAAGCATGCAAGAGTTCGAGAGAGCAGGAGAGTTGATTAGCTGTTGACGACTAGGGATGATGGGGGCGGCAACGGGTTTTCATCAACTTGGAGAGAAGAAGATGAGAGCGAGAGGAGAGAATGGGTGATGGAGATCAAGAGAGATGTGAATGAGGGGAGGCCGGCTTGGTTCTCACTTTGAGAGGGTGGTGGTCTTAACATGCTTGTGGGATGGGGGGAGAAGCGCTCAGATCTGATTTTTTTTTTCATTTGGTCAACATGGATGGTGCCAATAGCTTATAAATATGGGCTTATCGGAGTTTCTTGAGAAGCCAAGAAATCAATTGAGTTCTACATTTTTTTAGGTTTGTCGAGAGTTTTTACTTATTCAGGACCTCATAAAGGTTATTTAATAAGAAGAATATTGTTCTGCTTCAATTCATTTCCAAATATACTAACAAGCAGGTCCTACATTTTTTACTCTGAGAGAAAGCACATTGAAGTCATATTTGCTTGATTAACTAAAGTGAGCTGATGTATAATTGAAAGCTTAAACTATTGGAAATTTCCTTAACTCGGAACATTATGAATCTGAAGCTGCTTCCTATAGAAGGTTCTTACTTATAATTTTATTTATTTTATTTTTTAGACGTTTGAAGAAAATGCAACCTCAGCAGCCTGGTTACAGTAGTTCCCGTGTGTACCTGGAGCTTCTTGCTGATCTACCATGGGAGAAAGTGACAGAAGAACGGGAGATCGATCTTAAAGCTGCCAAGGAACAGCTTGATTGTGATCATTATGGTTTGGCCAAAGTTAAACAGCGCATTATTGAGTATTTGGCTGTTCGGAAGGTTAGGTTTAACATTTGTGGTTTCAGCCTCAACTACTGAAGTGCTATTTAAGGGTTGTTTTGCTAGTTAATTGACACTTCCTAAATGGATCAACTAAATTGCAGCTCAAACCAGATGCTAGAGGACCAGTGCTTTGTTTCGTAGGGCCACCTGGTGTTGGGAAGACGTCATTGGCATCATCAATTGCAGCTGCATTAAATAGAAAATTTATAAGGATATCTCTTGGTGGTGTAAAGGATGAAGCAGATATTAGAGGACATCGTAGAACTTACATTGGAAGCATGCCGGGGCGTCTTATTGAAGGATTGAAGGTGAGCAACATAGCAAGGCCACTATTTGATGCTTTTAATATCATTTTGTTGTGAAAACAAACTATAGTTTGACTTTTCTTTGTCTAACATTGTAAAGTTTTTAAAGGGACCCGGATTATCGTAGAACTTATCTGAATTTTATGGTTGGTTGTTGATGCTTAGTGCCTGAAATATCCTCCTAGTTTGACTTTGTGGTTGTGATTACTAATTCAGGGTAGTCTTTTAGATTCATCTCTTTGTTAATGTAATGATTACTAGTTTTGGGAATTAGTATATCTCATTTGCGTATTGCTTGCATAATTTCTATTTAAAAATGCCTAGTGAGAGGGATTATTAACATTATAAGGCTCTTTAATCTTGAGCCAGTTTGTTTTGCTTGTCGTTTTTTCTTTGTGGTGGTATATTAATTTTGTAGATGTTCAAGATAAAACTGACCTATGGACATTTCATTTTTAGTATGACATATTAATATTGTTTTCCTTTGCTATTTAGGTAAATTTTCAGTGTGAAGTTTTTTTTTTTTTTTTTAAGGGAAAGAACTTGAGAACAAATACAATTTGTTTATTATATCTCAAGAGGATCTTTACTTTGTATGTCTTAAAACTAATCATAGTCCTGCCAATCTCTTGTTATAGGAAGCATTTTCCCCTATCAAAATTTCAGTTTAGTTAAAACTGTAAACTGCCTTGTGTTTTTTATCTTTCCAAATATCCTCTCTGAGGGGAAAGAAAATGTATACCCAGTATTGCAATCTTGTTTTTTTCAACCTATTAGTGTGTTAAATAAGGGATTCTTTTTGTGCATCCTCGTATTAAGCGAACAGGAAGTCAATTGTCGGCTGTTCTTTTGTTTAATGGTTAGAAACATCCTTGTTGCAATCGTGAAGAAGGTATAACCCTTCTTAAAACTGTTTTATAGTCTTTTGCTTTTACACGTTTGTTTTCTTTTTGGTCTAGACCAATGCATGTGTTCTGACATGCTTGATAGCTTGTTAGTTGTAAAGGTTATAAAAGGCCCCTTTGTTGACGCCTTCATATGGTATTCAATATTTTATGTTGGTCTTCAAATTGTTCTTGCATCGATTGTCAGAGCTAGTATGTATAGGCAATACGCTGAAAAAAGGCTTTTCTACTTGGAAAGTTGAATTAGGTGCAAAAATTAAAGGGCTTCGCATTGGTTAGGAAGCATTACAACTGTACTGGAGTTTTTAAACATGCAAAAAGTGATAGAAAAAGCAGTAAGCCTATGATGCTCTTAAAACCAGAATGTAATTAATCCTCTTTTTGATCTTTCGTTGAGTGCTTGTATTAAAAGATTCATTTCATAATTGTTCGACAAGTTTTATACTGGTTGTCGACTACCTATAGTAAGCTTCCATTTTTTTCATCCAGGACTTGGGACCTTGCAACAATAGTGTTTTTAAGTATTTTATGCCTCTCTCATAATGTTGACATCAAAAGAGAAGCATAAAATTAAGTGTTGCAAAGATGAGGATGCTCAGGTGGATGAGTGGCTTTTCTCTTAGAGACAATGTGAAATGAGTATATACTTGAAAGGTTGGAGTTGCTCCATTGGCAAATAAGATTAGAGTCGCCTTAGATGGTTTGGTCTCATAAAACGTCAACCTTCTGATGACCTGATTAGGAGAGTAGATGTATTAGATTTAGCCTATGTTAAAAAAGGTAGAGGTAGACTTAAAAGACCTGGTTAGAAAGCATTATAAATGTTTTTTTTTTTTATTATATTTAAATGAGAATTTTACTCTTGATATGACACAATGAATTCATGTAGTTGACCCCACGTAGTGGGGTAAAGGCTTGATATTGTTGTTGTTGAGTCCTTGTAAAATCCTATGCATATTTAGGACTTAACAAGAGTCCTTGAAAATCCCATTAAAGAATTGCATTTGTATATTATCGATGCAGAACAATCTTTTATACCTTCTAATTGGATGCAAAACAGCCCTAATCACTAGCAACCCCAGTAGGCTTTGATGTAGTTGCATGGATGCATAGATTTACGTGCATTGGATTTTGATCTTCCTAATGGGCAAAACAAGCACCCAAGTATTTAAAATGAAATAGGCAATCTATGTATTTGTATGTAATACAACCATCTCATTAAAAATTAATTGAGAATAAAAGTTGATAGTTTTGTTGTGCTCTTCAATATTTGAATGATATTGTTGTGAATAGAAGCATTTGGTGTTATATTTGTAAATATGCAAGATTTATACATTACTCTTAAAATTGCCCCATAATGTGCAAGCAGCCAACCAAAGTGTTCTTCTAAGTTATTAAATCATTAAAAAAAAAAATTAGACAGTTTTGTCTAATTTTCAACATCTTTTATTTTTTATATATTTATTTATTTATTTTTAATCCTATAAAATTTCTTTGGTAAACCATTTTCCTAGAATCTGATTTTCAATCAATCCATGAAAACATTGTTAAATATCCACAGCATTCAGGATTAGCTACATGAGATTAGCTCGAGTTTGATCAAACTTCTTTTTTAGTTGCTTGTTAAAATAAGGATAACAAAAGGAATGAAGTGACTATTAAACTGTTCTCTGCTTTCAGAATTACCTTTGCAACAAGCTCCTGCTTTTAATGATTACCATATATAATCCATGGGGTTATTGATTTAACTGCAGAGAGTGGGTGTCAACAACCCTGTGATGTTGCTCGATGAAATTGATAAGACAGGATCTGATGTCCGTGGAGATCCAGCATCCGCACTGCTTGAGGTTCTAGACCCTGAGCAGAACGGAACATTCAATGATCAGTATCCTTTCACATTTTTAATCTAGGAAACTTTTTTTCTTAATTCATGGTTACCGTTTCATCATAAAAAATAGGAATATTAGTTAGGTTGACTCTAAATAAGTTGTCGGGAGAAGGGAAAATTATTAGGTCTGGACACCGGACCTAAATATAGGTCCGGACACCGGACCTACATATAGATCCGGACATCCAATTAAAATTTGACACGTGGGGGCAAGCGCTTTTGTTGCGTTTTTTTTACTGCGCTTTACCTGCACTTTACATGCGCTTTACCTGCGCTTTTGGTACGCTTGGCTTAAAATTCTGCATACACATTTAATTTATAAAGTAAAAAAAAAAAAATAATTGAATATCCACATGTACACTCCATGTGTCAATATTTTATTGGATTCTGGACGTATCTCTATATCCGGTGTCCGGACCTAATAATTTTCCCTTGATAAGTAGCATATCTGCATACCCTAGCTCATAGTCATCATAGTGTATCTAATGTACAGTTTAGTGGAAAGTTGCTGAATAACAGGTTGGAATTTACCTGTTAATCTAAGTTCGCATCAAGGTTATTTGCCAATTGACTTCCTTAATCCATTACTACCAGCTATCTGAATGTTCCATTCGACTTGTCAAAGGTTATTTTTATTGCTACAGCAAATAGGATTCAACCAATACCTCCGCCACTTCTAGACCGAATGGAAGTCATTGAGCTTCCTGGATATACACCTGAAGAAAAGTTGAGAATAGCAACAAAGCATTTAATTCCAAGAGTTATTGATCAGCATGGGCTAAGTCCTGATTTCCTTCAAATTCCAGAGGTAATTTTTCTCTTTTGCTGTAATTGCTAAATCATTAAAAAGTTGCTTGAATTAGAGTTGAACACCTTACGTTGCACTCAATAGGAATGTATGAAGAATGATTCATAAAATTGAAACAAATTGCCAAGCACTCAATAGGAATGTATGAAAGAATGATTCATAAAGTTGAACCAAATTGCCAAGAGAAGCCTAAATCATCATCATTAGCCTTCTCCTATTGTTTGTGGTTGGCTTTATGAATGCTATTTTTCATTCATTCTTGTTGAGTGGTGTCGGAGGTGTTTGGAAATCATTTTGAGCAACTATTCATTCTACATAAGTCTACCCCTTACCCATCCTAATTCTATGACACTAATTTAATCTACTCATTTTCTAAGTTTAGTTGTATGTGTCTAAATCGCTAAGTCTTTTTTCAGATATATTTTCTTTTATTGTTGTTACTTCACTGTTTCTCTAATATAATCAGTTGCTTAACATATCGTTCCTGGTTTTAGCATGCACTGGTTGCGTAGGCCAAAAAATTGAAATAATTTTGGTAACCCTCATTTATATGGCTTCTGCAACGCATATCTTGTTATCCTCTGATTTCATTCTTCTTAGTGGTTAGACCACCTTGTACTCCTGCATCAAGGAAATATTGTCATTTCCATACAAGACTTGAGGGATCTTATTTGAAAGTTTTCTTATATAGCATCACTATAGACTTCTGATTGTTCTTACTTCCACCTTGTACTCCATCAAGAAAATAATGTCATTCTCGTACAAGACATGAGGGGTATTATTCGAAAGTTTTCTTAAATAGCATCCCTGTAGATTTCTGATCATTGTTGTCCCAAACGTGAATAATTTACACCAACAGACTGCTTACTTAGGCTTCGTTTGCGACGGCTTTTTTATTACTTGTTGAAGCAGCTTTCAACTAAAAAGCTACTTTAAGAAGCAGCAAAAAAGTCGTCGCAAATGAAACCTTAGTATGTTACATTCATTGGCGTCCATAAAAGAATTCATATTGATTCATTCTGCATCGAACCTAAATATCATTAAAGCTTATCATTTAATCTTTAATTTGTGTCTTGTCGTGGTTTTCAGGACACTGTGAAACTTGTAATTCAAAGATATACCAGAGAAGCTGGTGTTCGGAATCTCGAGAGGAGTTTAGCTTCCTTGGCTCGAGCAGCTGCTGTGAAGATGGCTGAACAAGAATGCATAGTTCAAGCTGGCAAAAATGGGCATCAGCCTACAACTTCCTTGTTAGACACAAGGCTTGCTGATTCAGCGGAAGTTGAAATGGAAGTGATTCCTATGGATTCTAGCCATGATGAGATCAATGCTTTTACAAGTACTTCGGCACTAATCGTTGATGAGTCTGTACTGGAGAAAGTGCTAGGGGGTAATACTTTGCTGATTAATTTTGATCGAAATCTTTATTTTTAAAAGCCTGTTCCTTTGAGCTTATTTTGGCTTCGTTTGGCACGGCTTTCTTACTGCTTCGTAAAACGGCTTTCTAGTACAAAAATTTTAATTTTTTTACTAGAAAGCCTCTTTAATAAGCACGAAGAAAGCCGTCGCACACGAAGCCTAAATCTAATTAATGAAAGTAGTTTTACATATATTGAGTTTGCAATTTGTAGCCTCCTAGGTTCGATGATAGAGAAGCTGCAGAACGGGTATCAAACCCAGGGGTTTCAGTGGGACTGGTTTGGACTTCATTTGGTGGAGAGGTTCAATTTGTTGAGGCCACAAACCATGGCTGGGAAAGGAGATTTACATCTCACCGGACAGCTTGGTGATGTCATCAAAGAATCAGCACAAATAGCCCTCACATGGGTAATTTTCCATTATTCAATAGACACCATTCATTTAGAAATTTACGTCCATATATCCAACTTCTTCTCCAATCTTATTTAGGCTTTGTTTGGGGTAGTTTTTTTCTGCTGCTTAAAGCAGCTTTTTAATTAAATTTTTTTACTAAAAAACTGCTTTAAAAAAAGCAAAAAAAAAAAAATCCAGCCCAAATGAAGCCTTAAAAATTTCACCATATTTACCTTAGCTTCATAAGATTTTTATACAATAGTTTTGACACTTTTCCATAAGCATTTATCTGGTGGATCGAAAGCTTGATGCATGCTCATATCTCATTTATGTGTGTTGAATTCTTAGAACTTTGGCTTCATTTGATTTCGTGGAAATTGTGTTGATTAGGTTCCTAAAGTTTAACTTACTTTATAAAGGCATGTTTGAGTTAGACTTCCCCAATATGTGCAGAAATTAGTAGATATAGATAGTAGATGGTGGGACTATATAAACATGTATTGCATGTGAGTGTGAGTACACAGCTATGTACTTTTGACATCCGCACCCCCACTCTAAGGGTTCGTTTGGGACAGCTTTTTTAATTAATGCTTTTTAAAACAATGTTTTAGTTAAAAAAAAATTTGAATTAGAATTTTTTTGTACTAAAAAGCCGTTTTTAGAAAGCAATGAGAAAATTGTCTCAAACGAAGCTTAAATATGTTATTCATACCAAATAATTTCTCTCTCTGAGGGTTTGAATTTACCAGGCATTAATATCCAAAATCATGAGCTTGCAATTTTTTTAGGATATTGAGCTTGCATGTTTCATTTTCAGCTTTTTAACATCTCTTCATGAAAATTTCAGGTGAGAGCAAGAGCTGCAGATCTTAAACTATCACCTGCTGCTGAAATTAATTTTCTGGAAAATCGGGATATACATATACACTTCCCTGCTGGCGCTGTACCAAAGGATGGACCATCAGCTGGAGTGACTCTAGTTACATCACTAGTATCACTCTTCAGTCAAAGGAAAGTTAGGGCAGATACAGCTATGACAGGGGAGATGACTCTAAGGGGCCTAGTATTACCAGTTGGTGGAATCAAGGATAAGGTATGGTTTTTGTAGCCTGTCTTGCCTGATAATGAATATAAGGGTGGCTAATTTGAGGCAGTTTTAACCTATTTTACAACAATCAGTCCTGTTTGATTATAGTTTTCTTGCTACTTTTCAAAAATTTTATATGATAGGAAATATTTTTTTTAATCAAAATTTATTAAAGTGTTCAGTTATGAAAAAGCTACTGTCTTACTTTTTAAAAGGAAAAAAAATTATAATATCATAATAGTTTTCAAAATTTTGTTTTCTGCTCAACGAGAGATTATTCTGTGTGGACATTGGACACAGCTTATCATCCAGAGCTGAATCAGGTGCAGCCATGTCATCCAGTATCGAGCAGTACCAAGCTGCGGTACCGAGTAGAGGGTGACGTTGCACATTTTCATTAAGCTCTGGACGGCGTTCGACATCTGCACCTAATAATTTCCCTCGCTCAACAGTTCTACAACAGCTTCTACATACTATTGCAGCTGCTCCAAATGAACCATAAGTTTTACACCACATGGTAATAGTTGAAGCTAATCAATTTATGGTTATTTTTCAATCAGGTTTTAGCCGCCCATCGTTATGGGATTAAGAGAGTAATTTTGCCGGATAGAAACATGAAGGATTTGGTTGAAGTTCCATCAGTTGTGCTTGCTGATATTGAGGTACTTATTCAATCTAATATGTTCAAGAAATATTTTTATTTATCATAGTTTTTTGCTTTGGTAAAAAGAATTCTCATTCTTAATAAGAAAAACCAGAAAAGAGCCGCCTCATTGATCGTATGCATCCAAATTCACTCTTGAAATTGAATTGTTGAAAACCTTAATAGTTGTTGCATCTATCGTTCTCATCCAACGTTTTTTATACAAATTTCATACCAAATATGATTAACCCATTCATTATGAATGGTTCAAAAAAATCTCAACCCAGATAATATTTAAGTCAAGTTGGCTTTAAACACAACTCATCTTAGTATGTTGATTGAGAGCTTAGGCTACCAACTAAGAGATTTTGGATTCGAGTCTTGTATATGCGATGTGTGTGTTAGTCTGCCTTAATTGACCTAAATGTCCCAAAAAAAATTGACTTTAAACTAACTTGAAATGGATATGATTATTCGATTTAGATGCAATAACTTGAAAATTTATAATTTTACCGTGTTATAAACACATGAAACCGAATCAAATCTTCGACGGTTTGACTTGAACCTATAATTTTCATATATTTTGATCAAGATGTCTATATTTTGCAGATTAAGTTTGCAAAGAGAATGGAAGATGTCCTAGAATATGCCTTTGAAGGTGGATGCCCTTGGAGACAATATGCCAAGCTATGACTGAACCTAATAGCCCTCCCTCCCCTCTTTGACCTGATGGCCTCCCTCCTGACCACCTGAGTACAATCTCCCTTAGCACCATCAGGCAGCTCATATATATAATCAACTACAGGCTCCATAGCAATTTTCCATCACTGGCTGAGCAATCAGCAGATCATATATTTATGATGTGGAAGCAGAGTCTTTGCATTCATCAGAAGGTTTATTTGATTTGATTCAGAACTGTATAGTAAGCTTCTAAACCCCCTCTGATCCAAATAGTGATGAAATGTTATAATGCTAAGGGCGTTTTGATATATATATATGTTTTTTTTTTATATATAATATATGTTAAATATGATAGGCTTATGTACATTGGATTGTATGAGAAATTATGTGAAATTCTGTATTAATTGTGGAGTTAAATGTATATTCTTTTGCTTTTTGTGATTTGGGTTGTGGGATGCCTAGGCCCAGCCCATCGGCCCACAAGAGAATTTACAATAAATGGCCTTTCTTGCAAGTCACGAATCGAGCTTAATTCGCAATGGGCTTGTAAGGTGAAGTAATTCATTAGCGATGGGCTTTTAAGGTGAAGACGCTGCACGATTTTTAAAGAAACTATACTAATTTTGAGTCATCTTTGTTGTAAATTGGCACTTTTATTGTATTGTATAAATAAATATAGAAAAATGATTTCAAATTCCAAAAATAAGTAGGAAGCTAACTAGGGACTGGTGAGTATGTTTAAATAATTATAACTATTATTATTATTATTATACAGCTTAAAGTAAAATAAGAACTTTTATGGTTAAGGCTGTCAGTTGATTATGGGCCCCCAAGAGTATTTTATTTATAATAAATGGGCTTTCTTGTAAGTCAATATAAGAGTTGGTGTGAAATAATAATAATAATAATAATAATAATAAGATATGAGCTATTGGACGAAATTGGTCTAAGCATAACGACAGATTTATTTGTAGGTAATTAATTAACAACACTGGGCTTTTAAGATGAACCAGCTGCACGTTTTTTTGAAGAACACATACTAATTTTGAGTCATTTTAGTCGTAAATTGATATTTGCCCTAATTTTTTCACTTTAAAAATAAGCTAACAAAATAATAATAATGCAGACTTTTTTAATTTTTGTACAAACAACAATAATATTAGAAAAATATTTGACCAATAAATGGGCTTTCTTGCAAGTTATATGATTAGAGTGGGCTTTATTGGGCTAAGCAAACGTGGCACTTTTAAGATAAAGCCCCTGGACCATTTTTAGATAAAATATGTACTAGTACCACTACTTTATACTATATAACTACATTAAATTATATATACTACTACTACTCTATATAATACTACTACAACTAACTCAACTATACACTTTAATAACTTATACTAACTACTTTATACAATATAACTACATCTATACTATAATATATATACTACTCTAACACTACTACACTCTACATTATATATAATACACTATACTACTATCTACACTATATTATATAGCTATACTATACTTTTTATGTACTACACTATCACTACTACTACTATATAATTATTACACTATACTACTACATTTACTATATTATATAACCTACATATGTACTATATATACTACACTATACTAATATCAAAACTACTAATACTACTACTGCTCTATATATATATACTACACTATACACTACTATTTTTATTAACTATTACTACAACTATATATACTATGTAACCCCTACTCTATATTATACTACACTATACAATATACAATATAGTATATACTACTACTACCAGATACTATACTAAAACTAACTTATACTAATATAACTACATATACTATTTAACTAATACCACTACTACAATTGGGCACTCCATAAACTATAATACAACTACTTATACTATATAACTACACTATACTCTATATATACTACTCTATATACTATAACTACACTATACTTCAATACTTCTACAACTAAAATACTCTATACTAATTAAATAAACACCACTAAACTATAACATACTACAATATCATGTCTAATACTATATACTATATAACTACACTACACACTACTATACAACTATCATTCTATACTATATTATTACACTATACTACACCCAAATATACTATAACAACTACTACTATATAACAATAAACAACACTACCTATACTATACTATAATATACTACTACTACATTATACTATTATATTACTCAATCTACTACTACTATTATACTATATTAACTATATTATACTATAATCTATACTACTACTTATATATACTACACTATATTTACTACTATTAGTAATATATATATAACTACACTATACATAATAACTATACTATACTACAACTACTATGATCTATATACACTACACTACACTATCTATATTCTACTACTACTCTAAACTATATAACTACACTATCATACTATACTACCCACTACTCTATACTATACTCTACTATATATATATAACTACTATCAAAAACTATACTATATACTATATATACAACTACTACTACTACTAATTATTAGTATACTATACTATCTATACTACTACTACACTATAACTATATAACTACACTATATCTATATACCTACTACTATAAATTCATATAACTTCATCTAATCCATTTACACTACTACTACTATTCTATACTATATAACTACACTAATTCGATATATTTACTACACAATATATATACTCTATAAACTACATTATACTATACATATATATTATACTACAACTATTCTATTATACTATATTATACACTACTACTAAATACTATTCTAATACAACAATACTACTATAGTACAATATAACAACACTACTACTACATATACTAATATATATACTACTACTATACTATCTATTACTTTCTGTATATTACTACTATACTTTATACTTATAACTATATTATACTATAATACTCTATACTATATATTCTATACTCTATCAATATAACTACACTATAACATATTACTAATACTATACTACAACCTATATTATAAAACTACTACTACTACTAGGTAACTCTACTACTCCTTAAACTATATAACTACACTATACTATCTTATATTCTACTACTACTATATATAGTACTACTACTACTACTCTATATTATATAACTACATTAAACATATCTATATACTACTACTTTATATATACTACTACTATACTACTATTCTATACTATACTATATACTACTACTACTATCTCTATATATAACTACACTATACTCTATATATTATAACTAACTATATTATATATAACTACTATAACCATATAACTACTACTATTCAATACTATATACTACACTACTAAACTATATATACTATACTATAGTGTTGTTACTATATTACTACATTATACTATACTACTATATTATACTACAACTATTCTATACTATATTTATTACACTATACTATAATACTATTCTATACAACTACTACTATATATATCAATATAACAACACTATACTACATATACTATACTATACTACTTACTACTTATACTATCTATATTTACATTATATTACTATCTACTTTATACTATATAACTATATTATACTATAATACTACTCTATACTATATATACTACTATATATATACTACACTATATAACATATATAACTACACTATACTACAACTCTTTATTACATAACTACACTACACTATATAATACACCCACTACTAACTCTAAATACTATATAACTACACTATACTACATAACTACCAACTACTCTTATAGTACTACTACTACTAAAAATACTACTTACTATATATTATATAACTACATTAAACTATACTATATACTACTTTATATACTACTACAACTAATACTACTATTATTTCTATACTAAAACTAGATACTACAACTACTCTAAACTATATAACTACACTATAACTCTATATATTACTACTCTATATTAAATAACTACACTATACTATATACTACTACTACTATTCTTACTATATAACTACACTAAACTATATATACTATACAATAGTGTTTGTTACTATAATACTCTATAACTACATTATACTATAACATACTATATTATACTACAAATATTCTATACTATATTATTACACTCTACTTAAAACTATTCTATACAAATACTACTATATATAATATAACAACACAATACTACATATACTATACAATACTACTACTATTCTATACTTATATATATTACATATATTAACTACTACATTATACTATAACTCTATAAATACTACTCACTATACTACACTCTACATACTAACTACTCTATACTATAAATAACTATACACTATATTACTACTACTCTATACTATATATACTACACTATATTTAACTACTACTCTATTATATATAACTACACTATAACATATATACTACACTATACTACAACTATATATTATATAACTACACTACACTATATGTATACTAAAACTACTCAATACTATATAACTACACTATACTATACATACTACCACTACTC
Source organism: Dendrobium officinale (assembly GCA_019514585.1). Taxonomy (NCBI): domain Eukaryota; kingdom Viridiplantae; phylum Streptophyta; class Magnoliopsida; order Asparagales; family Orchidaceae; genus Dendrobium; species Dendrobium officinale. The sequence goes on along the minus strand of CM033690.1, from coordinate 2,203,987 downwards.
TATATAGTACTACTACTACTCTATATTATATAACTACATTAAACTATACAAAACTAAACAATACTCTATATACTAACTACTCTATACTAATAACTACATAAAACTATATATACTACTGCTACTCTATAACTACTATATTACTACACTATTATATTTTATTATACTACTACTATATTATATATATACCACTACTACTACTACTCTATACTATATAACTACACTATACTACTACTACTCTATACAATATACCTATACTAAACTATAATACTACTATTTATCTATACTATAATATATACTACAACTATACTACTACTCAATTATATATAAACCACACTATACTATACTATAACTATTTTATATTATGTAACTACACTACACTATATATATACTACTACTACTCTATACTATATTAACTACACTATACTATAAAACTAATAAATTTGATATTAAATCGAAATTACCTCAAATTACCACAATCCTAAAACATCCAATATCCGTTAAAAATATATTTTTTCCTTAAATAATTAATGATTTATAGGCTCATAAAATCAATATCTTTTTAATATAAAAAAATGCAGAAAGACTATTAAGCAACAACCACTTTACAGTAACATATATTATGAAAGCAGTTCTATTAACAAATGCCCCTTCTTGCTATGTGAGGTGGTGGATCAATTTAGACTTCATTTGGAACAACTTTTTTTATTATTTTTAAAGCAGCTTTTTAATACTAGAAAGCTACTATAAGAAACAGTAAGAAAGCCGTTCCCAAACAAAATTTATTTATTTTTACTTTTTACAAATGAATAAATAAAATTGTAGAATTAATCTCAACCATCCAAATGATTGGAATAGCTGTGATCTATAATACCAAGATGCTCCATCTCAACCATCCAACAAAAAAGAGAACCAATGAAAACAAGCTATAGAAAACCAATTTCACACTTGAAATTTCCAATATAAGAAGTTTGTTTGTAGCTGAAGAGGGATGAACACAACTAAATCAGACAAAGAAGACAAAGCATGCACAAAATTTTAAACAAAAAAAATGTCCGATTCAGAAAATTCTCCTTATATATGCTCTCTATATAAATATTCACTCCAGGATTTCCAAATATTAATAGCAAAGCAGAAAACTTATTAGCAGGATAAAAACAAAAAGCTGATAGTGAATTTTTGTTTGGTATTGTTTGTGAGTGTGGGGGTGGTTGGTATAGGGTGGGGGTGGGGGTGAGTTTGTTTTTTTTGGGAGGGGGTTAATGAAAAATTGTATTTTTATTAGTTTTTTTATTCGATGTTTTGTGGGTAGGTGTAGAGGGGGGTTATAGAGGGTAATTGGGTGGTTGTTGGGTTTGAGGGTATAAGGGTAGAGGGTAAGTAAAGGGGAGGTGGTGGGGAGTAGAGTGGAGGTGTGGAGGTATGTAGGTGGAGGTAACGGAAAGAAGCAGGGGAGGATTGGGATGTGGGATGATGTGGTTGAGAAAGCTGGTGGGTGGGTGTGGGTATGGTAAATGGTGGGGTTATTGATAATTAGGTGGGAAGGAAGCACTACGTCGTTTAGTGCATGGCATTGAATGATCACCTAAGTGGGCTGATGCTGGCGTAGCATGATGAATGCCATTTGCAGCTAGGCTGAATTGGTTTTGGAAACAAATCACTTTTCACTTTGAAGTTCAAATGCAACTTCCGTTTTTCCTAACTTGTCAAATCGTGAACAAAAGGGTTTAGGGTCATAATCCATTTCACACTTTAACTTTTCATTTCAGCTATTGAGTTTGAAGCAATTATTTTTCTCAAGTTGTCACATAATTTTTTCTCCTCTAAATGAATCCTCTTAGTTTTTTCCAGCTCTTGACCTTTCAATGAGATTTCTCATTCTTCTCTTCACACGATCATGTCAACCTACGAGCCATCTTCATCTTAAAAGATTTTCTAATCTTGATACCTTTCTATTACTGGTATTTTTAGGTAAAAGCTTTCATTTATCCATTGTTTATCTTCAATTCTTCCTCATTTGACTTCTAATGTTGAATTCCTTTGATTTTTATTTCCCAACTCATGTCACTTGATTTTGTATTCATAGTAAGCTTTACTCCCTTTGTTGTTTGGGTGTTTCTGACGCAGGAGCTGAAAACAAAACAACCCTCCAAATGTTCCAGCAGTTCGATCCAGCCTCATCGTTGAACCCATAGTCAGCACCAGCCTACTTCCTGTCCTGTCCTCTGGTTTGGTTCAGTAAAACCTGTAGCTGAACCAAAATCTGGGTAGTCGGTTTAATTTCTCTTCTAGGTTTTAAGTTGGTAGTTTCTATATAAGGGACAGACTCCTCTTTGTTTTGGTAGAGAAGAATTTTGAATTAACTTTATTTCAGCCAGAGCTGAACTTTCTGTATCTTGTGGTTTGCATCCAGGTGATGGTACTAGCAATAAAGATCTATTTCTTTGTTCTTCTTTTCTTCTATTCCTAGATTTTGTGATAGGAAACGCTTCTTAAAATAGAAGGAAACTTTGGCTGAAATTGAATTTCAGCAAGCCCAAAACAGTAAACAAGGAAGATCTAGGTCACGCAAGAGAAACTTTTTAATTGATGATAAGAAGAAGAAACAAATAATATATAATGGATCTTCAATTGGAGAGGAAGATCCGGCTCTCCCAAACACTAGTCACCCACTAGAGTCCCTTTCGCTCCTATGGAAAACTCAATTTAGCAAAAATGTAACATAACCTTAACTCTAGGGTGAACAATCTATTAAAAGCATACAAACTAAAGCAAAATTCCCTAACAGCCCCTTCAACTCGAATTTTCCCTCCCAACCGCCCCTCCTATCTCTTCATTGTGGCATGGACCCCACCCCAAGGGGGGTAGACAGAGCATGGGATGGACCAGGCTTATGCCTAGTGTAAAATTTGGTCGGTCCCTCCTGGATCGGTCTAGCATTTTATTCTTTGTTTTTCTTACTACAGTGTCAATTGGTATCAGAGCACCAATTTTGGCATGCCACCGAGAAGGAAAAAATCCAAGTATTGTCCAAGAACACACCATTATAGAATTGCAGAGGGAAATTAGACAATTGTAAGAAATACTTGTTGTCGTGGAAGTTAGGCAACCCGTGGATCACCATAATGGAGGAGAAGAGTCTCATCTTGATGGGGTAGAGAAAACCCTTTCCACCAAGAATCCTCTAGCGAAGAAGATGTTACACCATTGTGATATTTCTCCTGTGAAGCTAGAAGATCGCCATCAGATTTTGGAATCAGGATTGATCTCCCAGACTTTGAAGGACTCCTAGATCCGGATGTACTCATCAATTGGTTATATACCATTGAACGAATTATTAAATATAAAGAAGTTCCGCAAGAATGCATTGTCAAACTTGTTGCCATCAAACTCAATGGTAACACATCTTTATGGTGAGAGAATTTGAAGCTTTCTCGGTAAAGAGATAGAAAAACCAAGATTGCAATGTGGGACAAGATGAAAAAAAGAGCTGCAACGGAAATTTTTACCTGAACACTATTGCTAAGATAGGTTCCTCCGATTACATCATCTTCAACAATAAGAATTATCTGTGAAAGTTATGCAGCTGAATTCAAGCATTTGGGGTTAAATGTCAATTGGTAGAACATGAGGAAAATACTATTGCTTGTTTTCTTGGAGGCTTAAACCTGTCTATCTCTAATATGGTTCAATTACAACCTTATTGGACCCTTGCCAATGTGATCAATCTTTCTCTCAAGGTTGAAAAACAACAAAAACAAGGGAAAAAGAATTCTTGTTGCCGATAGTATGAGTGGAACTACCAACCAGCAGGGTCCTTCAGTGGACCGACAACCCAATGCCTCCCACATTGTTCCAATCACGGGAAGCCACTCACGGATTCGGCCAACACAAGGTGCAGTGCCAGCAACTGCATTTCCTGCAAGAAAATGTTTCAAATGCCACGGTTTTGGCTACATAGCATCCAATTGTCCTACACAACGATTTGTCACATTAATGGAGAAAATGCCACAAGAAGATAACTATTCAGAGGAAATTACAAATGGGATTCCTGAAACTGAACAGATTTTGCAAGCTGATGAAGGAGAACTAATTATAGCTAGATGTCCACTGAATACACGTTATGACCATGAACAAAAATGGTTGAGGCACAATATTTTTCGCACTAGGTGCATTGTGCAGGGCAAGGTGTGTAACCTTGTGATCAATGGAGGAAGTTGTGAGAATGTAGTTTCAACCTTAATGGTGGAGAAATTAAAATTTGCAACCAGTTCTCATCCTCAAACCATATCTATTAGCTTGGCTTAAAAAAGGCAACAAATTATCAGTCAACAAACAATGTTTAGTTCAATTTTTCTATTGGAAACAGTCTTCGAGAACAACTATTATGTGACGTAGTGCCAATGGATGCTTATCATATCATATTAGGGGTACCCATGACAATTTGACTGGAGAACCATTCACGATGGTTATCAAAATACATATTCCTTTCACCAAGAAAGTCGAACCATTGTGTTAATTCCATTGAATGAAATGGGGTGTCCGAACCCTCCAAAATAGTGATCAAACAACCATCTCTTTTCTTGCAAGCTCTATGGTCAGCACAATAGGGCTTAGTTTTGGTCTTATTCGAAGAAATTACAAAGCAACTCCATCAACTTGTTTAAATAAAAAATCTACTACAAAAATTTAGTCAAGTTTTCTCTGATTCGCTTCCTAGAGGTCTGCCTCCTTGAGGGAAGTTCAACATGCTATCGACTTCATACTATGAGTTGTTATTCCCAACCGTCCCACATACCGAATGTCTCCTAAAGATTATGAGGATTTACAAAGGCAGGTAAAGAATTTAATAATTACAGGTTTTGTGAGACCAAGTTCTAGTCCATGTGTTGTCCCCGCCCCCCTCCTTGTGCCAAAAAAAGATGGAACTTCACAAATGTGTATTGATAGCCGTGTCGTTAACAAAATTACTATCAAATATTGCTTTCCTATTCCTCGTGTGGCCATGAGACGAATGGAAAACGGCTTTCAAAACATGGGATGGATTATACGAATGGACAGTTATGCCTTTCAGCCTATCTAATGTGCCTGGTACTTTCATGCCTCATGAATCAAATTTTTCGTCCCTTTTTAAATAAATTTATTGTTGTTTATTTTGACACTCTGGTATATAGTCGTACCATAAAAGAATATTTACAACACATTCAACAAGTACTCGAGGTTCTTCTAGAACAATGATTGTTTTTCAATGCTTCCAAATGTGAATTTTTTATGCTGACAACTAGATAGAAAAATCAAAAGGGAGAACACAAGGACCTGGAGAACTTTTCTCTATTCAACTTAAAGTAGGCAAACATAAAAAATCAACTTAAAACAAACAAAAGTTAGACAAAAATGAAACTAAAATAAAAATAAAACAAACTACCCTCAGAACAACCAACTGGTGGTCACCTCACATGCAAAAAAATAGTATGTGAGATAATAAGTGTTTAAAGTCATGCAAACCAAAGGTTCATCACAGCAACTTTGGGCCAATGTCCACCACAAGACTCCTCCTGTAAATGCTATCAAATCAGCCAACAACACTTTCAAGAGCTTGAGAAGAAAGATACAAGTGGGGTGGGAACTTGTGGAGAGAAGTAGGTAATAAGCCCAAGACAAAATCAAAAAGATGAGAAGAGAAGTGGAAATAGCTCGCAAGCTTTCCAAGAAGAAAACCCTTAGGTTTAAGTAGCTTTCACTCACCAAAATTTGCTCTAAAATGTCACAAATCAGCCACTATATATAGGAGAGGAGAGGGAGCCAAACAGGCCAAACAACCGCCCAATGAAACCAATCAGCAAAGGGGAGGCAGAAGGCCAAAAGGCAGCCGAAGGGAGCATCACCGAAAGGCTAGCAGGACACAACCAACGAACAGCCAACAGCAGGGAAAAAGGAACCGGGCTGGGGGAGAACCGAAAGGCCAAAACAGAGGGGGGAATGAACCCGGCCAGCAGTATAATGAGCTGAAAAAGGCAGCAGCTCACAATAATGAGCTGAAAAAGGAAGTAGAACACAGCAGCTCACCAACTAGGCAGCAAACCCCGAAACAACCAAGCCCAAACCAAGGAACCAAGTCAGCCCAAAAGCCGTGGCACCAAAGAAACTATCATACCCAAGGCAATGCAAGTCTAAAAGCACAACCTACACATGATCATAGGTTGCCTTCCATTATAGGGTAGAAAAAAAAAACAAAAACACATAAAATTCAAATTACAATATATAAAAAAATGAAATTTGCATGCCTCAATTTTTGGTAACTACCATCAAATTTTTAGGATTTGTGGTGTCACCGAAAGGTCTACAAATAGAGCCTGACAAGGTGAGTGCTAGTAAAGAATGGTCGATGCCCTTATCCATGAATGATGTCAGGAGATTTCATAGATTGGCCTCCTTTTATCATCGTTTCATCAAGAGCTTTAGTACAATCACTGCACCATTAACAGAATTACTCAAGCAACCACAATTCACTTGGGCCTCGACGACACAAGCTAGTTTTGATAGATTGAAGTCACTTGTAACTTCAACACCTGTGTTGGCTCTTTCAAAATTTTCTCAGATATTTGAAGTGGAATGTGACACTTCCAACTTGGGCATTGGAGCAGTGTTAAGCCAAGGTGGGCATCTAGTGGCATATTTCAGTGAAAATTTAATGAATCTCGCCAAAGGTATTCTACTTTTGATAAAGAATTTTATGTCATTGTCCGAACTTTCCAATATTGGAGCCATTAATTGTTAGCACAAGAGTTTGTTTTATTTTTCGATTACCAAGCTCTCAAGCATCTTCACAATCAAAGCAAATTAAAAGGAAAGCATGCCAAGTGGGTAGAGTATCTATCATCTTTTCATTATTATTTGAGGTATAAATCTAGAACTGCAAACCAGGTAGCCAATGCCCTCAGTTGAGGGTTCAATTTATTGAACACTCTCCAAGTAAAAACAATGGGGTTTGAAGTCGTCCAGGAATTGTATGAAAATGACCCAACTTACACATGATATGGAAAAGTCCAACAACACCCTTACAAACTTTTTCATATCCAACAAGGCTAAATGTTCTTAGGCAACCGATTGTGCATTCCCTAATGCTTGTTTCTAAATGTTATTATTGTTGAAAACCATGATGGAGGCTTATCCAGGCATTTCTGACATGATAAAACATTGACCATTATTCAAGAGAATTTCTATTGGACACTTCTTCTTAGAGATGTTGATAGATACATTAAGAGGTGTAGAATTTGTAAAATTGCGAAAACAACCCATCATAATATTGGATTATACTTACCTTTGCCAGTACCCGATTCACCTTAGGTAGATGTTAGCTTGGATTTTGTTTTTGGCCTCCCTCTCACACAAAGGAAAAAAGATTCAGTCATGGTTGTAGTTGATCATGTTTTAAAAATGGCTCATTTTGTTCCTTGTCGAAGGACATTAGATGTATAACATATTGCTAGACTCTACTTCCATGAAATTGTACGCCTACATGGTATTCCAAAAACAATCACTCTTGATAGAGATGTTAAATTCCTTAGTCATTTTTGGAGTACTATGTTAACCAAACTGGGAACTAAACTCCAATTTAGTTATGTGGCACACCTGCAAACAGATGGACAAACTAAAACTGTCAGTAGGAGTTTGGGAAACCTTTTGAGATGCTTTATTGGAAAGAACATCTGTCAATGGGATGAAATTTTGGGTCAGGTGGAGTTTACTTACAATCGGTCAAGGAACCAATCTATAGGCCGCAGTCTTTTTGAAATTGTATATAGACAAAATTCAATTGGGCCACTAGAGTTAGTACCACTTGTTGCCACAACAGCCCAACACCCTGATGCTGAAACTCGAACTCAGGAAATTCATAAACTTCACTAACAAGTACAACAACAAATTCATAAACAGAATGCTAAGTATCAAAAACAGTCTAACAAGTCGAAGAGGAAACAAAACTTTAAAGGAGTTCTAGCTTGGATAAGCAAGGAAAGATTTCCAACCAGAGGACATAGCAAACTCAAACCCAAAGCAGATGGCATCCTTAAACGCATTAATGACAATGCTTTCCAAATAGAGCTTCCTGGAATTCTACAAGTCTCCCCTACTTTCAATGTTTCAGATTTATCTCATTATTATGAAGATGCAATTTCCTCCACTGTTGAAGAAAGTTCTTCTCAAGCCCGGGAGAGTGATGCAGGAGCTGAAAACAGCCCTCCAAATGTTCTAGCAGGTCGGTCCAGCTCACAGCTGAACCCATAGTAAGCACCAATTCCTTCCTGTCCTCTGGTTCGGTTCAGTAAAACCTGTAGCTGAACCAAAATATGGGTAGTAGGTTTATTTCTCTTCTAGGTTCTAGTCGGTAGTCTCTATATAAGGGGACAGACTCCTCTTTGTTTTGGTAGAGAAGAATTTTGAATAAACTTTATTTCATCCAGAGCTGAACTTTCTGTATCCTGTGATTTGCATCCAGGTGGTGGTACTATCAATGAAGATCTTTTTTTTTTCTTCTTCTTTTCTTCTATTCTTAGATTTTGTTCTCTACTTTTCCTTCTACATTGTCAGTTTCTCTATTGGTTCTTCATATCTTTTGTCTTATGCGATAATGTCATATTTATGGCTTGCTCTTCAGATGTGCTTTAAAATTGCCAGAAAATTTCAAGTGTTGTTTTTTTTTTTTTTTCTTAGTCTAATTATTGAGTATTTATGTTGTTGTTTATGTTGGGTAATTCATTATTATATCCTTCTTAATATTTGATGAAAATTCTATTGATCATTTCGTTAAGATAATTGAATTATATAATACTAGTAAGTGCTTCAATTAATCGAAGCACATTTTTGGTTTGTGCTTCACTTTCAAAGCAAGAAAAATCATCTTGCACGTCACATTGCGTTTCTCATTTTCAACCTTGGCTTTGATAGATTCTTAGGTGGTAACAAAGCATTTTTTATTCATTTATTACAACTCTATGTTTGTACTTAAGTTAATTTCTCTATGTATTTTCTTTCAGTTTTTTCCTTTTTGATGCTTAGTCATCAACATATTTGCTGTGGCTTATTTTCTTTCTAATTTTTTGTTGCAGAAGCAAAAAATTGCAGGCAGAACAAAAGTTCTTCTTGATACAGTACCTGTGCATAGACTGGCAGATATTTTTGTAGCTAGCTTTGAAATAGGATTTGAAGAGCAGCTCTCTATGCTGGATTCTGTTGACCTAAAAGTCAGACTTTCTAAGGCAACTGAACTAGTTGACCGTCATTTGCAGGTGATTATTGCTTAATTTGGTTTTCAAATATCTATCAACTTTTCTATGTATTTATGTTTAGTTTATGCCATACTACTTGGTAATTGAATGCCATATGCGTGAAGTTAGTAATGAGATAATATATGATAGATGCATTGTCACTTGATTTTTTGTATTTGTTCTTTCGTAAGCATTGATTAATTTTCTTACTCTGCTGAGCAGTCTATTCGGGTGGCAGAGAAAATAACGCAAAAAGTGGAGGGGCAGCTATCAAAGTCTCAGAAAGAATTTCTTTTGCGTCAACAGGTTTGTATCCTTTTTTTTAGCACACCATGTCTAAATCTTTTTCTAGGTCAGGTTGAAGAGCACCTTTTAAACATAAAGATTCGTGACACAATATATAGTTTCATATCCATTTTTTTTCTCCATTTAAGTGTTTCCTTATTTATTACTATCATTCTATATTGTAGTGTTATTGAAGCAAGTTAGATGCTTAGATAGTAAATGTGAGGAGAGGCCATAACACCTTATATCTCCCAAGTTGGCACCTCCGTTACTAAGTTATGCTCAGGAGAGTGTCTTTCCTTGATGCCCCTAATTAGGCGTCCGCCTTGCCTTAAATTGCCAATTAGCCAAATGCCTTGCCTTAATTGAAAAGATAGGTGTTATCTTCTTAAACTAAAAAGTCGAGTTAGTTTTTCATGATGGTAATTTGATGTGCGATAATGTTGAAGAACTATCAAGACTTGAAGAAATGAAGTTAAATTAAATGCATGTACATGTTCTTTAAGTCATATAACATTAAATCTTAAGGATGAAGAAGTTGATTATAGGGGGGAGGATGAGATGGAGGGCTACAAACTAATGATGGAATTAAGATTATGTTAGTTTTGAAGATGGAAAATATAGCAGGGAAGATAAGCTATAAATAGTAAAGTAGCTTATCATACTTGTTTAAGATTATTTATTTACTAATAATTTTGGACTTTGAATACAATTTAACTAGAAAGTTTATAATATTTCCTACTTATCTTGATGATTTTCACTTCATACTATTAGTATGAAAAAATATTCATCGTACTTGAGCAAGTCAGATTTTTGGCAGTCATATTGCTTTGAGACTGCCTAATGCTCTACCATACCTCTCATTACAAAAGGGAGAAGAATGAACAGAAGAAAATAAATGAAACTGCTCTGTTTTTCTGCTGAATATGATAAAGCATTTTTGTTTCAGGTTAATGAAAAAGGCAGTGATGGGCATGTTTTGATGCTCAATAAAGCAATACATTACATTGCACCCGCTTCTATGCCTTGGCTTGAATTTTGAACCATTTAAGTTAGAAGTTTTGATTGCAAAAGAATTTTTTTTTTCTTACATTTGTTATTTTTATATTATGGTTTCTATTCTTCTATAGGCTTACAGTGTATCACATTTTCAGATGAGGGCCATCAAAGAAGAACTTGGTGACAATGATGATGATGAGGATGACATTGCAGCTCTTGAAAGAAAGATGCAAAGTGCGGGCATGCCTCCTAGTATATGGAAGCATGCCCAGAGGGAACTACGGTTAGTGTTCTATATGTAGAACAACAATAATAAATTGTGCGTCTTTTGGCTTAACAGTTTGATTCTTATCTATATGCTCTTTAATTTTTAAAATAAAGTGATGAACCAAACAACTGTTTCTAATATTTTCTAACCAAGTCTTTGTAGGTCTACCTCTGTATTTCTTAACATAAGCCAAATGTAATACATCTACTCTCCTAACCAGATAATTGGAAGGCTGCCGTTTTAATAACCTTTTAGTAAACAATAAAAATCTTGATGTGCCAAAATTCTTACAAAGTGATGAACCAAACAACTGTTTCTTCCAATATCAATTTGCCTCCATCCACCTCCAAAACCATTATATTAAGTTCCATCCTTTCAAACAACCAAGAAAAAAAGGATGGGTCGATTATAAACAAGGGATTATGGGGATTCCGGGATTGCTTTGGCAGCCAAGACGTTAATTGGGCTACACTAGATTTGGTCCTAGAGAAACTTTTTCTCTATTCTCAAAACTTGAATACTACTTAAAAGTCAACCATCCAAGAGCGGCCATGATGAAGGAAGTGACTCACTAAATAGCAAACTTGACATCTAATTTTTCCAATGAAGAAATTATGAATTAAATGAGGGAGAAATTATCAAGCCATTAGCTGCTAAGTGAATCTCCAAACAACAACTACAACTGACCAATATATCACTTAATTTTACTTCCCACCTGTCCGATCTCCCTTAGTTCATTATTTAGCCAGAGCTTCATATGTGACAATATATATGGTTTCTGTTTGGAGGGGTTTTATAAAGCTTAAGGGAGTGATTCTTCTTGTTTGGGCGATTGATTCCCCAAATGTCATGAATGAATTACTTCTTAGTTAGGATTCTCACACTAGTCTTATGTTCTCATATATTTTTTGTGATGATTCACTAGTCCACATGACAAACTTGAGGATGATTTTTTTTTTTATATTGGCGAGCAACTGAGCATGATTATGATGCAAATACCATTTTTTTTTACTCGTCTCCACCCACCTCATCTACCATTATATTAAGATGAAATGGTTTATCTTTGAAGGCTATAGTTTATAAACACGAGATTATTGGAATACTTAAATACTTTTGGCCAGCAAGAAATCAATTGAATTTTACGCCCATTTCAATTGGTAAAGAAGAAATGGATTATGGCTGCAAAGCCCCGTTAATTTTAACTCGTATAAAAAGTGCGTTGTTCTCTGGACTTGCACAGCTTTACCCTTCTTTTTTGTGTGTGTGTAGGATCTTCATGTAGCTAGCATATAAATCTCAATCTTTATTATGGTGAATTTCCTACCATGTAACAGCAAGCATAATGTATGGGAGTGACCTTCCACCTCCTATTATATCACCAATCGCTAACTCATCTCCAATGTCAAGCAAGTGAAATCTCTATAACATTGGAGCTAGCTACTTGAATTATAATCATCTAAGGCATCAATCTATAAATTAGGTAATTCTTGGTCCAACTACTGCTCTGCCTTGGTCCAATTAGCGAAGTCATATTTAAGAACCATCTGTAAAAATTGCCATTGTCATATTGAAAAATCCTAAAGGACCTTCATCTCCTTCACAAGACAAGTCAATGGGTACCCTCACAATGTGATCCCACTAGGTCTCACCCTTCTTAAGCTCAACTACATATGATGATAGAGCACTAATCGAGAGTTCTAGATCACTGGCACCTCACTTGCAAGACGTGGATCCAATATCTCCAACATTCCCAACAAATGATGATCATAATTATATAAATAATTCAACCCCTGTCACTTGCAACATCCCTAGCCACAGTAAATCCATCTGCAACTTACATCAATGCAATCTAATTTTGATTTTATTTCTTCTTTTCTCTCTTTATTTTTGTCCCTTTTTTTGTTTTTTTCTCATTTTAGAGAGAAAGTCTTACAGAGAGAAAGAGATTGAGAAAAATAGAGAAAGAAAGTGAAATAGAAATAGAAATAGAAATAGAGATAGAAGAAGAGAGGGAGAGATAGAGAGAAAGGAGAAATAGAGAGGGAGAAAGAGAGAGAGAGAGAGAGAGAGAGAGAGAGAGAGAGAGAGAGAGAGAGAGAGGGAGAAAGAGAGATGGAGAGAGAGAGGGGGGGGGGATAGAAGCAAAGGGTGAAAAAGAGATAAAAAGGGAGAGGGTCGGCTAGGCTACAATGTTGACGACAACAACAAGGGTGAAGGCAGGCTACGGTGGTGAGTTCCTGCACAATGGTTGGGGTAGAGCAAGTGGGGTCAAGTTGGGGCTCAAGTTATGCAATCAGAGAGATAGAGAGATAGAGAGAGAGAAGCATGCAAGAGTTCGAGAGAGCAGGAGAGTTGATTAGCTGTTGACGACTAGGGATGATGGGGGCGGCAACGGGTTTTCATCAACTTGGAGAGAAGAAGATGAGAGCGAGAGGAGAGAATGGGTGATGGAGATCAAGAGAGATGTGAATGAGGGGAGGCCGGCTTGGTTCTCACTTTGAGAGGGTGGTGGTCTTAACATGCTTGTGGGATGGGGGGAGAAGCGCTCAGATCTGATTTTTTTTTTTTTTTTTGGTCAACATGGATGGTGCCAATAGCTTATAAATATGGGCTTATCGGAGTTTCTTGAGAAGCCAAGAAATCAATTGAGTTCTACATTTTTTTAGGTTTGTCGAGAGTTTTTACTTATTCAGGACCTCATAAAGGTTATTTAATAAGAAGAATATTGTTCTGCTTCAATTCATTTCCAAATATACTAACAAGCAGGTCCTACATTTTTTACTCTGAGAGAAAGCACATTGAAGTCATATTTGCTTGATTAACTAAAGTGAGCTGATGTATAATTGAAAGCTTAAACTATTGGAAATTTCCTTAACTCGGAACATTATGAATCTGAAGCTGCTTCCTATAGAAGGTTCTTACTTATAATTTTATTTATTTTATTTTTTAGACGTTTGAAGAAAATGCAACCTCAGCAGCCTGGTTACAGTAGTTCCCGTGTGTACCTGGAGCTTCTTGCTGATCTACCATGGGAGAAAGTGACAGAAGAACGGGAGATCGATCTTAAAGCTGCCAAGGAACAGCTTGATTGTGATCATTATGGTTTGGCCAAAGTTAAACAGCGCATTATTGAGTATTTGGCTGTTCGGAAGGTTAGGTTTAACATTTGTGGTTTCAGCCTCAACTACTGAAGTGCTATTTAAGGGTTGTTTTGCTAGTTAATTGACACTTCCTAAATGGATCAACTAAATTGCAGCTCAAACCAGATGCTAGAGGACCAGTGCTTTGTTTCGTAGGGCCACCTGGTGTTGGGAAGACGTCATTGGCATCATCAATTGCAGCTGCATTAAATAGAAAATTTATAAGGATATCTCTTGGTGGTGTAAAGGATGAAGCAGATATTAGAGGACATCGTAGAACTTACATTGGAAGCATGCCGGGGCGTCTTATTGAAGGATTGAAGGTGAGCAACATAGCAAGGCCACTATTTGATGCTTTTAATATCATTTTGTTGTGAAAACAAACTATAGTTTGACTTTTCTTTGTCTAACATTGTAAAGTTTTTAAAGGGACCCGGATTATCGTAGAACTTATCTGAATTTTATGGTTGGTTGTTGATGCTTAGTGCCTGAAATATCCTCCTAGTTTGACTTTGTGGTTGTGATTACTAATTCAGGGTAGTCTTTTAGATTCATCTCTTTGTTAATGTAATGATTACTAGTTTTGGGAATTAGTATATATCTCATTTGCGTATTGCTTGCATAATTTCTATTTAAAAATGCCTAGTGAGAGGGATTATTAACATTATAAGGCTCTTTAATCTTGAGCCAGTTTGTTTTGCTTGTCGTTTTTTCTTTGTGGTGGTATATTAATTTTGTAGATGTTCAAGATAAAACTGACCTATGGACATTTCATTTTTAGTATGACATATTAATATTGTTTTCCTTTGCTATTTAGGTAAATTTTCAGTGTGAAGTTTTTTTTTTTTTTTTTTAGGGAAAGAACTTGAGAACAAATACAATTTGTTTATTATATCTCAAGAGGATCTTTACTTTGTATGTCTTAAAACTAATCATAGTCCTGCCAATCTCTTGTTATAGGAAGCATTTTCCCCTATCAAAATTTCAGTTTAGTTAAAACTGTAAACTGCCTTGTGTTTTTTATCTTTCCAAATATCCTCTCTGAGGGGAAAGAAAATGTATACCCAGTATTGCAATCTTGTTTTTTTCAACCTATTAGTGTGTTAAATAAGGGATTCTTTTTGTGCATCCTCGTATTAAGCGAACAGGAAGTCAATTGTCGGCTGTTCTTTTGTTTAATGGTTAGAAACATCCTTGTTGCAATCGTGAAGAAGGTATAACCCTTCTTAAAACTGTTTTATAGTCTTTTGCTTTTACACGTTTGTTTTCTTTGGTCTAGACCAATGCATGTGTTCTGACATGCTTGATAGCTTGTTAGTTGTAAAGGTTATAAAAGGCCCCTTTGTTGACGCCTTCATATGGTATTCAATATTTTATGTTGGTCTTCAAATTGTTCTTGCATCGATTGTCAGAGCTAGTATGTATAGGCAATACGCTGAAAAAAGGCTTTTCTACTTGGAAAGTTGAATTAGGTGCAAAAATTAAAGGGCTTCGCATTGGTTAGGAAGCATTACAACTGTACTGGAGTTTTTAAACATGCAAAAAGTGATAGAAAAAGCAGTAAGCCTATGATGCTCTTAAAACCAGAATGTAATTAATCCTCTTTTTGATCTTTCGTTGAGTGCTTGTATTAAAAGATTCATTTCATAATTGTTCGACAAGTTTTATACTGGTTGTCGACTACCTATAGTAAGCTTCCATTTTTTTCATCCAGGACTTGGGACCTTGCAACAATAGTGTTTTTAAGTATTTTATGCCTCTCTCATAATGTTGGCATCAAAAGAGAAGCATAAAATTAAGTGTTGCAAAGATGAGGATGCTCAGGTGGATGAGTGGCTTTTCTCTTAGAGACAATGTGAAATGAGTATATACTTGAAAGGTTGGAGTTGCTCCATTGGCAAATAAGATTAGAGTCGCCTTAGATGGTTTGGTCTCATAAAACGTCAACCTTCTGATGACCTGATTAGGAGAGTAGATGTATTAGATTTAGCCTATGTTAAAAAAGGTAGAGGTAGACTTAAAAGACCTGGTTAGAAAGCATTATAAATGTTTTTTTTTTTTTTTATTATTATATTTAAATGAGAATTTTACTCTTGATATGACACAATGAATTCATGTAGTTGACCCCACGTAGTGGGGTAAAGGCTTGATATTGTTGTTGTTGAGTCCTTGTAAAATCCTATGCATATTTAGGACTTAACAAGAGTCCTTGAAAATCCCATTAAAGAATTGCATTTGTATATTATCGATGCAGAACAATCTTTTATACCTTCTAATTGGATGCAAAACAGCCCTAATCACTAGCAACCCCAGTAGGCTTTGATGTAGTTGCATGGATGCATAGATTTACGTGCATTGGATTTTGATCTTCCTAATGGGCAAAACAAGCACCCAAGTATTTAAAATGAAATAGGCAATCTATGTATTTGTATGTAATACAACCATCTCATTAAAAATTAATTGAGAATAAAAGTTGATAGTTTTGTTGTGCTCTTCAATATTTGAATGATATTGTTGTGTGAATAGAAGCATTTGGTGTTATATTTGTAAATATGCAAGATTTATACATTACTCTTAAAATTGCCCCATAATGTGCAAGCAGCCAACCAAAGTGTTCTTCTAAGTTATTAAATCATTAAAAAAAAAAATTAGACAGTTTTGTCTAATTTTCAACATCTTTTATTTTTTATATATTTATTTATTTATTTTTAATCCTATAAAATTTTTTTGGTAAACCATTTTCCTAGAATCTGATTTTCAATCAATCCATGAAAACATTGTTAAATATCCACAGCATTCAGGATTAGCTACATGAGATTAGCTCGAGTTTGATCAAACTTCTTTTTTTTAGTTGCTTGTTAAAATAAGGATAACAAAAGGAATGAAGTGACTATTAAACTGTTCTCTGCTTTCAGAATTACCTTTGCAACAAGCTCCTGCTTTTAATGATTACCATATATAATCCATGGGGTTATTGATTTAACTGCAGAGAGTGGGTGTCAACAACCCTGTGATGTTGCTCGATGAAATTGATAAGACAGGATCTGATGTCCGTGGAGATCCAGCATCCGCACTGCTTGAGGTTCTAGACCCTGAGCAGAACGGAACATTCAATGATCAGTATCCTTTCACATTTTTAATCTAGGAAACTTTTTTTCTTAATTCATGGTTACCGTTTCATCATAAAAAATAGGAATATTAGTTAGGTTGACTCTAAATAAGTTGTCGGGAGAAGGGAAAATTATTAGGTCTGGACACCGGACCTAAATATAGGTCCGGACACCGGACCTACATATAGATCCGGACATCCAATTAAAATTTGACACGTGGGCAGCGCTTTTGTTGCGTTTTTTACTGCGCTTTACCTGCACTTTACATGCGCTTTACCTGCGCTTTTGGTACGCTTGGCTTAAAATTCTGCATACACATTTAATTTATAAAGTAAAAAAAAAAATTAATTGAATATCCACATGTACACTCCATGTGTCAATATTTTATTGGATTCTGGACGTATCTCTATATCCGGTGTCCGGACCTAATAATTTTCCCTTGATAAGTAGCATATCTGCATACCCTAGCTCATAGTCATCATAGTGTATCTAATGTACAGTTTAGTGGAAAGTTGCTGAATAACAGGTTGGAATTTACCTGTTAATCTAAGTTCGCATCAAGGTTATTTGCCAATTGACTTCCTTAATCCATTACTACCAGCTATCTGAATGTTCCATTCGACTTGTCAAAGGTTATTTTTTTATTGCTACAGCAAATAGGATTCAACCAATACCTCCGCCACTTCTAGACCGAATGGAAGTCATTGAGCTTCCTGGATATACACCTGAAGAAAAGTTGAGAATAGCAACAAAGCATTTAATTCCAAGAGTTATTGATCAGCATGGGCTAAGTCCTGATTTCCTTCAAATTCCAGAGGTAATTTTTCTCTTTTGCTGTAATTGCTAAATCATTAAAAAGTTGCTTGAATTAGAGTTGAACACCTTACGTTGCACTCAATAGGAATGTATGAAGAATGATTCATAATAAATTGAAACAAATTGCCAAGCACTCAATAGGAATGTATGAAAGAATGATTCATAAAGTTGAACCAAATTGCCAAGAGAAGCCTAAATCATCATCATTAGCCTTCTCCTATTGTTTGTGGTTGGCTTTATGAATGCTATTTTTCATTCATTCTTGTTGAGTGGTGTCGGAGGTGTTTGGAAATCATTTTGAGCAACTATTCATTCTACATAAGTCTACCCCTTACCCATCCTAATTCTATGACACTAATTTAATCTACTCATTTTCTAAGTTTAGTTGTATGTGTCTAAATCGCTAAGTCTTTTTTCAGATATATATTTTCTTTTATTGTTGTTACTTCACTGTTTCTCTAATATAATCAGTTGCTTAACATATCGTTCCTGGTTTTAGCATGCACTGGTTGCGTAGGCCAAAAAATTGAAATAATTTTGGTAACCCTCGTTTATATGGCTTCTGCAACGCATATCTTGTTATCCTCTGATTTCATTCTTCTTAGTGGTTAGACCACCTTGTACTCCTGCATCAAGGAAATATTGTCATTTCCATACAAGACTTGAGGGATCTTATTTGAAAGTTTTCTTATATAGCATCACTATAGACTTCTGATTGTTCTTACTTCCACCTTGTACTCCATCAAGAAAATAATGTCATTCTCGTACAAGACATGAGGGGTATTATTCGAAAGTTTTCTTAAATAGCATCCCTGTAGATTTCTGATCATTGTTGTCCCAAACGTGAATAATTTACACCAACAGACTGCTTACTTAGGCTTCGTTTGCGACGGCTTTTTTATTACTTGTTGAAGCAGCTTTCAACTAAAAAGCTACTTTAAAAAGCAGCAAAAAAGTCGTCGCAAATGAAACCTTAGTATGTTACATTCATTGGCGTCCATAAAAGAATTCATATTGATTCATTCTGCATCGAACCTAAATATCATTAAAGCTTATCATTTAATCTTTAATTTGTGTCTTGTCGTGGTTTTCAGGACACTGTGAAACTTGTAATTCAAAGATATACCAGAGAAGCTGGTGTTCGGAATCTCGAGAGGAGTTTAGCTTCCTTGGCTCGAGCAGCTGCTGTGAAGATGGCTGAACAAGAATGCATAGTTCAAGCTGGCAAAAATGGGCATCAGCCTACAACTTCCTTGTTAGACACAAGGCTTGCTGATTCAGCGGAAGTTGAAATGGAAGTGATTCCTATGGATTCTAGCCATGATGAGATCAATGCTTTTACAAGTACTTCGGCACTAATCGTTGATGAGTCTGTACTGGAGAAAGTGCTAGGGGTAATACTTTGCTGATTAATTTTGATCGAAATCTTTATTTTTAAAGCCTGTTCCTTTGAGCTTATTTTGGCTTCGTTTGGCACGGCTTTCTTACTGCTTCGTAAAACGGCTTTCTAGTACAAAAATTTTAATTTTTTTACTAGAAAGCCTCTTTAATAAGCACGAAGAAAGCCGTCGCACACGAAGCCTAAATCTAATTAATGAAAGTAGTTTTACATATATTGAGTTTGCAATTTGTAGCCTCCTAGGTTCGATGATAGAGAAGCTGCAGAACGGGTATCAAACCCAGGGGTTTCAGTGGGACTGGTTTGGACTTCATTTGGTGGAGAGGTTCAATTTGTTGAGGCCACAACCATGGCTGGGAAAGGAGATTTACATCTCACCGGACAGCTTGGTGATGTCATCAAAGAATCAGCACAAATAGCCCTCACATGGGTAATTTTCCATTATTCAATAGACACCATTCATTTAGAAATTTACGTCCATATATCCAACTTCTTCTCCAATCTTATTTAGGCTTTGTTTGGGGTAGTTTTTTTCTGCTGCTTAAAGCAGCTTTTTAATTAAATTTTTTTACTAAAAAACTGCTTTAAAAAGCAAAAAAAAAATCCATCCCAAATGAAGCCTTAAAAATTTCACCATATTTACCTTAGCTTCATAAGATTTTTATACAATAGTTTTGACACTTTTCCATAAGCATTTATCTGGGTGGATCGAAAGCTTGATGCATGCTCATATCTCATTTATGTGTGTTGAATTCTTAGAACTTTGGCTTCATTTGATTTCGTGGAAATTGTGTTGATTAGGTTCCTAAAGTTTAACTTACTTTATAAAGGCATGTTTGAGTTAGACTTCCCCCCAATATGTGCAGAAATTAGTAGATATAGATAGTAGATGGTGGGACTATATATAAACATGTATTGCATGTGAGTGTGAGTACACAGCTATGTACTTTTGACATCCGCACCCCACTCTAAGGGTTCGTTTGGGACAGCTTTTTTAATGCTTTTTAAAACAATGTTTTAGTTAAAAAAAAATTTGAATTAGAATTTTTGTACTAAAAAGCCGTTTTAGAAAGCAATGAGAAAATTGTCTCAAACGAAGCTTAAATATGTTATTCATACCAAATAATTTCTCTCTCTGAGGGTTTGAATTTACCAGGCATTAATATCCAAAATCATGAGCTTGCAATTTTTTTAGGATATTGAGCTTGCATGTTTCATTTTTTCAGCTTTTTAACATCTCTTCATGAAAATTTCAGGTGAGAGCAAGAGCTGCAGATCTTAAACTATCACCTGCTGCTGAAATTAATTTTCTGGAAAATCGGGATATACATATACACTTCCCTGCTGGCGCTGTACCAAAGGATGGACCATCAGCTGGAGTGACTCTAGTTACATCACTAGTATCACTCTTCAGTCAAAGGAAAGTTAGGGCAGATACAGCTATGACAGGGGAGATGACTCTAAGGGGCCTAGTATTACCAGTTGGTGGAATCAAGGATAAGGTATGGTTTTTGTAGCCTGTCTTGCCTGATAATGAATATAAGGGTGGCTAATTTGAGGCAGTTTTAACCTATTTTACAACAATCAGTCCTGTTTGATTATAGTTTTCTTGCTATTTTTTCAAAATTTTATATGATAGGAAATATTTTTTTTAATCAAATTTATTAAAGTGTTCAGTTATGAAAAAGCTACTGTCTTACTTTTTAAAAGGAAAAAAAAATTATAATATCATAATAGTTTTCAAAATTTTGTTTTCTGCTCAACGAGAGATTATTCTGTGTGGACATTGGACACAGCTTATCATCCAGAGCTGAATCAGGTGCAGCCATGTCATCCAGTATCGAGCAGTACCAAGCTGCGGTACCGAGTAGAGGGTGACGTTGCACATTTTCATTAAGCTCTGGACGGCGTTCGACATCTGCACCTAATAATTTCCCTCGCTCAACAGTTCTACAACAGCTTCTACATACTATTGCAGCTGCTCCAAATGAACCATAAGTTTTACACCACATGGTAATAGTTGAAGCTAATCAATTTATGGTTATTTTTCAATCAGGTTTTAGCCGCCCATCGTTATGGGATTAAGAGAGTAATTTTGCCGGATAGAAACATGAAGGATTTGGTTGAAGTTCCATCAGTTGTGCTTGCTGATATTGAGGTACTTATTCAATCTAATATGTTCAAGAAATATTTTTATTTATCATAGTTTTTTGCTTTGGTAAAAAGAATTCTCATTCTTAATAAGAAAAACCAGAAAAGAGCGGCCCCATTGATCGTATGCATCCAAATTCACTCTTGAGATTGAATTGTTGAAAACCTTAATAGTTGTTGCATCTATCGTTCTCATCCAACGTTTTTTATACAAATTTCATACCAAATATGATTAACCCATTCATTATGAATGGTTCAAAAATCTCAACCCAGATAATATTTAAGTCAAGTTGGCTTTAAACACAACTCATCTTAGTATGTTGATTGAGAGCTTAGGCTACCAACTAAGAGATTTTGGATTCGAGTCTTGTATATGCGATGTGTGTGTTAGTCTGCCTTAATTGACCTAAATGTCCCAAAAAAAATTGACTTTAAACTAACTTGAAATGGATATGATTATTCGATTTAGATGCAATAACTTGAAAATTTATAATTTACCGTGTTATGATACATGAAACCGAATCAAATCTTCGACGGTTTGACTTGAACCTATAATTTTCATATATTTTGATCAAGATGTCTATATTTTGCAGATTAAGTTTGCAAAGAGAATGGAAGATGTCCTAGAATATGCCTTTGAAGGTGGATGCCCTTGGAGACAATATGCCAAGCTATGACTGAACCTAATAGCCCTCCCTCCCCTCTTTGACCTGATGGCCTCCCTCCTGACCACCTGAGTACAATCTCCCTTAGCACCATCAGGCAGCTCATATATATAATCAACTACAGGCTCCATAGCAATTTTCCATCACTGGCTGAGCAATCAGCAGATCATATATTTATGATGTGGAAGCAGAGTCTTTGCATTCATCAGAAGGTTTATTTGATTTGATTCAGAACTGTATAGTAAGCTTGTAAACCCCCTCTGATCCAAATAGTGATGAAATGTTATAATGCTAAGGGCGTTTTGATATATATATATATATATATGTTTTTTTTATATATATAATATATGTTAAATATGATAGGCTTATGTACATTGGATTGTATGAGAAATTATGTGAAATTCTGTATTAATTGTGGAGTTAAATGTATATTCTTTTGCTTTTTGTGATTTGGGTTGTGGGATGCCTAGGCCCAGCCCATCGGCCCACAAGAGAATTTACAATAAATGGCCTTTCTTGCAAGTCACGAATCGAGCTTAATTCGCAATGGGCTTGTAAGGTGAAGTAATTCATTAGCGATGGGCTTTTAAGGTGAAGACGCTGCACGATTTTTAAAGAAACTATACTAATTTTGACTCATCTTTGTTGTAAATTGGCACTTTTATTGTATTGTATAAATAAATATAGAAAAATGATTTCAAATTCCAAAAATAAGTAGGAAGCTAACTAGGGACTGGTGAGTATGTTTAAATAATTATAACTATTATTATTATTATTATACAGCTTAAAGTAAAATAAGAACTTTTACGGTTAAGGCTGTCAGTTGATTATGGGCCCCCAAGAGTTTTTTATTTATAATAAATGGGCTTTCTTGTAAGTCAATATAAGAGTTAGTGTGAAATAATAATAATAATAATAATAATAATAATAAGATATGAGCTATTGGACGAAATTGGTCTAAGCATAACGACATATTTATTTGTAGGTAATTAATTAACACTGGGCTTTTAAGATGAACCAGCTGCACGTTTTTTGAAGAACACATACTAATTTTGAGTCATTTTAGTCGTAAATTGATATTTGCCCTAATTTTTTCACTTTAAAAATAAGCTAACAAAATAATAATGCAGACTTTTTTTATTTTTGTACAAACAAATATTAATATTAGAAAAATATTTGACCAATAAATGGGCTTTCTTGCAAGTTGTGATGAGAGCGGGCTTTATTGGGCTAAGCAAACGGGGCTTTTAAGATAAAGCCCCTAGACCATTTTTAAAGAAAATATGTACTAGTACCACTACTTTATACTATATAACTACATTAAACTATATATACTACTACTACTCTATATAATACTACTACAACTACTACTCGATACTACACTCTATATACTACTACTTTATACAATATAAACTACTCTATATACTATACTCTATATATACATATATATATATTATATATATATATATATATATATATATATATATATATATATATATATATATATATATATATATATATATATATATATATATTACACTATACTACTACTATTCTATACAATATAACTACATACACTGTACTATATATATACTACACTATACTATATAAACTACTATATACTACTACTACTACTATATATATATATATACTACACTATACTACTACTATTTTATATTACTACAAACTATATACTATGTAACCCCTACTCTATACTATACTACACTATACTATATATAATATAGTATATATACTACTCTATACTATACTACTACTATATACTATATAACTACACTATACTCTATATACTACTACTCTATATACTACTACTACTACTATTACTCTATACTATACTATAGATACTACTACTACTCTAAACTATATAACTACACTATACTCTATATTATATAACTACACTATACTATATACTACTACTACTCTATATACTATATAACTACACTAAATTATATATACTATACAATAGTGTTGTTACTATATACTATATAACTACACTATACTATACATACTATACTACAACTATTCTATACTATATTATTACACTATACTATAATACTATTCTATACAACTACTACTATATACAATATAACAACACTATACTACATATACTATACTATACTACTACTACTTATACTATCTATATTACATTATATTACTACTACTTTATACTATATAACTATATTATACTATAATACTACTCTATACTATATATACTACACTATATTACTACTACTCTATTATATATAACTACACTATAACATATATACTACACTATACTACAACTCTATATTATATAACTACACTACACTATATATATACTACTACTACTACTAAACTACTAAACTACTATAACTACACTATACTATATATACTACCACTACTCTATATAGTACTACTACTACTACTACTCTATATTATATAACTACATTAAACTATACTATATACTACTTTATATACTACTACTACTACTACTACTATATTCTATACTATACTATAGATACTACTACTACTCTAAACTATATAACTACACTATACTCTATATATTACTACTCTATATTATATAACTACACTATACCATATACTACTACTACTATTCTATACTATATAACTACACTAAACTATATATACTATACAATAGTGTTGTTACTATATACTCTATAACTACATTATACTATACATACTATATTATACTACAACTATTCTATACTATATTATTACACTATACTATAAAAACTATTCTATACAACTACTACTATATATAATATAACAACACAATACTACATATACTATACAATACTACTACTATTCTATACTATATATATTACATTATATTACTACTACTTTATACTATAACTCTATACTATATATACTACACTATATTACTACTACTCTATACTATATATACTACACTATATTACTACTACTCTATACTACTATATATACTACACTATATTACTACTACTCTATATTATATATAACTACACTATAACATATATACTACACTATACTACAACTATATATTATATAACTACACTACACTATATGTATACTAAAACTACTCTATACTATATAACTACAATATACTATACATACTACCACTACTCTATATAGTACTACTACTACTCTATATTATATAACTACATTAAACTATACAAAACTAAACAATACTCTATATACTAATACTCTATACTAATAACTACATTAAACTATATATACTACTACTGCTACTCTATAACTACTATATTACTACACTATTATATTTTATTATACTACTACTATATTATATATACCACTACTACTACTACTCTATACTATATAACTACACTATACTACTACTACTCTATACAATATACCTATACTAAACTATAATACTACTATTTATCTATACTATATATATACTACACTATACTACTACTCAATTATATATAACCACACTATAATATACTATACTATTTTATATTATGTAACTACACTACACTATATATATACTACTACTACTCTATACTATATAACTACACTATACTATAAATTAATAATTTGATATTAAATCGAATTACCTCAAATTACCACAAATCCTAAAACATCCAATATCCGTTAAAAATATATTTTCATAAATAATTAATGATTTATAGGCTCATAAAATCAATATCTTTTAATATTAAAAAATGCAAGAAAGACTATTAAGCAACACACTTTACAGTAACATATATTATGAAAGCAGTTCTATTAACAAATGCCCCTTCTTTCTATGTGAGGTGGTGGATCAATTTAGACTTTATTTGGAACAACTTTTTTATTATTTTTAAAGCAGCTTTTTAATACTAGAAAGCTACTATAAGAAACAGTAAGAAAGCCGTTCCAAACAAAATCTTAATTTATTTTTATTTTTTACTGAAATGAATAAATAAAATTGTAGAATTAATCTCAACCATCCAAATGATTGGAATAGCTGTGATCTATATACCAAGATGCTCCATCTCAACCATCCAACAAAAAAGAGAACCAATGAAAACAAGCTATAGAAAACCAATTTCACACTTGAAATTCCAATATAAGAAGTTTGTTTGTAGCAGAAGAGGATGAACACAACTAAATCAGACAAAGAAGACAAAGCATGCACAAAATTTAAACAAAAAAATGTCCGAT
This sequence comes from Dendrobium officinale, assembly GCA_019514585.1. Classification (NCBI taxonomy): domain Eukaryota; kingdom Viridiplantae; phylum Streptophyta; class Magnoliopsida; order Asparagales; family Orchidaceae; genus Dendrobium; species Dendrobium officinale. Next base: position 2,177,727 of record CM033690.1, on the reverse strand, counting down.
TCAGAAAATTCTCCTTATATATGCTCTCTATATAAATATTCACTCCAGGATTTCCAAATATTAATAGCAAAGCAGAAAACTTAATAGCAGGATAAAAACAAAAAGCTTGGAGTAAGCTAAAATAAGAAGTTTCATACCAGCACTACTGCAAGGCACATCTGATCCACTGAAGCAGCCAGTTTTCTGCTCAATACCTTTCCCACCTTCTTCAAGAACAAAACTAGAATTACTTGTTTCATTGCTGAATAAGATGCACCAATAGAATCCTCCATGTTTTTCGCTTATAAAGCCTGCTCCTAGCTCTGTGAGGTCTCTACCATGCATAAGGGAGATTGTTCTCTTGTCTCTGATGAGGACATTAGAGAAAGCTTGTTCTGGGTTTAGAAAATTCCAATGGCAGCCCAAAAGATAGCCTGAAATAATTCCAACAGTCGCTAATTCTACCCCACAATTAGGAGCATAGACCTCAGTTATGTCAACTTCTGGGGGATGACAGGAGAGTGTGTTGTTGCTGCTGCAATTTCCTAGGCATTGAGATATAAACTGCAAGGCCATGCATCCTAACCCAGGATTGTTGTACAGTTTCCTTAGCTTGGTTGCAGTGCGATTTGCATTGACAAGTTTGGCAATCTCATTAGCAGGATTTCCTGAAGGAAATCAACAGAATTGTGAAATATCTATCATAAACTGCTTCAGATTTAAACTACAATGTATAAACTCTTGACACTAAATCGTGAGTTGCACCGAGAAGAGTCAAAAGAGATCAACAGTGGCTGAGTTTGAAGGCAAGAAGAAACTAAATTAATTCTACAGAAACGACTTGGTTAAACCAACTTAAGCTGCATCATCTCTAATAGAGTACTTTCATGTGTGGTTGAGTACTCTTGCAGCTGAATACTCTCTAGATTGGACCTGAGTTAAATGTGTTAGTTGTATACTTGTATAGTTAGCTCTAGGAGTGCAAACGAGACAAGTCTAGCATGAGCCACCCCAAGCTTGAGCCTGAGCTAAATCAAATAATTAAGTTTGAGTTTGAGCTAAAACATAATTCTATGAGTTCAAATTGGCTCACAAAAAAGCTCATTTATTATGAAAAAGAATGCCATTCTTCGAGTAGTTACAATCATGACATGATAAAAGAAAATCAATTAACTATGAAAAAATAAGAACTCACTTGAAATAAGAAAAAGATATATATTTTTTAAATATTTTGATCAACGTATGCTAAAATCATTGAGTTCTAATACATTTTAAGAGTATGTTATAATAACATTTTTAAAAGAAACAGCTCACAAACTGACAAGTCGAGCCAAAGTTAGCACAATCTTAATCTCTTAGCTCATCAAGTTCGGCTCAAAAGCTATTTATCGAGTTAAGCTTGAGCCAACTAACAAGCCGATCTGACTCAATTACACCCTTTAGTTGGTTTTCATATGCCAAGGTAGTAAGCAGTTGTAGTTTCCAAATAGAAAATACTCAGTAAGAACCGACTAGGAGTATTCACAAGATTATGTCGTGCTCATAGCCAAGTAGTCTTAATTGAGTAGTAGACCAACTTGTGACTTGACTGGAGCAACTTCATAGTTATCAATAAGGTGGCTTACTCTATGTCAAGTAGGTGACAAGCTTGTAGTTGATTTATAACCGACTTCCTTTGGCAACTTGTATTGAAAAATTACTTTACGTAGCAATTGACTAAATAGTTTGTAACCTTCTTGGAAATTACTCGTTTGAATCATGGGATATAGTTCCTATGAAATGTTATCCACTGAGTGCGTCAAAGGTGTTTGTGGATGAGTAGATTGAGAATTGATGACCAGGTAGTGTTCCGGGTTATGGTTAAATAATGAGTCATTGCGACAAGTAAGACAGAAAAAAAAAAAAAACTTTTTCTAAACGGACTACCATATGTTGTGTGTATCAAGTAAAAAAATGAGAGCCCAATATCTATTCAATAATTTGATTGAGCAGAACTTGTGGACAAATGCTAATGAAAGTAAGTGCCACTCTTCTTGGATACATGTAAAGCTACCGCTTAAGCTATGCGATTCTTCAATGGTCCTCAACTTCTTTAACCATTTTAAATAGGTTGAGCTAAATGATGGGACTATTCATGTAGATTCAAAGAAATGGGCTAAAAGAACTTGTGTCATAATCATTAGAAAATCTTACATGTAGAATCTACCATGTGTCATAATCATTAGAAGACCTTAAATGTCGACAAAGAGTAGGACACCTAATCATATGGGAGGCCATTCCTCACAACAAAAGGAGAGGAATAGGAGATGTCGCTTATGAAGCCCGTAATGATGAACATTTTTTGTAATAACTATAAATAGAGAATAAGTTCTAGCAAAAGAGATTATCATTCTTGGAGAAAGAGAGGGAGAGGGCCATCATATTAGACGCAACAGGAGTCAATTCTGAGTAATGGGAATCATTGGAGCATGTTCAACACTTTATGTATACATCTTAGATATAGAATGTTAATGGGCCAGTGTGTACTATTTATAGATTTTTCCCCATCATTTGCTTGCTCAATTCCAACCCCACATAGGGGTATAAAGGCTTATTGTTGTTGTCTATTTTTTTTGCTCAATTATTGCTATTTAAGACATCCAAGTCTCCCATGATCATTAAACTCTTGCTTACATTATTTTCTTCATGATTACAGGTTGTTTTTGTTGAGCTAATCCCTGATCATGATAGATCTACTTTATTGATGTTGAGCTATATCTTGTTCATACTATGTCAAATTTGTTATAACATTTCTCACTCAGCATGTCTCACCCTTATTAATACACACGCTAGGCAAGTGTTAACCAACAGTGCTCAACAGGTGCCAACTAGTAGCAATCGACAGGTGCCAACTAATAGTACTAAGCAGATGTCGACTAATAACACTTCGACTAAGTTGTGTACTCGTAGCCAAGTAGTAGTAACAGACTAATGTCACTTAAGCGACTTCATAATTATTAGTGGGTGACCTATTCTATGTGCCGAGCAACTTAGCAGTAACAAGCTTGTAGCATGTATATGATTGCTTTTATTGTCAAATTGTAGTATTTAGGCAGATTGAGAATGGGAGGCCATTGCATTATTACAAGTTATGGATGAGCAGCGAGTTGGATGGATTAGCATGTTTTATCCCTTTGGCAAACGAATGAAGGCCTACAATGATTTCCATCAGTAGTTAGGCTGAGTAGACATTGTTGGCACCACTAACCGGAGAAAGTACTCCTCTAATTCCATGCATGTACAAGTTACCAATTCAATACATTCATGGCTCTTGGAATATAATTGTTAGTCTTATTGATCATGTTTCTTTCATGATTATTGTCATTTACGTTGAGATTATTCTTGATCATGATGTCTGCTTTATTAATATTGATCTAATCATTGCTCAAGCTTTGTCTATCTTATTATTTTATTTCCTATTGAGCATCTCTCAGTCTATTAATTTGCATGTTATTGGAAAAGGTTTGAACGACGGCAAGGGAGAGCATGGCCATGGTCAACTAATAAGGGAGGTTAAGTTGACTTAAATTTTCAATTCTTGGTTTTCCTTCTTGCCCGCCATAACCATGCCTTCACCATACCTCCATCATTGTTCCTCCATGATTTCAACTTAATCAGAATTTGTTGTTTTTCCCGCCGGTTCTTTCACCTTTGATGCCGTTGTTTGGATTTTATTCTCTAATAACTTCTTCATCATCGCATGAAGATCGGAAACCTTGTCCTCCACGGAATATATTTGATCTTCCACCGTAGCTTTAATTTGGCTCATCTCTCCATCAAATCTTTCTTCCAATGCGTCCACCTTCTTAGCCGCCATAAAAAAAAAAAAAAAAAAATCTGATTTTTGCTTCAGAAATCAGCAACGATCCTTTCCTCCGAATGAAATTTTGCTGCTGAAATTTCAAAAAATCAGCCCTCCCGGTGGTCCCTAGACTTGCTCTGATACCAATTTGATAGGAAATACTTGAGTTCACAAGTAATCCTATCGGAAATATGTTAGACCGGTCCAGCCGGTCCGCACGGAACCAGCAGAGGCGCGAACAGGCGGGATCTCCGCCTCCTGCGGAGATCGGGCGGGCCGACAGCTCAAACAGAGCGTTTTTAGGAAGGATTTTTGGGAGGTTTCAGAGAGAAATTTGAATGTAGGGACTGTTTAGGGAATTCCTTTTGATTTGTATGCATTAAATAGTTGATTTTGCTAGGGTTTGAGTATCTTGAATTTGGCTGAAATTTGAGATCTCTTAGATTTAGGTTTCTTTGGGCTCTAGCGGCGTCTAGAGATTTGGGAGAGATCGATCCTCCTCTCGAAATGAGGATCAATTGTCTCGAAATGAGGATCAATTGTATCTTGCTGTTTTTATTCATCTACTAATGAAATACAAGCTTTTCTTTGAGTTTTCTCTCAGATTTTCCCAGACAAGTGCTGTTTTTCTGCTGTAAACAGCAGATTTCTGCTGTTTTCCTGCTGTGGACAGCCAGTTGGCTGCTGTTTGTTGGCCGATTTTGGTTAGGTTACTTGCGAACTCAAGTATTTCCTATCAAATTGGTATCAGAGCGTCGTTCTTGGGACCTTAAGCGGCTGAAATCCTGATTTTTCAGCAAGCTTTTGGCTTCCGGAAGTGATATTTTTTAGATCCGTTGAGAAGAAAGATGGCCGGAAAGAAGGTTGACGTCTTGGAAGGCGGCCAATTGAAAGCCGATTTGGAGGAAAGATTCTGCAACTTTCAAAATCAAATCACCTCCAACAATGAAAGATTGGAGGGGAAGTTCACCACGATGGAGGAAATGATAAAGAAACTACTTGAAATGAAGACCAATCCGCGACATCGGAAGAAAGAGAGACTATCGACGGCCATGGCATGGGACGAAATCCGAACCCCTTGAGGGGGAGGAAAAATTCGGAGGTGGAGATCCTAGAGGAGGAAAACGACATGCCCCCTCTAGAACCGCTTTCTAGAGAGGAGATGAGTAGGGGATATGACCAACGGAAGGCTGATTTGGTCGGAAGGAGGGAAGAATTCAATCGCCGAGGTGCTGAATTTGAAAGAATCCAGCATCGAGGTACTGAATTTGAAGGGGGAAGGGAAGAAATTCATCGCTGAGGTGCTGAATTCGAAAGGATTCAACGTCGAGGGGCTGTTTTTGAAGTAAGAAGGGAGGAACGTCATCGTCGAGGTGCTGATTTTGAAGGAATTCAGTGTCGAGGTGATGATTTCGAAGGAAAAAGAGGTGAGTATGAAGAGGGATTCGAATATAATCGTCGGAGGGATGATCGGGACACTTGGGGGACTCTTCCCCTTCGAGGAGTGGGAGGTTATGGATGGTACCAGGGAAACGGAGGAGACACACGGGTGAGGAAGCTGAAAATGCCCGTCTTTGAGGGCGAAGACAGCCATGGCTGGATCTACAAAGTGGAGCGTTATTTCGTGTCAGCGGCGGGTTTGACAGCGGCGGGTTTGTGTCTGGAAGGGAAAGCTCTGGCTGGTATCAGTGGCGTGACAGGAGGGAGCCCATCCAGAACTGGAGAGAGTTCAAGGATTGCTTATTAGAGCGTTTCCAAACCGACGGGGGAGGAGACTTCTATGAGCAATTCTTTGCCTTGACTCAAGAAGGGACTATGGCAGATTATCGGGATCGGTTTGAGTATTTGGCTAGCAGATTGGATCACATTTCAGAGTCAGCCTTAGAAGGGAACTTCATGAAGGGGCTGAAACCAGAGATCCGAACAGCAGTCAGGGTACTGGAGCCGAGGAACCTGGGAAAGGCTATGGAGCTGGCGCAGTTGGTAGAAGATCAGAAGAAAGCAGAAAGAGGGGCTCGAGGAAACTGCTCAGGAGGCTCTTACAGGACGACGACCACTCTTCTAGCCTCCAAGGGCCTGCATCATACAAGAGTAATTAGACCACCCGGGAGAAGCCAGTAGGAGGAGGGAGTGGGGAAAATTTCAAGAGGTTGACAGAGAAGGAGATGCAGGATAAGAGGACAAAGGGGTTGTGCTTCAGATGTGATGAGAAGTACATGCCAGGGCATAGGTGCAAGGACCAAACTCTTCAGGTTCTCTTTGTCTGTGAAGACGAGGAGGGAGGTGGGAGGGAGCAGATCTGGAGAGGAAGAGGAGAAGTTGCACCTGGATGTGGCAGAAGTCTCTCTGAACTTTGTAGTGAGATTCACTCCGAGTCATACTATGAAAGTGAAAGGAGAGATAACTGGTCGTGAGGTGGTGGTGCTAATTGATAGTGGGGCTACCCACAATTTCATTTCCACTCAGGTCGTCAACCAACTGGGAGTGAAATTGGTGGACACCTATTGTTATGGGGTGATGATGGGTACAGGGAAGGTGGATAAAGGCAAATGAATCTGTAAAGAAGTGGTGTTGACCATCCAGGGGATTCAAGTAAGGGAGGACTTTCTCCCACTAGAGTTAGGAAGCACTGATGTCATCCTGGGGATGAAGTGGTTGCAAATCTAGGGGGAAACCAAAGACAATTGGGGAGCACTCACGATGGAATTAATGGTGGATGGGAGAAGGGTGGTCATAAGGGGAGATGCAGGGCTATCCAAAGCCATCACAACACTTAAGACCATGGTTAGGGACGTACAATAGGTGGGGGAAGATTATCTAGTGGGACTACATAGATTGGATGCAATCAGATTGGAAGAGGGAGGGGATGTTTCCCTGTCCGTGCAGCCCTTGATTCAACAATACAGTAAGGACTTTCAGTCACCTCAAGGATGGTCACCTCCACCGGAACACGAGCATATCTCCACCTTGAGGACAAGGTGGATTTTCGGGAGGGTAGTATTGTTAGACCGGTCCACTGGACCGGTCCGCACGGGACCGGCAGAGGCGCGAACAGGCGGGATCTCCGCCTCCTGCGGAGATCGGGCGGGCCGACAGCTCAAACAAAGCGTTTTTAGGAAGGATTTTTGGGGGGTTTCAGAGAAAAATTTGAATGTAGGGACTGTTTAGGGAATTCCTTTTGATTTGTATGCATTAAATAGTTGATTTTGCTAGGGTTTGAGTATCTTGAATTTGGCTGAAATTTGAGATCTCTTAGATTTAGGTTTCTTTGGGCTCTAGCATCGTCTAGAGATTTGGGAGAGATCGATCCTCCTCTCGAATTGAGGATCAATTGTATCTTGCGGTTTTTATTCATCTACTAATGAAATACAAGCTTTCCTTTGAGTTTTCTCTCAGATTTTCCCGAACAAGTGCTGTTTTTCTGCTGTAAACAGCAGATTTCTGCTGTTTTCCTGCTGTGGACAGCCAGTTGGCTGCTGTTTGTTCGCCGATTTTGGTTAGGTTACTTGCGAACTCAAGTATTTCCTATCAAAATACTTGAGTTCGTAAGCCCTGACAATAAATTGGTAAAAACAGCAAGAAGAACACAAGAACCATAAAGAAAGCAACCCAAAACCAGTAGATTTTATTAGATAACTCAAAACAAAGCAACATAAGCAAAGATACAATTGATCCTCTATTCGAGAGGAGGATTGTTCTCTCCCATTATCTAGCCTTCTCTCCCAATCTCTAGACACTAAGTCTAGAGCCCAAGACACCCAAGAGACTCCAAGAGAAAATAATATTCAAGCATATTTTACCCCTTCCCTCTCATGCCTTTTTATAGCCTAAAATTTTCTAATTAAAAATTCCCTCCTAGCCCTAGCCATCCAACCCCCTTGCCAAAAATAGCTTAATTCAAATTAATTTAAATAGTGGACCCCACTATTATTGGGCGGCAAACAAATAGGGGCGTGGGCCCCTATGGCTTAGGCGGTTTGAACAGCCTCATGTACACAAGGGCTAGCTAGGTCGGTTCATGAACCGACCTATCAACACACATGCACTGACTTCCTACATCCACCTTCGCATGCACAATACAATGCCACGAGAAAAAAAAATAGAAGAAGGATTTCAATGGAAGTTGCTAATGATTAAGAGTAGCATAAATACAAGAACTTAAGCCATAGTTGTATGGATAAAAACTTTAGAAAAAGATTAAAAGGTGCATCATTGGAAAATTTATTGCATAAAATAGATTGTATGAACAAAAATGTAGTTAAAAAAAGCAAAAGGAAACAGGCTTAAAAATTTTTTATATGCGAATATTTATGCTCAGCAAAATCATGAATAGAAGAATTTAGCATGTGAACGGCAAGGCCTATAATTTACTGGCTTTCCCTTAAAAAATTTTAACATATAAATCATGTTGCCCTCCTTTGCTTTTAATACTAGCAACTGGAAAAGTAGTCTTATTAGAAGACTACAGAGATATCTGAGAGATTTCCAAGGTTGATGGGAATGAACATGGACTGCATCAAATTTCAGATTGAGTTTTGATAGTTTCATCACCTTCAGAATTCATTTTCAGTACACAGCATGCCATAACTAGTTGTTATACTTCAATGGAGGTAAGAGAATGAAAGATAGTTCCATATCAATTCACACTAAGTGAGTAAGTGGTGGTGTTAAACAGTTTCAAGAGATGAGTTCAGTTATAATCAATTTATAAGTGTATAAGGTTCTTAGTAAAGATGATAGACTATCATTCTGTCTCATATGGCTTACTCATGGCAGAACAATTTGCAAGTTTATTTTTAAAATAAATTTTCTAAGCTATAAAATTCATTAGGTTAAGGGTGGCATGAACATCTTCCTGTTAGTTGCAATTCTTGAAAGGGGCTTTTAAGTATCCTGTTTTAGGTCAGATTCAAGCCAGATTTAGCTTAAATCCATCCAAATAGATTTTTGGAAACTTTCAATCCTATTATTTTGATAAATCACTTTTTCACATAATTATTAGTTAAATCCACAATTTGTCAAATCCCATCATTTACCAGATTCATGGTTTAAAATTGCGCAACATGAGGCTCACATTGAGGCCCGCCTTTGCACAATTCCAGTAAAAAACGTCTCGATGCTTACGCCTCAAGTTTTTTTTATGAGGCTTGCGCCTCAACTTGGTTGAGGCCCGCCTCGCCTCATTGGCATGAGGCTTACGCCTCATGCTATATATATTAAAACTTGCATAAATCTTGAAGTAAATGCCCGACATTGGACTCTCTATGAGAGGAGGAAGGGGAGAGAGCAGTTCATCATAATGATGATTCAAATGAAGAACCCCTTAGTGATGATGACGACTTATGAGTTCTTATGTGAAATTTCATTGCTATTTATTTTTGGAAATTTGAATTATATGTTAATGAAAAGAATACTAGGATTTGGGAAAGATAGAATTTTAAGTTGAACTATATTTCATGTTGTCTTATTATAGGGATATTTTGATTTCACTTCATATCTTATGCTTTTTATGTTTTATATTATTCACTTATTAGTATATAAAAAATGTATCATTTTATGTTTACGCAATATTTTGATTTTGATGCTTACGCCTCAAAACACCTTGAGGCTTACGCCTCGCCACACGAATGAAAAACGCCTCAATACCCGAATACGCAATTTTAAACATTGACCAGATTAAACACATTTTTTAAACTGAGATTAAAAACATTTAGTGGTTGTTTGGTTTGAAGAAAAGGAATGCAAAGTAAAAGGAATGCAAAGTAAAAGGAATGCAATGTAAAGTAAAAGTATTGTATTGAAAAAAATTTTGAGTTGTTTCGTTAAGTACACTACAAACACAACATTTCTTTTTGTTTAGTTTGAAATAAGGAAATGCAAAGTAAAATAGCAATGTATTTGGAACGATAGTTTATCAAAGGTGGACAATGGTAAGAGCAATGGCTAACGGCTAGCAGTGGCAAGCCGGAGCCGACAACGAGAGGCTACGATGGCAGCTGAGGCTGGTGGAAGCTAGCAGCTGCTGCTGCTAGCATTGAGTGGTGGTGGCAATCGCAACAAGCAGCAACGAGTGATGACTGGCATCACTTTTACCAATTCTCTCAAAGCACGCAAATTTCAAATATATTCAAAATGAAGTTTAGGGTGAATTACAAATTCACTCCTAAAATACTTATGCAATTGTCCAAACTACCAAATTTTCAAAAACCCTCTATTTACTTTACACTCAAATGATTACCAATCAAACAGCCCCTTAAGGATTTCTCCCTCACAAATTTTAAATCCTAAAACAAATAGTTAATTAGCTCATTGAGATTTAGCAAAATTTAACAATTTTCATGCCAAACAAATTTCAAGTTTTACTCCCCTCAAGATTTATTAAATCTGATTTACTAAACCCTGCTTGAGTTAAATCCTATTTTCACCCAAACAGCCCCTTACATCTCAAAAATTGAGCAAAAATAGGACTTCAAAAGCTGTAAGATTTACTTAACCAAAAAAAAAACCTGTTAAACAAGATTCAACTCTAAATTCTGGTTGAGTCTCAAATCTTACACCAAAAAAGAAAAACTGTTCAGCAAGATTTACCCTATATTCTGTTTAAGCTCATTCAAACCCTGCCACCAAAAACAGCAAATAAGAGTTGTCGAGCATCCAGTAAAATAGCCATTAGCCACCATAATTCGTGAAACTACACAACTTATCAAAGAAAAAAATCATAAAATGCTAATGCATAAATCATATTGACAAGTAATACGAAACAATAAGTAACCATCCGCACATGAAAGCCCTACATTTTACAAAAGAAACAACAGTAAGCATAACGTAGCCCTAAACAAAAGCACAAAGGAAGCACCTTCATTTTCCGCAGCAGAACCTAGAATGAGGCATGAAAGCCCTAGAATGCAGAGCTTTAAACCAAAGTTCTTCCACATTGTCTGTTGCGAGTATCTTCAGTGAGAGAGAAGCTCGAAAAGAACAGGAAAAAAGGGGAGGAAAGCTGAGAGAGAGATCGGGAAAGGTCGCAATGATTGAGTTCTGCGGCAATTCTCTTTAACCGAGGAATTAGGGCAGTAAGTAGGAATCACGCAGAATCGCACTAAACAGAAGAGAAGAGATTAATGGAGGTTTGCTTATAATAAATTCTGATCATCGCAGAACTTAGAGAAAGTTATGTACAGTTTGATTTCTTTTAATAATTTTAAAAGGAGATTTGCATAAGTACCCTTAATTTTTATTTATTTACATATATTTTCTTTAAATTTTAATATTTATTTATATTAAAAATAAAAATTTACGTATTAGATATGTATATTTATATAATTTATATGATAAAATATATCATTTAATTATTTTTAGTTTTATTTTTTTAATTATTCAAAATGAAATTTAAGCTTAGGAAAATAAATATTTATCTGTAATATAAATTGTAAAAAAGTTTTTACGAATTTCATTTTAAAATTTTATTTTCAATATTATTTTTTTAAGATAAAATGGATAATAAGTCGCTCATAATCTGGCAATTTGGTTAGAAAAAAAACTCCATTTTATTACAAATTCATTTGAAAAAATAACAAATTATAGCAAAAAAATAAAAAATATTAAAATTTATAGCTATTTAAAACACATTTATAGCTTAAAACATTTGATTTGATATATTATTAGCATAAATTTTGATTAATTATTCCTTAATCATATTAATCTAAAAATAAATTTAATACATTTCAAACCCACCCTTTCTCAAATATTTTCTTACAACTATAAATCTATATTTAATAAATTTTAAGAAAATTAAACTAAAATACATATTTTACATAATAAGTATTAAATATTTTCAATATTATTTATTTTAAAAAATGGATAATAATTCGCTCATAATTTAGTAATTTGGCTTGAAAAAGCTCTATTTTATTACAAATTCGTCTGAAAAAATAACAAATTTTAGCAAAAAAATATTAAAATTTATAGCTATTTAAAACACATTTTTAGCTAAAAACATTTGATTTGATATATTATTAGCATAAATTATGATTAATTATTCCTTAATCATATTAATCTAAAAAATAAATTTAAACCCACCCTATCTCAAATATTTTCTTACAACTACAAATCTAGATTTAATAAATCATAAGAAAATTAAAACAAAATAGATATTTGACATAATAAGTATTAAATCTTATTAAACACTGATAATTTTTTTATTTTAGAATTTAAAATTTATGATGGTTGAAATTTTAAAATCTTGTGAATAATGATATTTAACAAATCACAAATGTAATTAATAATATACTCAAAATAAAATTTATCAAAATAATAAAATTGAAAGACCACAAAATATTAGATCATCTCCAACCGTTCGGCAAACAGCCGAATGGAGGCCCTCAAACGTCGCAACCGAACGTCATTTCTTCCTCCATTTGATCGCAGTTGAACAGTGCAACGTAAATATTGGCGTCACACTGTTTACTTGTGCCATTTCTTTCTCTCTAACCTAACCGAACTTGTCTGAGAAAGACGCGAAAGAAACGGTGTTCCACTGGAGAAGAATCACGACACTTTTTGATTTTACTGCATTTTGCAGTGAAAAAATCAGAGTTTTCGGTTGGAGATGCCCTTATTTGATAGGACTTAAGACCTTATTAAGCATAGAAAAGAATACATATAATATAAAAAAAATAAAAAAAAAATAGAAAAAGAAAGCTATATATGACCAAAGTTAAGAATCTGATAATTCAACATTGTTCAAAAACAGAAATTAAATGCACAACAAAAGTCATTATTTTTACATATTCTCAACAAAGAATAAAGAAAGAAAAACAACAATGAAATCCTTTGAAGAACTAATTACTTGCAATGGAATAATAAATATTTAAGCCTTGGAAGCCTCAGAAGGCTCCTCCTTCAAGCTCTCCTCGCTCTTCACATTCTTCTCTGCTTCATCTTCCTTCTCCTTCTTGTCGCTCTCACCTTCTTCTCCTTCAATGGCTTTGGACTCCTCCGGCTTTGTTTCCGACTCGTCGGTCGTCGCTGCTTCCTTCTTCTCCTTCTCCTCCTCCTCTACTGTCTCCGTCGGCTCTGCTGCTTCAGCCTGTCAAGCAATAATGAAGGCATTTGATGCACAATATAAGAGAAAATAGCAAAAGCTTTAAGACATATAAGTTTAATTAATAGAACAATTGTCATAGAAAGTGAAATATAAATTTAGAATAAATAAAAAATCAAAATTTATAATACTTGCCCTTACTTTAGAATAAATAAAACTCGATTTCACAATAACTGATCAAAAATTAAAATTCTATTTTGCTAAACTAGACTATTTTTTATTGTGTGCAGATATTGGACAGAGAACCGTTCGGATTTCTCTCTGTCTACAATTAAAGCGTAGCTGCTACAGATTACAGTAACTGCAATTTGACTATAGACACAGAGAAATCCGGACGTTTTTCTACTGTTTGGTGTCCGCACATAGTAATATCTCTGACTAGACATATTATAGTTATGAGTAACCTCTTGGGGAGCGACGGGCTCGGTGGCCTTGTCGGTCTCCTCGGGGGCAGCAACGGTGTCGACTACAGGCTCCTCTGGAGCCTGTCCCTTAATGTCCTTGGGTATGCTTGCACAGGCACCCATGGACTTTTACTTGGAGGAAAAGAATTAGAGGATTTGAAGTAATATTGAGACGATTCTCAATAGTATTGAAGAATGGGTTATTAGGAGAAGAGAGAAATTGCTTAATTTATAGACTTAGGATTTCTAAATATAAGCTTTGGATTGTTTGGTAGAGCTTTTTTATAGGGAACTTAGGCATCTTAACTATGTCTGCTATGGCTAGAATTAGAAAATATAAATTTAACCTTTTTTCCTATTTTTGTTTTAATTCTAAAATGAGCAAAACAAACAATAATTTTGTTTGTGCCAACACACGCAATTATATATATATATATATATATATATATATATATATATATATATATATATATATATATTTGTATTTTTTTTAATTTTCAAAATATTAGAAATTGCCTTCTTTTTACTATTAACAGAACACAATGGAGAAAAATGATTCATGTAATTGACCCCACGTAGTGGGATAAAACCTTGATATTGTTGTTGTGCATTTTCTTAAAAATTAAATATATTTAGAAAATAAATAGAATTATAATTTAAATTGTTTTAATGAGTTTTTTTTTTTCCCCTGTTAATAGGCTTATGCATTGATGAACTAAGCCTTATTATGGGATATGAGGTTTTTTCCAAGCTGGATAGAAGATTAAAACAGAAGGATAAAGCCTATATTTGTCAAGTCTAATAATTAAATATTATTTTACAAAAATATTTATCAATTATTTGATTTTTTTCTTGAAAATTTTAGATATCAAAAATTTTTTTTGTGCTAAAATGTAATGTACCTAAAATAGAAAGTGTTGGTTTTAATTATCATAATATCATTATATTCTTAGGATGTGTTTCAAAACTAATGATTTGCTTTCAGATGAGTGTAATATGAATTATTTATATAATATAGGGGTGTCAATTTTTGACACGAACTGAAACACGACCCGAACCCGACTTGAAAAAATTCGGGTTAGGGTCAACCCAGACCCGAAACGGGTCAGGTTCGGGTTCAACAAATCAACTCGTTTTAAAAATCGGGTCGGGTTCGGGTTGACCCAACAACCCCAAAATGACCCAAAATTAACATGAAAACTCCTATTTGACCCAGAAACCCGAGATTGACCCGTTTTAGACCCGAAAATCGAATATTAACCCGATTTTTTACTCGAAAATTAGCAATTTTAGGTCAACTTCGGGTCATTTATGTTGTGTCGGGTTGACCCTGATCCGAATTGGGTCGAGTTCGGGTCCAGAAACCTGACCCGTTTTTAAAAATGAGTCAGGTTCGGGTTGACCCGAATAGTGCCGGGTAATTTCCGGGTTCGACCTGAACCCGACCCGCTGACCGGAATTGACACCCCTAAATTATATTACACAAATCTCAGAGAAAATTGAACAGATTTTAGACCTATGGTATTAAAAATTTCTCAGGATATCTTGAACTAATTTATTTTTTCAAGTTTAGGAGAAAAATGTAAATTTATTAAAGCCTTATGTTTGTAGAGGACGTGTCTTCTTTTATACACCGAGTTGCCCTTACACCCGACGTACCTGAAGATCTTGATCACCACTGTCGTATGTGATATTTGTACTTGTGTCCACAGTGATTCGTTATACAATGCACTGTTGTTATCCACAAGAATTCATTTGCATTTATAAGGGATCTGTACTTGTGCCCACAGTGATTCATTGTACTTGCAACACTGTTGTTATCCACAAGTATTCGTATATATCTGCATCATGTCCACCCTTCACCAATCTCAGGTGGTTCTTGATTGTACTTGTTTGTAGAGGATGTGTCTTCTTTTATACACTGGGCTGCCCTTACACCCGATCAGGTGGTTCTTGATTGTACTTGTTTGTAGAGGACGTGTCTTCTTTTATACACCAGGCTGCCCTTACACCCGACATACCTGAAGATCTTGATCACCACTGTCGTAGGTGATATTCGTACTTATGTCCATAGTGGTTCATTGTTCTTTCAACACACTGTTGTCATCCACAAGTATTCGTATATATCTACATCATGTCCAGTTGTCCACCCTTTACTAATCTCAGGTGGTTCTTGATTGTACTTGTTTGTAGAGGACGTGTCTTCTTTTATACACCGGGCTGCCCTTACACCCGACGTACCTGAAGATCTTGATCACCACTGTCGTAGGTGATATTCGTACTTGTTCATTGCGCTGGAAATCTTGTGCCATAGCTTACAGGTAGAAATCCTTGCCCATTTCTCAAGCGAGTTGCACTTTAGGATTTTAGTTTGAGTTAGAATTTTTGTATGATTATTCAGACCAAGTTTGGATCGAACTTGAGTTCAAGTCTGAGTCCAAGCTCAAATCAGACCCTTTATTGCTCGTATGATTTGAGTTCATTTAAGTACAAGTCCACGAGTCATCTTGCATATGATTCAAGTTTGTTCTTTGTATATGTCTGGGTCCAACTTAAGTTTTCATTTAGACTCGAGTTCATCGAGTCTATAACTCCCACTTAATGTTAATTGAAAATATTTATGTATTGATATAATGCTTATTCACTTCTTTATTTATGAACAATTAAAAAAAAATTCATAATTTCACCTAAATTTTCAAACATTAAAATAATAACCACACCAAACTTTTCACATATTAACATAATAGATATGGATAAATCAAATAGAATCCCAAATATCACAACTAGCTTGTGAGCATAATAGGGATGGGTCCCACTTAAATCTCATTCCAAAACTCAATTATTGATTGATGTAAGCAATTAGGTTAGGTTGGCCCTCAAGTAGGGGTGCAAAGGAGTCGAGTCAAGCTCGAGCCAGAGGATGTTCCAGCCAAGCTCGATGGCCAAATATTGAGCTCAAGCTCTACTCGTCTCACGTCAAGCTCCTCTGAAAGCAAGTTTTTCTTTTGTTTTCCTTCCAGGTTTGTCCGGACGAAGTGGAGTTCGTCCGGGACGATCACTTATAAATTTGGTGACAAAGAGATTTATCCCAGGGCAAAGGTAGGTTCTGTTTCAAATTCGTTTTCCGTTAGCGAAAATCTGGTATAATTTCGTATCGGTAAAACTTTTACCGCGTAACTTTTGTTATGTTTTAGAAATGATGATTTTGCACGTTTTGAGTATTTTCTGGAAGATTTTCACCGGGTATTTTGAATTCTGCGGAGTTTTTATCGAATAGAAAATTATCTTGATGTTGAAAAATATTGCTTAAGTACAATGAAAGTCTTAAAATGATGTTTTACACTATCTATAGTAATTTGGTAATTTTCTGAAACTGTGATTTGATCTGTTAAAATTTCTATGGACTGCCGTTATGCCGCTGACGATTTTTCTAATGTAATCTGATTTTTCTGAATTTGATGATTTGATGTGTTTAAATGATATCAGAAGGGAGTTATAAGGGGCCGAAATCCTTTGAGATTCTATCAGGGTCCGGGAATCTGAAAATAAATTCTGATCTGATAATTTTGTATATCTGATATATATTCTGGTGTTGTAAGCACAAGGGAGCATAAGGGGCCATAATCCGTTGAAATTTTGTCTGTGTCAGGGAAGGGAGGCATAAGGGGTCAGAATCCGTTGAGATTCTGTCTGGGTCAGGGATATGTGATCTTATCTGCTTTGACAATGTGCTTTGTGATTTGTACGATTCTGTGATATGTGATTTGAAATACGATCTGAACTCTAATCTGAGATCTGATTTGACTAATTCTGTTATATGAAAATAATTCAGTTTTTCTGTATCAGTTATTTGATTTATGTTTGATTATCTGTTTTGTACGCGCATCTGATTTTGTCTGATTATATGAGTTTCTGTACGATAATCTGAATTTTGTACGGCTACTTGAATAAACTGTTCTGATGATTTTGTTGAGAGTTTCTGGAAATTTTGATTGGCTAATATAGTCTTGCTGAACTGTTAGCTCATCTTTGTTATCTGCGTGATTTTCAGGTTTTGGGAAAGGGAATGATGTGTTGGACTACCCGTTTAGTATCTGATCTGAGACTAGATATTTTTGTCACTTTTGATTTTTATACGGTCATGGATATTCTGTTCTTCTTTTCTGTTCTTTCTTTTTGTAGTCATGCACTGTATTGTACATGATTATCTTGAAGAATGAGAAGAAAGAAAATATTAGATGAATTTATGTATATTGAAAGTTTAATAGTGGCTATGTGTTTTCTGTCTATTTGATTATTGGAAGAAAGTCTGAAACCAAATTCCAAAGCTAGATCGTGGATTCATCCGTCACGACTCGATGCGATGGGATTCGTTCCCGTCGGGTTGGGTCATGACAGCTCCTTCCCGACCTCCGTCGTCGAGCGTCACCCCAAGCAGGCAAGCAGCACACAAGCTTCATCGATCATCAAGCTTCGTCATCCCGAGCATGCTATCCCAAACTAGCAACACACCAGCTCCGACCTTCATTGTCCCGAACGATGTGGTCGAGCTCTACCGTCCCAAACAAGCTTGTCTCATCCGCTATCATCCGGAGCTTCATCGTCGAGCAACACGCTAGCTCTGTCGCTTCGGTTTTCCAGCCCGGCCTTCGCCCCCTCAAACCAAAGTTTCATTTTCCAGCCCGGTCACCTCCGTGAACTACTCGACGAGCTGACAAGTGTAATAGAGTTTTGTTCGAGCTCGATAAGCCGTCAAGCTCGAATTCGCATTTGAGCTCGATTCGTCGAGCTTGTTACCGAGCCGGCCCGCAATCAACTTGACTAGGTTACACCCCTACCCTCAAGTGATGCACAAACCGAGCCGGCCCCGCATATTGATAAAAAGGGTTTTCCGGTTCAACAAAACAAGCACTAACAACTGAAGCTCAAGCCCTTCTCAAGCACAGGTAAACATTAAAAAAAAAAAAAAAAGTTTTGCAATATATACAACAAAACAGATTGGTATGACCAACAGACCAAGCGTCAGTAACAACTATCTTAACAACAGTCTAGTATTCTTTCTTGTAAACTCTTCCAACACATCAGTACTTAACAATCTTAAATCTGTGATATTTCTTAGAACACAAAGAAATAACTATCAAGCAAACAGTTAGAAACATTGATCTCCTGTAGCTTAGTCTCAACTCATCATAGTTAAACACTATATTAGTATCAATCTCAATCAGAAATATAACGAACAAACCACCTGTGGATTCACAGAGGAAGTCATTTGACTGTACAGGAGGAGGATCTGGTTAGACTTGGCGAACAAATTGCCCCCTTACTCGAGGACGTTGCTCGGCTAGCTTTTTCCTGCTTAGGTAGCGCACCTGGTACAGAGAGGAAGGTTAGATTATTGGTCAGCACTTTCAAACGGTTTGTTAGGCTTAAAACTGGAATATCTATGTCATGAAAGCCTCCATGGAGCAGAATGGACCGTTAAAGTTAGGAGAAATTATTCTGTGCGGACATCATATGGAGAGAATTGTCTGGATTTGCTACGTTTTTACTGCCCTTTTGTTGTGCTTTTGCAAAAAAAGACTATAAAAATGCAGCAAATATTCAATTATGAATGCATTTTTACTGTCATTGTGTCGTGCTTTTATAAATACTCAGTAAAAACGCAGCAAAAAGACTGCAAAAATGTAATAAATCCGTACAATTCTGTCTGATGTCCGCACATAATAAGTAGTCTAAAGCTAGGGGGTAATTTCAGATTTAGAAAATATTGAGATGGGTAAAACTAGAAGATTGTTTGATATGATAATTATTATTTGTGTTAAATTATGATAAATTGTTTGGTTGTTTGTTGCAAGATTTAAGATTTATGAGAAGAGAAATGCTTCAATTCATTAAGCATTTATAAAAAATTAATAATTTAACTAATTAAGGGGTTAAAACAGGACTTAAAAATCCCAAAAATTATGTTTGGCAGAATTTAAGCTGAATCATTGCTTAATTCCTGCCTAAAATAGGACACCAAACTGCCCCTTAGAGTAGAATTATTCTGTGCGGAAATCGGACGCAGAACGTCAACAGGAGACCAAACAGGCAACCAGAATGCGCCACATCTGCGGTACCGAACGTTACCGAGCAATACCGAGCGCACGGGTGACGTGGCGTCCGCACAGAATAATTAATCCCCTTAGAGATACAGGAAAGAAATTTAACTGCAAGCATTGCTTTAAACTTAAAACAACATGAAGAAGTCAAAACAATAACCCAAAAAGCCAAAGCTGAATTAATAAGGATAAGGTAACAGTGATGGTTGATGATTGAAGGCAAAACCACACTGGCTGAAGAAAAGATCTAACGATAAAGAAAGTTCTCAGTTACCAAAAACTTGATTGTGCGAAAGAAGGATTTTGAAGTCTATCATTGTTTTGCTATAAATAAGAAGTTAGAACACACCTTTTTCTCAAAGCATCTTTCCTTTCTCTTCAACCGGAATTTGTTCAAAGCGACTTCTCTTTGGCTCAAATGACTTTGATTGGCCGACTTAAGTTCCCCAATGAACTGAAAAGAATCGTCATCTCCGGACCTTGCACTGGATTCACAAGTATTGAATGTGGTGACAGGTCTATTAATTTCATTAGAAGCACCAGTTGATCCATTCTCATTCAGATTATATCTGCTGTCATTACAAACACTATCGCTATCCCCAGTTACAGCTGAAAAATGTCTTTGTTCGTCAACCATCATAGCTTCTTCCTGCTTATGATGACCTTGGAAGTCATGGCTTTCGAGAGAAAAATGTTCTGTAAAAGTCCCCTGTAATGTGGAAGGCATGGGGCACCAGAAAGGTGGAGCTGATTGTGGATAAAATATGGACTGTAAGAGGGGATTAGATCCAGCGCAGATCTCTCCAACAGGAACAGGGAAGGGAACTAGTCGAATCGGAGTACAAGGAAATGCTGCAGTTCCTTCCTGACTGGAAAGTGTGGCATCATTCATAAACTTGGTTTTATCAGGTTCAGGAATCAAACCATTATAATGTAGAGGATTGACAGTAGATTGATAAGGTGACAGCTCAGTAGAACCATTACAACTTCCTTTGTTTTGCGCTTGAAAATTGGGAACCGCTGTACTGTTGTTTGTGTAACTGCGACACAAAAAACATAAAAAGTAAAATTAAATGAAATAATAATGGCATTAAACATGGGAGAACTAGTCATTCTGCGACAAAATAAGCATATTAAAATAGATTTCCAACTTTATATTTGAATACTACATGCGGACGCAAACGCAGCACAATAGGAGGACAACCAACACTCTTCCCACTTTTTTGATAACACCATAACCATTTAATCAAATTTTTGACAATAAATTTGGAACAAATCGTTTAAAACAATCACATGCTATACTTTAGTTTGGCTTTTTTATTGTTTCTTAAAACAACTTTTTGATACAAAAAGATGCTTTAATAAACAATAAAAAAGTTGTCCCAAGCGAAGCCTATAGCACTGTGAAGAATAAATTTTCAAATTCTAAGTGTAGTTCTTAAGTTGGTCCTTATTTACCATCATAAATAATCTAAATTGCTAAAAAAATTATCAATTTTAGTAGGAAATAGTGCAAGATAATATAGCAAAACCATGGGAAACTAAAATACTTGTTCTTTATTAAAAAATATAAATAAAGCTGAATGGAGAGCGAGAACAACCAATTAATGGAATTCAATGAGAAAACCAATAATTCATAATCTAGAATATAAATAAAAATAATGATTTCATATACAATTGCCAGTTATATATGGGACAAAATTCTGATATTAAGGCTTCGTTCGTTACCGGTGCCTTTTGGAAAAGATAGTTTTAAAAACATTAGTGTTCGTTCCCGGTGCCTTTTGGAAAAGATAGTTTTAAAAACATTAGTGAAAAGAATTAGAGTTTTGTAATGAAGAAGCACATACCAAAAAGCTTCTAAAAATAATAAAGAAACACTGTTTTGTAGAAAGCATTTTAAAAAAATGTCACATTCAAACAGAAATCAATAAATAACTTCTCCACTTCAAAACGGAAAAGGCAAAATTAAGCCGTTCCAAACAAGGCTAAGAGGTACTACAGAAAAAATCGAACTAATTGACAGTGTAAATATTTAGGTATAATGTGATATGAAAATTCAGCAAATTAAACACTTCATTTGAAGGTAAGATGGTTGCATAAAGGAAAATGTACGCACATTGAAAAAGCTGAGGAATTTGAATGATGCAATGTATTTGACCCATCATTCTCTTGCTTATTGGGATTATCATGGGAGTATCCATCCAAAGAAAGTTCAAGAGAAGGCATGGAGCTCGACTTCTTTTCCAACTCTATATCACGAGAGTTCTCAGAAATACAAATACGCTTTGGCTGCTTATTAATTACTTCAATCAGATCAACCAATTCTGTAGAAGACTCATCCCGATCCACCTCTTGGCAATTGGTCTGTCCTTCTGGTTGTATATCGCTACCTAATGATATAACTCCTGCATATCAAAAGCCATATTAATATAAAATGAATTTAGTTGCATACTCTCAGCTATTAATAGTAAAATCATTGATTATATTACAAAGGATCCAGATTTAAACTCATTTTTTACAACAGCAAAAAAGAAATATCCATTAATAACAAATAGCAAAGATTACCGTTGGATTCATCATTTTGAAATAGGGAAATGCCATCCGACTGTTTCTCGAAATGATTATTAGGAATAATTAGATCATCAAAAAGAGATAAATTTCTGTGTCGTGCTTGATTAAGCTCCATATTGTTTCGTAGCTTGCATGTACTCTCAACTTCCATATCTGACCTTGTACAAGAGCTCTGTATAAGACACGGTAAGAATGAAAATGAGCACATCAAGCTACTATGCAAATGACTGGAAGACGAAATTAGAGCGGGTTATACAACAGATGATGACATTTGATCTTAAAAGGGTAAGGGATCATTGATGTAGATTATTTTTACCAATATTTGTGAATTGGAAACTTCAATTTCTATTTAAAATGTAACAACAAAAGATCCTCAATTAGGGGCATAGAACAAGTGTTTCAACTTCAAAAAGTTTATATTTATAATGGGATTCAATAGGCTGATCATAAAGCCCATTTAAAATATAATCTATTTTTTCAATAAAATTAATGTAGAACTCCATTTTTTAGTTGAATCAAAACAACAAACCTATTCAAGTCAAGTTTCAAGCAAGAGTTTCAAAGTAGAAAAACCTTTTGAATTGGCATCTAATTTTTCATAGTTTAAGAAAAAAATGATTTGAATCAGTTTTTGAACGTTAATAATATTCACATATATTTGATACATAATATAAAAAAAAAATTGGTTTATAAGAGTTTATGAATTCAAACCATACCTACAACATTATTTATTTCAATTTCAAGCTGCAGAGCAGATGTTAAATGAAGGGGTGAATTAGGGTATTTTAATAATAATGGGCAGATGGCCAGACATTCAGCCCACTAAGGCTAGCTCATTCAATCTCATTCCCATTAGGCTAGCCCATGAAGGCTTTCGAGTGTTGACTCAAAGGCTTATAACTTGGCCAAACCCTATTGATAGCCTTACCCTCGCCAAAAATAAGTTTAACAAATCATAACGTGCATGGTAAATAGAAATTTTGAGATTTCACATTTGTAATTAAGCTTTGCTTGCATAACGATTGTTTTCCTTGTACTCCTCTGGGTGCAGGTTCACTTGGAACAAATAATTATTTGTGAGGTAAATCTTTAAAATATGAAAGAGATCAAAATTACTCATTCTTGTGAGTGATAACGTACAAGGATTGTGTGCTTCATCCACAAAGTAGTCTTAGTGGAAACAGTACAATAAAGGACTTGGGGAGGGATTTAAGCTTGGCAAGAATCCGAAGCACTTTAAATCCGAAGACTCCTTAACTCATGTGATGTTTTGGAATCCATGTCTCTACTTAACCTCAAGTGGAACCTCCTCTTCTCTTTGGGTAAACATTACTTAGTACTTAACATGCATAAAACATTAATTGCCGGTTTGACCAATAAGCATTAAACATTAAACAAAACAGCATGAAAATCACAGCCATTTTGCATAAAGCATGAGGGAATAAAACTTCAGTATAAAAGCATTAACTCAGATTACTAGTTTTCTACAATCAGTTTATTCTCCTGAATGATTAATTAGCATTTCAAATGATTCCATAAACAGTTTTGTATGCATAGTTTAAATATTTTGAGTCTAACTTTGAAGAATAACTCACTTGAGCATCACTTTCTTTCTCGCAGCAATCCACATCATCTTGGTCATTGGTTGCATTCTTAGTTCTACAATGATCATAACATGAGTCAACCATTTCATTCCGAGTTACAGCAATTTCACCCTGATGCTAAGAAAACAAAATGTTGTGATCACTTAGCTGGTAAATAAAATAAATCCTCAGCAGAAAATGAATGTTTGTACACAACATACAGAGATAAAAATAACAAGTTCCTTATAAATTAAGATGTATAGCTAGAAGATACCTTTCGTTTTCTCCAAACATGTTGCCAGAGATTTTTCAATTCATTCTTCCTGATAGGCTTCACAAGGAAGTCTGCTGCACCTTTTATCATACATTTGAAGGCTATGCTAACAGAATCATTTGATGACATCACTGCATGAATAAAAATAAGTAAATTAAAAAAAAAGCAAAAAAGAGTAATTGTGCTTCTAAAGAGATAAAGGAAAATTTAAATATATACCACTTTATTTCATGCTATTTATATATTTAACACCCAAAACATTAATATTACATGCCTACAATCCATAGAACATATATGGGTGCATGGAATGAAGTATTAAAGTTCGTAGTGTTATGAGCGGTGGGAATGAAATATAGGAGTGGTATATTTGATATTACAGTAGTATATGGATGGTATACATGTAATATTAATGTTTTTGGTGTTAGATATATAAATAGCATGAAATAAAGTGGTATGTATGTAAATCCCTCAAAGATAAATTATTAAGTTATATAAATAATATAAAAGAGACATGGCACATACTTATAACGGGTATGTGGTTGCAGCTTTCTTGTTCCATCATCATGGTTAGAAGGACAACTCCAGAAATCTTAGGTAATTCAACCTCTGTAAGAACAAGGTCAATATTATGATCTTTCTCCTTCAGGGTCTCCCATGCCTTCAATCCATCAGATGCTACCATAACTGCTAATAAAGAACAGGAAAAAACAAGAAAAATATTAGAAACATCTGAAACTGGACTTGAAGCTTATTCCAGCTAAAGAATACACACAATCATGCTCCAAATAAAAGAAGATAGCAAGACTCTTTTAAAAATCTTGACAAGGTTAAACTAGGAAGAATAAAAGACCAATGAGGTTTAGGAGAAGATCAACATAAGCTAAAGGAAATTATATAACCCACCCATCAATCCTACTTGTATACAAAACCCTCCAAGTCAGTTCAAAGCAGACTTAAACATCAATCTTCAGCCAATAATTTAATGAATTAAGTTTTGGTGCCAATTTTATGAAAAATTAGAAATTGTGAAATCTAAAACTAGAAATAACTCAGCAATCCTACTTCTATGCTATGCTGCCAGTCCCTCCATGTTTCTAGTAAGCAGATTTAACCATTATTCTTCAGAAAAAAAAAATTATTAAACCTAAGTTACCAAATTCATAAGTTAGCATCACAGCCATTTGAACCTCATTCTCGAAGCCTATTAGTGCTAACCAACCGAGATAATCCCCCCATCTGCAATTCTTCTGTACATAATTTTCGAAAAAAGAAAAAAATCTATACGTAAATGGAAAACAAAGCACAAAAAACGTACCCAAACAACCTAAAATTTGCATCGGAGCTTCTGAAATCCTACACATATGCCAACAAAACAGCTCAAAAAGATGGATCCAAGCATAACCACTTTGAGAAGATGAAATATTAGTTTGAATAAACTATGACCAATTTCATAACAACCATCATCGCAAAATCTTTGAAATCCCCAAACTAATAATTACAAACACAAATCAACGCCTGCTTTTCAAAATTTCCAAAACAAACCCAACACTCTCAAGATCTCAAAATTAACACATTACGAATAAACAATCGGTCTGCATCCAAATCCTAGGCAAACAACAGAAACGCGGCCAGCTCAATCCAGTCCATTTCCTAACAAAGATTAAACAACTACCAACAAAGCAGCTCGATCCATCCCTCTCCAAACAATCACTAAACCGAATAAGAAACCCGATCATAAACTTCAGCGTAAGAGGATCAAGTGAAAAAAGAAGACGCAAACCTCTATAACCGCACTTGCGTAGCAGAGCAGCAATGATCTGCCTCGTAGAATCATCCCGCTCGACTAGAAGAACCCTCACGGGTTCCCTAAGCAACAACTTCTCCCATGTCACTTCCTCGCCTTGCTCCTCTACCTCCTCCGATCCCAAAGCCTTGTTTACTTCTTCTCCTCCCATTCTCTCTTCAGTTCTTCGGTTCTCTCTCCCCTCTGTGGTCTATATGGACATTTCGTCGAACAATTAGGCTGCATCGTGTAACCGCCTCAGCGCTCGACCATTACGGAAATATCTCCGCCTTTGCATCTCTTCGTCTCGCGAAGAATGACATAATGACACGTCGCTGCGTCTTTATAATTTACTAAAAAAAAAATTAATTTTTTGTTTACTGAAAAAAAATTCCGCCATTTAGACACCTAGCTATCTTTCAAAAAACATTTAGACACTTAGCTATGCTAATAAAATATTATTAAAAATTAATAATAAACGTGGAGCTACATACACAAGATAGAGATCCATGGCTATATACTCATCAAATCAATAAATTATTATGTGTGGTACCGAATGATCTAAAGCTGAATCAGAATCAGAATTCATCATATCATTCGATATTAAGCGGTACACAGAAAAAAAAAAATAGTATGACGTGTTCTCATTCATCTTTGGACGTCATTCGATGACAGCATAGAATAAATTTTTCATCATATGGGTGTTAATAAATGACATGATCCATCAATTTGATTGAGATCTGATCCTAAATTTGAATTGACTTGTTTAATAAACTCATTAAATTTAGATCTACTTCTTGATGTGTTGTTGTTAAACGGGTCGAATTAGAGTTGATCGGATTCAAGTCGAGTCAAATTTGGGTAGGACTCAAATATGACCTATTAACTCGTTTTGACACGCTATTACTATTCTATATACATAATTTTACGTATATTTCTTACATCTAAGCAACTTTTCGCTGCTATAGTAGTAAGAAGTAATTTTTCGATGCATAATTGATATAAATAATGAAAATCAGCAGTAAAGTAATAGTTAAATGAAATTATATTTTTTATCTGAAAAATAAATCAGTAAGTAAATGTATTCCAAACATATAATTAGTTTTTTGCAATTCCAACTATAATAAGCAAAATAAATATATAGTAAGAGAAAAAACACTATGGCAATATATCTTAAATAAAAATATTGAAAAATGCTTTCAATGTATATAAATTTGTTTTAAAATCTGTATAATATATAATAATTTGTATTACATGCATCTTAAAGCAGATCCAATAATTTTAAAAATTATCATATTTTATTTTTAAATATAAACTCCTATAGTTATCTACAGGAAGAGAGAGAGAGAGGATGCCACGTCGACAGATCCGAAGGAGGGAAACTAGTGGTTCACGTGGAGCCCACAATGACGTGGCGCAAGGGAGGCCACAGACGGTGATATTGTGGAGCGGAGGAAGCCGGGCGGACCATGTGTTTCAGCCGGCCGGAGGCAGATATTTTGAATATCGATGCGACGTGGACGGTGAGGATCTGATCGGCGGGAATCTAAGGACAGGGATGCGCCATGTGGTTGGTAGAAGAAGCTTCCAGAGGTATGCGGCTGTGAAGGAGTCTGCCATACGTTTGCTTTTTCTCTGGATATTGTGTGGTGTCACACTCGATCTTCTCAGCCGCCCAAAATTTTTTATCTTTTTTTAGAAAATATCTTGCGTTAGAGGTCGAAGGTGTTGCCTTAGAGCCACATGTTTTAGTTCATACAAAAAAAAAAAATCAATTTAGCTTATTTAAATTCAATCAAATAATATAAAATATATTATATTTCTTTTTACATTATATTATATTTTATATTTTTACTTGCATTCATTTTTCATCCCATCTAATCTATCCTAAATCCATTGTATTTGATAAAAATATTGTCATAATTTATATATCATTTAAAATTACCTTGATTTGGCATGAATCTCATGGCGTATTTAAATCGGAATTTTTTAATAATTGATTTATGATCATCTAAGCTCTGATTTCAACAAATTTATAGTTGAATCAAGTGGTTCGACGGGACTAACCCAACCACACTAAAATCGGTCAAACGTGAACCCAAATGGGTCAAATAGAAGGATGAAAGGGTACTTGGAAACCTTAAAGCATTAATTGCATAACCAAATAGCTTCAGAATATGACATGATTATAGTCAAATAGAGTTGCTTGACATGACGAATCCAACGAGCCTAAGATCAACAAATTTGGCCATCATTAAAGCACTTAAATGCTCGATCAATGATTTTATGATTGAATGAATCAATATTGGTCATTCATCCTAACACTCCCAAAATGCCCTTGATTGTCTTGCTGCCGCAAACTTCTTGTCACGACCCGACCCGACGGGGACGGATCCCGCCCGAGCCGGATCGCGACAGAACATTCTTATCCAGGATCTGGCTTTGGAATTTGGTTCTGAACTGAATCTTCCAAAAATAATTAACTCAACAGACACACAAACACAGAACAACAGAGCTACTATAAGTCACCAAATACAGCGGAACAAAACATCTATATTTTCTTTCTTTTCCTCAAAACAATCATCTACAAATACGGTACATGGCTAGCAGAATAAACACAGAAGAAAAGCAATGACCGTACAAAAATCAAAAGTAAAACAATACCTATACGGATCAGAACTCAGAACTCTACTCCTGGACTTCCTTCCCTTTCCCAGAACCTGAAAACCACCTGAAAACAAGAGTGAGCTCAACAGCTCAGCAAAGCAACAGACCTCCAATCAAAATTCTCAGAATCCAAAACCAAACTCATCAGACAGAAATCCAATCAGAAATCAGAACAGAATCAGATCTCGAATCAGAACAGAATCAAACCAGAACTTATACGGACATATATCAAATCAGAATCAGAGTCATACAGATCAGATCACCTCAGAATACAAATCAGAACAGAATAAATCAACAGAGTCAGAATCGTACAGAAATCAGAAATTCAGATTATATCGGAACAGAATTGTACGGAAATAGAAGTCAGAAATCAGAAACAGAACAGATCAGAATCACGATTGCTTACAGAACAGATACAGAAATCAGAATCAGATCAAATCAGATATCAGATATCAAATATTTAATTCATAGCTAAATGCCCTGACACTGACGGAATCTCTATGGATTCCGGCCCCTTATGCCTCCCTTCCCAGACACTGACTGAATCGCATAGGATCCAGGCCCCTTATGCCTCCCTTTGTGCTCACGGTACCAGAACAAATGTGCTTATAGCACCAGAACAGAATTCATCGGATCCGGAACAGAACTGATTTCAGAATTTCAGATTTGAGCTCATTTCAGATTTCCCAGACACTAACTGAATCTCATAGGATTCAGACCCCTTATAGCTCCCTTTTTATAGCTTATACAAATAGCATTTCAATTCAGAAGAATTCCGGACAAATCAGAAATCATATAAAAATCGGGCAGCACAACGGCAGTAGACAGAATTTACACAAAATTTCCTGCAAAGAAAATTTACCAAATTCGCACAGAATACAGATAATCACATTTCAGAACACTTATTCTACTGCACAGAGAATTTACCATTTCACAGAAAATTGTAGTCTACGAAAAACTCCGCCGAATCAAAAATACCAGGACAAAAATCTTCGGAAAATAACCAAAATGTGCACACTCGGCACGTCAACAATATACAGAAAGTTACGCGGTAAAAACTGAACCAATCAAAAGATACGGACGAAAAAACCGTAACGGAAACAAAATCCGGACAGAATATATCGCCAAACTCGACGGAACTGAAAATTGAGAAAGGCGGAATGTGCCTTACCTCGCGTACAGCAATATTCTGAACAGTCACTTCGGACGAAAACGACTCCGCGTCGTCCGAAAATCAACTTTTCTCCAAAAATCCTCGAGTTTCTCTCTCCTCAGATATTTTATATTTTTAATTTCTGATTTTCTCTCTCTTCAAAACGACTGATTTCAGCTTTATAATCTTCAGATCGGCCCGGCCGATCGCCAGATCGTCCCGGGACGATCAGACCAAAATTCGATAGTCCCGATCGCCCTGGACGATTCCCAGAACTATTCTCAGGCCGATATTTTCTACAGTGCCGATCGGCCTGGACGATATCCAAATCGGCCTGGACGATGTGTACAAAAAAATCACCTGGAGCAAAACTGGGCAAATCTGGAGCAAACTTTCCACTGATCGTCCCAGGACGATCCAGATCGTCCTGGACGATCTTGGAGCAGATTTTGATATTACACTTCTAATTCATCGGACAAGGACAATACTGATCCTGCCGCCATGTACATTGTGTCGGGAACCAGCCTTATACACTCTTGGCAAGAGAACTCGCCTATGTTTGCACTTATAGCCGGAGCAACAGGTCCTGACCCAGTACCAACTAGTGTTCCGTCCGAGGTCCAAGCCATACTTCAGCGATTCGCTGACATTTGGCCTACCGAATTACCTGATTCTCTACCGCCTCTGAGGGAGCTGCAACACCAGATTGATTTTCAACCAGGGGCGACACTTCCTAATCTCCCACATTATAAAATGAGTCCACAAGAACATACGGCCTTGAGGAATATCATTGATGAATTACTACATAAGAAGCTAATCCAACCTAGTATGAGCCCTTGTGCCGTACCGGCTCTACTAGTATCGAAGAAAGACGGCAGCTGGCGACTATGTATTGATAGCCGAGCTATCAATAAAATTACGATGAAGTACCGGTTTCCCGTACCTCATCTAGAAGACATGCTGGACAAACTGGTGGGCGCCACCATCTTCTCTAAGCTGGATCTTAGGAGCGGCTACCACCAGATACGAATCAGGCCGGGTGACGAGTGGAAGACGACGTTCAAGACTCGGGATGGCTTATTTGAATGGCGCGTCATGCCATTCGGTCTCTGCAACGCACCGGCTACATTTATGAGGTTAATGAACGAGATACTCCGACCTGCTCTGGGAAAATATTGCGTCGTCTACTTTGACGACATCCTCGTATTCAGTTCCACCCTCCAAGCTCATTTACAGCATCTCACTTCTATTTTTGAAATTTTGAGAACTCATAAACTCTACCTTAATCTCCCAAATGTGAGTTTGCAACAGGATCTGTACATTTCCTAGGATTTGTCATTTCCAGCATGGGCATTCATATGGACTCACAGAAAGTATCGGCCATCACACAGTGGCCTATTCCGCATTCAGCAACTGAGGTGCGAAGCTTCATTGGTCTAGCAAACTTTTATCGCCGATTCATTCGCGGGTTCAGTCTCATTGTAGCTCCAATCACAGACTGCCTCAAGAACAAAATCTTCCAATGGACGGCGGCACAACAGGGCAGCTTTGAAGCCATCAAGGCAGCGTTAAGCTCTACGCCCGTACTTACTGTGCCTGACTTCTCCAAACCATTTCAGGTGGACACCGATGCTTCCTCTATAGGCATTGGAGCGGTACTTTCTAAGGAGGATCGGCCCATTTAATTCTTTAGCGAAAAGCTGAGCGCGGCGCGTCAAAACTGGTCGGCATACGAGCAAGAATTATATGCCGTTATTCGAGCTTTAAAACAGTGTAAACACTATCTTTTACATCAAGACTTCGTCTTGAATACTGATAATCATGCAGTCCAGTTCATCAATAATCAGAAAATAGTAAATAAAATGCACGCCCGCTTGATCACTTTCTTACAGAAGTTTAGCTTTGTACTTCGCCATAAATCTGGGTCTCAAAACCGCGTAGCCGATGCACTTAGCCGTCGAACGGCGTTACTCACTCAGCTACAAACAGATATGCAGGGAATTCAGTCTTTACAAGAACTGTATGCGGATGATAAGGACTTCGCGAAACCTTGGACCAAACTGATGCAAGAACCACTGAATCCTGTAGGCGATTTCTCCATTCGGCATGATTTCTTACTCAAGGGAAATCAGCTATGTGTCCCGGAATCATCCTGGCGAGAACACCTGATTAAAGAGCTTCACAGTGGTGGTCTGGCAGCACATGTGGGACAAACGTAGACTTTAGAGCAGGTGCAGCATCGTTTTTACTGGCCCCACCTTCGCCGCGACGTAATTCATTTTGTAGAACGTCGTCCGGTCTGTCAAAGCTACAAGGGCAATGCACAAAATACAGGACTTTACTCCCCCTTACCGGTGCCACAATCCATATGGGAAGACCTGAGTATGGATTTTGTATTGGGATTACCTCTCACAAAACGGGGAGCTAATTCAATTATGGTGGTCGTAGAACGATTCTAAAAAATGTCTCATTTTCTTCCCTGCAAGAAAACCTTCGATGCTTTAAACGTCGTCATTCTCTTCTTCAAAGAGATCGTTCGTTTACACGGAATACCTCACAGCATAACGTCCGACCGCGACGTAAAATTTATTAGCCATTTTTGGAAGGAATTGTGGAAGCGGCTGTAAACTGAAATCAAACTGAGTTCAGCTTATCATCCTCAATCCGATGGCCAAACCGAAGTGGTCAATCGGACGCTCGGCAGTATGCTTCGGTGTTTAGCTCACGAACACCCAAAACAGTGGGACGACTATCTCGGCCAAGCTGAGTTTGCATATAACTCCATGGCCAATCGGTCTACCGGACAGTGCCCCTTCAGTATTGTATACACGAAGACACCAAATCATGTGGTAGACGTCACAGTTCTACCACAATGTCGCAGTAAATCCACTGTCAAGACATCTGAAGAGTATACCAAGATATTGACTGAGATTAGACTCAAATTGGAAGCTGCTAATGAGGATTACAAACACGCTGCCGACGCCAAACGCCGCTTGAAAGTGTACAATCCAGGAGATCTAGTAATGGTCCGTATCCGCAAGGAAAGATTACCGCCGTGCACCTTTGCAAAATTGAGCCCGCGCAAAATTGATCCTATACCAATTCTTCGGCGAATCAACAACAATGCTTATGTTGTTGATCTTCCACCTCAATTCTCAACGCCGTCCACGTTTAACGTGACTGATATCTTCGCTTATGCACCACCCGATTCCGGTCAAGTTCAGTCCATTCCTTGTGACAAGGAAATTTTTGCAGTCGGGGAGCCTAATGTGGTACAGGATATGGAATATACTATGCTGGTGGACTCTACACCTCCTGCTCCATAACGAACTACTGACACCACTTGCCTTTCCGTTATTTAGCTATCATTGCTTCTGCTTTTCTCTTTTTACAAATTACTGCTTATTAAGCATTAGTCTTTTACTTTCCTAGACAAACACCTAGTATAATGCTAGTATTTCGGCTGTAGAAAGGCATAGACGATATATGCACTTTTCGGTATTACCTACATTCCCCTGAAATCTCTGTTCTTCTCCTTCTTCTTCTTCGTCTTCCTTCTTCTTCTATTTCCTATTCTTCTTGTTTTATTGCAGGTTTTGTGTTCCATACACAAATTTTTACTTGCATTCATTTTTCATCCCATCTAATCTACCCTAAATCCATTATATTTGATAAAAAAATTATCATAATTTATATATCATTTAAAATTACCTGATTTGGCATGAATCTCATGGCATATTTAAATAAGAAATTTTTAATAATTGATTTATGATCATCTAAGCTCTGGTTTCAACAAATTTATAGTTGAATCAAGTGGTTCGACGAGACTAACCCAACCACACTAAAATCGGTCAAACGTGAACCCAAATGGGCCAAATCGAAGAGTGAAAGGATACTTTGTGTGATGTCTCCAAGATCTAACTTGAAAGAATTATTCAGTCGACCATTTAAATCAATCTTCTACCAGAGTTATTTATAGTCATCAACAGTATTAAACAGTCTATAAAAAATCTATAATTTAAAACATCAAGTAAATATTATATTTTCATTTTTCAAAAGTCATTTACAATACTCAGGATCTTCAACAATGATCACACATCCATCCAGTCCTGAGTGCAAAAGAATAATTATAACAAAAATGAACAAAAACCTGAATATTCCTTATCAACCTCAATCTCCCACTCTCTTGTCCTGACCTAAAATCATTAACCACATATAATGAGCTTAAAAAGCCCAGCAGGTCATTAAATACCTACAGCTGAAATCAAAGTACGGTATGGAAGCAACATACATGTTAATCAGTTAAATCATATCAGTCACTTACACATGATCATTGAGTCAATGCAGAAATAGGAATCAGTACAGAAACAGAAATCAATACAGAAACGATAATCAATACAGAAACGTGTAGAGTCATAATCGTCAGCAGAAGAAATAATAAACAGTATAAAAGTTTGTAAAGCTCAATGAATCAATACGTGCATCAAATCTATTGTAGTCGTATCAATAACACCAATCAATTCAGTTGACAAATCTTCATATCTAAAATCTCATTCAAATCGTTAAAGAAATATTCGTATCGGTAATATCAATCAAATCAGTCAATAATATAAATCGTATAAAGAGAATTCATCGGTTCAATAATATCAGCCATTAAAAAACGTCAAATCAATACTATCGTTCGTGACTATTGAAATCAAACAAATGCAGTAAAATCGTATCAAAACGTACACTTGCAATTCCAGTTATTCAATATCACGTGCTCAGTGAATCACATGCAATCCAGTAATCTATATCACGTGTTCAGTGAATCACATGTCACTTGCTCCGTATCACATGCATAATGTCAGCACAATGAATCAGTAGTATCAATGCCTGTATCAGTATCAGTAACAATCCAGTGACATGAACAGTAATGTTATAATCGTGAAATCGTGCAGTTGTTGGATATAACTATTTGAACTTTGTATTCTTCCTCTTTTTCAACAGTAAATCAATAAATATCTTTACATCACTTACTACATATTGAATTTTGCAATTGGGCTAGGCTTCTGACTTTTTCACTTTCCAGATTTTCCACGTAAAAAGTTATGTGGTCTTATTACTTTTGTTGTTTGTGATAAATATTTATACACCATTAAGACGTAAAACTTAAATTCTATTGACTCAAATTTCTTATCACACAACAATAATAAATTTTAAAATTTTAAAATTATTTTAAAATGATTATAATTTGGGAACTGAATAATAATTTGCTTGTAATAATATTTATAAAAAGAAAAGGTAATTGGTGGGTGGTGCGCAGTGGTTTCATTTGGTGGTCCCGGTGGGCTTGAAATCAGCGTGCAAGCACTTGCCGTTAATGACTATTAAAAGAGAAAAAAAATCGGCGACCAACTTCTACGTTCCAACGCAAAGAATTGGAATAAAAGAAAGTGGATTGTGGGGCCCAAAACTAGGGTGTCTTTGTGGGTGAAATTTCTGGTGCGGTTATCGTCGCATAAAAGGTTAGTTTGCCGTGCAGATTTCTTTTATTATGTGACGGATGGCAGTGGCACCACCTTTATGGGCACATGCGGTGCACATACAAAGAGGAAGTATTTACGAATATGCCATTACAGCAAGAATAAATGAATAATGTTAAAAAGGAATTTTTATTTTTAATAAAATTATTTGAACTCTATTTGTATATGATAAATTAAAATTCAGCATAGACTTATTTGCTTTTATATAAATATTTGTGATATTTGAATTTTAATATAATTTTTGTGGGAGTATAATGCTTTTTCTAATAAAAATGCATTATCTGTATAATTTTTAATAATTATTTTTTATGAAAATTTATAAATATTTACTGAAATATTCCTAAAAATAAAATTTATTTATTAAATAATTATAAAAATATTTTAAAAGTGATTATTATTGAATTATAAATACCTACGATAAAAAAAAGTTCAATTTAAATAAATTAGAATAATTTGGTAAAAAATGCTTAAGATTTTATAAATTGATATCGATATTTTTGTGGGACAATTAGATCAATTAAGATAAACTCACACACATATTGTATATGCAATACTCGAATCCAAGACCTCTTAATTGATAGCCAAAGCTCTCAACCAACAGGCCAATATGAGCTAAGTAAAACTTGTTTTTTTTTTTTTCTTTTTTTTATGAATTATAGTGCATTATTTTTTGTAATCTTGAACATTATCTTATTTTTACATGTATTAAGGGATTGTTTAGGGCTCCTTTAGCCTTATTGTAAAGATGATTGTGAAGTTATAAATGAAAAAAAAAATAACTTTTTTTGTTTACTCTTTTGAGTATTATTTGTTGAAAACCCCTTAGTCAAAGTTATGTTGATTATGATGGTTGCCACACTTAACCTTCACCCTCACATATGATCAAATTCAAATGATGTTCGACATTTTATGCACGATTATTATTGAGGTTTTGTTCGAGACAACTTTCTTACTACTTTCTGAGGCAGCTTTTCAGTACAAAAATAATACAAAAAAATTGCTTTAAAAAGCTGTCTCAAACTAAGACTTCGTTTGGAATGACTTTTTATTTATTTATTTATTTTGGAACGGCTTTCTTACAGCTTCTTGAAGCAGTTTTCCAGTACAAATGTTTTTTAAACAAAAAAAATTTGAACTATAAAACTTGTCTAGAAATCTAAAAAAAAAACTATCCCAAACAAAAAATTAAGTTCAATATCCATCAAAATACCTTGATATGCATGCAACATATTATAATTTATACTCACAAATATATTATTTATGATCCAAATAATCATCACCTTATTTTTGAGCATTTTTTATAATGAATACAAAAAATAATCTACATCATTGTTGCGTCCTGGAATATTCGCGGCGGTAGCGAAATATATAGTTTAACATCTTAATATTCCACGAAGATCCAGCACACAATCAGATAAGAGAAAGGGTGTAGCGTTCATAAGAGACACCAGAGTTTTTACGTGGAAACCCCTGAAAAGGGGGAAAACCACGGGGCATGACCCAATTTGAATGAATCCACTAGTATTTGTAGTCAATTACAAATGAGGCCCTTCCTTGGAAGAAGGCCTTGGATTGATGTAACAAATGTACATCATACAAAGTGCATTACATGGTGGGAGTTACATATACATGTTTGTTTGGTCGGAAGGGCCGTAGTCTGCAAGAGACCCGGGTCAGAAAGACCGTTGTCTAGTGATGGAGGTCGGAAGAACCGTAGTAGGCGATGAAGGTCTGAAGGACCGTAGTCGGCAGGAGATAGGAGTCTGAAAGACCGTTGTCTGGTGATGGAGATCAGAGTGACCGTAGTAGGCGACGGAGGTCGGGAGGACCGTAGTCGGCAGGAGACCAAGGTCTGAAAGACCATTGTTGGCAGGAGATCGGGGTCCAAAAGACCGTTGTCTGATGATGGAGGTCGGAGTGACCGTAGTAGGTGATGGAGGTCGGGAGGATCGTAGTCGGCAGGAGACCAGGGTCTGAAAGACTGTAGTAGGAGGGCGACACTTCTATAGAAGTTCGGGTGTCATGTGGTGAACTAGTGGAGCTCAAAGCCTTGAGTGGTGGTCCGGAGGAAGTCCGGGCCTCAGGTGGTAGTCCGGCGGAGTCTGGGCTTCAAGTGATTATCCGGTGGAAGTCCTGGCCTTAGGTGGTTGCTTGGTGGAGCGCAGGGCCTTAAATGGTTGTCCGGCGGAGTCCGGGCCTCAGGTGGTGGTCTGGCGGAGCAACGGCGTCAGGCGGAGCAACAACGTCAGGCGGTGGTCCGGCGGAGGTGAGGGCCCCAAGTGGTGGTCCGACAGAGCAACGACGTCAGGCGGTGGTCCGGCAGAGGTG
Source organism: Dendrobium officinale (assembly GCA_019514585.1). NCBI lineage: Eukaryota > Viridiplantae > Streptophyta > Magnoliopsida > Asparagales > Orchidaceae > Dendrobium > Dendrobium officinale. Next base: position 2,140,412 of record CM033690.1, on the reverse strand, counting down.
TGGGCCTCAGGTTGTGGTCGGCGGAGCAACGACTTCAGGCGGTGGTCTGACGGAGGTGAGGGCCTCAAGTGGTGGTCCGGCGGAGCAATGGCGTCAGGCGGTGGTCCGACAGAGGTGAGGGACTCAGGTGGTGGTTCGGCAGAGTAACGACGTCATGCGGTGGTCCGACGGAGGTGAGGGCCTCATGTGGTGGTCCGGTAGAGCAACGACGTTAGTTGGTGATCCGGCGGAGGTAAGGGCCTCAAGTGATGGTGCGGTAGAAGTACGGCGGTGGTGGACCAGTGGTGGTTCGTCGGAACTCCGGTGGTGGTCCGGCAAAACTCCGGCGGTGGTCGAGGAGGCAATGAAGCAAGAGCAATCTCCGATCTCTCTCTTTTTCCCTTAGGCTCCGGGATCCTCTTTCAAGAGGAGAGGGAGCTCTATTTATAGATTTCTGAAGTGGCATGGCCCGTAAATAGGTGAGAGATCAAAGGTAAATGGGGAGTGGTCGGATGAACGGCCGATGTTGAATCCCTTGATTATTCGCTGTTCTTTACACATTTGAAGACCTTAATGGTGTCGGAATTTTTCTATCTTGGGCTCGTTGGAATCGTCTAGTCAAGCCGCTCGATTCGAGTATAAAATTGTTATGTTTGGAAACCGTTTGGTAATCCAATTTATGGTTTTAATGTTCGAACAGCGTTTCGGGTCTTTGATTTGGACCCATTTGGGCTCGGATTGAGTCTAACTTGGTGTCATATTTCCGAGACGCTCAGTTCGACTGTAAGTTTGCTGAAATCATAGTTTGGATGGTCTCCGAATTAATTTTTGAAGTTTCCAAATTGATTTTGCATCGAGACTCGCGCCCAATTAAGATAATTTTTTGACGACGTATCAATCATAAATAGAAATTTGATGTCTTTTTCTATCTATCACATATTTTGTTTCCATTCACAAGTCACAACCTAATTCATATTGAATGATTTGATCAATCAAGTCTTAGTAATATGTAATGTAATTTTCTAATTAGAATTGGTGATGCAATTTCTGCCTAAGTAGACAAATGATGTGGACCCTTACTAAAGAGATTAGTGGTTGTGAAGGGATGCAGAGAGAGAGAATGATTGAAAGGAATTTGGAGCCCCATAAGAGGAGAGTTTTTAAATTCACTTAGAGAGAATCTTAAAGAAAGAGACTTATATGTGTGCCATTAAAAAAAAAGATTTTTTTTTAACTTTTGGATATTTATATGAGAATTAAAAAATAAAAATAAAAATTGTTTTAATGTAATAAATAGTCAAAAATTAAGTGTTATAAATATTTAATTGTCCCTAATATTTCTACGGTTATCCTTTTTAGAAAATTTATTTTGAAAGAGATATTTTATTTGAACCATAAAAGACTAAAATTTCTTTGCTATTGAAGTACAACACAAAAATAATTTGTAGGATTAAATAAAAAAAAATAGGCTTAGTTTGGAGCAGCTTTCTAGTACAAAATATTTTAAAATTAGAAATTTTTATATCATAAAGTTGTTTTAAAAAGCAATAAAAAAATAATCCCAAACGAAACCTTAGCATGAAAACAAAGTTCTCTTTTGATCCAAGTGATTCTATAGCAAAATCGGCCATCCATAATGAATGGCAGAAATCTTTTACAATTTATTAGAACCTTCCAAAATAAGCTTTAGTAGAAGCTTCTAAAAGACAAGAACCTTCTATAATGTCAAAGAAATATTCTTAAAAATAAGGAGAACCTTCCAAATTCCTTGCAAAACATCATAATCATAAAATAAAAATGCCTATCATTCAAAATATAATGGCCATTATATTTACAACTTTCTTTAGCAATTTACTCCTTATCATTGTATAATAAAAAAAATTTCAAAGTCCTAAAATGGGACATATTTAATAATTACAATAAATAAAAGCCTACATTATTATCATATACAAATTATCCATATAATTCAAGCATAAAATGATTAAAGTATTTTTCCTTTTATTAATATGAATAAAATGATTTTTTATGAAAAAAAAAATACTTTTTTAATAATATCAAATTAATTACCATTTAATCATAAAGGGTTTTGATTGTCTTTTATGCATGAAGATCAACATAAAGAGCATGGCATATGGCTTGCATGTATAAACCTGTGATACAAAGGAAATAAACTGATGGCTTACTTTGAATCACTTTTGCTTTTCATTTAAAAAAAAATGTTTTTTAATGTGATTTTTTATTGATTTTTTATTATTTTTTTAATAAACTACATTATTTCACAAATTTTCAAAATAAATTTGAATATTCTAAAAAATAACTATCATTGTCAAAAGTGGCTTTGTTTTGGATAACTTTCTTACCGCTTCTTAAAGCAATTTTTCAGTACAAAATTTTTAATTTTTTTGTACTAAAAAACTGCTTCAAGAAACAATAAGAAAACCATCTCAAAATATTTTGTACTAAAACACTACTTTAAAAAACAAAATAAAAAAATCCTCCGAAATGAAACCATAGACTCCTTAGGAGAAGGCAACAAACTTATATCTTCTAACTATGTTTTTGTCATGTTGAATTACGAAGATAGGCTGAACTCTTTAATCGAAAGTATTTATGGGTATTGCACCTAAGATGCCATTAACTATGAAGGATTACGCCTTTGTTAAACTTTAATCTCCATAACTAAATAAAATTTATTAGACTAATCATGAAATTCAAGAAATTTTTTTTAATATATTTTCAATCTATAACTTTTCAATGAGAAAAAGATCAAAATAATCTCTTAACTCTTTATGAGATACCAAAATGATCCTCAACTATGTTCTGCAACTCTTTAAAATAAGACCTTTTTGATCCTGTTGTTAAAGAACAATGAAAATTTTGGATGACAGCAACGATATGATCGGAATAACCACAAAAATGACAAAAATAATTAAACAAAAAAGGGAGAACAATAGTTACGCTAAGAGCGAACAAGCTCCCGTTGCTACGTCCAATCCAACAGGAAGAAAGACAAACCTTCATGACTTCCAATTCAACAGAAAGGAGCATCATCGAAGGAGGCGTTAGCGAGTCGCTTAAAACCCTAAGATATTATTAATTAAGTTAAATAATTAATATATGACTAAAATTTTAAAAATTATAGCTAAAAATGTTATTACTTTCTCTTATTAAACAAATGATTAAAGCAATTTTTAAAATATTATAATTACTCAAAAATATATATCTAATAAATAGTTAAATTAAAAATTAATAAAATGCTCTTACTTTTTAAGACCATTAAATCAACATCCATTAGTTTCGATGTAAGGACTAAAATTATCCAATTTTAAAGAATTGAGAGATCAAAATGATCTCTCAAAATAATTTTTTTACTGTTTTTAAAATAAATTTTTTAGTGCATAAATTTTTTAAAATAAAAATTTTTGTACTAAAAAATTACTTTAAAAAACAACAAAAAAATTGTCCCAAACAAAGCCTAAGTTTTCATTTGGGACGGCTTTCTTACTACTTAAAGCAGCTTTATAGTACAAAAAATTAAAAAATTGTACTATAAAGTTTCTTTAAGAAGCAGAAAGCAGTCCCAAACAAAGCCTAAATCTACGGTTAACAGCAAGAATTTGAAATTTCAGATAATCCTTGGATTTCATAAATAATTAAGAGCTTAAAAACTCATTAATTAGAAGCAGATTGTACATAGCATAGTTCAACACAATAATTTAAAAAAAAAAAAAAACAATGTGCATTCACTTCAAATGAAATTATCGTTTGAAGCTACATGTTAACATCAAGTGTGTATGTTCGCACTCTATGAAGCACAATGCATTAAATATCAAATAAAAAAAAATCAAATTTCATAACAATTTAATTCATATTTATGAATTAATTTCCAAAGTTTCATACACACAATCATATTAAATTCAACTAAATTCGATGTCCAAATAAAGCAAGACATCTATTATGTAATCCCCAAATCCTCAGTCCTCAGAGAAGTTATTCTGTACGGTCACTAGACTGTTCAGAGACAAATCAGTATACGCCTCGTCACCAGGTACACAATAATACACAGCATCGATATACATCAAAAAATGATGTGGCGCATCCTAATTTACCTCTGAACGCTGTTCGGTGACTGCACAAAATAATTTCTCCATTCCTCAAGCCCCTCATCCTTGTCTTTTTCTTCAAAAGATGTAATATTCTTTTAAATCCTCATTCCTCAAGCCCCTCATCCATAGTCTTTTTCTTCAAATGATGTAGTAATCTTTTCTCTTAACAGGACACAATAGAGAAAAATTATTCATGTTGCCGACCTCACTGTAGGATAAAGGCTTATTGTCGTTGTTGATGTAATAATCTTTTAATTTATGCTTTTACTTGAATAGAATGGTTATATTATAATTGACTATGATCAAATAATTCAACGCATTCAAAATAAATATAGGCCAATATATAGTATGGAGAGGACACTTGTCAACTAAGAGTAAAAAGACATGCACCATGCACCAACAATTGCACCCCAACCCTATTGGTGGTGCAACCCATAAGTAAAACGCTTAACCTGACTACCTTAAGGATACTTTATCTCCGGCCAATCCTATAGCACAAGCTAGGGGTGTCAATATTTGACACGACATAAAAATCTGACCCATAAATTTCGGGTTAGACCCAACCCGATTTCAAAACGGATAGGGTTCGGGTTGACCTAGCGGGTTGGCGGGTCAACCCGAAAACTCATTTGAAATGCCTACCCGTGAAGCTGCACGCAGCTGCCCGCTGCCCGGCACCTGCCTGAGGCTTCCCGCACGTGCCAGCCGCTGCCCGGGCGCCCGCCGAAGCTGCTCGCCTGCCCGCTCGCGCAACCGAATGCCCGCACACTTGTTCACGCGAATGCCCACGCTTGCCAGCCGCAACCCGCAGCCCCCAGATCCGCCGTCCGGTGTCCGGGTTCGAATTTCCGACACGTTTACATACCCGGGTCGGGTTAGGGTTGGCCCGTTTAAACCCGAGTCAATTACGGGTTCGACCCCAACTTGACCCGTGACTCAAAATTGACACCCATAGCAGAAGCTCAAACTCATCACAAAAACTACTTTTAAAATGGTGGTTCCAATAAACACTCAAAGGAGCGGGGGGGGGGAGGGGGAGGGACACGCCTTAATTTTCAGGGGAGGCAAACTAATAAGTAAAAACGTAGAATTTGGCTCGACCCTTATTTGTCCATATCCTTGATTGTTGTACGCTTCGCAGATATGTCAGGGGTCCAAGGGGGCATTGCGGCAGGGTTCGACCAATGTGTTTAATTATGTTGGGGGAAATTGTTTAAAATAGCATAGTATTTTAAAAACTTGGGTGTGTGTGTGTGTGTGTGTGTGTGTGTGTGGTGGGGGGGGGGGGGGGGGGGGGGGGGGGGGGGGGGGGGCTTTAAAAAAGTTATTATAAGATTTTGGAACTTATATAAAATTTTGATTAAACAGTGTAAGGGCATGCTATGGACTTCATTATGGGTAGGGGTGTCAATATTTGACACGACCTAAAAATCCGACTCGAACTCGACCGAAAAATTTCGGGTTAGGGTCAACCTAAAACCAAAACGGGTCGGGTTCAGGTTTACCCAATAACCCAAAATTGAAGTTTTTTTTTTCCCGAAAACCCGTTTTTGATATGGAAACCCGAGATTGAACAATTTTTACCCGATTTTGACCCGAAAATCGAAGATTAACCCTTTTTTTACCTGAAAACCAGCAATTTTTGGTCGGTCCTAGGTCATTCGGGGTCGTGTCGGGTTGACCCGGACTCGAAGCGGGTTGGATTCAGGTTCAGGTTAACCCTAGTAGTGCCGGGTCAGTTCCGAGTCCGACCAGAACCCGACCCACGACCGGAAATTGATACCCCTAATTATGGGTAAAGTTTCACATACCTAGACATATGCACTCACACTTAATTAAGAGATGTGTGCATAATTTATACAAAATAACATCTGTTTTTATCTCCAAGCTTACTGCAAAAACTGCTTTTAAAACATAGGCTCCAAAAAGACACTCAAAGGAGCACTTGTTCTTATGAGAAAATACTCAAAAGAAAAGATTGGAAATAAGGCCAAAGATAAAAAGTTTTGGGACTCTTATGCGATCTTGATTGTACAGTGCAAAGGCATATAAGAGCATCCACAATCGAATGACATACATGTAATTGCCGTCCGCCAAACGATCCAACCGAACATATTTTCACTCGCTATTCTCCAGGAGTGAACGGTGCGACGCCAATATTGGCGTTGCACTGTTCACACACTTTAATTTTTGTGTTGTTCGGGATTTGCCGAAAAAGCACACGAAAGGGGAGAAAGACGGTTACCTTTAGCAGTGCGATAAAGAAATGGGCGAAATAGAATTCGATTAAAGACAAATTACCGCATTTCAGAGTTTTACTATATTTTGGAATGGAAAGTGGGTTTTTCGGTTGGAGATGCCCTAATGGACTTCATCATAGGTAATGTCTTGCATGTCACACTTGCATCTTGAGGTACAGTATGCCTGTAGAATCACATCACAGCATGATCTAAAGTTGTCTAATAAAACCATTGAAAACTCCAAGACGCAACTGTTTCCAGAAGGTTGAAGCTGATATTGAATTCTGCCAATCAGCAAATGCAAATAGATAAACATTCATTGTTGCAGCAAAATCGCAAGAGAACATCCAAACTTTGTAAGGGCATCTCCAACCGAACGTCAAACGAGCGTTTGGCATCATTCCTTCGCTCCAGCCGAACGCCAAAAAATCCTCCATCTGCTTGTGTTGCACTGTTCACCCACGCCATTTTTCTCTGTCAACCGAAAAAATGCGGGAAAGGAGAAAGATCGTTACCTTGGCGCAGAAGCAAAAAAATGGCGTTGGATTGGAGCAGCACCACGCCATTTTTGTTTTTTGCGGTATTTTGGCGTGAAAAATAGAGTTCTCGGATGGAGATGACTTAATTCCTCTTTTATATTGATGTAATGATTTCTTTATTAGAAAAAAAAGCACAGGACAAGAAGGAAAATAGTAAGAACATTTGCTGCATCTGCAAGAAAACAAATTGTGCAGGATATCCTGAAACAATTTTGATAAGAATGGGTTTTAGAATCATATGATTTGCTTTCAAATTAGTGCTGTACATGAAGAACTTATAATATACTCATCAAAAAGCAAATCCCAAGTTTACAGGCTCATACTGATCAAAAACTCTATCAGGACATCCTGAGCAGTTTTTTTTCCTATTTGCAGGCCAAAATTAAATAACTACTATATTCAAAATGCATTCTTTATGTATGCTAGTCAAGCCTACTCTTTATAATCAGGCAATTTCATTCTGTAAAACCCAATGCAGGAAAGGATAAGAACCAAAAGAGACTGAGAAGCAGAGAGAGAAAGAGAGATTAACGAAAGAAATGATAAAGAAAGCACCAACCAAATGAATCAAACAGAAGAGCTTCCGAAATAGCTACCACTGTTACCATCATAATCATCAATCCATTTCCAGAAATGCTTTCTGACAAAAACAGCCGATCCAATACTCAACTCCACCTCGCCTTCTCCTGTTTCTTCTGTTGAAAATTCACCTTCCTCCGGCAAGCTCTCAACTTGAGCCTCAATGGAGTGCAGTATATACCGAGCAGGCAAGCCAGGATATGAAACTGATGCCTTTTCCTCAACCCGCACCAGATACGAACCTGGCACGAGCTTGACGGAGCTGGAGGCAGCAATACCGAGCTCCTCCCGCACCGCTCGGACAGCAGCGTCTTCCACTGTCTCCCCCGGCCGCATCTTCTCTGATAGCGGTCGGCCTCGCTTCCGAACGGTGCCGTCGGAGAGGAGCTGGTGGGACTCCACAAGTAGAGCGCCCCGGCTATTACGGATTTTCACTATAGCTACATGAACGGCCCGAAGGGGAATCGTCTGCTGTTCGTCTTCTTCTAAGTTTGATGCTTCAAATGACCGATCTTGGGATGGCGAAGGGAGAAATAGGGAGGTCTCGCCCTGAGAAAGCTCGATCCAGAGATTGTTGACAGTTTTGGTACCGGGGGAGGTGCCCCAGGAGGCGAGGGCGCCTGGAGGAAGGCGGGGTTTGAGCCAATCGGAGAGAGATTCAGGCGAGGAAAATACTAGGGTCGGACGCGGGGGATTGGTGCGGCTCATGGCCTTAGGCGGAAGGCTGCGACGGCGGAGGTTAAGGCGAGGAGGGGGTGTCGAGAAGGGGTTCTTCACGACGATTAGAAAGGAAAGGGCAGCGGCGAAGATGAGGAGAAGATCTGGAGGAGGAGGGGAAGGGAGCAGGGAGGAGAAGAAGGCAGCGGCCAGTTTTCCGGCGAAGGGCCGTGAAGGAGGCAGCGTCATGCTACAGCAACTAACTCCAGGTTTCCATGATCGCCGGTGAGTCAATTGGCAATGAAGGCGGCCGGTGCGAGATGGATTGGAAGAGACCGAGAAAGCCTGTTAGATATCGCATGTTTTTCGGCGGCGCTGTTGTATGGGTGGAAAATATTATTGCGGGTATTTTTAGGGTTGGGAAGTTTAAAGACCTGAATAATGAATATTTTTATTTTGAATATTTATGTGTATATCATAAAAAAAAATATTTACAAAACTATCATTTAAATATTCGAAATAAACCAACTGAATCATGCATTCTATATAATGCAATCACAGGGGGACTCCATACATAACATTAAAAATTATATAATTTATAAAATTAATATTTAAATTTTATTAATTAAATCCATAATGCTCATAACTTTAAATAAGAAATAAATAGAATCCTTCTTTTCAATCCAATCACCACACCATTAGTCTCGGGGAGAGATTATTACATGCGGTCACTGGACAGTCTGGAGACGAATCAGGATGCGCTACATCACTTGGTATATAGCAAAAAAGTGACGTGGCGCCTCCTGATTCGCCTCCAGACAACGTCTGGTCTGGTGACCGCACGCAATACTTCCATAATCTCATGATCCTTGAAACGATGCCAATCTCTTCGTCTTACATCACATGTCATCGATGTAGTGATCATCCATCATGATTTCTTCACTTATGAGGTGGTCCTCTATAGAGACTTCCTTACTAGTCTCACCAACCCTCACACATTATCGACATCTTTGCCATTGTGACTTCCTTTTTCGTCTATTTTTCGTCTATTTGTCATTTCTCCACTATTTTAGAAATCTCATTCTCCTTCTTATCTTTCGCTTGTTGTTATTCCCATTCTTCATCATTCGTACACTCCCAGTCACATTATTGCCCATCCCAACAAAATTTATGCACGATTTCCTCATCTCCTCATCGTTTAACAACACCTGACAAGGATTTCATAAAGTTCTTACCAAAATAGAACGAAATGCCATATTGCATGAATAGTAAATTTAGATATTAAAATATATAAATTATATAATCTCGAGTGCTATGTAGGTAAATCCCCTACAATAAAATGACAAACTAAATAAAATAAAAATCAACGTCAGTTTTCAAGAACCACTTTGAGTTCATGCAACACAAATATTTTACATAAAAATTCTGAGATACAATAAATCTCAAAATTATTAGATTTGCTTTAAGATTAGTACAATACATAAAAAAAAAATCAATTAACTTTTATGTCACTCCCATCTCAAAACACACACACCCTCAAATATTTCCCACAACATTCCCACTATGCCAAAATGCAAAAACATAAGGGCTAAAATGCAAAATACAAAGCTTCATTTTTCTTCTCTATGATGAAATGCAAGCTGGTTTTGAACAGAAGAAGACACTTCTTTTGTTATATATAAGCCTCTATTCCATGCTAAATGCAGCTATCAGCTTATCCCAATACCATAAATATTGATGGGTGTTTCATCACGTCACTAATCTTTCTTGTTTTCTATGAGTCACTACAGTCAAATTTGGAGTCTTTCATTGAATATGTTAAGGCTTTACAATTTCAACTTTCAGCTATTTGGTAAACAACATTTGTCATATTTTAGTTGAATGAAACCATGAGCAATAGCATAATGATTGATGGAATTGTAAAAATGCGACGAGTATATGACATACCTGGTTTTTTTGGCTATATGAGAGGATCCTGTCAGCTGGCCACATGGTTGAGAGTTTCAATGGCTTTTGGAATATTATTACGTATACGAGTATTTGCGCTTCAACGTTATATTTCAAAAAGAAAACAAAAAGAATGTAAGTGCTATTCGATAGGATCCTGACATCTTTAGCTTGTTGGTTGGGAGTGTACGTAATCTTCCAGCTCGAGGTCTTTGTTAGGAAACGCTTGCAGAAAACAAAGAAATTCCTTGACTGAAATTTAATTTCAGCAAAAAAAAAAAAAAAAAAAAACATTAACTGAGAAGATGTAGAAAAAAATAGGAGAAAAGCTTTTTGATTAATGATATAGGTGAGAAAACAAGCAATATATAATTGATCTTCAATTTGAGAGCAAGAACTGGCTCTCTAAATTCATAGCCGCTTGCTAGAGCCCAAGCAAATCGTAGAACAACTTACTTTCAGCAAAAATCCCAGATAACCATAATCCTAGCCACCAAAATCATAGTTAAGCATACAATAATTAGATAAATCTCAAAATAACCCCTCCCTATGAATTTTCTTTCCTAAACCACCCTTAATTTCTTCTTAATTAGGGCTGCCACCCTAAGGGGGGCGAATTATGCCGGGCGGAACCCCTTATTCTGTCATCTATAAACTTGGGCTGGTACACGATTGACCGACTGGACCGGTCCAGGGACAGGTCTAACAGTCTTGTATGTATGATGTGTGTGATTTTATAATTAAATTCACTGAACATCCTAAAAAAAAGGTACTATTCATATTTTTCCATCTGGAACAGCTATAATAACTATAAATTTGTTATTATTGAGATATGCTACAGTTGAAAAGAAGTTCATGCAGATTTTTTTCAGAAATATCCAAGTTAGTTAAAAATTTGGCTTGAAAATTTTCCAATAAGTATTAATGAAGTCAAAGATGAGGATTAAAAGGTAATTATCTTAATTTTGGTTGAGAAACTGGTTAACTTTCTAGGTACATCAGAAATTTTTCATGGTTACTTACTACTTTTGCTGTTCAAGTAAGGTCGTATACAGGAAAAGTAATACTTAGTTGTCCTGCAAGAGCAGCTAACCTGAGATGATTAGTAGCCTGGTGAAAGAACTTTGTTTTGATTATCCAGCAGCAATTTGATTTCTCTGCTTAATGAGATATCTCCATTCTTCCAAAAGGATCACAGAGTATCTGTGAAAGACCAATTTGAGAAACTGATCAAATTATATAAGCCTAAAATCAATCTAATCAGATCATTATATTTCCAAAGCTTCTTTTCCTTAGATTTTGATGTGAGAAAGGTGTAAAGCTTCTCACACTGTAAAAGCCCCTTCCCAAGAGTAGAGATAACAAGAGGATCAGTTTTCATTTCTACAGTTGCTTCAAGATAAGCATTTCTTTTCCATTTTTCTAACACATGGGTGCAATTATAGGGGTGTCAATTTTTGACACGACCCGAATCCGACCCGGAAAAATTCGGGTTAGGGTGAACTCGGACCCGAAACGGGTCGGGTTCGGGTTCAACAAATCAATCCGTTTTAAAAATTGTGTCGAGTTGACCCAACAACCCGAAAATGACCCGAAATTGACACGAAAACTCTTATTTGACCCGGAAACCCAAGATTGATCCGATTTTGACCCGGAAATCAAAGATTAACCCGATTTTTTACCAGAAAATTAGCAATTTTAGGTCAATTTCGGGTCATTCGTGTCGGGTCGGGTTGACCCGAACCTGAATCGGGTGGTGTTCGGGTCCGGAAACCTGACCCGTTTTTAAAAATGGGTCAGATTCTGGTTGACCCGAATAGTACCGGGTTAGTGGGACAGGTTCAGTTTTGGGTTCGACCCGAACCTGTCCCACTGACCCGAATTGACACCCCTATGCAATTATACCCAATTGAGCAAGCAGCAAAGAGGATAGTGACGGTTAAAATGTCAGGTTCTGCTGTGTTTTATAGCTTCAGAGAAAACACCATTGAAAGCCATGAAATCTTTCATTCTAAGAAAAAATAATGCAAAAAATATTTATGAAAGTTGTGCTCAGTCTTACTTCTGCTATTTCCATTTCTTGTGAGATAGAATCCATATCCCTTCTTCTCAAAAGACCAGCAACTGAAAGAAGAAGGATAGTCCAAACAAGTTCACTTCTACCAGTTCTTCAACCAATTTCATTCACAAACTCCTCTAGCCGAGCAAATCTGCAATGTTCAATATACATATTGGCCACTTTTCTGATAAGATCATCCTTCATATAGCCGTTTTAATTCAAAACTTTGTAATCAAATTTCTCCGTCTTTTCTAAAATTCCAAAGTCTGAATATGCCTCAAGCATGTCGATTAATGTGGAAGATTGCGGATTCATTCGTTTGGATGGTAAAATTCTGTAAAACTTCTCCATCCTTTCAAGAAGTCGATCGTAAGAAAACTCCTGAATCAATATATTGTAAGTAACCTCATTTGGAAAGCATCCTTCAGATTCCATCATCTTCACACACTTAATCATATCATCATAGAATACATAGCTTCCATAAGCTTGAATAAGCCCATTATAGGTTTCAGGAATCAAGGAAGAACAATCCTCCACCATTTTTGTTAAAAGGGTTTTAGATTCTGTTAGACCGGTCTAGCCGGTCCAGGCGGGACCGTTTTACGGGCGAAACTGTGACAATATTCCGCTCTGGCAGATGCCGCGCAAGCCGTGATTCCACGGGACCGTTTTAGGAAGGATTTTTTAGGAAGATTAGGAAGGAAATTGAATGTATGGACTGTTTAGGGAATTCCTTTTGATTTGTATGCATTAAGTAGTTGGTTTTCCTAGGATTTGGGTATCTTGAATTTGGTTGAAATTTGAGATCTCTTAAATTTAAGTTTTCTTTGAGCTCTAGCGGCGTCTAGAGATTTGGGAGAGATCGATCCTCCTCTTGAATTGAGGATCAAGTGTATCTTGCTATTTTCCGTGTTCCTTTCATCAAATAATACAAATTTTCTACTGTTTTTATGATTTTGAGCGGATTTTTGTGAAGATTTTTGCTGTTTTTCGAAGATTGATAGGAAATACTTAAGATCTACAAGTGTTTTCTATCAGATTCATTAAACTTTTTAATCCGAGCAAATCCATGAATTATTATAGCATTATAAATTGCCACAAATGGAGCAATCCCAAGCTTCTCCATATCTTGAAAGATTAGCATAGCTTCATCCATTAGATTCTTTTCACAGAATAATCTTATGATTTTGGAGTAGTTAAGGACACTAGCTCTTGATATATCCATGCTCTTCCACAAACTAAAAACCAGGAAAAAATCAATAAAGAAAATACAAAATGAAATATATTAAAACGATTTGAACATGAAAGGAAAGTAAAACAGTGGGAGAATAAAATGGTCAAATAAATTAGCAATTTAGCATTATTTTTATTTAACTAAAACCGCTTTAAATAATCCTTTGACTTTTGACTAATAGCTTGTGGAACCATCAAGTGGAGTGTCGACACCTATGGAGAAATTGATTCTAATGCTCATCACCAATATTAGAAGACTTCAATCATATTTTCAAATTCATATGATGTCGAAAAAGACTGATCATCCCCTGAAGGTTGTTTTTCCAAAACGCGTGCAATCAAAGATATTAATGAAAATGTTAGTCAAGTTTGGGGAGTTCAAGCTCCAATATGCGCCAATAACATTAATAAAATTCTTAGTTTTAATAGACTTTATTGTCAATTTCACATAAATATTAATTGAAAGCAATCTTAATATTTGAGCAATATTGTAAGAAACTATACATAATAGGGTGAAGCTACTATGCAAACCTCGAACCTAAGTCCCTTTCCTCTTGCACCTAGATTAGACCTATATTTCTTTCTCCGCTTCTAAGCTAAGAGGAAAATGTTTACATAACAACCTGAGGGACAACCATTAAAGATCAATAAGGTCCCGACTTTTCGAACAAAGGCGAAGTTAGTAATGTAAATAACTCCTAACATTCAAAAAGTTGTGCAACTTATAAAATCCTAAGAAAGCAACCAAGATATGATGATCATAATGTCAAAGTAAAAATATATCATAAAAGACATACAAGAAGAAAATTGTTCATTAAAATGGCAAAAATATAATAAAAGAAAGGAGTCTAAAATAAGTAAACATATTTATTCATTGTCGTAGTCACTTTTTTTAATTATGATGTATAATAGTCTTTAGAGGAAAAGGTTGCATCTTGAGTTGAGACAACATAAACTTCTGTATATCACATGGCTAGAAGAAATTTTAGATCATTGACAGAACCAAGAAACTTTTTTAAACAGTTTATAAGACTCCTCATTGAAGTTTGAGGAGGAAAACTTCATCTCAACCATGGATGGACAATATTCTCCTTCCTCAATTCAAGAACCCAAGTGGTCCTATCTAATATCTTCTACAAGGCAATCTTTAAAAACTTAATATAGGCAAGGCCTCAATTCTTCTCATACTTGAAGGAGGACACATGGGAAGCATAATTGTTTATGAAGCCTTGGAGCTCCTCGAATTTACTCCAATTCCCAACAAAATCAATCTCAATGTTGGCATCTAACGCCATGGAAACACTCTTTGTTGACACCATTAGCCATGGAGACCAGGGGCGGAACCCTATGGCTCTCAGGGGGGGGCAATTGCCCCCCCTCAAAAATTTTAAAAAAATTAATTTATATGATTTTTTTAGTTAATTTACCCATTTTCATTTATTTTTTAGTCTTTATTACAATAATTTTTAGGCAATTGCCCCCCCTAAAAATTTTAAAATACTATGGTCTTTAGGTAATTGCCCCCAACAGGTCGAATCCCGCCAGGGGACACTACCCCCTTAGACCCCCGACATATATATCTTATAAGTTTGCCCCTCCTAAAAATTAGGGCTGGTTCCGCCCCTGCCCCTGATGGAGACTTACATATGCCTCATTAGTTATTTAGTAAAAACAAACCTTGTGTGCATTTTTAGTGATCTTATGAAGTTTTATTGACTTTAAAATATCTTGATGTAGTGGGAAGAATAGGATCTACTAGAAGAACACTCAGGACAAGAGAATCAACTAAGCTCAAAGCTTTAAACATATATAATATTCATCAATACCTTCACTTCCTTACAACTAATATATATAAGTGCAATAACATTATAGAAAACTAAAAGAAAACATGTAATAAAAGGCATGTTAGTTCTAAGAGCTTATTTAGCTAATGATGTTCCACATCAGATCTTATAATAACTTAGTCAAACTTGTAATAAATTATATATCTCCAAACTCATTTATTGCTACCACAATAAAAAAAGTCATCCAATAAAGTATATAGCATTCCACAACCACATGCAAATAGAGAGAAGAGGGAGAGGGTGGAAACCGGGTTGCAAAGTAAGTTGCAAAGGGAGGGAGGGTGCAGCAAGTTTCAATTTGTTAAAAGAAAAAGCTTAAAGCCACAGTAAGAAAAAACAGTCACAGCAGAAAATGAAGAAAGTAATAACATCACCAACCATGTCTTCTTTTTCAGTTTGAGCCTTTTATTATCATAGTAAATAGTTACATTATCTATGAGTAATAACAAAAATAATTAATGCATCACTTTTTAAAATATAGCAAAAATACTTGATGCTTGTAATCTACACTATTTGTTCTATAATCTCCATTTTACTTGAAACTTTTACTATCTTAATATTTGAATGAAAGCAATGGCCTGGAAAGAAGCTAAATAGCAAATAAGAGTAGAAAAATATAAAAATTTAAAATAAAAATCCATGAAGGGCCTTGGTGGCCCGCCCCTCGTCGGCAAGGAAGATACGTGATGACCACCCGAAGTTTTTTGAAGGGCCAATCTCTATCTCTAGCAAGGATTCTAAGGGGGCAAGAACAATTCTTGGATAGCTCATTGTGCAAGCCCTTGAAACTGCGTTTTTGGTGGAAGGCATCGACGAGGAAGGTCTTGTGCCACCGCTCGTCGCCGCCCGTCGGCTCAATTATAAGAGAATGAGACCTGTTGCCAGCTAAGAGAAGCCGAGTCGTAGGAGATACGGTGACTCAGCTGTGGATGGAGATGTGTGAAGAGGATAATCGCGACCGATACTTGACGAAACACGGCAGTGCGATACCAGCGCCAAAAGTGGGCTTTAGTGCTTGCGTCTTCAGGGTTTTCATTGACGGGATAAAAACTACGCAAGAGCTCTTAATCCTTTAGCCATGCTTTGATTCTTGAAGTATTGAGTGAAATATATAAAAAGGGGGTAAATTTTGATTTTTTAGGTTTTGTTTGAGAAAACTTTTTTACTGCTTTTTAAAATAATTTTTGGATACAAAATTTTTAAGGAACAACTAGAAAGCCTTCTCAAACGAAGCCTTATTTATTTAATTATGGTACTTTTTATATTATATTTTTAAAATATTGCATAACTAACTTCATACTCACTTAACCCTATAGTTATTTTTCTCTCTTATGATATATTTTATCATGAAAGTTATAATAAAATTGTATTTTTAATAAATAAAAAACTATTTTTGCAACTACATGCTAAAAATTATAACTTATTTACTTACCCTAAATTATTTAAATACATAGCATTTTATATTATAGGTGTAATGTGTCTCTATGTCTTATAATTTTCATAATATAAGAGTTATGTGTTCATGTTATATTATGTTCATATTATGGTCATAGATCATTTCCCTCAACATGCTTGTTCTCTTTATCAAGCTTTGTCACCCATTCAACTATACACTGATAAGAGCATTTCAACATCAGCACTTCTCCACTCCAGCTAACACGCTGGCATGCTGTGCCACTGGTTCAGCTGACTGCTTTCTATTATGTATTATTGCTTTATGCTTTTTGTGACTAACCAGGGCAATTTGGTCATTTCAATTTTTTGCTAGTAGTTTATATATATATATATATAAACATTGCTACAATAAAATATACACAAAGAATGTTATGTTCATCTTCCACAAAATATTTTCTATCTCTGTTATCTGATGTTTTGTCCTTATGTACCTCTTGTGTTATGGCAAAAAGTCACATGCTCCCATTCTCTCCTTCTCAACATGTATCTAAGTCTCCTTTAGAATTAATACATGCTGATGTGTGGGAACCTTCCCTTATTTTATCTTTTGATGCTATCCACTATTATTTACTTTTGGCAGATAACTACAACAACTACTCTTGGGTATATGTTCTAAAACAAAAATTGGTTGTCATTAATGTCTTCCTTCACGAAAAAATGGGTAAAATAATCTACATGTCCCAACCATAAGATTTTCAATATCCTCACTTCCCAAACCATGTTTGTCTTCTTCACAAAGTCATTTATGGCCTCGAATAAGCCCCTCGATTATGACTTGCCACTCTTTTTTCTTATCTTCTAATTCAGCACATTAAAATTAGCACTACTGATCCCTCATTTTTTCTCATGCATAAAAACACCATCCAAGTCTACCTTTTAATCTATATTAATGATATTCTCATCATCGAAAACGATCCAACCTTCATTTCATCTCTCATTCAAAATCTCCAATAAAAATTTCAAACAAAAAATCTCGGTCAATTCACTCGCTTTCTCAGCATTGACATTGCCTGATCCTCCTCCAGCTTTCATCTCTCACAGACCTCCTACATTCAAGAACTTCTCTCCATGACTGCCATGATCAATTGCAAGCCATTAACCACACCTCTACCCTCCAAATTGCCCTCCGATCCCACAGTACAGCAACCACATAGCCAATCTGCTCTCTTTCGCCAACTTGCTAAATAATTGCAATACTTATACTCCACACGGACAAACATAACATTTGCTGTCAATAAACTTTGCCAACACATGCATCAACCATTGCTTCTATACTATCAACTTATTAAATGTATTCTCTGCTATCTACAAGAAACGCTGATCAACTATGGGTTATTTCTACCAAAAACTTACCTTCGCCTCTCTGCTTTTTTGACTCCGACTGAGCTGGAGATTCACTTGGCCAGAAATCCACCATAGGATTTTGCATTTATCTAGATCAAGCATTAATCACTTGATCAGTTAAAAAATAATCCACAATTGTCAATCTTCAACGGAAGCTGAATATTGCTCACTTGTTGCTACTATCGCCTATATTATTTGGATTGTCGTCTATGTCAGGACTTCAGCCTTTCCCTGGATGCTACACCTATATTTTGTGATAACATTTATGCTATGTCGATTGCCTGTAACTCGATCTTTCACGTCCGAACCAGGCATATCGAGATCAATCATCACTTTCATCCGTGACTGCATTCAGGCCAAGCATCTCGTCGTTCATCACGTTTCAACCTTAGATCAAGTTGCCGATGTTTTTACAAAGTCTCTATAATCTGCCAGACTTCAACATCTTCGCAACAAGTTAATGATTGTACCACTCAACAACTTGAGGGATAGTGATAAGAGCATTTCAAAATCAGCACTTCTCCATTCCAACTGACATGCTAGCATGCTGTGCCACTGGTTCAGCTGACTGCTTTCTGTTTTGCATTATTATTTTATGCTTTTTGTAACTAATCGGGGCAAATTGGTCATTTTCAATTTTCTACTAGTAGTTTGTATATATATCTAAACATTGCTACAATAAAATATATACAAAAGAATATTATGTTCCATCTTCCACAAAATGTTTTGTCTCTGTTATCCTATGCTTTGTCCATAAGCTTCTTTATACCCAAGATTGGCTAAGAGTTTATTTGGCTTTTTGTGTACATAAATACCTCTCCTTAGGGTTGTAAATGAACAGAGCGTTCGACAAGCTACTTGTGGATCAACTACATTATTGCTCATTCATGATCATTTGCTCAAGCAATCAAACAAGTTGGAACAATTTTTAAAATAATTTATTGTTAAATAAACAAACTTGATAAATTATATGTTTGACTCATTTATATTCATGAACAATATGAATAAAAGATCGTTAAGAAACTCCATTGAATCTTTATTTTGTATATTTTCACATAATTTTTAGTTCATTATAAAAAATGATTCTTATTTGATAAAAAATAAATATATATTTTTTATATTTGTCACTTTTAATAGAATGAATTTACTCGTGAGCAAGAGGTATTGTTCGTATTTGTAAATTTGTTTGTTTAAGAAGTTTATAAATAAGTTTGTTTGTAAGATGAATTATTTTTCAAGCTCATTTATTCATGAACAAGTTTATTTATTAGCTCAAAAACACTCAATAAATATGTTTGTAAATTGACTCCTTTGATAGATTGAAACATCATTCGCAATTAACAGTTTTTTATTACTTTTTAAAAAAATTTTGTAATATATATATATTTTTTTAATTAGAAAATTTTTAGTATAAAAAGTTATTTTAAAAAACAGTTAGAAAATCGTCCCAAACGAAGCCTATGACTATATTTGGAATAGGGGTGTCAATTCGGGTCAACGGGTCGGGTTCGGGTCGAACATAAAACTGACCCGACACTATTTGGGTCAACCCGAACCCGACCCTTTTTTAAAAACGGGGCAGGTTTTCGGACCTGAACCCGACCAGATTCGGGTCCGGGTCAACCAAACCCGACACGAATGACCCAAAGTTGACCTAAAATTGCTAGTTTTCGGGTCAATCTTCGATTTTCGGGTCAAATCGGGTAAAAAACGGGTCAATCTCGGGTTTTCGAGTCAAATAGGAGTTTTGGTGTCAATTTCAGGTTGCTGGGTCAACCCGAACCCAACCCGATTTTTAAAACGAGTTAATTTGTTGAACCCGAACCCGACCCGTTTCAGGTTCGGGTTTTTTCATGTCGGGTTCGAGTCGTGTCAAAAATTGACACCCATAATTTGGAATGGCTTTCTTATTATTAAATAAATTAATTTTTTAGTAAAAAAAATTATTTGTGTATTAGAAAGCTGCTGAAGCAGTAGCCGCCCCAAAAGAAACTTAAAAGCGGGGCCGGCGGTTTTTTGTTTTAATTATTTTAGCCTTCCAAAAACCCTTTTCTCGCTTGATAAATCTTCACTCCCGTCGTCACCCATCCCTAAAACCCTAGGCCGTTCCCGATTCCTTGCAAACCAAATCCGCATGGCGCTTTTGATCCGCCTCCGCCGAGCCGCCGCCCTCACCTCTTCAATCCTCAAAGATTGTTCCTTTTCCTCCACTGCCTACCACTCTTCTCATTTTCCTCTCTCAAATCCCCGCTGCCCTACCGCGTCTCCTCTGGGAAACCCTAGTTTTCGAATCCCCTCGCTGATCCGGTCTTCGTCCTTCCACTCTTCGGCGTCGTGCTCTGTTAGGCGGGTTGATTCTGACCAGGGCAGTAAAATACCGGAGGATGAAATTCTCTTCGAGGGATGTGATTACAATCATTGGCTCATCACTATGGACTTTCCCAAGGATCCGAAGCCCTCGCCTGAGGAGATGGTTGAGACCTACGTCCAAACGCTAGCTAAGGTCGTTGGCAGGTGAGGCCTCTTAGTCTCTTATATATGGTATAAGACTATGGCGTCTGTTTTTGCAGGACAACTTGTTCATGTTCTGGTACTATTTTATTTTGATAGTTCGTTCTATGCCTCAGGAAAATGTCAGTTTAAATTTTAATGGAGTTGAGATTTTTTGTATTGGGACTTTTTTCTTGAAAGAATTTGTGGGAGGTGGAGCTATTGATAATCCAGCTATAACATTCTTCTTTACATTGCCGTTTCTTATGAAGACTAAGGCTTTATTTGGGACGGCTTTCTTCCCACTTCTTAAAGCGGCTTCTTAGCACAAAAATTAAATTTTTGTGCTAGAAAGCTTCCTTAAGAAGCAGTAAGAAAGCTTTCCCAAATGAAGCCTAAGTTGAGGTAGGGAGTAACAAGACAAAAACATGGTTAGGAAAATCAGTAGCTTTAGTTTGCTTTCCCTGCAACTACAACTGCAACTTGGTTATTCATTTCATCTGCTTGTTTAGTAGTTATAAATGAAATGCCTTTATTTGTTTGTAGGGTTAGGTAACGAACATTGTATATTTTGCAACTTTTGAATGGGATTTTCTTCTTGATTATTCATGTGTGTTATAATTAAAATGTTCATTTGGAAATGAGATAGGCCCGCTTTACTTGTCTTCTCTAAAACAAGTGATCCGGACTAGAATAACAAGGATTGGGCACTTGGAAGCCTGAGCAGTGTCAAGGTTTGAAGTATGATGTAGGCAGGTTGATTATATGATGTGATGAGATTTTTTTTTTTTTTCATAGAACATGTAGAAAGTATGTCATTACCCCCACAGCCATTCAAAATCTTTCTCTGATGAAACTATAATGTTTTTAAACAGATCATGGTTAGATATAAACCCTTTGTTCATGTTAGGTGTAAAGTCACCTATGTTCAGAAGGGTTCGTTATGTGCATTGATCCATTACTTGACACTGGTATGATGTATCTAGTGGCATATGGATATTGTTGCATAAAAGACAACTTTTTTTTCCGGTAGATCCATCATTTGAAAGAAGTGGTTGCCCAACTGAATTTTCTAAACTTCTTCGGAGTTTATAAGATAGTCTAAACCTAATGATGTAAATGCAAAAGTAGGATGACTCCTCATGATGACAAAGAGCATTGTTTTGGCTTGGTGATGATGAATTTCCCTTGAGTTTTTTTGGTGGTTAAAGGAAGGGAGGCTTGTATTAGAAGTCCCTTAAACATAGAAAGGAGAAGGAAAAGTTGATTGTAAGAGAGAGGGGATGAGAGATGGATAGATAGATGAAATATATAAGCAAGAAGGAGAGAGATAGGAGAAGAGGTAGTATGGACGTTGGGGATAGAGTTTTGAGAGTTACCTCTATTCAAAATATTTTGTATTCATCATCAATTAATTCTCTTACAAGCATAATTTATTTATAATGGGATTTTATGCAATGAAATCACAAAAGGAAACAAACTATGCACAATTAAAATAAATTAACAGTGGATCTTTCGTTAAAAAGTATTTTATGAAATAATCTTTCAATAAAGAAACTTTCGATTATATTTTTTCTTAGATGAATAATTATACTATAGTTAGATATGATATGTCTAAAAATGGTAGGTCTAAATAAAGCTGGTGATGACATGTCAACTGATTGTTTCCTACGTCACCTAACATGCATGGCTAAAACTTCACATTATAGAAATTTAGATATCATACTTTTATTCCAAAAAAAGTCGAGCATGGGAGGTTTAGTATCCTAAGTGGAGTTTGCCTGTCAGGGAGTACCTTGCATGCATGTATCTTTGTCCAGTGTGGAGTTCAATTTTGTAAGTTCTGCCCTTGCATAAAGACATTTGTTTAGCTCCTATTTGTTAACGACGAATGAAGAACTACGGTGCAAAGTTTCCCATGGAACCATGGCGCATAGCGTGACATGCGTCATTTAAAAAATAATTGTAATAAAAGAGGTATAAATTATTTGTTAGTGCTCATCAAATTTTCTTGAGTTTTACGATAGAGATTGATAAGGCTTGCAAAATCAGCATAATCAAGCACTAATTTCTACTTAATTTTTTAGATTAAAAAATACTCGAATTGAATTTCAATACTTTTAAAAATAATTTAGAAGTCATTCAAAGTTCAATTAAAGATTATAATCAACATGATGCATTTTCACAAGACAAATCCAACTAAACTAAAATCATTTGAATTTGATCGCATACCAAGAAATGCCAAACTTGATTAGATCAAATTGAGTTGGACCAATCTTGGTCGTTCAAAGAAAGCCGACCCCAATTGGACATTGAGCATGATAGGGACTACTTCGGCAAGCTTCTGACTTTTGATTTGAGAGGGAGGTCTTCCAATCGAGCGAACAGGAAAGAAAGATCGTTACCTTAGCGGAAGAAAGATCATTACCTTTCGAACGAAGAGAAGAGAGTCCACTGTATTTGGCGGAAGCAAAAACAAGCAAAATGATGTAGGGAAGAAAGATTGTTACGTCAATGACGAAATTCCTATGTGACCTCCAATCCAACAAGAACGCTTCCATCGAAGGAGGCGACAAAGCTTTTACCCTTTCATGACCTAGTGACGAAGAAGAGAAGAGAGCTTCTTACCTTCGACGATGGAAGATAAAAAGAGATGTAGAAAGATTGTTACCTTAAGCCAGAAGTAGGAACAATGCGCATAGGCGTAGGAGGGCTTCCTTTGTGACTTCAGAACATGTTCGTCAAAGGAGGTCCAACTGACTCCAGCATGCAGCAAGCAAATGAATAAAAGGCTAATAAAAACCCTAACTAAAACTTGTATATCTTATCAAATAAATTTAAATGTTATTATTATATTAATTTAGAAATTAAAAATTTTATAAGTACTAAAAGATCTTACAATTATAATAAAAATTCTAAACAAAATTGCGCGCGCTATTTATGCCATGTGCCATGAGTCATGACACACATGGCGCAAATAGTGCACGCCATTTTGAGCATTTGCATCGCGCCATACTGATGGTGTTGTATGTGCGTTATGTCGCATCGTGCGTCACAAAACGCGCTATTTTGTGCCATTGACATGTATGGTTTAGCCCCATGCAAGAGACCTAACCTCTTACGCTTGTATGGACCGTGGATGCGGATTTGCGTGAATCATACACTTGTTACACCTTGACTCGGTCTAAGTTATCCTTGAGTCTTGACTAATAATCTAAACAAACTTCCTTCATAAAAACAAAGCAAAGAAGCCTTTTAAGCTCATTGTCAATCGAATGCCATTCCAATATCATAGAGAAACTTCAAAGAGTCATCTTCAACTCAGGCACTGGGTCAAGCTCTGACATCTTAATTTGCTGTCTCAAAGGATGACTATGTTGATATAATGGGAGTTCTTGTGTGTTGGGAAGATCAAGGTTGAAGTTGTGCTTAGTAAAGCTAAAACATGCTTTCTCCATGGCAAACAAATCAAAGCAAGCCTCTGCAAGTTCATTGTCATTACAATATCTTGCAAAAACGTCAAAGAACCATCTCAAATCAGAGCATTGGGTTAAGTTGTAACATTTCAGTTTGCTACTTTTGGGAGGATGATTATGCTGATCATTTGGAAATGTTTGTGGGTTGGGAGTATGAAGGGTAGACCCCATATTAGAATATCTCACGACATGTACAATGATTTACTTTAAAGGAATACTTTTTGGGTTCTTTTGAGGAAGTTGACATGTAAGGGGCAATTAATTTGTCCCTGCAAATTCATTGATTAGATAAGCTCTTGCCATTCAAGCAGGAGTGCCGAGATTTGTATTTTCATGATCTCCATGCAAAAGGGATAGAGGAAGACAATAATCCCTTAGAATCAATACCATCTAATCTTGGTAGTTGGTAACTCTTCAATACAGCCTTTTATGAATCAATGCTAATCACGAAATCTCAACTTGAATCTAATGATCAAACTCATATTATTTATAGCATCAATCTCAAAGATATATCAATGACTCGATTCGGAATCTCCAGCAACACTAATCTCAAAAACCTAAGGCATCCATTTTCAAAAAAATAAAAAACCACAAAACCCAAGGTTTCCATATATTTGTTGATTTCCCTAAAGGATGGTAAAACTTCAATCTTCAAGATGAGGTGTCTTGATCCATTGTCATTCAATCAATCTGAGAAGTAAAATATCCCTCACCTAAGGGTATTTCTATTCAGTACTGGTTTTATTGATGAAGCATCTCCCCCATCCTTATCTACCTTGCGAAAGAGTATCAAACTCCCCCATGTCCAAATAACACCAAAATATCCCATAGCGTATGGTCAAAGAGGGGATTCCAAAACTTTGTTATTCTTTGTAGAAAGCTCTGTTGAGCCATCATTTTCTTCAAAAACGTCTTCCTGAGTAAATGCTCAATGCGGTGACTCAGGTTTTCTTTGGCTATTTCTGTGCTGGAAGCTGGGCGATCTTTGTGAACATATCCTAGGGAGTTGTAACAATGTCAAATCATTTCGAACATTCAAAAGTACTATATCATGAAAAAAAAAATTGTTGATAATTAAAGGCACGTTTTATATAACTTTAATAAGGCATTTGTGGTATATTGGGCATTGGGTGGCTATAAAAAAGTCACTAATTACTAAGTTGAGTGTCATAAAAATGATAATATTAAGATATATGTGAACGTGGAACCAGGCAAGATAGGTTAAGACGATTATGTTAGATGGGTGATGGGATAAATATTTATTGTTGATATGACAGTAGAAAATTCAGTTAAGATGGCGAGAAAAAAACTCAAGTGGTTTATACATGCTCAATAATGGTAGAAGATGCATGAATTATATATAGATGTATAAATTTAATATTGAACGATTAAGAAGGAAGAAGATTAGAACAATGGACATAAGTAGAAATTGTGTGAATGGCTTGCACAAAATAGGTTTGATGTTATGTAACACTGAAGAAGAATAAAAGGATAATGCGGATTCTTAAAGTTTACCTCATTTATTTCTTTGTAATGTGATTCATGTTCATTGTGTTTTATTTTCTAATTTCCTGTAATTTGAACTTTAGCTTAAACTTTTTTAACCTTTAAGCATAATTTTTTATTACTAAGAATAAACTGTATGCTTTCCCAGAAACAAAGCTTATCTAAAGGTGTAAGTTGTGAAGTAGTATTGAAATTTTTCAAAGGAAAATCATGTTGTATTTTTTTTTTTAATTTATTATTCTATTGTTGATAAATACTGTTGTAAATGAAGTGTTTTGTGTCAATTGTATTTCTTATTTATCAACAATGCTTGGTTCCAGCGTGGAGGAGGCAAAGAAGAGAATGTATGCTTGTAGCACGACTACTTATCAAGGTTTTCAAGCAGTAATGACTGAAGAGATGTCCGAGAAGTTTAGAGGTGGGTGTTCTTGGTGTTACTATTTTCTAGTTTAATCAAGTAGGGGTTGTCGAAGCTATCTTAGTCTATAAAACTAGATACACTCTGATCAGTCAGGTCACGAGCACCATTTTCTTTTCTGCCTGTAAATAGTCTTGTTTGCTGGCCTGAACCTTTTTGGAGTTTTCAAACGGTCTTTGCTTCTCTAAATTCAGGCCTGCCTGGAGTTGTTTTCATTCTGCCTGATTCCTATATTGATCCAGTGAACAAAGAGTATGGAGGTTTGTTAATTTCATTTAGTTTATCCTCTACAACTTCATTGTTATTCCGTTAAACATGGATGCTATTTTACTGAAGACAATTTTCTGCAGGGGATAAGTATGATAATGGAGTTATTACTCCACGACCACCACCTATTCAGTATGGAAGGCAATGGAGATATGATGCTCGGAATAGGGGATATGGCCAACCAAGATACGAGAGGCAAAGACCTCCGTCTCCAATGCATGGAAGAGATCCTCCACCTCAAAATGAGCATCAACAAATGCATCAAGGAAACCCAACGGCTAACTACCAAGGTTCAAATCAAGGATATGGAGGAAATTATCCTCCACGGCAGAATTATGGTCCTCCTGGGCAAGATGGATGGAGGAATTATGGTCCACCTGGAGACATCCAGAAGGGATATTCGCCATTGCAGCAAGGTAATCCACAAATGCAGGAAGGCCACCCACAGATGCAACAAGGATATGCCAGAAATTATGGTCCCCCACAAAACTATGGCCCTCCTCAAGATGGACGGAGCTATGGTCGACCCGGCGAAACACAACAGGGATACTCCCCAGTGCCACATGGAAATCCACAAATGCAGCAAGGGAATCCACAGATGCAATCAGGAAATCCACAAATGCAGCAAGGCTACCCAAATGTGCAGCAAGGGAATCCACAGATGCAACCAGGAAATCAACAATATTCTCGCAATGGTTTTATGCAAGATGGAGGTGCTTATCCTCCTCAGCAGAATTATAGTCCCCATGGAGATAAACAAAGGGATTGAGATGGCCAACTTGGAAGTTAGGAGTTCTGACAAGCACAATAACCAGAGGCTGGTTCATCTAAAGGTACACTCTTTCAGATCAAAATGAATGAAAGTTATGTGTCTAGGAATTCCTAGTTTTTCTATGTAGTGTTTGAATATGTGAGTTATTTCACCAGCAAGTACAGAATTGAGTCCAGATAAGCTTGAACTGCCTGCTGATTCTCTTTTTGTTTGGGTCCTCTTTATTGAGTTTTATGAAACTGGAATGTAATTTATGGTGGTTACTCTTTCTCAGTTTTTAAAAGTATTATTGTTGTTTGATTGTACTGGGCAGAAATCTGTAAGGAATTCATTGTATGAGATCCATCCCATTACAACTATGATAGCTAACAATAGACTATGATGAACTTCTATTTCTTTTGCAATCAAAAAATGTTTACTTGGCTGTAAACCAGAACATGCTTTCTCTATGGAAAATCATATCATGGTGCTGATGAATGAGCTCATCTATGAAAATTAATGAAGTTTAGAATTTACTGTGAAAAATAAAGGACTATCATTAGTTTGCTTCTCCTATCCTTGCATTTAACATGTATGTATGCTGAATATGTTTCTTTTTCCAATTCTCTGCGCAGTTTTAACACCATTCTAGTTCTCATTACCGTTTCATGGGTTTTCATCATATTTTATGAGTAACATGCTAGTAAGAAAACATAGATGTTTTTTTGGAATTGCCTGCTTTCGTCTTCTCTCAAGATAGTTAGGCTTTGTTTAGGACAACTTTCTTACTACTTAAACTAGCTTTCTAGCACAAAATGCAGCAGTTCAAACTATTTATCATCGAGATATTGTTCACTTTGGCTTAAGAGCCTCATGGTTTTGTCTTGTTGGTGTAACTTTCTAGTAGGTCACTCATCATAGAATTGTTCTGGGATGAGCATGCTGAACTGCAAAAATTTTAACTATTAAACTAAAAATTTCTTAATGAAATTTTTACTATTACACTAAAAGGCGTCTCGATATTTAAGAGTTTAGCTACTTGTATTTGAGGGGTTTCATAATCTCCCCCACTTATAACTGACGTCCTTGTCTATGAGCTAGCTCCCGTCATGTAGCACTTTATCCCATACAAGATTCAAGAGGCAAGTACTAATCCTATTCATGAGAAAGAATGGAAGGACCATATGATAATGATTAGACTACAGAGAGCTACATAAGGTACTGAGCAAAAACATATGCACTCTTTCATGAATTAATGATCTCTTTAAGTAATTGCAATCCACTACATTATTCTGCAAGATAGACTTTATGATATTATTCTATTAGAAATTTCAAATTATTAATTGGATGTAATGAATAATGTTTGTTATAGATAAATAGACATGAGGCTTGTTACATGTTAGAAATGCTCAAGATTAGCAGGGTGGATTTAAGGTTTCGTTTGACACGATTTTCTTATTATTTCTTAAAATGATTTTTTAGTACAAAAATTTGATAAGTTGCCTTAAGAAGTAGTAAGAAAGCTGTTCCAAATGAAACCCAAGCCTGAATCTCTTCATATATAGGCCTAGAAAATTAAAATAGAATAAAAAAGTAAAATTACACAAATCCCCTCCAATTGGCAGGAATTGTATTACCATGCTAGGCTACACATGGCTAAGTTTTTTTTTTTTTTTTTTTTGCAATTTTTTTATTGCATCATTTATGTTAATCCAAACTATAGAATTTGGCAGCATTGATAAACCATATATGACCATGAATTATTAATACTTTATAATTATATATGTTGCAATTTTCTATAGTAAAATATTTGCATTCTAATGCTATCTAGTTCAGAACTTTGTTACAGACAAGATCTTGATAAAAGGATATTTTATAAAATTATTGTTTATGTTGTCTTTTATTATAAAATTTATTATCTTGCAAAAAATAATCATTTATCTTGTTTTGGCTAAGAAATATTCTATGAAATTGAAGAGCTGTCTTATTGTTAGATATAAAATATACACCTTATATTCAAATAGAAATTGAAAAAAAAATTTTGAAAATTATTATATTTGCTTTGAGATTAGTGTAATATATAAAGAGTTTCTATTGCACTAATCTTAAAGTAAATTATATCAATACTTCTTTGATGCACGCATTTATCTAAACCCTTTCAATTGTCCTTCTAATTAAATATTTTAATTTTTCATTAATCTAAAGTCTTTTCCATAAGATTATAATTTCATTCATTTTATAGAAAATTAACTAGCTTTAAATTATCTTTAATTAATGTGTTAATCCTTAGGGATATGCCACTAACAAGTGAATTAGGCTTCATTTGGGACGGCTTTTTTATTGCTTTCTAAAATGAAGTTTTAGTACAAATTTTTTTTATTTTTGTACTAAAACTCCGTTTTAGAAAGCAATAAAGGATGGCTTTTTTATTGCTTTCTAAAATGGAGTTTTAGTACAATTTTTTTTATTTTTGTACTAAAACTCCGTTTTAGAAAGCAATAAAAAAGTCGTCCCAAACGAAGCCTTAGTCCAATGCTAAAAGTAATTAATCAATAAAAATATCCTCCTACTCCTAATCACTTAAATCTTATTTTAATTACCTGATTAGAATATGCTGAATTCTCTAAATAAATATTTAGAATAAAATGGTGTTGTTAATCAACATTAGAAGCTTCTAAAACTAATCATAATATGTAATGCTAATATAAATATGTAAGTGTTATTGATGAACTATGTAAGACTTCGTTTGGAACGGTTTTCTTACTGTTTCTTAAAGCAGTTTTTTAGTATAAAAATTAAAATGTTTGTACTAAAAAGCCGCTTTAAGAAGAAATAATAAAGTCGTCTCAAACGAAACCTAAGTGTTTGCAGATATTTTAAACTTGTTTTTTCCAAGAAAAAAAAAGCCTGAATTTATTTTTCTCAGAGCATTCTTTTAGTTCTTCAAGTCCTACATAATTAGTTGAAACCTTCTTTAATCCTTAGCCACTTTATGATACATTCTTTAATCCTTAGCCACTCAAAGATGTGGCATTGTGGATGCATGAATAATATTTAAAATGTGCGTGAATAGTTCTATCTTTATGATGACCCGTCACTTATTTTACTTTTTTTTTTTCTTAAATTATTTTATTTGTTGATATGAATATATGATTGTATTATTTTTATTAATTAATTTAAAATCTATTGTTAAAAATATTTAAAAAAAAAAGTTTTTTTTTTTAAAATTTAAATAAAAAAGTGTTATCGAGTTTAATTCGGATCATTCGGGTTGCTAGCGGGTCGGCTTTTGATCTTTATTTTTGGACTCTTTATTAAATGATTCTGGTTCTAATTAATTGGATTTAGGGGTGTAAGTGAGCCGAGCTCGACTCGTTTATGGGCTCGCGAGCTGAGCTTATCAAGCTCACGAGTCAAGCTCGAGCTCTTTTTGTAAACGAGCTCGAGTTTGAGCTTAATGAGGCCGGCTCGTGAGCTTGCGATCCTGCTCAAATAAATTTTAATATTTTTAATTAATTAAGTATTATTTTTATTACATTTAAATATTAAAAAAATATGGCTCGTTTAAATCTTAAAAAAAGATGGCTCATTTTTCATTTTCTTAAAAAGAAAAAAAGATGCTTGTCCATAGAACAATTCTCAAAACAAATGCATAAAACATTTTATTTTATTTCCAAAACTCTTGAATCTTGATGTCAAAAAACACAAGAGATATTTTTTTATATATAGGAAAAAAATGAACGGGTGCCGACAAGCACCCCAAGGTGTCTGTAGTCACTGCGTATATGCTATAAACTTTGGAAGTCATATCAACGACGCAGTGCAGTGTGGCTGGCTCGCTTACCGAAAAATCGAGCGTGAAATGATTAAACCGCTTGGGCGGGAATTCAAAATTGAGTGGCTCGTCGTGCTCGTTTATGTTACCCGAGTCGAGTTCGAGCTCGACTCAACCTCGAGCTTGAGTTCGAACTCGGTGTTTGACTCACGAGTCGAGCCCAAATACCTCCTAATTTGAGCTCGACTCGACTGGTTTGCACTCCTAATTGGATTAGATTTGGTTCAACGAATTTAAGCCCTACCTAATGATCTATTTTGACACCATACATGTAGCTTTTTAAATAGGAACCAAATTAATTCATCCATAAAATTATTTTAATTCCTATTTAAAAATCAAGAGGCTAAAATAATATTTTGATATAATATTTGATCATTTTGATATTTCATAAAGATTTAATATATCATTTGATCTTTAGCCGTTATTTCATAAAATTATCAAAATAGATGTTAAAGTAATAATAGTCGAGAATTCGATGTGGTCACGTGCGTACCAGTGGCCTGCTGCACACGTGGAATATGGCCTTTGGGCCGTTGGAGGGCCAACCAATGCCTTGAAAATGGGACCCGAAAGCCGACCATATATTGCGAGCAGACGCCAGCCTGGCTGATGCCGGACAGTGGACGTGGAGTGAAGTCGCCGCACGCGGCTGACGTGGAAGGAAATCACTTCCCGTCCTTTGCAGATAAGGGGAAATTATTGACGTCCTCTCCGGAGCCCAATAAAAATACTTCATATCACCTTCTACTCAATATTGAGCTCGGTACTGAGCAGTATCAAGCAGTACTAAGCTCGATATTGCTCAATATTAAGCTCAGTACTGCTCGGTACTGTGAAGTACCGAACGTAAACTATGTCCGGTATCCGAACCCAATAATCTCCCGCAGATAAGCCCTTTATAATTGCTTTTATTATTTTTAGTGAAACAACTTTTATATAATAATATATTTTTTGGGAGTTTATAATAATAATTCAAATTCCTTTTCCGAAATTACGAAGTTAGAGGAAATTTGTTAGCATAGGTTTAAGATTTAGGTTTAGACTTCATTTGTGACGATTTTTTTACTATTTTTAAATCAATTTTTAAGTACAAAAAATTTACTACAAAGTTATTTAAAGAAGCAGTAAAAAAATCGTCTCAAACGAAATCTTAGGCTTCTATGGGAAGGTTTTTTTATTGCTTTATGAAGCTATTTTTAGTATAAATTTTTAAAATTAAAAAAATTGTATTTAAGAAGCTGTTTTATAAAGTAGTAATAAAATTGTTCAAAACAAAGCCTTAATGAATTAAATTGTATATATATATATATATTATATGTATGTAGAAATGTGATGTCTTAAAAAAAATTATTTGATTAACATGATTTTTGAGGTAATATTTGATTAGGAAAATTTGAAATTAAATTTAGGATCATCTGAAATATGATTTGAACCTGCATATAATTGGATTGAATGTTGTGATAAGGCAAACATATATGCATCACAAGTGATTCAATTTGAATTCAAATGAACTCAAATTATGCACTTGAAATATATTTGGAACTCTTAAGATATTATTGAATGATCAAATGATCTCTGAATCTTTCACACTTAAACTCGAATTGAGTGGATCGAGTAGATAAATCCAATGATTTCAAGATCATTCAATTCTTAGGTCATTAAGAAACTCTAATGCTGTGAGTAATAAAAGTTGTTTTGATGGAATATTTTAGATTGTGATCAAACTTATCATATGTCTTTCTCAAAAATGGTATAAGTAGGATATGACATCATTTTCAACGTGATATAGTTGGTGGGCAACGGTGGTAGGAAGGGCCGTAGTTGGCGGACGAGTGTGGTCGAAGGGATCATAGTCGGTCGGCGATGATAGTCATAGGAATCGTAGTTGATGGGCGATTGTGGTCAAATAGATTGTAGTTGGTGGGTGACAATGGACAGAGGGATTGTAGTTAGCGAGCAATGGTGTTCCGAGGCCAGGCGGTGGTTTGGCGATGGTCGGGCAGAAGTCCGATGTCGGTTGACAGCTTAGTGGTAATATGGCAGCGGCCAATAGCCGGGCAGTGGTCTGACAATGGTCCAATTAATTGATATCCCTTTGTCTTTAAGGATGCCATATTTGGCTCGTTGGATTCGTTTCGTTAAGCCACTCGATTCGACTATAAGCATGCCATATTTGAATATCTCTTTGTCATCTGTTTAATGCTTTGAACCTTATGAATATGTTTCAGACTCTTGATTCAGACCCATTTCGGCTTGGATCAAGTTGATTTTGGTGTCTTTGGATTCATCTCCTTGAGCTGTTCAATATGACTATAAATTTGTTAAAATTAGAGTTTAGATGATCCCAAATTTAAATTTGGAAGTTTTCAACTTGATATGCCTTGAGATTTGTGTCTGATCGAGGCAATTTTTAAGAATGCATCAATCCTCTTTAAAATTTATTTTAATTAACTATAACATATAAAATTTAAATAAAAAATTTATTATATACGTCATAATAATGTATCATAAAATTAAATCTAGTCACGAAAGATCATAACAAAACTCAACCCAGAATAGACTCAACATATAATCTCTCTTCATATAATCATAATCACACATTAATAATTAAAAATATTCTATAAATAAATAAAGTTTATTATAATCACCTTAAAATTTACTTAAGCCTCAATTAAAATATTAATATCACCTTTAGATTTTATTTTAGACATTTTTCTTATTATTTTTAAAAATAAATTTTTAGTATAAAATTATCCACAAAACATAAAAAAAGCTGGTTCACCACCAATCCTTAACGTCTTTATAAAGCAGGCGCATCCTTCGCTTCTCATTTGCTCTCTCTTCGCCTTTTTCCCTTCCCGCAGTCGCATTCGTTTCTCCGCTTCTTACTTTCCCTTTCTCTCTTTTCCTCTCGGTTTTCTATCGCTCGACGGCGAGAGTCATTGGGAGATCGCGAGCTTATCTTCGTCGTGGCGAAAGCGGGGGTGGTTTAGGGAGTGAGGTGTTGAGGGATCGGGGGTGGCGGATGGCGATGGAGGATACGAGTAGTTGCAGCAGCGGGGCGGGGTCGGCGGCGGCGGTGAATCCATGGCAGCAGCAGCGGCACAAGCTCGACGTGTACAACGAGGTCATCCGCCGTCTCCATGAGTCTGGAAATTCGGAGGCCTTTGATCCCTCATTTGACGACGATCTCTGGGCTCACTTCAACCGTCTTCCGGCCCGGTAAAGCTCTCGAGAGTAGATCTAATTCCGTCTGATTGATAATCAAATGGCGTGATGATTAGAGGGAAGCATAGATGTTGCTAGTAAATTGGTGTTTGGGTTACTCTCATTTGATGCAGATATGCATTGGATGTGAACGTGGAGAGAGCGGAGGATGTTCTAACGCATAAGAGGCTGCTGGAGATGGCCAACGATCCGCGGAACAGACCTGTTTTTGCGGTTCGTTTAGTTCAGGTAAAGATGGGTGATGTTTTTTTCCCTTTGAAATTTCGGCTTAGATTGATAAGTTTGTCCTGTCTCATCGGCCTGCTGTGTTGATTACTTGATTCTTTAAGTTTTAGGGTTTGCTTGCTGGGATATGTGGGTGGAGCCATTAAGTAGTAAGCATTATCTTTTCCTTTATTTGCCTCAATGCAGAAATCAAGTTTTAGAAGGACCTATATTCATATATACAATAAAGTAATTTCAT
Source organism: Dendrobium officinale (assembly GCA_019514585.1). Taxonomy (NCBI): domain Eukaryota; kingdom Viridiplantae; phylum Streptophyta; class Magnoliopsida; order Asparagales; family Orchidaceae; genus Dendrobium; species Dendrobium officinale. Next base: position 2,105,996 of record CM033690.1, on the reverse strand, counting down.
GTGCATCTATGGGAGAATAAAAAGCAATAAAGTGTTATTTAGTAATTTTCATGCTTTTTTAGGATATTTTCTTATGGTGTTGTTAATAATTTGATGCAGAGTTGATCTGGTCTTAGTTCAAGATTGATTCAAAGCCGTTGGATCTGATCTAGAGCCAAGTTTTAGGTTCACCTGATCTGATTTTTGAGCGGTATTCAATCATTGAGTTTAATTTTCAAGGATAAATTAATAAATTATTATGCGATTTTATTAATTTGATCACTTAAAAAAACTAAAGGATTAAACTTAGTAGACGTTTAATTTGTTTAAATTTTTTAATATTTGAAATTAGATGAAAAAGTAAAAGAATATTTATTAAGTTCAATTTTAAATTTTAATAATTAGGATGTTTTTTGATTGAATTTTTTACATAAACTAAAAAAAATGTAATATATAGATTATATTATATTTATTAAATAAATTAAAAAAAATTTGAATATTTAATGTTAAATTTAAAATTTGTTGAAATCTTGAAATAACTAAGAAATTGAAGCTTATTTTTTCTCAAATAATTCCTTATTTTAATCATGATAGTTATAATATAATATGACATATAAATTAGATTATATATTAAGTTGATAAGATTGTGATTTAACTATCTAATGGTTTAGGAAAATTCTCTCTTCTTGCTAATTGTTAATATTTTCATAGATATTTATTTGAATTTCTAAGCTTTTAGTGATCTGGGATGTTTTGAAATTTATTTTGAATATGTTTTTCCTATGTGTACAAGCATTAAGTGTGTTGCATCATACCTTACACTGCATTGGTGTCCATTCTGATTTAAAATATTTTTAGTAATTTGTTGGCGTATCAATTATTTCATTAAGACCATAATCCTTAGTTTTCACAATCAACTGTAGGCTCTGAACTTTTAGATCTTTTTTCCTCACACTTTGGGGCTGTTTGGTAGCATGATTTAGCCCAGATTTGAGGCATATTTTAGTGAAATATAGCCAAACGGCCTAAAATGCAAGACTAAATCTCACGGCAAATGAAAGCCGTCGTAGGCGGAAATTCCTCCTTTTCGTGCTAAATCCCAGATTTCCAAAATCCTATTTTTTGCCGGCTCGTGAGGAAGAGTCCGCTCATTAAATCCGCTCTATAGCCAAACAGTCATACGAGATTTAATAGGATTTATCATGAAAGTTGCCAAACAGTTTTCCGGATTTAGGCCTCGCAGGATTTCCGAAATCGAGATTTAGAGAATTTACGAAATCTACTTAAATCAAATCCTAAGTGCTACCAAACAACCCCCTTGCAAAAGTTACATATGGGGAATTGCAGTAGTCTCTTCTTCAAATTTTACCTTGCAAAGTGGATTTAGCATGTGGAGACAGGTGATCTGCTATGAATTCACAGGATGACAAGCCTATTGCTCTTAAAATGCTTGTCATTTGTCATATGCTTTTATTTTTGTGGAATGATTCTTACTATGAACTTTAACACGCTTGATCTTGCTGGTTGCTTGCTCGTGTTTTTTTTTTTTTGGTCCTTAGGAATTTTAATTTGATCTCGATTGATTTTGGTTTATTCTTATTATTGCTAGTTGGAGTGATCTGCTACCAATTCGTTCTTTTGTAAATTTCAACATAAAATTTTCTGAAGATATTATGGAAGGGATGCATTACATTTTCCTTTGCCTATTTGATGTAACTGCTTGCTTTTGCATGAATAAAAAAGTCTCATTATGTTTCAGTGCGTTGATCTAAAATTCAATGGCATATTCACAAAGTCTTTCTTGGTTAGGTGTCTCCAGTTCAGGATGGAAAGAAAGATGATCATGATGGGGAGGATGATGCTCATTGCTCCTCTAGTTCCTTCAGGCAGAGGTGTTGGCTATCTTCTTTCTGTGCATTTTTTTCCCAAATTTTTTGAAGATAATCCACACAAAATCAGGAAAATAGTAGATAATTTGTATTATTTGATGAAATAGAAACGGAAAATACTAAGATACAATTGATCCTCTATTCGAGAGGAGTATCTATCTCTCTCAAATCTCTAGATGCATGCCGCTAGAGCCCAAAAACCTAAGAGATCTCAAATTTCAGCCAAATTCAAGATGTCATAACCCTAGGGAAACAAACTATTTAATGCATACAATAAAAAAAAATAATCTCTAAACAGTCCCTACATTCAAATTTCCCTCCTAACTCCCTCAAAAATCCTTCCTAAATAGTTTTTGTGGATTATGCGGCTTGTGCGGCTCGTACAAGAGGTGGAAGAGTTCGGCCTCCATTACGTTGAGCCGGTTCAGTATGGACCGGTCTAGGAAAATATTATTTCTTTTTCATTTAAGTTTGTATGTATAATACTAGTTGTTTTTTTTTTTTTTTTTTTTTTTTTCAGTTTTCACTGCACTAACCTTTTTTCTGATGCAATTATGTAATAAAAAATCTATAATTATTTTATTTATTGTGATTCACAGTCATCCTCCTCCTGCCTTCGGCTCATCCCCAAACCTAGAGGCTCTTGCTCTTGAAGCTAGCAAGCAGCACATGCACGATGGAGACAGTGCTTCAGTTGGCAGCCCACGCTTCTTTACTAGGTATCATGTTTTGTGTGCTCTAAAATTATGAATTGTGATTCCTGAATTTCCTTGTAGAAGAAGTTGAGAAACTTTCCATCAAGAAGATTTACTACTATTATGTTTGATTGTACGATAGCCTTTCTAAGACTCATCAAGCATGTTTTGACTTCTGTTTTCATGCGGATAAAACATAATAGTAGTAAATCTAACTATAAATTAATATATGGGCATTTTTTGAAAAAATAAAAAACCTGCAGCATCATCCTTGCATTGTAACAAAATCGAGTAATTTATAAGATTATTATTTTTTGTGTGATTTCACATAACAATTTCAATTTTGTGTTATTTCATATTCTTAAGAGATATCTCCTTAATTTATAATTTCATCCTATCAACTTGTATGCCTAAAGAGAATACTTTTTCTTTTCGTGCAAGTTAATCATCACAATTATTTCTCCTTAACTTTTATTTTTTCAACCCTTGGCTTGTGTCTTTGATGAACACATGACCAAATAGTTGGTCACCATATAATTAGACTGCTATGTATACGAAAACTTCCTGCAAATAATTCCTACTACTTTATTTTTGTAATTCTTTTGTTTATTCCGTTTGCATCGTACTTCTCTAGAGTAGAGGTATAGCTGAGCTAGTAACTAATTATTATGCTGTGATATTTTCAAAGAGTACTAATTCATAGGGTATTTCAAAATCATTTTGGTTATAGCTGTTTTCATAGTGTTTGAACCACTACTGCTAGAAGTTTGTTGAGTATTTTTTAGTGTGTGGGAGCAGTGCCTAATTAAAAAGGTTGTAAAATATATACTTAGGCTGTTTTGGGTATGCATAATGTACAGTATATCCAGATGGATCAATGAAGCAATGAAATAAAATTATTGTGAAAAGCATAGGATGGAAAAGGCAGCACATAGTTAGAAGTTGCTAAAAAAATGTAAGATGATAATCTGCACTTAACATGAATCTTCGGTACCGATGGATTCTTAAGGCAAACCCAGTTATATTTTAGGGTGTGGGAGAAGTGTCAACACTCCACTTTTTGTATTAAGAATGAAAAAAGGACCGAAATGGTCCCTTGAGTCCTTACGAAGGATCAAAATGATCCTTGACTATATTAAAGATAATTTTCATGGGATTATTTTGATTCCTCTTCAAAGACTTGAGGGACCAAAATGATCATTTAATATAGTTGAGTACTAATTTGATATTTCACAAGGAGTCAAATGATCATTTTGATCATTTTCTCTATTAAGAATTGGACCGAACAAGAACACAAACCTAAACTTTGTGAAAGGGTTGGTTATTATAATGATAGCTAACATTTCCTAGTTCCTTATAATCAAAAACCTTAGCTTGGTTCCATTAGAACTCAATTGATGATTCAAATGATTTATATTAATTTTTGTGAGCTCCTAATATTTTGGAGCACTGTATAGAGATGTTTTTCATCCTTGATAATTTTGTGACAATGAATGTGTTGGATCATGTAAATTTTTGTTTTATCTGTAACTAATTTGTTTTATCTCTAGTTAATTTGTTTTCTGAAAATTTTCCTTGGAACATAATCCGGTAAAACTCTCGTCGGATATTCGCGGAGAGGTCGAGGCTCCCAAAAGTCAAATTTTCAGAGTCCACAGTGGGTTGTCTTTTCGGGCACAATATTTAGTAATTAGAAATTTTGTGGTGGTACTCCTTTGATTTTTGTTGTGCATTAATACAGACTTTTTTAAGGCTAATATTTGCTGCCCACATTTTAATTGCGATGCCTACAGTTTTTTTTTGTTGATAATATACTTTTAGTCATGTTCAATTGCCGAAATGATTGCTAGATTATTTGTGTTAAATATTTTTATTTGTTAAGATATTTGCTGAATCTTGTATTCCAATTGTATGCTATCTTGAACTCACTTTAATTTCATAAGAAAAACACAGAGCCTTATATGGTATTTTGACTTTTATTAGTTGCCTTGAATGATTTTGCAGGCCTATGCATGAAATAACATTTTCAACGGATGACAAGCCAAAGCTTCTTAGTCAGGTACCAGTATAAGATCTGCGTCTTTCATGAATTCATTATAATTTTGAAAAGGTTTTCTTTATACATGTATTGAAGGGAGCCAAGATTAGTTTAAAGCTTCATTATATTCTTCAATTTTTTTTTTCATGCCTGATTATGCTTCAAAGATGATTTAAATTCATATTAATAGAATGTGCTAGAGGGCTAATGCTTCATTTGCGATAGTTTTTTTACTACTACTTGAAGCAGCTTTCTAGTAAAAAATTTTAATTTTTTACTAGAAAACAGCTTTAAGAAGCAATAAAAAAGCTGTCCCAAATGAAGCCTAAGAGGCTTAAATCTAGGTATGAGAGAAGAAAGTGCTTGTGGAAATATGGGACGGAGAGAGAAAATTCAGAAGGAAAAAAAAAAGGAAATCTTGGAGGAAAAGAGAGAAATAGACAGGATCTAAGTGAGGGAAAATGAGCCACCTGTGAATTCAACTGTGTTCCAGTTTTATGCTTCTCATTAACTGATGATACTATTTATGAATTTAAAAGTCTCAAAAGTAATATAGTTTTTAATGCTAATTATTATATGTGCTAAAAAAGATGTTCCAAACATCATAAATTCTTGTTAAAAAAGGAAGTTGATGTTAGATGGAAAGAAATGAGATTAATAGTGCATTATGGTATCTTTGTCGACTTTTTATGATAATTATGGGCTGATTTTAATGAATTGACACCTTAATAAAATGACATTAAGGGTTGGCCGTTCCCCTTAGTAATTAAAAAAAAGCTCCTATGGAAGGTTGAAGGAAGGTGAATCCCAAAAACCTTAATAACTTTGACTTACTAGTTGGTAGGAGTTGTGATGATAGGAAGAGTAGAGTAGGCAACGGTTGGTTACGAGTTGTTAATTTTGTGCTATATCTTAAGCTATTTATGTATAAAAGTAAGCAAGAGTAGCTAAAATTAAGATTGGTTTTGCTGGATAGTTCACAAAGATGGAATGTAGGGCTGGAGAATTAGTGGCTATAATGAATGGAAGAAAAATTAAAATTCATGTGGAAATGAAGGGGAAAAAATCTAATGAAATTGTTGCTAACGGTTAGTAGAGCTATAATAAAAAAGGCTATGGTCCACTTGGGTAGTTGATGTAGGATGACGTGCATATGCAATGCTAGTGAATTTGAAAATTATACGCTGATGAATAAAACTTTAACAATTCATTAACTTCCCACGAATCTAAGCGAAAGATTAAAGCCAACAAGATAGTGATTAATCTCAGACAATCAATTACATAATAACATTAGGATCACAAAATAATCAAATTAAATCATACCCTGCTAATGTGAGGCTTTAAAAGAGAATCCCTAATTTAACAATTAGAATAGTCACTATAAAGATCCACTCACACACACTCTTGATTTGGGCTATGCGGATAAATCTTCATGATCAAGCGATGCCATGATTGAGGAGGAATAAAAAAGGTATGAAGTAAGAAAAATGGTTTACCGTCCTCGTGTTTCTGATGCTTGTTCGATTATTTGCTAGAACATGGCCATCGATGGTTTGGTGTCGCCACTTGACTCAATCAAAAGGGTTTGATAATTCTTGCTTAGTGGGATCTTCAAGTGGAGGACTAGGTGTTGAGAAGGTGGATGGAGGTGTAGCCGACCCGGGGAGGGGATTTATATTCTCCTTCTTGAGGGAAGAACAAGTTAGGAAGAATAATTGTCCATGGAGAAGGGGGGGGGGGTGATGTGGTCAGCCATAGAGAGGGAGAGATAGGTGAGGGTTAACTTTGACTTTGGAGGGTAGAATAAGGCATGGACAACAATTTAGAAGTTCAGAATTTAATTCCAGCAATTAATAAAATTCTGGAATTACTTTCTTGTCTTCGTGGCATGAAAATTAGGACAAGAATAAATTGGGATTGATTAGGATTTAATGGCTGCTTTGAGTGGGGGGAATTTAAATTTGAATGACCCCAAAATAAGGAGGGAGGGGAGGGGAGGGGAGGGGCTGATTGGAGAACTCAAAGTGGAAAGGTTATAATTGTGTAGACAGAGGAAGGGGGCGGCAAGGACTAGGGGAGGTGGAATAATTAGAGGATTTAAAGGAGTTGCCAATTTCAGAATACTAAATGAGAAAAGGAGATTTAGGGCAAATCTCTATTCAAAATTTAAATTATCATGAATGGGGAACTTTCCTAACATAAATCATCTCATTTAAGAATGAAATTTTAGATTTAAGTAAATTAAAATCTGAATTTAAATCTTTTTAAATTTATGATGCGCTAAGTTTGGAAAGTATTGATTACTTGGTTTGCAATTTTGGAGGCCTACTCCCTCAAGCGAGGATAAAAATAGAAAATACATAATAAAAATCAAATATAAATAAATGCTTAGAAATAAAGTGGTATAATCGTAGCCGTAGATCTTCGGCCCCTTCTCTAATAAATTTTCCACGGTCGGATGTCCTCATTTCATGTATATATGGATCATATCTTAGGTGGGACATGTGATACTTATGCCTGGCTGGCTAGGTAGTGTTTTCTTTAAGGCTAATAAACATTGACAATCCAAAATTACATTGGGTGCTCTCTATGATTTGACATTTTTAGGGGTGAAACCAACATCTCTTTTGAGGTGGGCAAAATAGGATTGTGAAATGCATAATCTTATTTTTAAAATAGAAACTTTTTTTTTTTTTTAAATTTGGGCAACTACATTTATTGGAAGTGGACAAAATAGCTAAAATATTTATTTTTCTAAGAAAAAAAATTTTCACCCCTGGGCACCTTGATCCTTGCAACCAAGGATGGCTTTTTGAATATCAAGATTGTAGCCTCACAGAGGAGAAGACGCCCTTAGTGCACTGTGAGTAGGTTCTTTTCTTGCTGCTGAAAAAAGTAGTTCTTCTTGTAGTAATTAACTCTAGATTTGACTCATTTCTCATACTCTCAATTTCTTTACTCTGTTAAGTCTTAACTATTATGGGACAATAAGGTCCAATTCTTCAGTGCTTCAACATTTGTTACTTGGGTTTAAAGATCATTAATTTATTAAAAAAAGGGAGTTAGCTTTAAAGATGTTCCATAAATATAAACCTATAGTATTGGATGCTATAAGCTTGAATGTGATTCATTTTGAGATTTATAGAGTTATAATAGATTTTGGAGTGGTTTAGCTAATAATATTCTAAATAAAGTAGTTAAAGACAATAATGATGGCACTTGCCTGCAAAGAATTATTTTGGTATTAATATTTAAGAATAAAGAAGATTTTTGAGATAATAAAAATTATCAGGGAATCAAATTTGTGATATTTCTAAAGAAGTTATGGTAGAAAGTATTACGAGATTTGCTTATAAAATCACATCAATGTTGTAGAACTATTTTTTTCAGCATGAATGATATATTATCGATGAGTATTTTGTGATAAGGAAATTAATAGTGAATAAAAAATAAGAGTGATGGAAGGATCTTTATATGATCTTTATTGACATTGAAAATGCATATAATAAGTATCACAAGAATTGATTTCAGAAGGTTTCAAGAAGATGTATGTCAAAGGTTTGTCGAAGTTAATAAATATATATTTGAATTAGTCATGATTAGTATCAAGAGTAGCGGTAGAGTGATAAAAGTGTTTTCAGACTCAATAGTATTATATCAGGAAGTAACATTAAGCTTCGTTTGGGACGGCTTTCTTTCTGCTTCCTAAACCAGCTTCCTAGCATAAAAATTAAAATTTTGGTACTAGGAAGTTGCTTTAAGAAGCAATAAGAAAATTGTCTGAAACGAAGCCTAAGTTAGTATTATATTGGTTATGTAGGTACTTACATAAGAAATTTAAAGCTAGGTACTTCAATGTATGCTATCTATGCATATGATAGCGTGTTTATAAATAATTTGTCTTTTGAAGTGAATGAAAATTTAAAATAATAAAAAAATATTAAAAAAATAGTCTTAGTTTAAGTAACTAAAGTTTGAGTACATAATATGTTAAGCTAATTTTAAATTGATAATTTTTAATTATGATTGCTAGAAGATCAATTTATTCTTTGGTATGATAGATTTATTTATCTTAGTTTTATCATACAATATAAATAAGATATTATTAATGAGGGAATGGAAATAACTTTTAAATGTTAAGAACTAAGAAGTTATTGATTATGGAAAAAATAAGAATGTTAAAATGAATAAACCCTAAAATTAAAAATAATATGTTTATAAATAGTTATAGTAAAGGCATGGCAGTAGTAACATTTATTTGAGATAGGGCTATGACTTGGGTGCTTTAAGAATGTATAAAACTGAGAGAAAATTTCATTCTTTCATAATTTCAATGAATTTATTGTAGTTGAGGTGATGTTTATGAAATTTTGAGCTTGAATTTTTTGAAAGCAATGTGATGGATCAAACTTTTTCCATTTTCCAGTTGACTTCTCTTCTTGCTGAGCTTGGCCTAAACATTCAAGAAGCACATGCATTTTCAACAAATGATGGCTTCTCGCTAGATGTCTTTGTTGTTGTTGGTTGGCCATACGAGGTACTCACAAAATTTCACTTCATTCATCATATTTATGGAAGTACATCATTCCTAACATCTTCTTTTTATTTTATTTTAGAAAGCGTAAGAAAGCACATAATAGTTTCATGTTATGTTCTTTATTTAGACATGCATTGAACGGTTTGCCTTGGTTCTTACTGCAAAATAAACTCTTTAATTATCAGCTGAGAACAATCGTTATCACATTTTTTTTCTTGAATCAATTGTTATCGGTACTTCCTGGAATTTGAAAAGTTGTTGTGGAGATGAGCATGGTTGGTTTACTAGTGGTGGCAATAAGGTTCAGTTTTTTTTGCTGTTTTTCATACCAAACTAGTAAACTGAGATGGAGGATTGAGTGTTAGTATAAAGGTTGATTGTTAGTTGTTTTGTAATCAAGTTCAATGAGATTTTTTTTTTTTGTTTGTTTGGTGAATTTTAGGAAACGGAGCAACTTACGACTGCATTGCAGCGGGAAATCCAAAATATGGAGGTAATCTTCTTATTCAAATTGGATGAAGTTCCAAGTTGTAATATTTTTTTATATTCAGAAAAAGAAGCTAACTAAAAAGATATCCAATTGGAAAGGCATGTTATTTTGATCCTTAATTTAGGTTTTGTTTGGGATGGATTTCTTACCTCAACAATAATCTATCATGGTAACTATGATGCTTATGTATGTATGATTTGCTTCCATGACATTTTATTGTAATGTGAGGATAAATAAATGGATATTCTTATATCACTCTATTGTTTGATGGAACTGTTTATTTGATTACCCATATGCTAATTTTCTCATGATTTATATGTTTTTAATAATTCATAGTTTTTGTCAGAGGCAAGCTTGCTTTAAGCCTCATCCATGGTCTCCTATAACAGAAAATATTTTGGCTGGGGAGAGCTCTCATCCTGACCATGTTCAAATACCAACTGATGGAACTGATGTGTGGGAAATAGATTTCGGAATGCTTAAATTCGAGAGCAAACTGGGGTCGGGTTCATACGGCGACCTGTAAGTTGTCATCAGGGAATATATGGAGCAATTCTAGATGATTGACCATATATGATGCTATAACCATTTGTCTAATTCTTGCTTCTGCTTTAGATTTCGGGGAACATACTGTAGTCAGGATGTTGCTATTAAGGTACTAAAGCCTGAGAGAGTAAGCGTGGATATGCAACGTGAATTTGTGCAGGAAGTCTACATCATGAGGTTAGCTAGATGGTTTCCCTTTGTGATTATTTGTCATATTGTTCAAACTTTAAAGCAACATGATTAAATGCTAAAATAAATACCCTTATATTGTACTCTTTGATGCACCGACACTTCTCCTCAAAGAGGCGTGCAGTGTCCAACACATATTCAACATGACACTCATCCGACACGTGTCGGACATGCCGAAAACGTGTCCGATTAAAAAAATATTAAACACAAATTGGACACACGTGTTCGACATGTGTATCTTAAATATTTTATGAATTTTTATAAAATATACTTTCTTCACGGGATTTAAACTAAATTTTTTATTTTCTATCTACAACACCAAATCAACTTCCGCGTTTAATACCCATTCATTGAATATTCTCATTTTCATTTCTTTTTTACTGTGAAGCTATTTTCATCTTTTCTCTCGGCGACTGATAAACCGCATCGACGTTTGATTCTCGACATCCTAATACTAACCATTTTAAGCACAAATACTAGTTAAATGATTTATTATTTCTAAATTATTTTTAAAATTATATTTAATTAATTTTTATACACTATTTTTAAAATATAAAATTATAATACCGTGTCCAACCTGTGTCCGTGTCCTATATTTTCAATAATTGACGTATCCCGCATCCGTATCGTGTCTTATCTATGTCATTGTGTCCACATATGTGCATCATAGATTGTACTTATATAGATTCTGTAGTTTAAGTAGTTATCTAGCACCTTTTACTATTCTATGTGATGCAGATGCGCCTGTGATGAATAGTATTCACTTTTTGCATATCTTTTGAAACTCCTGACATGTTTTGTCATATTTTACTTAGATGCGTAAATTGGTTACCCTGCAATTTGAAATATTTTTTATACTTTTTTCTAAGGTATCTCTTTTGGGCTATTTTTAGGGATTAAGTGAAACATGTGAGGTGGCAGCCCTCTGGAATTACAATACTTCATGGTTATGCTGAAATATTTAATTGTAACTGGATATGCATTCACGGGGAATTATTATATGCGGAGCCCGAACATGGAGAATCTTTCGGATTACTGCATACCCTATGCGTAAGCTCTGCGTATTTGTAGATACACAGTAAATAAGCAACAAATAATTAGTTGTGAGGATTTGCTGCGTATTTGCTGCGTATCTACAAACACACAGAGTAAAAGTAGAGCGTACGCAGTGCGTCCAACAATCCGGAAGATCCTCTACGTTCAGACTCCGCACATAATAATTTCCCCATTTACTGTGCTTATATGAATGCTACTGAGATTCCAATGGGGTTATTCCTTATTTATTTGTGTAGCTTTGTGACTAATAGGAAGCATTGTTTCCATTAGTTCTGATTATATAACTGGAGTTCTTAATGATGGCAGGAAGGTGCGCCATAGAAATGTTGTTCAGTTTATTGGCGCTTGCACTAAACCACCGAGTTTATGCATTGTTACAGGTATGGAAGTGCGACTAGTTTGAGAAATTCTCAAATTATGCATCTTAATATTACTGATGGTGAGTTGATTTTTAACATCTTCAGAGTTTATGTCTGGGGGAAGTGTATACGACATTCTGCACAAGCAAAAGAGCAGTTTTAAGCTTCCAGCTTTGCTCAGAGTGGCTATTGATGTGTCAAAAGGAATGAACTATTTACATCAAAATAATATAATTCATCGGGACTTGAAAGCTGCTAATCTCTTGATGGATGAAAATGAGGCAAGTAAAACCTCACTTTATGCCTAGTTTAGTACTGATCATCAAAAATCAATTCCATTTTTTAGGATAGTTTTGGTCTCCATAGTTTTGCGAGTTTTGGTATTTCTGTTTTTCCATATTCCATATTTTTAAGTAATGTAGAAATTTTCACTTTGTGTGATAAAAGATTGATGTTGTTGTTGTATAGAAAACTTCCTTTTTCGAGGTTAAGTAATTTTGTTCCATGTCTTTTACTACTGGATAGGTTGTCAAGGTAGCAGATTTTGGTGTTGCACGTGTGAAGGCCCAAACTGGAGTTATGACAGCAGAAACAGGAACTTACCGATGGATGGCTCCTGAGGTATTTATGTGAAGCTTTAATCAAACTTTAGGCTTCGTTTGTGACGGCTTTCTTACTTCTTCTTAAAACCGTTTTTTAATACAAAAGTTAAAATTTTTGTACTCAAAAGCTACTTTAAGAAACTAAGTGAGTACTCAACTTTAAGAAGACAATTGAAGCTGCTAAAGATGCAATTTCCTACACCAAACAATTACTTTGTAGTATAGCCAAAAGATAAGACGTCCTAAGTAATTTTTACTTGGTGAGTTGAAGGATTTTTGTACGCCCAATTTGATAGACGAATAGGAAACCTTGCATTATGTGTCTTTAAAAAGCTTGTCTCCAACATGTCAGTACACTAATATTGTTGTGAAAAAGGTCCATTTTCTGTCAATAATGTCTTCACTCTAATGGAAGATTTCAATTATTCTTACCAACTATAATACAATTATAAGAGTCGGGATAATGCGTTAAGCTTTAGCAAGCCATGTGACGATTGATGGCAACTCGAACATGTGGAAAATCACTGCTAATTTCAAGCTAGTAAAATTGTACAATTATAAGAGTTGACAAGGCCGAAGTTCCCTAGTGCGATAATCATCGAAAGAAGGAACAAAAGAAAAATAAATAAGCCAACTTGCTAGTAGGGTTGGGCCATAAGTGTCATAATATTTATGCTTGATCCTCTAAATACAGAAAAAAGAGTTGATGGGATCCAATCATTTGTACAAGGGTAGAGCACACAGGTTCATATCTCAATAATTATCCAATCATGATCTTCCACATATGGGAGTATATAGGATTCATCTATTAAGCACTACCTATAATGAAATTTTATTTTGAAAAGTAAAACTTATGGTCCACCCTGCCTATAGAGCGGGGTTATGAGTCCCATATTGGAGAAATTATTATGTGTGCGGAGACCGGACGCAGAACGCCGTCTAGAGACCAACCAAAATGCGCCATGTTAGCAGTACCGAGTGAAGAGGTGACTTGATACATTCTAGTTGGTCTCTAAATGGTGTTTGACGTCCGCACAGAATAATTAATCCAATCATTGGGTCTTCCCCAAATTTTTAGGATATAAACCCCAACCCTAATGCATTGCATGCTACAACAATCATATTAGCTGAAAGTTGACACTAACATAACACCTTGAGCTCAATTCCCTGTAACAAAGAAGACAAATTCAACAAGATCCATAACACGACTATATATTTGAATCTCAATCGATGTTTTTATTTCGTTTGATAGGAAATTTTATCTAGGGCACCCTAAATCTTAAACTTTTTTTTTTTTTTCTCTTTTGTGAAAGAAAACTCTTAATTTTGGAGGCCTCTAACTTGAATTTTTTTGAGAGGTTTTTGATACTAGAACTTCGTACTAATTGGCCTTCATTTCTGTTTGAGAGAGAGACTCCAATGGGATGAGTATTCGAAGTAATCTTTCATTCACAAGTAAAATTTTAATGGCTTATGTGAAGCACTTGACAAAAATGAACGAAAAATGAGAATTCAAATAATCAAGATAAGATTAATATGGAAAATAACCATCAGTTTGTGATTTCCTTAAGCATCTTGGATTTATTATACAATAAAGAAATATATAATGATATTATTTATTGAATTAAAATTATGGCGAATTAGAGAAATTTCTTCATCGGAGCATGTGATTAGAGAATATCTTGAATGAAACTAAATTTTTCTAAAATTATAATTGCATCAAGAATGTAGCATGAATCTGAGTGGGAGCTAAAGAAGTCATTAATGGTCAAATTGAGCCTGTTAAAACTGAGAATGTTAATGGTTAGTTTTTTTTTTTTTTTTTTTTTAACCTGATCTGAAATAATATAGCTGCATTGATTATATGTCTAATGGGTGGATTTTGTTGTCATATAGGTCATAGAGCACAAGCCCTATGATCATAAGGCTGATGTCTTCAGTTTTGGAATCGTGCTGTGGGAGCTATTAACGGGGAAGGTAATGTGTTCATGGCTTTCACGTCAATGAAAGTTTGGCTTTTGATTTATTGATTCGGATTAATGTGTCTTAGCTTCCTTATGAGTACCTGACACCTTTGCAAGCAGCAGTTGGTGTGGTTCAGAAGGTATGCTTTTCTTCTTTTTGTTCCTTATTTGGTGTAGAAAAGTTGGATATTTCTTGCATTTTAATCAGGCTTTGAAACTGTTTTCTTACGGCTTACAGCTTCTTAAGACAACTTTTAAGTATAAAAATTTTATTTTTTACACTAAAAAAATATTTGAAGTGGTGAAAAAGTCATCCCAAACAAAACTTAAATCAGTTTTTAGTTTAAGTTTTGTTTGGGATAATTTTATTACTGTTTTTTAAAGTAACTTTCTAGTATAAAAATTTGTATTTCAAATAATTTATTTTAAAAAGCAATAAGAAATTTGTTCCAAAGGAAATCTTACTCTTCAATCATTGTCACTGCAGGGTTTGAGACCAACCATTCCAAAGCGTACTTGTCCAAAGCTTGCTCAACTTCTCGAAATGTGCTGGCAACAAGATCCCGTACAAAGACCAAACTTCTCTGAGATTCTGGATATCCTTCAGCTAATTACCAAAGAGGTTTGAAATCTACTTTTTGGAAATAAAAATTTTCATTAATGATATTAAAATCTACCCTGATGGAAATTGTCAGATATTTTTTATGTAATTTTTTTTTCTAATAAATTATTAGTTTAATATATTTATCCGTATATTTCTAGTTGCCTTGTTTTGCTTGACCTATGGCAATTATTTCTAAGAAAGATTTTCTAAACAGTTGGGAGACGATGAGAACAGAAAAAAGGAGAAAACATCTGGAGGTTTCTTCTCAGCTTTGCGACATCATTAGAAAGCTTCAATTCTCTAATCTTTGAATCTCCTCAAGATCTGTTACATTATTTCTTTAATGACCTGCTCCTAAATTTTAACTGTTTGTAATCCATTCTCATTAATGCAATTTCATCTTTAAATTTTTTTGACACATTTTATATAGGACTATAAACAAATAAATGCATTAGATGAACAACTTTATATTTATTTTTATTAGTTTTTTAATATAATCGACAAGTTTGAAAAAAAAAATTTAAAACTCATCATATAAATAATTTAAACATTGGCTTGCTTATTTGTTATATTTGTAAATATGATAATTTATTATAAAACAAATAGTTCACTAAGAACGGGATAATTAAGAAAACAATGTGTTATATCAATGTTTATTAAAATTATTATATCAAATAAATTTAATAATTAAATTATGTTGAAAATATTAATACCAAACATATAATTAATTAGAGAATTGGTAAACAAATTTGAGCAAAATTTTAAAATTAAAATTTGATAATAAAATGAAGAAATATTGCACAAATATAATACTTGGTTCATTTTCTGTTCTGATGTAATTACTATTCCTGTTATTTCTGAGCTATTTTGCTTGTTGCTGAGTAATTTGAGCTGGTTATTTATAAGCGTTGGAAATTTCTACTACACAGTAGTCAATGCTGGAAAGGAATTTGTCAAATAATTTTGTAAAGTTTTTTTAATTATAAGGTTGTAGTTGAAGATATATATCTTTAATGATGTTATAATGATACACATTTATGAAAATTGTTAATATAATAATGTGAAGCAGAAGATTGGGAGATTATAATTAAGATAATATTTATTAATTTCATTTTATAATAAGATAATATTATATGATTTCATTATCAGTTCAAATTGTAAGGTCACTAAGAAATTTTAAGACCATTTACAATAATATATTGCTGTACAAAATTTTAAGATATGAAAAGATGCATATTCTTCACAATATATATGTGCATATAAAGTAGAATTCCATCATTTAAAGCTGGTTTCTTATTTAGGGTTCACTTGGGATAGCTTATTTTCTGCTTGGATTTTTTAAATCATAACGATAATTTCATTTCACATAGTTTCTTATAATTATTATTTTTTAAATTATATTAAGAAATTTTTTTGATAGAGCACTTACAAAAAAAAAATTACAATTTTATATACTTAATTATAATATTTTAGTTATATTTAAATATTGAAATAAAAGTTTGCCTAAATTTAATGAACTGAACATAAGCATAAAATTTACCCATTTACTTAAAAATCTGAGCCAACTAAAACTTGCGCTACAAAAAAGAACTGAACATAAACATGAAGACTATATTGAAGAAATTACCAGTGGAGGCAGATTTGAGAAGCATGAGACTGAGGTTCTTCTCACAGCAACCACGAATCACGAAGCTTCCGCTGAGATATTTCCATGATCTTAGATATAATCAGACTTTACAATCTTTGTAGCAATGTACTGGCTTAGGAAGTTAAATCCACGGAAGTACAGTGCCTCAATTTCCACTCTATGGCCCTTTTCAACCATTGCAGTAAGCTCTGCTCTATATGTTTCCTATACAAACAAATAGCATAATGTAAAATCTCACGTTTTTTAAATAAATATTTGGTATTTGATTTTAAGTAAATCAATTATAAATTATTTTTGTATGGATTTAGAATAGGCTTGAATGTTTTTCTCTGATGATATTATCTTTTTTGCTCAAATTAAATACTAGGGGTGTCAATTTCGGATCACGAGTCGGGACACTATTCGGGTCAACCCTAACCCGACCTGGTTTTTGCAAACATGTCAGTTTTACGGACCCGAACCAACCCGACATGATCCGAATAACCCTAAATCCTAAACAAAAAATTACTAGTTTCTGGTTCAAAAAACGGGTCAATCTCCGCTTTTCAGGTAAAAAACGGGCCAATCTCAAGTTGTCGGGTCAAAAATGGATTTTCAGGTCAAAATAGGTCAATTTCAGGTCAAATTGTTAACCCGAATCAGACCCGATTTTTAAAACGGGTTGAATTGTTGAACCCAAACCTGACCTATTTTTTGTTTGGGTTGACCCTAACCTAAAATTTTCGAGTTGGTTTCAAGTCAGATTTTTGGGTCATGTCAAATATTAACGCCCCTACTAAATACAGAAAAGATTTTCTATGTATGACATTATCTTTTTTTTTTTTTTTTAACAGGGTATCCACCCGCTACCACCCTAGAAATCTCCTGGCCCGCACTTGATTAGGCCCCACTTAAGAGGTTCAGCCGCTCGAGGGAATAGAACACGAGTTGGGGGTTCCCAAATATTATCTTTCAATATGATATATTCAAAGTTTCTCAAGAAGACTCGTGTACCTGCAATGTTTTTGATGACAATAAACTTTTAGCTATTTGCAGATCACGTGGTTTCAGATTTATGAATGCTGGCTGAGGTAATATCTGAAGGTCATCTTTGCGTAGCCCAAGCCACTTAATATTGCACGCTGGGAAGTGAGAAGTAACAAGAAAATAGTTGAGTAATCTAATATGTAATTGTCGTTAAGCAAGATTCATCAAGAGGAGCTACTACTTGCCATATCTATAAGACTCCAAGCCCATGGCAATGCTGCCATACTTATAGGTGGATAATATTGCTAATCCGGCTGGATTCCTGCATGAACATTTTATGAATATGCAATGCATCTGGAGAAGGTTGGATGATCCGAAGTTCAGAAAGCCTACCAATCTACTAAGCCCAAGATTGGCAGTTCAGAAAAAGTTTGGTTTAGTCGAAATAGGAGAAACCTGCTCGCAATTAATGAAAGTAATGAAGCAGATTAGTGCAGCTCAACAAATATAAAGCATGTGCATGAAGAATAAGAGAGTTTTGAAAAAGTAATAAGATTGGTATTTATAATGATTTAAATAGGCATGGAATTTGGAGAAAAAAATAGAACAATTGAAGTTAGGTTAGAGTGTAAACTAAAGAAACTCCCTAGTTAATTTGTAAAATTGGAGAAATTATTCTGTGCAGAGGTCGGACGCAACTCTACATCTGGAGGCGAATCAAGTGCAGCTAAGTCAGCAGTACCGAGTGGTATCGAGCAATACCGAGCTGCGGTACATAACGAAGGGTGACGTGGCGCATTCTGGTTGGTTTGTGTACGGGGTCCACACAGAATAATTTTTCTACACATAAATCGGGGCTTCCTTGTACAACATTTGTAGCTTAAAAAAAGGAAAGGAAACAGGAAAAAGGATTGCCATATGCTTGCATCAAATCCTTACTATCCCCCGTCTTATATTTGTGTGCATGCACATGAATGATAGAGAGGGAAAGAGAGACAAACAGAAAGCGTGAGAAAAGTTCAGATAGGTGTGGAGTGGCCGCCTAGATGCCCACCACCTCTTCAAATTCTATAAATTTTAACAACAAATTGGTCCTAGAGATAATTATCTCCTCCCTCCAAAATTCAACATAGTGCGAGTATATCCCCAAGTTGAACAAGAACTACTATGAGAATGAGCATTATAATGTGGCTATTGTTAGGATCCCAATATTGTTGGGTGATCCTCACTAACGGGTATATAGCCAACCCTAGAAGAAGTTGACATTTTTAATGTAGATTAACACAAACCAGTGAAGGATCAGGATGAACGATTGAAGGGCATTGTTCCTTATATGTGAAGAAGTAGATGCAGGCACCTTCAAGAAGATCATATAAGCGAAGTTAAACAGGGAAATTTGCGATACCCTTAGCATAGAAAATCTATGAGTTTATAGATTCTATTAATTCTGCACTTTGAACTTGAAGAGTTGAGGAGCTGACCACATGTTCCAACGACTATTGTGTGGGATCAATCCTTATTTAAAGATATAATTGCATCTCATCTCCCTTAGTAAATGAAGAATCATAACAGACATTGCAAATAGATTCAAAAAATCTACAGTTAAAACTCTTTTTATTCCCGCATTCCTCCATAGGTTTACAAGATTAAGAAATTCCATTGTCATTCCACTTGACGAACTAATCTTTTAATTTCAATATACTTACTATCTTACCAGATCTTAGAGAAATTAAGCTTTCAGAATCAGTCTTTCTATAATTTCAATCGAAGATTCTGATATGTTACAGCTTGCAAAGAAAAATGGAAGTCAATTTTTATTTTACCTTGTGGCGATGTCTGGATAACCCTTGGCTGTTATTAGAATGCATGGAACCAGATTGAACAGGCAATCTTCAGCTAATCTTTGGAAAATGGCATCCTGAATTGTTAAGAATAGTAATCAACTGATAATTTAAAAGCCAGAATGATAATTTAATTTGAAATTTTTATCATGGTTGAATACCTTCTCAACTACAATAATGTATCGAGCATCGGAACGAAATTCCAGTTTGCTTAATAGATTCAAGTCTCCACTAATAGCGTATCCAGCAGGTCCAAGCCCCGAACAATCAACAATATCCCCTTCTTGATTCTAAATACATGTTTATTGCAATAAAAATCACTGTCACAGAATTTACATAAAGAAATTGCAGCTTCTCTTATGCAAACTGATCGAGTTTTCTTTCTCATGAATTTCACTTCCATTTTTTAAGCACCGTGAAGAACATAATTTAGAATGTTAGAACAAGTTATTTTCATTTTTAAAATGTGAACAGTAACTCAGTAGACAATATAATTAAGCCAATATTGAGCGAAAATCACCTTTATTGACAAACGCCCAATGATTGTTCCTCTACTAGAAGCTATGATCCCAAGACTATTACGAGTGCAACGAAGCAAAGCAACAACATCTGCATGTGATGAACTGAAATCATGAAATGAAGGGATCGAATATACATACATCAAAGGAATGAACGCAGATGTGACAAACCTTGAACAGCCCTGTTAGCTTCTCTCTGTGAAGAAAAATAATTCGGAGAATCACAGAGCAGCTTATAGAAAAGCTCCCTCTGGGTTACCAGTTTTCCCTGACTCAGGATCTGAAAACACATCTCCATGACTTTCCACACTGAGGAAATATTAAGCTTATCAAACTTCAACATTCGTTATTTGAAGTAAATGAGATCTAATTAACCATACCTCTAATGAAGGCCTTAGCATGGCCAGCTCGCAAGAATGACCTACTGAAGAAAGAATGAGACAGGAAGACGGAGGAAACATCGCTAAGCAGCCCCCAACGAATATCACTGTTACTCGATTTCCTGCAAATCTACGAATGACAGATTGCAGAACTGAACATCAAACTTTAAAGAGGCAACGAGCAAATAACCAATTAGCTAGGACAGATTAAAGAGTGTTAACTTGTCGGAAGTATGGAGAAAATTTTATGCAGTGAAGTGGGAGGGATAAATCTCGATAAAAAACCCTAGCTAAGCTCCAGAGAAAATAGCGACCATGTCAATGGTGTGATAAAAATCAAATTAATGGTTAAAGGGTCCTCTAGAACCAATTAAACTAAATGAGGTTCAATCTGATCGTTAGTTCATGTTTCCGGGAGCTGTGATTGAATCGAGATCTCGACAACCATCCAATTCAGAGAGAATCAAGAAGTAGAGAGATAGACCAGTGGAAGAGAGGATATTGCAGGCGTTGGAGAAGACAACGCATTGAGAAACTTGATCACGGCCACCTCGATTCTTGCCCGAACCTTGAAGAACATTCAACAGCCCTACGTTAGGGAAGAAAGAGCATAGAGCCCCAAATCATCAAAAAGAGAGAGAGAGAGGAACCTGCGAAGGATCGAGGATTTGGGCAGAGCAGAGGCGCTGATCCGAAGAGAAGAGTGAGGATTTCGGGAAATCGGATTCCATTAAAGATTTAGCCCGGGAAAGCAATGGCCAGGAGGTATATATAAAAGTGAGAGAGAGAGAGAGAGAGAGAGAGAGAGAGAGAGAGATTTTCGCGCCAATTTGTTGGAAATGAGTTAATTAAATTTGAGCTCAAATTTAAATTTAATTTTATGAGAGTTAGAGAGAACACATTTAGTATGAAAAATAAAAAAATCATTTCAATTTAAATAATTATTATGATTAAATGATAATAACGGAAAAATAAAAGTGAAATTATAAATATAAAAAAACAACTGACATAAATAATTTTGCAATATAAATATTTAAATTTAGATATATTTATATTAATACTTTTAAATAATCATCCCTCATGAAAAATTATTTTGATTCAAATTTAATTTATTAGCTCCTCAAAATAAAATAAGAGTTATTTATTGAGCCAAATAGGAGTTGGCTATTAAATTTGATGAGATTAAAAAAATAAAAAAAAATATTTATAATATGCCAAGCCATCTACCCAAATCCAATCAACACGAACCGAACACGTTTGATAAATGGGTAAAAGTGTGAAACCAAACTCGACGAACTAGCATCCCGAATGACCCGAACCCTACTGGATAATCCATTTTGATTTAAAAAAAATTATATATATATATAAAAGATTAATTAATAAAAAATAAGACAATCGCTAAAAAATATTTAAGAAAAAATTAAGTTAAATGGATCATTTTGGGCCAAAATTAAGGTCAATCTAAATTCAATCCGTTTAATAAATGAGTTAGAATTTCGGGCCTTAACTTGACCTGTTTATTAAATTAGTCAACCGCAACCAAATTTTTCGGGACGGATTCAGATCGGTTAACATGCCAGGTTTTTTTTTTGACATCTCTACATCAAAAGATCAATGAGGTCAAAAGGGACCAAAGCTAAGCTTATATAAGAAACTAAATGCTTACATGTTAGGGGCCACTTAATTATTGAGTTTAGAAGGCTTGATGTTAGTCAAGTGAGTAATCGAGCTCGTCTACTAAATGCGCTTGAGTGGGAGCTCAGTCCGACTCGAAATATTAGTTCATCGAGCTACTTGATTTTAAAATATATTTTTTAAAATTTTTAATATATACTATTTTTTTAATAATTTTTTTAAGATGACAAAAAATCCTAGCTTCATAAACGAGTCGAGTTCGAGCTTTTCAATCAAACTGAGCTTGAGCTTGATTTTTATACGAGTCGAGTTCAAGCTCAGTTTGATAATGACACTATTCGACTCGACTCATTTATACTCCTATGTGGTATTACTCTTTAGTATTTTGTGTTGTGTAGTCTATAAACTTTGTATTTATAATGATTTAATTTGAATAAAATATTTTGTTAATATAATTATAATATTTATAATATACTTATTGGAGGATTAAGCATAACTGAATAAACGGAAATACTCTGCATAATGTACACTTGAATAAAAAAGTATTTAAAAAAAATAAATCTTATAAAAATATAAATTTTTTATTTATATGAATTAATAATTGAAACTTGAGATGCATAAATTTATTTCACAATTCTATCACTTAAATTTGGGGATAACAAATTTGTAAGAACATAACATATAATAAGTAAATTAATTAAAATTATCATAATATATTTTCCTTGTGATTTTAATCTTCAACTATCTCGCCCTCAAATTTTCAGCACGTATTTTATGAGTCAAAATATTTACTTATTATATTGCCAATAAAAAAATTAACATAACCTAATTTTCTTCAATTAAAAATGTATCTATTTATTTTTCATTTTTTCTACAATAATAAATAGATTAACAATTGCATTAAATTAGACGGTAAAAAACATGCAAATTGTTTACAAACTCAACTCATATTACAAAGCAGTTAAAAACCTTGTAAAAATATATATTTTTTTATATTATCTCTTCTGAGAAAAGTATTCATTATTTTTATAACCATATTATTAATTCATATAAAATTAAAAGCTATGAAATTGTATTAGCCAAATAATAAATATTTATAAGTAAATAATTAATAACAATAATTTTGAGATTGAGTGATAATTATATCTCAGTTATTTATTTTATATCAAGAGAAATATTCAAAAGTTAGGTTTAAGAATAATTTTAAAATTATTTTAATTTTTTGATATTATATAAATAAATATAAAAAATTAGATGTGAGATATGGAAAAAAATTGATAAGTTAGAAATTTTTGTTGGCGACAAGCTTTCCTTCATGAATGATTCCTCTTTTTACCGTCACCATTGAAGATGAAATATTAAAAAAATAGAGAAAATACATCAATAATCTCACATATAGTCAAGGTGTTAATTCAAAGCTTTATTTATTTTTTTTTCTTTAGTTTTTCTAATGGATTACTTGCTAACCTCTATAAGAGTGAAAAGAGAAACGGGCAAGAGGATGAACTGTAACAATTTCAGAGAGAAATCATATCAGAAAAATAGAAGAAGCAAATAAAAAAGAATAGGAGAAATAGTAGAAACATGCAAGTTGCATAATCCAACATTTAGAAAGGATCTAAACTTTTATACTAAATAACAATCCAACATTAGGAAAGAACTGGAGCAACAATGATAACTCTGTGTGAAAAGTTTACGAAAGGAGATGAGACAATCAAGTGAAGACTAGATAATTGCAATGTGAAGGCTGATGGAGAAAAATTATCGGAAGCAAACTTCTCAATTTGTCTCTCACGAGGGACTTCATAAGCAAGAGGAAGGAGTTTACGATAATTTTCAGTGTAAGACTTATATCAATATGAGAGAATAGGAATGGTGCATTTAGGAATCCCAAGGGTGGCCATGCAGTGGCCATGGAATGCATGGACAAGATTTTGTCATTTTTATTCAAATAGTGGACTATAAATGTGTATTTAATTAATATGAAGGAATACTAAGAAGTATTAAATAATTTAAATGATTTCTTCATTTATTTAGGAGATAAAAAGAGCTGAATACAAATGGATATTTAATTGAAGGAAGACTAGGAAGCATTAAAGAATTTAAAAGATTTCTTTCTTTTATTTATTTAAATGAAAATATTGCTTATATGAAAAATGATAATATATTAATTATTTTTAAAAATGATAAAATTAAAGACAAGGATTCTATTTGAATAATAAAAATTAAAGGCTAAGATTTTGTTTAGGAGTAAAACTCAAATGACTTTTATAAAAGTAGTATAGATGTAAAGATTTTTTTAATAAAATAATTAATTAAAACTTATACTTTAATGTTTTTATCAATAATTATTAAAAATATAAATTTTTAATAATTATTATTGAATGAATATTAATTAATAAATTATATTATTAATTGCTTTGATAAATATAGATAAAAAAATATAATGCAAATAAATATATTTATTAATTATATTTAAATCTCCCCTACGTCGCTCCTGAAAACTTCTAAGAAACGTACGCCGTTACGCCGCTCCTCAAAGTTCCGGCGAAAACATACGTAGTCATGGATCGGATGCACATGGCTCATGTTATCCCCATCATTTTAGTTAGGCTACGCTGTTAGGATTTCGTAAATCCTCTAAATCCGAATTTCGGAAGTTCTGAGGGGGCCTAAATCCTATTAAATTTCGTGTGATTGTTTGGCTATAGAGCGGATTTAACGAGCAGATTCTTTCTCTCGATCCAATATATTTTGTAAATCGGGTAAAAAATAGGATTTCAGAAATCCGGAATTCAGCACAAAAAGGTAAAATTTTTCGTCTACAATGACTTTCCATTTGCCGTAGGCCGTTTGGCTGGATTTTGCTCAAATCTACCTCAAATCCGGCCTACATCCTGCTACCAAACAGCCCCTTGATGTTTACAAGCATGACATATTAATTCTATAAAACCAATGTTTTCTCCCCTATAATTGACAACTCAATCTATCCTGAAGAAAATCTTGTTTTATAGAGAAATAAAAAATCAAGCTAATATTATTAGATCTAATTTTGAAGCCAAATACATATTAGTAGAGCATTTTGCTTGTGAAATGCTGTTGATAAAAACTCATAAAAATGAAGCTTGATTTCTTGATAATCAACCTATGCTTTGCGATAATCAAACAGTCATAGTAAAATAGATTATCATTTCATCACAGATAGCGTTCCATCAAAGGAGCATCACTTCTTGTCTCTAATAAAGAACAACTAACAGCAAAGACAACGGTTTGCTTGGTGAGTACGGATGCTTGATTCCCCTTGAGGGGCAGTGCCTCTTAAGTGGGGTCCAATCAAATGCGGGTGAGGAGGTTTTTGGGATGAGTGCTTGTTTTAGGTAGGGTTGTCAATATCTGACACGAACCGAAAACCCGACTTGAACCTACCTGAAAATTCCGGGTTCGGGTCAACCCGAACACGAAATGGGTCGGGTTCAACAAATCGACTCGTTTCAAAAACCGGGTCGGATTTGGGTTGACCCAGTAACCCAAAATTGACAGTTTCTGACCCGTTTTGACCCAAAACCCCGAGATTGACCCGTTTTTTACCTGAAAATAAGATAATAACCCTTTTTTTTTTACCCGAAAACTTGCAATTTTTTGTCAGTTCCGGGTCATTTGGGTTGTGTCGGTTTGACCCGGACCCAAAGCGGGTCGGCTTCGAGTCCGAAAAATCGACCCGTTTGCCGAAACAGGTCAGGTTCGGGTTGAGCCGAATAATGCCAGGTCAATTTCGAGTTCGACCCAAACCCGACCCATGATCCGAAATTGACAGCGCTAGTTTTAGGTCAGCCGAGAATTAGTCACGCCGCCAAACGCCCTTTCGGGGGTGACAGTGTGTGGATACCCCGTTCCAAAAAAAAAAAGAAAGAACTAACAAATGTCTCTACAAAGGCTCTGAGACAACTTCAATCCTCCAATCTTATGATCTATGTGCTGCAATATGTACCAAAAGGATATTATGTCACTAAAAGGATATTATGTCACTAATTATATTATTATTATACAAAACAATATCTTAATTGAGAATAAACCAATATTATTTATTACAAATTATATTATCTCAACATTCTTAATAAAACAACAGTAGGAGTCCTAAACATGCAACATACTCTACAATGAGGAAGGAATGTGTTTTAGCATTACATAACCTGAAAGGACCGCCTTATTTCTCTCCTTCACCTTTGTTTGATATATGACCCTACAAAAGTAAAGTTCTATAGTAAGAACATGTAGAGAAGAGAATTTGCCTAATAGATCTATATAGCCAAGAAAGGTTATTCTTCTTACTTTGGGCCTTCTATCCACATTTCTGTAATTAGAGACTCTCCTGGGAACACATGGAGAAGAAAGCGACCGAATATGCTCCTCACCGCCGTCGGGTCGCCATTGCAGATGGATCTGATAATGGCTCTGACGGCAAAGCCAAGGGTGCATAAACCATGAAGTATCGGTCGGTTAAACCTACATGCCAAGGGTATACAAGTCAACCCAAGTGAATCAGATAAACTTTGGGATGGCTTTTTTACTGCTTCTTGAAGCAGCTTTTTAGTATAAAAAATGAAAATTTTTGTACTAGAAAGTTGCTTCAAGAAGCAGTAAAAAAATTGTCCCAAACGTAGCCTTTGTTGATATCCTCATGGTCAATTTGATCACAACTCATGCATAAAAAGGATTTCTCAAATAGAAATATGGAAAAAATCTCTGAAGGTCACTTTAGAAGGGCCCAACAAACACAAAAGAGGATGAGAGGCGGAAGAGAAAAAAAAAATTGTAGTAACTATGCTGTAAACTATGCATAGACTCATTAAGGTTTCGTTTGGGGCAACTTTTAATGCTTCTTAAAGCAACTTTTTAGTACAAATATTAAAAATTTTAAACTAAAAAGCTGGTTTATGAACCAGTAAGAAAGCCGTCCCAAACAAAGCTTAAAAGATTGAAAAGTTAAGTGAATGATTAAACAGATTTCAAGGCCTTGGGTGTGTGCATTTTAATTCAGCACTTTTTGAAGAGTTCAATTTGATCTTTGAACTCATCAAATATGAACCAATATGGTCACATACCATCAATCTTTCATTTTTTTTTTTTTGGATGGAAATTGGTGTAGAGAAGCTTTCCATGAGAGTATTTTACACTGCTCACCCAGCAATTCTTGCAACCACGGGATCAGAGTGCAGAGGATTGTAATCACCGGAAAGCCTATAGAGCAAAGCCTGCATGATTAAGCAACTTGTCATCAATAGATGATAAGTGATTAGATTTAAAAAACATAGTTAAAACCAACTTTCCAAAACAATTATTAAGCAGTATAAGCACTAAAAATACAGTAAAAAACCATCAAACTGCTATCTTGATTACTAGGGGGTAACTGAGCCGAGCCAGCTCGTGAACCTGCTCGAACTCGGCTCAATAACGAGCTTGCAATTCAAGCTTATCGAGCCACGATCTTGAGCTCGAGCTTAAACTCGAGCTCGTCTGTTAAACGAGTTCGAACTTGACGAGGCTCAACTCGCAAGCTCGCAAATTGGCTCGAATCCATGTAAGGATTTTTTTTTTAATAATTAAAGTAGAATATTACGCAAAGAAATTTGAGGAAGTGCGACAGATGCAGCATGCCTGAGATTGATGTGTCTGGTCTTCATATATCGCAAATGGTTCATTTTTGGGAACTGAAGAAGGAGAAACTTGACCGGCAGGATAGTTTGCATACGAATATGGCTTTGAGGACTTTGAGAAACCACCAGAACCACGCAGGTAAATGGTGCTTCTGCTTGGAAAGGCGCTCTGTAAGGGCATATAGCCATATACAAACAAAAAATTCTGAACACAAAGGATATAAACTTTGAGCGGACCTGTTCATGCATAGAGCTTCACCAGATTCTTCTATATAACTCGTGGTTTCAATTTCAATAATAGCTGCTTTGCCTGATAAAAGAATGAAATGCATTAATTCCCTTTACCGCTACAGCAACTGGATGAGTAAGAGAATGGAAAAAATGGAAAAGTCAAAGCAAGCATATAATCAGGATTTAGAATTCTACAGTTAGATGAGTATCAATAAATGTTCACTTGGCTATAACAGCAGACAAAATTTGATTACAATAATTATTATTAATCTTATCCCAACTATTTGTAGTCGGCCTTATGAATCCTCATTCTCAACTTCAAAGCTCAACTCCAAAGTTCGTGATCGACCTACTTTCCCCTCTCGATGCGAAAATTGACCTCTCAAAGCCCAATGAGGAGACGACTGCCGAAGCTCTCCAAATAAACACTAAATAATCAAATATAATGAAAATGAATCCTCCAAATAAATAATTGTTAACAATAATTCTATAAGTTTATTACATAACGAGACATCATTAACAAAAGAATTTTCAAATAATATATAATTTCAATTTTTATGCTATGATTTTATCTTTCATTTGTTTAAATTGTGCAAATACATATTTTATGTATATTTTTATTTGTATTGCGCAATTTGCACTAAAAAATAATGAGCAGTACTATAACTTATATTTCATGAAATTTTGAAGGTCCTACATTTTACATCAAATTGCTACACTACTTATAATCTTTTGTTCGTTTCTATCCCTAATACAAGTTGTTAGAATTTTTAATTTGTAGGCTCACTTTTGAATATCATCTTCAATTTACATATATATTTCATTTTAATTTTATATCAAATTTTAAGCTATTTATTATATAATTTACACTTTACAATTTAACTATTATTATTGAAACTATCATTCATTTTGTTAAAATTATTAGCTGATGTTTATTTAAATTTAATTAATGAAATGGTTATTGTATACACATAATATACAATTAATGAGCACCATAGTTAATAAAAGTGTTGTTTTGCTTTGCGCAAGACGGATTGAAGCAAAAAGGAATCCTTGATATCACATTGATCTTAGTACTTAAAACTTATTGGATCTGCCTTTTTTTTTTTTCTTCCAAGTTTTTCTATATTCATTTTGTCCATGCACCTTATTAGTGCATTCTGCCCTCTATCATGCCCAAAAAAACTAAGTCAATTTTCCTTACTTTATCTTTAATAAGTGTTACTCCTAGTCTTTAATATAATAATTTTTCCCATCTATTCATCTTAGTTTTACTACATATGCACCTTAATGAAGTCTCATTTCGACCTTTTCAACACTCTTTTCTTTTAAATGCTAATTAAAAAATGCCATTGTTTGATACAAGAACATAAGGCTTGAAAAATGTTGCCAGTAGATCTCAACCAATTTGAAGAAGCAAAGTCGCATACACACCTTTGTCATGCAAGCCAGCAACGGTTACTTTATTCTTAACCTGGATAAAGAGAAGCAACTTATAAATATTCCATGAAAATTAATGACGTAGTCAGAGCAAGTACTCAATATCAGTAAAGAAAAGAATCATCAAAGCTGGGTTTTTTCTTAAAGATGACAATGGCGTTGCTAAATGAATTTTGAGTGCCGGTGGGATTTACTGATCGGCAAACTACACCAAGAAAAACATGAGAAACCGTAAGAATCAAACACAAAACAGAAAAAAAAAAAAAAACGCTAGCCAAGGGGAAAGGGGGGTAAAAGAAGAAATGGATAGTGAGAAACAACCATATGAGATTCACGTATAAAGTAAAACAAAGCATGCTAGTATATGTTACACAAAATGATAGGAGTAGGGGGATCTTCAAGAAGCAAGTTAATCATAAGTAGGAATTTAAAAATTATAAAAACTTTCTTGTTTTCTTCTGAAAACAACATATAGAATATTAATTTATGAAATAAACAGAAAAAGAACCATTTGAACCAAGCAATAACAACTAACGAATGCCTTTAAAAAAGTAATATGATAAAAGAAAACAAAAACTGAAGCTGGCCTCGATCAACTATGATGCTTTTCCCTAAACAGGAATATAGAAGGTTAGAATTCTTACAGAGCAACTAGAAGGAAAAGGCTTGTAGATTTCTATGTATTGCTGGCCATGCAATAGTAGCTTGGGGTCAAACCTAGAAAGAGACAGATAACAGTAAATGTTCTGGAAAGTAAAACAAAAAGATTAAAATAGACAAGTAAAAATTTTAAAAGCTTGGATTATGTTAGATGAACTTGGAGGAATATATATTGTATAGAAGTTGTTGCAAAATGGAATGTGCTTACTCCAAACCAGGCACATCTGCAAGAATGAAACCTTTACTGTTTTTAAATGGAAACAAAGCAGCAAAAGTAGGCAAAACCTGCACAAACATGTTATCAAACAAAGCATCAGATATTTACAGCACCATAAAGCTACAAGTCATCATCAGAATGAATAACTCATTCTACAATTAGGGTTGGCTTCAGATACCACAAAGTACAATTGCAATGAAGATCCATAACATAGAATAATCAGCCATAAAGTGAAGGGGCTCGATGAAACATGAACTTAGTTGATAAGTGTTGGAATAAGAAAACAAACTTCGATGAAAGTGAATAAAGAAGACAATGGATAAGTATATTAGTTGGCTATGTATTCTCTACTTTTATCCAGTCACTGCAACAAAAATCTACATTAAACTTTCAACAGTTCACCTAGAACATACTATAGGTTTGGAACTCTTGAGCTGTTACAAAAGCCTAAGCATCCATAAATGCACCAATTTATAAATTAAAGGATTATGAAGATGCGTGGAAATTAACATCAAATCCTTTGACTTAATGAAGCAACACATCATGAGAGACCATTAAGCCATCATCGTAAAAATCAATGTCCGATCAAATACAAGAGTAGAAAAGATGTTAATAGTTTTTAGTTTAAAAAGTTTATTTCTTCAATAATTTGAATTAGATTTATTGTTTTATTTCAAATAAATGTCAGGGATATTATCTCATTGTTCAAGCCATTCTAGTCATATAACTAGCCCTTGTATCTATTTTATGACTTGATGAATTGATGATTGCAAGTTTCCCCCTTAAGAATTGTGTCCAGCCCTTGATGGGTCTTCGGGTTATCATACTTGCCTGTTAGTGTGAGAGCGTGAGAAATTTGGGCGGCGAGACAGTTGGTCTTTGTTCCTTATAATTTCACAGTTATTCCCCTCCTCTTCCCAACCATTGCAACTCTTCCCCTTTGATGCAAGCATCCTAAGGCATATAATTTTCGTAATGAAAATTTAACATGGGATGACAAAAACAAACAAAAAAAATCAAATTCACGCTCCACCAACTTGTAATTTAGGCAAAATTCATCATTTTAATCAGAAAACATTCAAATGGGAATGCTCAATGTGATGATGGTCTAAAAATCAAACGACAAGTAGAGAATGTTCATTGTGTTCACAAGTTTGAACTCGGGGTGCCCCAAAGATAGCAGTCGACTTTCTTTTCATCATTTTCTCTATACATAATCTTGCTACCATCAAATCAAAATGGACCATGCAAATGGTGAGAAGATGGAACTCATCACTACTGATGGTTTATATTGTTGTAATACTTTATGTTTTTTTATTTAAAAAATACAGATGCAACTCATTAGAGAATGATGGCTTATCTTTCCAAAGAATATTAGGGGACGAACAGTGAAGTATATATTGATGGCTTGTGATGATGGGTGTAATGAGACCTCATTACTTGAAGCACCAATTCAAGATGCCCTAATCCTAGGAAAACAAAATATTTAATACATACAATTCAGAAGGAACTCTCTAAACAATCCCTACATTCAAATTTCCCTCATAACTCCCTCAAAAATCCTTCCTAAATTGCTCCGTGAGATTTGCGGTTCGGTCGATAGCACAAACAGGCGGAAAATGTCTGCCTGCTTCGCGTGATCTGGTCCATATGGGGACGGCTGGACCAGTCCAATGTATCGGTCTAACATAAGCTTCTTTGATGAATCCCGTCTCCAAAAGCTTTTAAACTTCACAACAAGTAGGTTTAGCTAACATTGCAGTGACTGGCATAATTTTTGTTTAATCGGTCTAATGTTCTTGTTAGCATTTAGCTTATGTCAAGTGAGATTGATGTCGACACCAGGCCTCTTAGTTGTCGACCAAGCAAAGGCTTCAATGTTCTCTTAAAGAGTTCTAATCAACCTGTCCTTGCGTGCTTCATCAAAAGAAGAGCTGAGCAAAAAATTCAAATTTGATCTGAACAAATTGGCACTTCTACATCAAATGTCTGAAGTTTAGATCCTCTCAAAGCCTCGAGTTGAAGAACTTCCTCCGGAACAACCCCCATAGTTGTTGGATAACATGCCCTTGACTGTAACAATTCTCCTCACACTATCATTACTAGGCTACCAATCGAAAACTTCACAACGACATAACAAGTGAAGACTATGATTCTAAAAGTATATAGGAGAGATCAGTCGAATATAGCATCATAAGTTGTCAGAGTGTCAATTATGATAAAGTCGTTCATTGCAATGAATTATCTTTCGCCTTCTCCCCTAGTGATCGACAAAGCAATAATTCCCTTAGTTTCTCTCTATTCTCCTAAAAATACAAGAGAAGATATGTATTTTGCGTCAAGCGAGAAGCGTTCATATTCATCTTTTTCAATTATGCTTTTAAAAATAATGTTGCTCAAGCTCTCCGTATTGATCAAAATACTTACGATTTGATAATTCGTGATCAACATCATAAAAATAATTGCATCATTATAAGGATTTCCATTCAATGGTCAGTCTATCTGAGTGAACGTGATAGGCACTGTAACAACCACTATTATAGGAATAAGTCCACCAAAAGTGATCCAAACCAACCCGGTGAGAATTTTATATTTGCCCTCATAAATGTTTGTGGAATTTAAGTTTTTTAATGTTTATTTAAGTCTAGAATGCCTGA
Source organism: Dendrobium officinale (assembly GCA_019514585.1). NCBI lineage: Eukaryota > Viridiplantae > Streptophyta > Magnoliopsida > Asparagales > Orchidaceae > Dendrobium > Dendrobium officinale. The sequence goes on along the minus strand of CM033690.1, from coordinate 2,073,201 downwards.
GACCGGAGTAGAAAGGGTAGTAAAAATGTTCCTTTGGAGGGCTGCGACGTTTTACATAGCAACGTTGTCCTCTCTGTTTGGGAGCGTAGCGACACTAGAGAAGGAGGATGCAGCATCGAGCTCTTTGTCTGAAGCATATAGAGTATTTAGATAGAGCATTGTGACATTGGGTAAAAATTTTTATATTTTTTATATAAATATCTAAAAGTATTAGTTGTTGCACCATTTCCACCCCATTCACCAGGAAGATTGAGAAAGAGGATGGAGGAGAAGAGAAAGAAAGAAGAGAGAGAGAGAGAGAGAGAGAGAGAGAGAGAGAGAAACTTAGGGTTTGGTGGCCACAGAGCTGGATTCATCAATCAGCCCAATTAAGAGAATTGCTCATATCAAGATAGACTCTCAATACCTTGGTTCTAATTTCAATTTTGACTTTTATGCTGGTATTTTTAGGATTTTAAATGATTTTGTGAAATTTGATAAACTTTCTATTATGTAAATTTTGATATGTCGTAGAATGAGTAATGCTGAGCATTTTGACTGACAAAATTTTCTTAAGTTGGTTTTGAATGTGTGAATTTTCGCATATTTTACTATTGATGTTGAATTTGAAAGAAAATGTTGTTGAACAATAAAAGACCCAAAATGATATTATGAACATTCCCCGTGAATGATTTTCTGAAATGCTTCTGTTGGAGGTTTATATATTTTATCCCATGTATACTACTAAAATTATCATACATATATCACTTTACGCATTCATGTATTATATTATATGTCATTTATACATGTTAAAAATATTAATGTTATGTTCATATGATGTGTAGCATGTTCACATGGCGGACATGATGAATGTGGGAGATGTTCAAATGCACAACAAGTTAAGTTACAAGGTCTCTTATATGTACATATTTATGTTTCTTATGTCGATCTTGTACAAATGTGAGATGATCAAGGGCGGTTAAGGGGAAGTGGAGTCATAAAGAGAATAAGACATTTCTCCATTTGTCCTGTATGGATGAGAGGCTAAGTAGAGGTATAAGTGAAATTGGAGTTATAAGCATGCATCAAGACATGTGCATATCATGTTTCATGCATTGCAATATAAGTTAATCAAGTAATGTATATTGATACTCATGTTCAATTTCAAGTCACATTCAAATTAATGTTTCTGATGTAAATTTTCAAGATCAAGTAATGTTTAAGTTCAAGAGATATTCTAGTTGATGTACTTGATAAATATATTCAAATTCAGGTAATGTGTGTGTTATCCTTCTGATAAAGTTAACTGTATAAGTGCAAGTTTATGTTACTATCTTATAATCATTAAAGTTTCCCTCTTATACCCATAAATGTTATCTGATTAAACTATGGAACCTTCTCTCTTTTTTTTTTGCGTACATATATTACTACAAATTTGGGCTTTGATTTCTCAAATAGGAGTTACGTAGCCTAAATCCTATATGTTTTGAGCTTGCTGAAATGTGCTGGATAAATATATACAATTCTTTTGGAATGTAATATGAATGTTAATTATATCCTAATTTATAAGATTTTGAATATTTAGCGGTTCTAATATGTATAAGTTTTGATGATGAGATAATTAGGGTTAAGTGCAATTCTTCTGTTAGACCCTGACGCATGACAATCACCACTTGAACAACTAGAGCCCTTTTATGTAGAGGCCGAGTTCACCTATCTAGATTAAAGTCATTTGAGGCAAGCTCGCCAAGATACATCTTTTCCAGATCCACCAAGAATGGCTGCTATAACCCTATTTTAATGGAACTCAGCAAATATTTAAATACCATTCCAAATGATAATTTAATGAATGTTCATAAAACTATACAATGATTAAGATTCACAATGCAATAAGAAAACTAAGATTATAGCATACTTGACTAAATCTAAATCATATGTGCAAACCAACATAAGTAGATGAAAAAAACAAAGATAAAAAAAAAACACCAAATAAAAAACATAAGTAGATGAAAAGAGCAAAAATAAAAAAGACCAAATAAAAATCTAGGCCTCCCTAAAAAAATTGTAGTTACAACTTGGACTTCACATCTACACTCAAATAATTTGCATCCATCCAGCACACAAATTTGAGCGAAATTTGAAATTTCATCTTGTAATAAACTGAAATTTTACATACCCAAGAGTCCTATTAATGATCATAATAGACCTAAAATTGATATTTTTTCAGAATCCAAGAATTGGGCTCAGACAACATTCATTAACTCAATAAATTCTGACTTCTAGGAGAAACAAGTAGTCTCAGCTGCAAAACAGATCAACTCCAGCTACAGTACCAAAAACAACAAGAAGTATCAATTTCTTCCCTCATTGATATCGAGTTTTCAAGAAGTATCAATTTCTCCACAATAAATTATTGTAGCTCTCGTGTCATGGTTTTCATAAAAATGTCCTCAATATGTCCCGAAGAGAAATAATACAAAAGCTTACCGAAGTTTGTAAAAGCCAAACTCAATAAGTTTTTGTGCGATTATGATAAACAGTATTAGCTGCAGTTCCAATGACACTATATGATTCGAGTTGCTACAACTATACAAATTAGAAATGAAGGTCAACATCAAATCTAGGATTATTTGCAACTTCTCCAAAATGGCCAAAACTGATCAAAAGGGAAGAATTGTGTATCAAAGAATCAAAAAGAATAATATAATCACTTAAGCAACCGCAAACTGTATCAATAACTGCCGGTATATGAGCAAAATGAATTCACAGATCTTAAATAATCATTCAACTATGTAAAATCCTCTCCATGGTATCACTCTTTCTTCCCCAAACCAACATATTAAACAGCTCATGATCATACAGTTAGGAAAAATGAAGGATCCGTACTTCAATGGATCGCTGACCATCCCGATGGTAAACGTACTTGAGCTCTTTCTCGTCAACCGCATCCCCTGCACAAGCTCCAACGCCTAGAGCATAAATCGCAGCATCTCTGTCCCCAATTTCCACAAACCAAAAATAAAAAAAAATTATACAAAACAAATGGAGGAAACACGATCGCTGACCAGTACTGACCTTTCACTGTACGAGAAACTCTCCTGCAGAAAAAAATAAAGTTATTTAACCATCGTGTTCTTTAGAACCTATGGTGAAGTAGTAAGGGGTAAAAGAGAGAATACTTCGAGGAATTTGTGGGAGATGACGAGCTCGGGATCGATGCGAGCCGCAGAGCTTGAACTTGCCATGGCTTTCAGTGATATTGAATCCCTAGCTTCTGCTGCAAGGTGGAGACGGGAAGGAGGCGAAGGCGGGGACAAGATGTAATAACTAATAAGTCTCGTAAAAAAATTTGATTTAAATATTAAAATTATATAAAAATAAATATAATTATTTAAACATTAAATTACTTTTAAAATAAATATTAATTTTATAAATATATAAAAAATACATGATATGCATATAAATTCTTTTTAAAAAATATGTGGGACCTATGTGAGATTTAACTTAGAACAATTCATATTTTCAAAACTTATAATTTCTTATTTACAAAATTAACACTATGTTATCATATCTCTTCCAACAATATCACGAAAATCTCCACCCAAAATCTTAAAAGCCTCAAAAATGAAGAACGATAACTTATCATTGCGAAAATACATAAATGGAATTGATTGTATTCATGAGAAATAAATATGATTAAGGGTCTTTTTTTAATAGCTTTTAGCTACTTTATTTTTCATACAGCGGTCATAATTTTATTTGACAATTATTTTCTTGTTATTTATTCAGTTTTTCAAAAAATTTTATAATAAAAAATTATTTTTTACAATCATAATTGTTAAGTTATTTATCTCACATCAACTATTTTTGGGACATTTAGGCCAATTAAGATAAATTTATACATATATAATACATACATAAGACTCGAATATAATATCTCTTGGTTGATAATTCATACATAAGACTCGAACCTAATATATCTTGGTTGATAGCCAAAGCTTCCAACTAACAGACTAAGATGAATTTGTCTCGCATCAATTTTATAACAAACTTTATAAAATATTATAGTCGTCACAGATAAATCCTATGTGAGATTTAAGTCAGATTGAATGTGTGAGAAATTATTTTGTGAGGTCATCGAACGGTTTAAAGGAGAATCAGAATGAGCCACGTCACCCGGTATTAAGCAATATACAGCAATAATACACAACAAAAAATGTCTTGACGTGCTCTCATTCGCATCTGGACACTATTCGGTGACCGCACAAAATATTATTATTATTATTTTTTTTTTGAAAGAGAAAGATAGCTATTGTGTAATAGAAGTTGAGCAAAAATGTTATTTTTGTGATGTTTTTTTAAAGAATTAATATTATGAGACTAAATATGAAAATAAAATATAAAGTTCCTCTGATATTTCAGTACTTGTGATGCAAGAAACCCACCTACTGGTTACTCTCTTCACAGCTTCGGATCGTCTTCGTATATTCGAGTCGGAGCAAGCCAAGAAGGCAGCTTTGGATTGGCATTTGTTGGAGAACGATGAGCAGCATAGGCACGGGGTATGATCTTTCCGTCACCACTTTCTCCCCCGACGGTAGGGTTTTTCAGATCGAGTACGCTGCCAAAGCTGTTGACCAGAGTGGGTAAAAGTTTTCGTCTTTGCTCTACTGCGCTCGCACTTCTCTTAATGGCTGGCGGATTGTTAAGATAAACTTGTTTATTGTTTGCTTATAGTTCTTATTTTCTGTCAGGACTGTTATCGCTATCAAGTGTAAGGATGGTATTGTAATGGTGAGAAATTTGTGATCTGAGGTTATTTTTCTGCTCCGTATTGTGCATTTCGCTGCTTATTTTTGTGACCGTACTCTTTGATTGGTGGGTTTTAGGGCGTGGAGAAGCTGATTAATTCGAAGATGATGTTGGGGGGATCAAATCGGAGGATCCACTCTGTTCACCGGCATTCTGGCATGGTAATCATCTCGAATCTTTTTTTTGGGTCCCGTAAGATTTCTGCAGTTTTTTTCTGGATGAATTATGCCCCAAATCTTAATTTTTTTTTTCTATGGCACCAAAATCTTGGGAAGGTCGTTGTAATCCAACTTGAACTGGGGTTTTTCTTGAGCTCTCTGCTATGGAAAGGCTAATTAGAATTTGATTTGTACTAGTTTTCCAATCAAATTATTGAGGGTTAGGTTGAGCTTAAGTTTGCCCAAGTCAGCTAATCCTGCCAAACATTTTGGGGGCCATATAGTTAAGTCCTGCTTTTTTCCATTTAGGCTAAACATATCCTCCACCGTTTAATCAAAATAAAATTATTTAAACATAATTAACCATTTAATTAATCACTAAGAAATAGTAGTCGAGCTAAACATTTAGGATTTGCAATTTAATCTGAGTGAATAAATCTCTTTCTTTTTTCATAGATACTTGCAAAGGATAATCAAAGTGAGTATTGGTGTGAGTATTTTTTGTAGATAATATATTATAATTTGGCAAGACATCCACTGAAATAAATAAAAAAGCTAGAACAATGGAGAAAATGTTTAGAAAGTAAATGACTTAGAATTAGTGGGATAATGATTGAGTACATAATATATTGTTTTAGTAGTGTAATACTGACAATTATCATTCAAAATTATTATAAGATAAGTTGATAGTTAGTTATGATAGCCTTGAGTAAATAATGATATAACTTTTAGAGTTAATGGTAAAAGGTTAAATTAAAAAAAAAAATATTTGGATTATTATGCACTAAGAGGATATCTTATAGACTTAAAAGGTAAACTTTATAAAGGGCTGAGATTTTGATTAACAAAGAACATGGAGTAATCTGTTTTTCTTCTTCCCTGTTTCTCTTCTACTTCTTTATTGTAGTTGGTTTATGTTCTTCACTTTTGCTCACAGCCTTGAATTATTTTCCCTAAAATCATTTGTCTTTTGATTTATTTCTTGCCTTTATGCTTGTTACATTTCATTTTAATATATACTTTCTTATAGTTCATCAAATTATATAGAAGATCATCATCTTACTTCTCTTCTAGCTGTGTCGTCTGAAATCTTTGATATTTGTCTTGAAATTTGATTTTCTTGGTTGTTTTGTGATTAATCTTTCCACAGTTTTCCCTCTGCCCTCAAATGCGAATCGAAAATTGCAAATTATAAACTTCCGGACCCTTGGATAAAAATAAAGGAAATACACAGTTTAGCTGATCCAATTATTGAATTCTTTCTTTTGATTTGTTGTTCTACGGATCAATTTAATTTGATAGCCAGTAGTGTTCTTATAGTTCAGATCATCAATTTTGAACTTCTTGATGCAATTGGAATTTAGCAAATGATATATGTGTATGCTAATCGCCTTTAGCATACTTTAGTTACATACTTTATTTCAACCAAGGTTGCGCTGAGTAGGTGACTAGAAGTCATACTGAAGGTTAAAAGATCCCCTTAATGGTCTTGGCTGTTATTTTTAATTTGCGGTATATGCATGGAATGTGGTCGGCGTTAGCTTGCAGCCTCCCGCTGCTTCAGCCAAATCTACTAAATCCTAGTCGGGTCGGGTCAACCCGGCAACTCGCACGTGTCGGGTCCAGGTTGAAATGTCCGACCTGTTTGCAAAAACGGGTTGTGTTGGGGTTAACCCGTTTAGATCTGGGTCAACTCGGGTTCAACCCTAACCCAACCCGTCGACCTGAATTGACACCCCTACTTGAACCGGATAGTTTGTGATTCTTGATTAAAGGTTTTTTATCAACTCCTGACCTGTTAACATTGCCATTGGAAAATATTTTTGATATACTATAGAAGCTATAACTTGAATTCTAATAGAATATTATTGTTCATTCTTTGCTTTAAAACTGAAGAAACCTATTTTTCCAGTACACGCTGTCAATATTTCCTACCACCTAATAAACTATTTAACTTACTACCATTGAGTTTCCATACATGCATATTTAACTTGAGTTATATTTTGGCTATGAACTTAAATTCAGGCATTTGCTGGATTCGTAGCAGATGCTAGACAAATAATTTCCAGAGCGAAGTCTGAAGCAACAAACTATGAACGGTTTGTATCTTCATTTTATGATCATAGATTTTGCTTTATCTATCTTGAATGATAAGTACAACTATTTGTGCCCTTTCTGAGTATAAGAAAAACTGCCTGAAAGTATTTCATGAACAGAATATATGGTGAACCTATTCCTGTGAAAGAACTTGCTGATCGTGTTGCCAGCTATGTTCATCTTTGCACACTTTATTGGTGGCTGAGGTACTAATTTTATTTCAGACACATTGATTGATTTGATTTGATTTGCTTGCTTAGATAATTATTAGTTTTAGTGCTGGAAGAATTGAAGTAGTGTGTGTTATGTTGTTTCAGACCATTTGGTTGTGGTGTAATTCTCTGCGGATATGATAGAGATGGACCCCAGCTATATATGGTCGAACCATCGGGTGTTTCGTATGTGAGTTTATTCCAATATTCATTATGAAATATTTTGGTTAATTCCTTGAATTTAGTTCTTTTTGCAAGTGATAGGAAATACTTGAGTTCGCAAGTAACCCTAAAGGGAAATACTTGAGTTCTCAAGCAACCTTAGCAATAATTGGTGAAAACAGCGAAAAAACCTCAATATCTCCGATGAAAACAATCCAAAAATAGTAGATTGTATTATAGGAATCAAACCAAAAGCAAAAACAAACAAAGATACAATTGATCCTCAATTCGAGAGGAAGATCGTTCTCTTCCAATCTCTAGACGATGAATCTAGAGCCCAAAACCACAAAGAGAACTCCAAGAGAAACAATAAGCATGCATGTCCTAATTCTCCTAATCTCTTCTTATTTAAAGCAATCCTCCTCTAACCCTAGCTTCCACCCCTCCTCTTAATGGCTCCTTAATCCCTATGGGCCCCACCTGCGTATTGGCAACTAATTCAAAAGAGGCGGACCTGCCTTAGTCCGTCTCTTATAGGTGTGAACTGGCCCCTTGCCCAGGGCCAGTTGAACCGATCTAACAGCAAGCAAGGTGGCTTTTAAGTTACTTGTAATTTTAAGTATAGCGTGCAATTTACGCATTATACCTTTACAATGTGCAGAGATATTTTGGTGCTGCAATTGGGAAGGGTAAGCAGGCTGCCAAAACGTAAGTTTGTTGATATCTTCTTAAGCTTATCTAATTTCAGGTTAGTAAGTGTCCCACATATGGTTGTTATATGCATTTTTTATTTTGTGAGGAGATTTGTGTCTTCTTCTAAGTGTCCATAGCATCTATATCTATATGTTTGGCTTTGTTAGGTCATAGCTGACAAAATTGGTTATATTTTCAAATTTTTATGGTTCTTGGTTTGTTTCTCACAAAAATATATTGGTGTGCATAGGTTATTTATCAAAATGTTACAAGAATATTGACTTAAAATGACTGGTAAATTATAGGAGTTTCAATAGATTATTAGCCAGAAGATTAACTGACTAACGGCTCCAAACAACATTTTATGTAGTACTTACTTATCTTTCATTGAAATCGATCAAATTTGCTGAAAAGTGGGTTTGGAAACATTACTCAAAGGAAGGTTTAATAACTACTCATCATAAAGATCCTGAGAAATAACATGTATTTTTGCACCATGAGATTTGTTTATATGTTTTTTAGGGTACTAACTTGTCCTATGCTTTATATATATTTTTTAGTTTTTTGAATTGTTGTTAATGTATATTAAAGGTTTGTTTGAGATAATTTTCTTAATCATTTCTAAAGCAGTGTTTTAGTTAAAAAAATTCTTGAATTAGAATCTTTTGTACTAAAAAATTGTTTTAGAAAGTAAGGAGAAAGCCTTCCCAAACAAGCCTAAAACTTTATCCAAAATTTTAACTAATTTTTGATCTTATGCCTAAACTAAAACTAATTGCTGGTATCAATGATACTGACGAATCTGTAGGAGCCAAAGCCGCTAGAGAAAAGGAAAACTGTTTTTTTTTTTTTTTGTGAAATCCTGGTTTCCATGAACCCATTAAAAGGTTTAGTCTTGTAGACGAAACCATAGACACTGCATTTACTTAGAATAACTTTATCCACTAAATCCTGATGTGAGTAAGGCTTCGTTTGGGACGGCTTTCCTCCTGCTTCTTAAAGCGGCTTTCTATTATAAAAATTTAAAATTTTTAACTAGAAAGTCACTTTAAGAAGCAGTTAGAAAGCCGCACCAAAGGAAGCCTAATTCTTATATAGTTTGGTATTTATTTCATGTCAGTTTCTGACATACACCATATGCTAGATGGTTTCTTTACTCGTTTTCCATTTAAATCATCACATGCAGGTGATCATATCTAGTTGTTACTGCTCTTATCATCTTTCTGGTTTTTGACAGAGAAATTGAGAAATTGAAGCTTTCTGAACTAACATGCAGGCAAGGGATCATTGAAGTTGCCAAGATGTGAGTAATTCACTTAATTCTAGAAAATGTTTTTTAATCAAGCATGTTCTTCTCTTACATTGATTTTAGGGGTAACGGACATTTTTTTAAACCATCGTTTCAAACATTGATTAAGGTTTCATTTGGGACAGCTTTCTTACTGTTTTTTTTTTACTAGAAAAATTTTAATTTTTTAACTAAAAAGTTGTTTTAAGAAACAGTAATAAAACCGTTCCAAACAAAACCTAACTTAATTCTAGAAAATTAGACAAGGAAGTGCGGCAGTACAGCAGGAAGAATGGGATTTTTTCAGTAGTAGTATTTGAGGGTTCAAGAGCTGTCTTTGGAAGGATAAAATTAAGCTTTTTGGATGGTATTTGGAGGGGAGTTTGTATGGGTTTAAGGAGGTCTACAGAGCCAGTTTCAGCAATAAACAGAATGGGGCTCTTTTTTTTTTGCCTTGGGATAGTGTAAGAAGATAACAGAAGGATATAGAAAGAAGATAGTGCCAAATAGAAGTAGGAGAGTGGAGGAGAGAGAGAGAGAAGTCCAAAAGAAAAGAAGGATGCTGGTCTCTACGAAGGATGAAGAGGAGCAGCCAATTTGTCGATGGGATCAGTCCTTATCATTCGAGAAACATCAAAAACTGATAACCACCCTATTTATAGAAAAAAGTCGTTTTTGAAATGTTTAAAATATCTATATATCATAAATAGTGTATTTAAATTAAATAAAATAGAAACAAAATTATAATATAAGAAAATCATGAAAATAAGTAATCTGTTTATCTTATTAAGGTTTTGTTTGAGACAGCTTTCTTACTTGATACATCATGCAAAATTATCTTGATCGGGCACGAATCTCGAGGCAAAAGCTAGTTGAAAATTTCAAAAATTAATTTCGGGAGCATATGAACTCCGATTTCAGCGAGCTTACAGTCAAACTGAGCGTCTCAGAAATACAAACCCAACGACACCAAGATCAACCCAATCCGAGCCCAAATGAGTCCGAATCAAAGGTTCGAAGCGCTGTTGGGAGGTTCAAACCGCAATTTGAGTTACCAAACGGTCTCCGATTTTGACGAGCTTATACTCGAATCGAACGGCTCGACGAGACGAATCCAACGAGCCCAAGATCATCAAATTCCAAAATCATTAAGGCCTTCAAATGTCCAACGAACGGTGCATGATCGAAGGATTCGATATCGGCCGTCCATTCGGATCACTCCCAATTCGCCCTTGATCTCACGCCTATTTACGGGCTGTGCCACTCCCGAAAAATTATAAATAGAGCCCTCATTCTACACCAAGGGGCTCAAGTGAAGAGAGAGAAGAAGAAGAGAAGGAGAAGGAGAAAGGGGAATAGGAGATTCCTCACCTCCTCGACCACCGCCGCCGGAGCTTTTCCTGACGCCGGAACTCTGCCGGATTTTCAGGAAACGCAGGGAATTCGCAGGATTTTGTGAATTTCGTGGAAGAAACAAGTTGTATTTGGATTATCCCGACTTGTGGGACGAAATCCGCCATTTGTAATCTACGAAAACACTAGTGGAATTTTGCAACTGGGCGAGGCCCCGTGGTTTTTTCCCTTTTTGGGTTTTCCACGTAAAAACTCTTGGTGTTCACTCCCCTTTTCTGTTTGTGTGCGAAATACTCGTGCAACGTTAGGACGCGAATTTACAAACTCTACCGCCGCGGATATTCTCGCACGCAACAGTTTGGCGCCGTCTGTGGGAAAGTGGTTCCCGACTGGGGGCAACTTTTGCTCCAATCTCAAAAGTTCACACATAGCATCAATATCATAAGAAGCATATGCGGACTGGGGGGGCAACTTTGACTCAAACCATGGTCAAATAGATCCTCCAATACCTTCAACATCAAGTTGATATTTCAGGAATATCCGAGCAAATGTAAGGATACTTCAAATCAATTGCAAGCTTTATACAGTCCCTTGTTGGACTTCTACTCCTCGGGCAAGGTCTTAACCTCGACCTCAAAAAGGCAGTAACGGTCTAAAGATAGACCTTCTTCACTTTCGATTCGGGATATACGCGGCGTTCGCCCCCTCCCAATCAAAGCAAAATCAATCCCAGGGGGATTCGATTCGACCCTCTTCCACACAGGTTAACGTCGTCGAGCAAAGGCTCCGACATACAACCTCGGAAAGGTCTCACATCCTTGGTGGATTTTCTCGACCTCTTCCGCACAGGTTAACGTCGTCGAGCAAGGCTCCGACATACAACCTCGGATAGGTCTCACATCCTTGGTGGATTCTCCCGACCTCTTTCACAAAGGTTAATGTCGTCGAGCAAAGGCTCCGACATACAACCTCGGAAAGGTCTTACATCATTGGCGGATTCTCCCGACCTCTTCCACACAGGTTAACGTCGTCGAGCAAAGGCTCCGATATACAACCTCGGAAAGGTCTTACATCCTTGGCGGATTCTCCCGACTTCTTCCATATCGGTTAACGTCGTCGAGCAAAGGCTCCGACATACAACCTCGGAAAGGTCTCACATCCTTGGTGGATTTTCTCGACCTCTTCTGCACAGGTTAACGTCGTCGAGCAAGGCTCCGACATACAACCTCAGATAGGTCTCACATCCTTGGTGGATTCTCCCGACCTCTTCCACACAGGTTAATGTCGTCGAGCAAAGGCTCCGACATACAACCTCGGAAAGGTCTTACATCCTTGGCGGATTCTCCCGACCTCTTCCACACAGGTTATCGTCGTCGAGAAAAGGCTCCGATATACAACCTCGGAAAGGTCTTACATCCTTGGCGGATTCTCCTGACCTCTTCCACACAGGTTAACGTCGTCGAGCAAAGGCTCTGATATACAACCTCGGAAAGGTCTTACATCCTTGGCGGATTCTCCCGACTTCTTCCATATCGGTTAACGTCGTCGAGCAAAGGCTCCGACATACAACCTCGGAAAGGTCTCACATCCTTGGTGGATTTTCTCGACCTCTTCCGCACAGGTTAACGTCGTCGAGCAAGGCTCCAACATACAACCTCGGATAGGTCTCACATCCTTGGTGGATTCTCCCGACCTCTTCCACACAGGTTAATGTCGTCGAGCAAAAGCTCCGACATACAACCTCGGAAAGGTCTTACATCCTTGGCGGATTCTCCCGACCTCTTCCATACAGGACTTTCTTTGAACTTCTGCTCGTCGACGAATTCCCGTCGGTCTTCCACCCGACGTTAAACTTCTACCCGATGTCGGACTTCTGCTCGTCAGCGAACTTCTACCCGACGTCGGACTTCTGCTCGTTAGCGGACTCCTCCTCGTCGCAGGACTTCTGCTCGTCGTCGACGAACTTTCGTCGGTCTTCTTCCCGACGTTAAACTTCTACCCGACGTCGGACTTCTCCCTGTCGTCGGACTTCTGCTCATCAGCGGACTCCTACTCATCGTCGAACTTCTGCTTGTCGACGAATTCTCGTCAGTCTTCTACCCGACGTCGGACTCCTCCCTGTCGTCAGACTTCTGCTCGTAGGAAGACTCCTACGCATCGTCAGACTTCTGCTCGCCAGCAGACTCCTACCCGTCGTCGGACTTCTGCTCGTCAGCGGACTCCTACTCGTCGTCGGACTTCTGCTCGTCAGCGGACTCCTACCCGACGTCGGACTTCTGCTCGTCAGCAGACTTCTACTCGTCGTCGGACTCCTCCTTGTCGCCAGACTCCTGCTCGTAGGAAGACTCCTACGCATCGTCGGACTTCTGCTCGCCAGCAGACTTCTACTCGTCGTCGGACTTCTGCTCGTCGACGAATCTTCGTCGGTCTTCTACCCGAAGTTGAACTTCTACCCGACGTCGGACTCCTCCCTGTCGTCAGACTTCTGCTCGTAGGAAGACTCCTACGCATCGTCGGACTTCTGCTCGCTAGCAGACTCCTACTCGTCGTCGGACTTCTGCTCGTCAGCGGACTCCTACTCGTCGTCGGACTTCTGCTCGTCAGCGGACTCCTACCCGACGTCGGACTTCTGCTCATCAGCGGACTCCTACCCGACGTCAGACTTCTGCTCGCCAGCAGACTTCTACTCGACGTTGGACTCCTCCTTGTCGTCAGACTCCTGCTCGTAGGAAGACTCCTACGCATCGTCAGACTTCTGCTCGCCAGCAGACTTCTACTCGTTGTCGGACTTCTGCTCGTCGACGAATCTTCGTCGGTCTTCTACCCGAAGTTGAACTTCTACCTGACGTCAGACTTCTCCTTGTCATCGAATTTCTGCTCGTCAGCGGACTTCTACTCGTCGTCGGACTTCTGCTCGTCGACGAATCTTCGTCGGTCTTCTACCCGACGTTGAACTTCTACCCGACGTCGGACTTCTGCTCTTCAGCGAACTTCTGAGACTTCTGCTTGTCGACGAATTCTCGTCGGTCTTCCACCCGACGTTGGACTTCTACTCGTCGTCGGACTTCTGCTCGTCGACGAATCTTCGTCGGTCTTCTACCCGAAGTTGAACTTCTACCCGACGTCGGACTCCTCCTTGTCGTCAGACTCCTGCTCGTAGGAAGACTCCTACGCATCATCAGACTTCTGCTCGCCAGCAGACTTCTACTCGTCGTCGGACTTCTGCTCGTCGACGAATCTTCGTCGGTCTTCTACCCGAAGTTGAACTTCTACCCGTCGTCGGACTCCTCCATGTCGTCAGACTCCTGCTCGTAGGAAGACTCCTACGCATCGTCAGACTTCTACTCGTCAGCGGACTCCTACTCGTCGTCGGACTTCTGCTCGTCGGCGGACTACTACTCGCCAGCAAACTTCCGCCCAAATGGCATTCAAATCCCGTAGGTTTCTACCGCCAGTAAGCCGGAGGGAGAGGAAGAAATCCCGTAGGTTTCTATCGCCAGTAAACCGGAGGGGGAGGAAGAAATCCCGTAGGTTTCTATCGCCAGTAAACCGGAGGGACAAAGAAAGAGGAGTTGCAAGTTTCCTAAGGGCTTAGGAGGCCTATTTATAGGTTTTTGAGAGAATGAATGGAAGTTACAATCATTTTCAAAATTTTCTATTTTTAGAAAATTTTCCTGAATTTTTTTCGGATTTTTTGAAATTTTTTTTTTGGGAATTTTTTGGACCCAAAAATGACAAAAAATAACTATTTTCGTGCATGTGAGGCCCACAATGGCGGTGCAGCCAACCGGCCGAGCGAAACGGCGCGGCCAGCTCACCAATCCGCGGCCAGAAGCGCGAATTGCGGCCGGCCACGGCAGCCAGCGCGGCAGACCAGGCGCGGCAAGCCCAATCGCGCGCGGGTGCAGCCCGGTTCGGGCGCGGGGAGACCAATCGCAGGCGCGGTGCAGCCCGGTGCGGCCGCATGACCAGTGTTCCCGCGCGGCAGGCCCCTGGCGCCGGTGTTCCGCGCGGCAAGCCCAGGCAGCGTGTGTTCCGCGCGGCAGGCCCCAGGCGCGGCCACTGTTTCGCGCCGCCGCGGGCGGCAGCCGGCCGGCCGGTCCGGCCGGTTCGGCAGCCCAGACCATTCCGAGTCCGTTTTCTCGCCCGACAAGTCCAAATTCGACATTTTTGGGGTCCCTGGACCTGTTTTTTGACGTTCCAGACTCAATTTTGCAACTTTCGGAACTCAACGGGGCCTCTACAATCAAGTTTGAGCAAGAACTTAGTTTTCGGAACGCAATTTTTTGCGATTCGGCCAATGTAAAATTTCGGAACTAGTATTTTCGGACTTCTGGAGCTTCGACGTCCGAAAATAGGGGGGCAACTGATACATCATGCAAAATTATCTTGATCGGGCACGAATCTCGAGGCAAAAGCTAGTTGAAAACTTCAAAAATTAATTTCGGGAGCATATGAACTCCGATTTCAGCGAGCTTACAGTCAAACTGAGCGTCTCAGAAATACAAACCCAACGACACCAAGATCAACCCAATCCGAGCCCAAATGAGTCCGAATCAAAGGTTCGAAGCGCTGTTGGGAGGTTCAAACCGCAATTTGAGTTACCAAACGGTCTCCGATTTTGACGAGCTTATACTCGAATCGAACGGCTCGACGAGACGAATCCAACGAGCCCAAGATCATCAAATTCCAAAATCATTAAGGCCTTCAAATGTCCAACGAACGGTGCATGATCGAAGGATTCGATATCGGCCGTCCATTCGGATCACTCCCAATTCGCCCTTGATCTCACGCCTATTTACGGGCTGTGCCACTCCCGAAAAACTATAAATAGAGCCCTCATTCTACACCAAGGGGCTCAAGTGAAGAGAGAGAAGAAGAAGAGAAGGAGAAGGAGAAAGGGGAATAGGAGATTCCTCACCTCCTCGACCACCGCCGCCGGAGCTTTTCCTGACGCCGGAACTCTGCCGGATTTTCAGGAAACGCAGGGAATTCGCAGGATTTTGTGAATTTCGTGGAAGAAACAAGTTGTATTTGGATTATCCCGACTTGTGGGACGAAATCCGCCATTTGTAATCTACGAAAACACTAGTGGAATTTTGCAACTGGGCGAGGCCCCGTGGTTTTTTCCCTTTTTGTGTTTTCCACGTAAAAACTCTTGGTGTTCACTCCCCTTTTCTGTTTGTGTGCGAAATACTCGTGCAACGTTAGGACGCGAATTTACAAACTCTACCGCCGCGGATATTCTCGCACGCAACATTACTGTTTCTTAAAATAGTTTTGTACTAAAAAAATTGCTTTAAGAAGCAATAAGAAAGCCGTCCCAAACGAAAGCTAAACTTATACAAAGTTTTTTGGTCCCCATAAGGGCCATTTTTTCACTTCAAATGACTGTTTTGAATCATTATGACGGCCTGCGGATTTTTCATTAAAACTCAGAAGTATGAAAAATAAATAGTTCTATCCATCTTACTTGAAATATTTGCTGTCAATTTGTAATTTAACTTCTTGAATTTATTACCGCAATTTCTTTTTGTTTTACTTTATGCAACATTCAGAATCTATGGCGTCCATGACGAGGCCAAGGATAAAGCATTT
This sequence comes from Dendrobium officinale, assembly GCA_019514585.1. Lineage (NCBI taxonomy): Eukaryota > Viridiplantae > Streptophyta > Magnoliopsida > Asparagales > Orchidaceae > Dendrobium > Dendrobium officinale. Next base: position 2,056,849 of record CM033690.1, on the reverse strand, counting down.
GAACTGGAACTGAGCTGGGTTTGTGATGAATCAAATAAGCAGCATCAAAAGGTAATATTCTTACTTTGTTAATGAACATCAGTCACAAGAGATGAAGCATTTCTTTGAACATACGAAATGCAGTTTACTTAGGCTTTTTTTGAGACGATTTTTTTTACTGTTTTCTAAAACAATTTGTTAGTACAACAATTTCTTGAACTAAAAACTTGTGCTAAAAAGCTATTTTAGAAAGCATTAAGAAAGCCGCCCCAAATGACTATCATTTTCTAAAGCAGCTTTCTAGTACAACAATTTTTTGAACTAAAAACTTTTGTACTAAAAAACTATTTTAAAAAACATGAAGAAAGCCGCCCCAAATGACTACAGACTACTGTTTTCTAAAGCAGCTTTCTAGCACAATAATTTCTTGAACTAAAAACTTTTTGTATTAAAAAACTATTTAAAAAAAGCTGCCCCAAACAAAGTCATAATCTGCTGGAATGAGTACTGATCGACTGTATTGAATTCTTTGTTTCTTTTACCTAAAAATATGTTGCAATTATAGGTGCCGGAGCATCTTCTTGAGGAAGCCAAAGCCGCTGCCGTGGCCGCGCTGGAAGAGATGGACGCTGATTGATCACCAAATAGAAGAACAGCCGCCCCACACCCTCACTCTCTGTTCAGGCCTTCAGTATCCTATCTGTTTTTCTTTTTTTGGTTAAAAACTATCCTGCGCTGATAATTAAGATTTTCTTCAACAATTAGAGTAACGGTAACTATATTTATATATTAATGAAGTTTGAGAAGAGGGTTGGCATTCTCCTGTCTTTGCTTTGTCGAATTGGGGGAATTATCCGGACACTGGATTCAGCTTACCATTCGGTACTTCATAGTCTTGAAGTATTACTGAACTCGGTACTATGAAGTACTGAGTTCGATACTTCACAGTACCAAGCTCGATATCGACTGCTCAGAAGAGAGTTCAGTACTGAGTAGAGAGTGATGTGGCACATTTTCATTGGCTTTGGACAGCATCCGATGTCCGAACCCAAAAATTTCTCGTCAAATTGAGGAGATTGGAACATGTGGAGTTCGGATCGGAGCTGCTTTTAGATTCTGTGAGTGTGCGCAGTAAAAACGTAATTATTATGCATTTTATGCTTTTGTTGTGCTTTTATTATGCACATTCATAGAATTTGGACGCAGCTACGGTCTGGATTCTGCACGGAATAATCTCTCCATATTGAGAAATTCTGATTCATCGTATCATTTTGGATGGAGATTTTTTTGACCTAATTTTATTTTTCTGTTAATGAAAAGAAAAAAAATGTTACATAAAAAAAAAAAAGTTACATTGCGAGAGTTACTATAAAATTTTTTATATGAAAAAGGATAATTTTTAAAAAGGAGTATCTTAATTATCATAATTAGTAAAAAGAGCATGTTTATTTAAAAATTTAAGAATTAACTAATTCATCAATTATTTTGGCTTATTGTAGACAAAGAAATGAAAGTTCACGTGGAGAGAGAGAAATATGGAGTTGTGGAGAGAGATAATAGAGAGAAAAATGTCAGAAAGAGAGAATAATGCTTTATGCTGCTGTCTCTTTCCTCTAAAAATTTTATATATTATTTTTAATTAACAAATAATGATTTATATGTTAATCTTTTTTTACTAAAATTTTTTTGATTAAACATATAAAAATCTTAATTTAGTTTAATTACGTTGTAATTTTAAGTTATAAATTTTAGTATAAAAACTTAAAATTTCGTTATAATTTTAAGTTTAATAACGTAATTAAATTTAATTAAGTTTTAAATTTAAATAAAGTTATTAAATTTAATTAAGTTATAAATTTTAACATAATTAAATTAAATTAAATATAAATTTAAAATATAATGTAATTACATTAAATAAAATTATTAAAGTTATAACGTAATTAAATTAAGGGAGTTTTACATACATACCACTTAATACTATTCTATTTACATATTTAACACCTAAAACTTTAATATTACATAAATACCACCCATAGTTCCTTTTCATACAAAATATAAGTGGTAGAAATGAAATATATGAGTGGTAGGAAAGAAATATAAGTGGTATATTTGATATTAAAATAATATAGGGTGGTATGGATGTAATATTAAAATTTTAGGTGTTATATATGTAAATAGGATGTTATAAAGTGATATGTATGTAAATTTCCCTTAAATTAAACTAAGTTATAAATAAAGTTATTAAATTTAAATAAATTTATTAAATTTATAAATTAATAACTTATAACTTAAAATTATAATATAATTAAATTAAATTAATATTTTTATATGTTTAATCAGAAAAATTTAGTAAAAAATGATTAATATATAAATCATTATTTATTAATTAAAAATAATATATAAAATTTGTAGATGAGAGAGACAGCATCATAAAGCATTATTCTCTCTCAACTTTTTTCTTTCTCTTTCTAACATTTTTCTCTCTATTATCTCTCACCACAACTCTATATCTCTTTCCACGTGAACTTCCATTTCTCTCTCTCTGTCTACAATACGCCAAAATAATTGGCGAATTGGCTCATTTTTAAATTTATAAATAAACCAGCTCTTTTTACTAATTGTGATAATTAAGATAATCATTTTTTAAAAATTAATGATTTTTCTATATTTCTAAATAGAAATATTAGTTATAGAATATGATTATTATGATATTAAGGTGTAAGTTAGCATCTTGTTTGTATTTTTTTTTTTTTTTATCTTGTTTGTATGGTGAAGTTCATGTTGGATGATTAGGAATACATAGTTGATATATTTCATCCAAATGATTTTAAAATTTATGAAGGTATATTAAATACTAAATGTATAAGATCCAAATTTATAAAAAAGCCCCTCAAAATATTATTATGCAAATTTTATCTTTTTTTTTTTGTTATTATATTTGAAATAGGCTAAAGTCAAATAAATGATTGAATTTATGAAGCAAATTTGATTTAAGAGAATTGGTTGAATTTTACTGAATTTAATCCTTTATAATTGAAAAAAATTGCGTCAAATATTTTTATGAATACAAAATTACTTATTTTGTAAAGTTAAATATTATATCTAATAATTTTATATTGCACTCATCTAATTTTTAAATATATTTTAATCTAAAATTTATCAGAATAGTTTTAGCATTATTTAGGTTCAAGTTAGGTATATTCGGATCAGGTTAATTGAGCTGAATGGATTATATTTGAATTAATTGAGTTGTGTTGATCTAAAAAATTATACGATATGTAATAAATAAGTTAATGTGTAGAATTCTTTTCTTTTTTTTTTTTTTTCTGAAAAAGGAAGGCAATGCTTTAAATTATACACTAACATTGTTTTGACCCGAATTCTTTTTCACCATAAGCCAACTGCATTGTCATTGTCATTCACCCATGTTGACTCGCTAGCCGAAAGTCGATCATTGCAAACCGCCACAATTTAACCATCGCCACAATTTGACCATCGGCTACTACTGCAAATCGGTGTTGACCACGAGAAATTATTCTTTGCAGACACCGGACGGTTCGGAGACCAACCAGAACGCTCCATGTTATTGAGTGGTACCAAGTATCGATACCAAGCAAAAAAGTGATGTGGTGCATTCTGATTGGTCTCCGGACGTCGTCTGGTGCCCACATAGAAATTTTTTTCAATGATCACTATCATAACCATTGTCGAACCAACAAGTGACCACAGTTGCTTGTCATCGGCTACCATGTTTGTCACTACCACTAGCCATCACCATCATTTAATTCACATTATATTGATTTTATTTCAACAAAAAATATATACTATATTATTATATTTTTTACACTTGTTTAAATAAATTTAAATATTTCAAGTAGATTTTATTCGTTTTACACGTACGAAATAACCCTTATTTTGATAGGCCAATTTATAAAAACGAGCAAATGTAATACCTAAATACTCATAGGAATCGTGGAGCAGAAAAAATTTAAAAAGGAGCGAAACAGGACCTCGAAAATCCGGTTTTATAGAAACTGGAAACCTGATTTTAAAAATCCGGTTTCTATAAATTATTATTTTAATAATATAAATTTTATAATTTAAATTGTATATTATTTGTTATATGTAAAACATATACTTTTTTAAAAATATTAATTATAAAAATTTTGAAATTACTATAATAATTATTTTAATTTAAGAAATAATATTAATTTTAATTTATTATTACATTTTTATTTTATATCATATAATTTACTATAAAATTTTATATTTTATGTTTGTTATTTCATATAAATATTGAACTCTTATTTCAGCAAATTTATAATTGAAATGAACGTCTCAAAAACACGAACACAACAACACCAATTTTGACTCAATCTGAGCCCAAATGTGTCCAAATCAAAGACCCGAAGCACATTTGTAAGGTTCAAACCATAATTTGGATTACCAAACGGTTTCTTAACGTGACATGATTATAGACAAATCAAGGTATGATTTATTTAAAATTATAAATAAAATTCATATATAATTAAAGGAATAAATTATAAAAAATTATAATTAATATTTTTAAAAAATTAAATTATTTTCATTACATAATTTGGATTACCAAACGGTAAATACTGTACAAACACTATCTGATAGTCCATTTTTGTTCCTTTAAAAGGACCGGTAAATATGGTAAAAATCTTCCCCTTTCTTCCAGATGCCTATCAGATAGTGTTTGTATCCGATCCGTTCATGGGCAGACGATCCAACGCGACGATGTTTCGCCGAAGAACCCTAATTCTGGGGTTTGTCGCCGCTCTTTTATTGGGAACCGTCATATACTTCCGGCTATGGTCCATCGATTCATCGTTTACTGTAGACGACAGAGAAGAACTAAGGTTCGCGTCAAACATTAAACTGATTTACTTCATCTTCGGTTTGTTCTTGCCATCAAATTCCTAACTTTGATACAATTGCTTTACTTTTATGTGTTTTTATGGTTCTGACATTCTGCTTTGTTGATCTCTATAAATGAATTTTATAATCTGTTTGTAAAACTTTATGAATTATGCATGTACGCACTTCACCGCCAAGCCCTAACAGGACTTTGCTGACAATCAATTAACATCTCCGGTGTTTTGAGTTTTCTTTTTCTTTTCCTTTTTATTGATTTATAAAGTATCTGAGGAAAGAAAAGGAGATGTAGATTGTACAGTTCATGGCACATCAAGAGAGGATGAATTGGGGTGATAAATACTCAACTTCTGATTTTCATTAATGTTTGAAGTTCAATGGAATTAAAATAATGAATAGTGCAATTTTAAAAAATGGTAGAAGGAGATCCAACCATGAAGCTCCATTAATCGAAGTCTTAAAATAACACCATAAGCTTGCAAAATAAAACCTTGGAGGAACCCTAATCAAAGTTTTCTAACACTTCACATGGTACTTGACATACTTTTTATGACCTTTCATATACCACATTGATAGTAACTATAAATACTTGTTGGAGCTCTTAGCTCAAAACTAATCTTCATTTATATCTACAATAATGATTAATAATTATCATTTGAGCAAAAAGAAAGTCAAGACTAAGGCACTCATCTGCAATATTGATTCATTCTATTCACTAAGATTTATATCAAGGATTGGCCAAATTTCTTATATCACCCAAGTGAAGAAACTTAGCTCAAATCACCAATTGAAGTAGTATTACTGAGCATATATATTGTCAACTATAAATAAAATGAAGTGAAAAATATCATCTTAAACTGTTATGAGACAGGTTATCGGAATAATCAGCTTAAATATATCGCCTACGAATATATTGGGCTTTGTAGAAACTTCAATCATGGTTCCAACAGAACAAAATTCAAACACATTTCGTCCTGTCCCAATAAAGGCGCCTCTAGGCAACGACTAACATCGATCTCATCCCGAATTTCATGTGGACATCCATCATTAGAATCTAGAAATCTAGCTCTAGCCAAGAACAAAAATTTGGAGGATAGCTCCTTTTAGCAGCATAAAGAAAACAACAAAGTATACTGCAACTAAGATAAGAAACTCATATCTTATCTTATTGAATAATACGTTTAATTTTACCATGTATATCATATATATTAAAATACCAGTTTAACTTTAGTTTGCAGCCTTCTTTGGCCAAGCAATCAGGAGCTTGATTTTCTTCTCTGTAGATGTGTTTAACTCTATCATTCAACTTAGAAAATAATTGTCTAATGTACCTTAGCAAATAAATTTTCTTCCAATTATAACCTCTTTCACTACTAAGTAGTTCTGTAATAAATTGATAATGTACCTCAGTTGCAACATATCTGAATCTCTTATCAATGCGTATCACTAAGCCAATATCTAATGCCACCATTTTAGCAAACATCACTCACTGAATGCCCAGATATTGAAAAAATGGAAACTTCATATCACCATAATAATCTGGCAGAATAACTCCGGCAGCAGATTCTCTAGGATTTCCCTTGGAGCATTCATCTTCATTCAACTTAATAAAACTAAACTCAGTTTTGTCCAAGATACCATCTTTATCTTTCTTGCTCTCTCTTCATCATCTTTGCAGTATAAAATATATCAACGAAGCCTCCTTTAAGGCTTCTAGTAGAGATACACCTTCCATATATTCTATAAGCATTGAAGTTTTTCTATGTTTCACCTTATTTCACTCGTGCCGACTGAACCAAAGAGCAAATGAGGGGACCAAAGTTCTGTGGTGACCTCTTCTAATCAAATCTCCAAGATGAAACGAACAATTCAAGTGGTCAGCATTTTGGTTTGGAAAACTTCCTTTGAAATAATGTAAGCATTGTATCCCAAATCTGTTTAATTTCACAGTTCTGGATGAATAAATGATCACATATTTTCCTGCATTACAACACCAACAACATCAAGCCTTTGTCCCGCTATGTGGGGTCAGCTACATGAATCCTTTTTCTCTATTGTCCTATGAAAAGTCAAATTCTCGTTTAAATCTAATAAAGAAAGATTTTTTCTAATATTTTCTAACCAAGTCTTGTTAGGTCTACCTCTACACTTCTTTAATATAAGTCAAATCTAGTACCTCTACTTTCCTAACCAATTCATCAGAAGGCCGTCGTTTTATGTGACCAAACCATCTAAGGCGACTCTCTCTAATCTTATCTTCCACTGGAGCCATTCCAACCTTTTCACATATATGCATTTTTTTACACATAATAAAGAAATAAAATTCAATCATATTATCTCTCATTTTATTTTGTTCTCCTTCTCATTCCAATAGCAATGAATGATATTTATACATGATTTAGATCTAATTTCCACAACTTGTACAAATCGAGGAATTACTCTCATCAAAATCTTAGAGCAAACTGTTTGTGCGTTTGACATCTGCCATCAAGACATTAATGCCTTTCTCTTCCCCCAACTATGTGTATTTCTGCTTGTACCAATAATTGATGCCTCAGGATAATGGGTGATAGCTTTAACATGTAAAAATACTTTTTGGTTTGCAGGAAATAAATTACAATATATGAAAATGAACTGCTTTTCTTCTTCCAGCTTCAGTGAAATCTGCGCCCTGTACATGAAAGATGCTTAATTCTTATAAACTAGTGCTGTAGTTTTAACAGGATTTATCAAGGCTTGAGGGGATTAATCTGAATTTCATGTGATTTTCAGCATTCTTTTGTGAAGTTTAAGGCTTCGTTTTGAACAGCTTTCTTACTGCTTCTTAAAGCAGTTTTCTACTATAATTTTTTTTATTTTTGTACTAAAAAGCTAATTTAAGAAGCAGTAAAAAAGCTGTCCCAAAAGAACCCTAAGACTTTCAAAGCTACAGACTTAACATGTTTCTGCTGTTCATAGCAGAAGACAGTTTGACCGTGCCAATATGGAAGCCATGGACGAATCAGCTGCATGGAGAATGAAATATGATGCAGAGTTTGATAAGAGCAGAAAATTTGAGGATGAATTGGTGAAGGTATCTATATTTTTTCTTCTTACAAGTGATTATTAATTTTATTGTTTTGGAGTTTTTACATACATGTCATAAAGTTCTTATATATTTATATATCTAACACCTAAATTTTTATATTTACTTATATACCGCTTTCATGTCTAAGGTTTCATTTGGAACAGCTTTTTTACTGTTTTATAAAGCAATTTCTTAGAACAATTTTTTTTTTAACTTTAAATTTTTGTACTAAAAAACTGCTTTAGAAAACAATAAAAATGTTGTCCCAAACAAAGCCTAAGGCCCATTAGCTCAATCTAAAGATCTACTACACTTAATAGCCCTAACAGTTATATTTAATCTTCATAATAATCTTATTATTCTAATTCAGTAATTCTAGCCATGATTATGAAGCTTTCACTATATGTGTTTTTAACAGGTTAAGGCTGCTCAAGCAGGAACCAATGAGAGGCTTATAGCACTGCGAAAGGTAGCTACTGACTTCTGTTTCTTCTGTACTTCAATGTGCTTTTAATGACTGAAAATTTCTTTATTTTTTTCAGGAAAATGAGAGTTTGAAGAAGAAAATAGAGTTACTGATGAGCACTAAGGAACACTGTAATTGTAATAACTCATCAATTTTACTCCAATGAGCCAATTACAGTCAGAATTCAGTGAAGTACTTCTTATCAATATAATGAGGAAATCATTAAATTGGTTCTTTAGATTGTTTAGCTTCTGTTCATTTGACCTTTTTTTTTCCTTAAATTTGCTCTCACAAATTATCGAGAAATTATTCTATGCGGCATGGGACCGTCCGTATGCGAATTAGAATGCGCCATTTCATCCAGTATATAGCCTTGGTACACACAATAAAAAAAAGTGATGTGAAGCATTCTGATTCGCCTCCGGATGGTATTCGTATCACATAGAATAATTTCTCCAAATTATCAGCTAAGTCAGGTTGAGAGATCAAAATAGTCCGTTTTTGATAAGTTGAAGGCTAAGGTTTATTTGGGATTGATGCAATAATTGTAAAATTATTATGATAAAAATAGAGTTTTTGAAATTTTATGTGGATATTATAAATATTTTGTTATAACTATCACAGTCTATTAAATTTGATTGTTAATAAAGTTGTTTTCTCTTAAATACAAATGAGATAAATTTTCATTTGGGTTTGGCCCATTTTTGATTGTTTGTGCATGCTTCATATAGATTGGTCCCATGCTCTGATATTGAGAATACTAAATTAGGCTTCGTTTGGGATGACTTTCTTACTGCTTCTTAAAATAATTTTTTATTACAAAAATTTAAATTTTTATACTAAAAAATTGATTTAAAAAACAATAAAAAAGTTATATCTCCTTAAAAGTCTTAGAATGATTTTTTTTTCTTACACTCAAATGCATAAATAGTGTATGCATGAGAAAAGTTTGCATCAAAATATTCTAATTAAAATTAAATTATATGAGTTTTATAATCATTAAATTTATTTTGAGATGTGTGTGACAAAAATTTTGATTAATTAATTGTATATTATTTTAGTTTAAAATAAATTTAATAATTATATAATTATTTTAATTAAATTATATTTTAAATATGTGTTTATATCCTATGTTTTGATTTATATTAATATATTTAATTTATTATTCTATATTTTGAAGATATTTTTAAAAATTTTAGATATATATTAAAGTATTGCCACCTCTGTCTTGAATTATCTCGTTTTCATCCTTTATGAGTGTAGGTGAGTATTAGTAATTAGAACAAAGTGTTTTTCATTGTTGAATGTTGTGAACTTCAATCATCTCTAATGATAAGCTATGTGATTTCTTATTCTTCAGGTTCTTATTTTTTTTATTCTAAAGTTTTGTACAAAAAGAATTCTTGGCCTCCTGAACAGCTATCAGTGGTGCTCAATCATGAAATTGAATTGGCAATTTGCAATTAAGCCCCTCAAACTTATCTTATTGCTCTTCTTATAGTCAACATATGTCATTTTATTCTCCAAATATTTATCCTCCAACTTGTCCTAAACTTTCTTCCAATGGTTGTAACTCTCAACTGATAAACTTCTTGATTCTTGTATCAAGTTGTTCCGATAGAGGTGTCAAAACGAGTCAAAGGATTAGATTCGTGTCAGTTCTAAAATTGATCTGACCTGAATCAAATTAACCTAAATCAAACCCATTTTTTAAAAAAATAAATCCAAATCAGACCCGTTAGCAACTCGAACCTGACCAAATAATCTATCTTAATAAAAGAAATCTTTTTATTAGCTTACTAATCATATATTGTAGATTAATTTATAAAAAATTTTTAAAAAATACCAATAAATATTAAACGAGTCAATTTCAAGTCAAAATCGGATTGACAGGTCAACTTAAACCTGACCCGTTTATTAAACGGGAAAACCAGAACCCAAATTTTTCGGTTCGAGTTCGAGTAAGGTCATTCATTGACACCCCTATGTTTCGCCCTCTCACCTCTATCCAAACTTTATTGACTAGACCTATGAGCGAACTAGTATGCTCGACAAATAGTTGGATACTCGATTATATTACTTTCGCTTATTAAGAAAACCGAAAAAAAAAAATACTCGAACAAAATTTAAAAAATTTAACATATAAATGATCAAATTTGAAAATTGACATAAATTTTTAGATCTTGTTTATATAACCATTACTGTAAATGGATGGGTGCATCCAGCACATAAGAATCCCACCAATATACACTTATCCCTATAGTTCAAAGTTCTCTTCAATTCAACTAAACATTTGACATAACATCTACCCTCTAAACTTCAAATAATTACAACATTGACATAACACATAAAAGATCAAATATTTACCTTTGATGTGAGGAGCTTCATCATGAAATAAAACTGGAGATTTGGGGCAGTCTTTGGCTGGGGCCATCTTGAATTATCTGGTACAGCGATGACCTTGAATCCCTGGCTTTTGTATAATCTGGTTGCAGCAGCGTTATTTACATCGCAATGCAAAGCAATGGAGCGGCAGCCCCAGCTAAGGGCTCTGGCTTCTGCCTTTGCTATCAAAAGCTTAGCAATTCCCTTTCTCCTATCTGCGTTCCTTACAGCTACATTTGATATGTATGCTATACCAGTCCTGCACGAATTTCAAAGCAGGTGACTGCTTTAGGCATCATTTGAACAGCTTTCTTACTGCTTTATAAAACGGCTTTCTAATACAAGAAATTTTTCTACTAAACAACTGTTTAAGAAAGTAGCAAAAAAGCTGTCCCAAACGAAGCCTTATTATGTTAGAGGATTATAAAAATCAAGAATAAGGCTTCGTTTGGGACGACTTTCTTACTGTTTCTTAAAGCAGCTTTCTAGTACAAAAATTAAAATTTTTTACTAGAAAACTGCTTTAAGTAGTAAGAAAGCCGACCCAAACGAAGCCTTATTCTTGATTTTCTTGGTAATAATTTAGAACACACCGTTCAAACACTTATAATTCTAAAAAATATATAATTATGAATAAATTTATAATTCAAGTTAACCATATTTTAGATTTTTCGTACTAATGTTCTCTCTTTTTCTACCATATTTACTGAAAAAATTTCATGCACTTTTCTCTGCATAGGTCATTAAATTTTATTTTCTTGGGATTAGTGTTGCATTTCAATGCATATGCTACCATTACTAATTATAAATAACCCTTTTGCGTTGTATAATCCAAAGTATAGGTGGGCTCCAAATATTCTATACGTTTATATGATTCTGGCTACAGAGCTACACGGCAGAGTGCTCATGAACTTCAAGAGTACGTAGAAAATATATTATACTAGACATTTTTCAAGGTTCGGCTTGCTTAATATTCTATGGGTAATACGTGCAGATGGATAGGTTTTAACGCAACTTACAGCATGCGAATGCATTTATACAAATTAAGAAATATAAGAAAACTCCATAGATTCAAAAACTAAGCTGAGCACAACAAATGATACTGACCTTTTTTGCCTGAGCGGACCTTTTCTAGGAAGGTAATCAGCCAGAGTATCTACAGTGAGAATACCAGCTACAGATTCCCTGCTGAGATTAAATTTTCCATCAAATCCACCAAATTTGAAGTCTTTACTTCCAATGTATAAATTATCAGTTCCAGAAGCACCAGTAACAGCAACAAGACATGTCCGCCTGGAACCTGGAGGTACTGAGAAGCCAGAAAGCAGAGCTATGAATCTGTCAATCCGTAGGACCAGATCTATGGGAAAGGTATAATTTGGAAAAAAAGAGCTACAGTGTGTATCAGCCACTTCCCAGCAATCCTCCACCCGAGCATCTCTAACAACAATCTCAGGGCAGATTGAAGGGAACAAGTCAACAGCTTGACTAGCCCTGCAAGTCCCTATATAGGAAATCAGATAATTGAAATGAGTAAGAGCTTGTACACAAAAGTTTCAATTAATTATAGGCGTTAATTTTTGTGTTTTGCTCTAACTGGACAGAAATTGAATGTCCGCAGTATTTTCGAGCATCCAAAATTAAAAATATCACACAAAAATGGTTTTGATACAAATATTTCAACGGATTCATCAGCCGTGCAATTGACAACTGGATTACTAGTTTGAAGATATGCTTAACAAATAAAGTAATGTTGTACTTAACATGTTGAAATCCAGCCGTTCCCAATGCAAAGGATCCAACGGTCACAGAAAGCAATCCATGGGAGGCTCTCATGGATCATGCCATAACGAAGGAACTAATTTAGGAAAAAATGAATTAGGGATTTTATGTATTAAATTTGTAATTTGTTGTTTCCTCATTAAGATATATTGTATAGATCTATAAATAGGAAAGATATTACATAATAAAGCTAAATTTTCCCTCTCAAACATACTGTTTTAACATAACATATGCTAATCATTGGCTACGATGAATTCCCTATTTTTATCTGAAGTCACCCAAAAAATTTTAGAATTAATCATAGGATTCATTTGCGAATATGAATTAAATAGACAACATTGCAAAAGTTGTAATTTAATTCAAAAATAATTTGGAGAGAATCAAGGAAACAACCAAAATTCATTCCATAAATTCTTCACCTTATCCTTAAGGGTTAACCACCCTGGGAGAAATATGAGGGAACATTCCTTTGATTTAAGCTCCGGTTATCTTAATTCCATATTTTAAGCATTGAGATAATTTTAATTGATATTTATCAACATTCTAATGTCATAAAGGCAGAAAATAGGCCTTTATGTAACCTCAAAAAATAAGAATTATATTTGGATAAAGTTTGAAATCTTCTCTCCTCAAATTCCACATGTAAATTTCCTCCCCAATATTGGGTCTAGGCTATTACCAGAGCCTCTGTCTCTATAACCTCTCTCCAAGGCACAACCAAACTGCCTTGGAATAAATCCCATGGTAGCCCTTTCATGACTACAATAATGGATGTCATTGAAGCTCTTACGATTAAGGTGGCCACAATCATTTGCTCCACCATCGTCTATTCAAATAAAAGGAGAGACATCCACTAAGAAACAACCTATAAAAGAGAATCCATCAACAAACAAAGAAGCATAAACAAGTACAAAAAGGAAAGAACAAAAAAATCATCCTTTCGAGATAGATATAATCTTGGAGTTTCTTTAGTTCGATGAAACAATTAAAGCTAAGATAATAGATAATTGGTTTGACCTTCTAGAAAAAAATTTCATGGTTTCATTGCATGAATATCCTGATTGAATGAAAATTGCTCTGGTTTATTTCACAAGCTTTAATGTGGTGGAATTCTTAATCTAAAAATTATGATATGTCAACCATGATGTGGTCCCAATTAAAAAATTATCAGAAGCTCAATTTTATGCCCATTAGACACAGAAGAAAAGTGAATATGATAACAGAATTTAAACAGGAGAGTATAACGTATAAAAATACTCAATGGAATTTTAAAGATAAGAAATTGCTTTAGAAATTTTGTTACATAAAAAATATATACACATGAAATATGAATGGGATCATGGGCCTCCAAACAGAATTAAGATTTTTCCAGTTGTTTCATGTCCTTCAAGCTAGCATTGAAGTCATTGCACTTGGGAAAAAATCACTTTCTATTGATCAAAAAGCTTAGTACAGTTGTAAATACAAAATAGAAGTATAAAGTACGACTACATAGGAGCACTCTAAAAGAAATATGCAATGTAAGGAATCTAAGAAAGCAATATGTGATGCAAAGATCTTAGTTTTTAATTATTTATATAATAGATTAGATATTAGGAAGGAGAAAGATATACGTATCAGTAAGCCAAACAAAAAGATAGTAGTAAGGATTTAGTTCAAGTGAAGTGTATTAAGTATGAAAATCAAAAAATACTTTTCTTAAAAGATGACATTCAACAAAGATGGATGAGATATTTTACTAAACTTTTTAATGAAAAATGTGAAAATACGATTGACTTTAGTCACCTTAGCACATTAAATGAAAATAAAAATTTATATTTTTATCGAAGTATTAGTAAAACCGAAGTTAAAGAGGCTTTAAGGAAAATGAAGGGTGAAAAAACTGTTGGACCTAATGATATTCAAATAGAGGTGTGGAAATGCTAAGGAGATATGGAATTTATTGGCTTGCTAAACTTTTTAATATTGTTTTGAAGACTAAAAAGATGTCAAATGAGTGGAGAATGAGTGTGTTAATTCCTATTTTTAAGAATAAAGGTGATGCACAAGATTGTGCGAATTATAGAGCAATTAAGTTAATGTGTCATACTTTAAAACTATGGGAGTGAGTTATGGAGCATAGGTTGCAGCATGATATTAATATTTCTCAAAATCAATTTGGATTCATGTCGGGTAGGTCTACTATGGAAGCCATACATTTATTGAGAGGTTTGATGGAGAATTATAGAGAGAATAATGAGGATCTACATATGATATTTATATATTTAAAGAAAGCATATGATAAAGTTCCAAGAGAAGTGCTATGGAGAGTTCTTGAAAAGGAAGGAGTTCATAATGCTTATATTTAAATCATTATAGATATGTATGGAAGAGCTATTACTTGTGTTCAAACACAAAGTGGTTTAACCAAGTATTTTCCTATTTTGGTTGGATTACATCAAGGATCAGCCTTAAGCCCATATCTTTTTGCTTTAGTCATGGATATTCTCACTAGACATTTGCAAGAGGATGTACCTTGATGTATGCTTTTTGCTGATGATATTCTTCTTATTGATAAGACTAGAGAGGGAGTTGAAGGTAAACTTGAATTAGAATGTCAACCTTAGAGCCTAAAGGTTTTTGCTTGAGTGGATCTAAAACGAAATATATAGAGTGTAATTTTAGTAGTAATAGGCCTAATGAGGGCATTGTGACTTTGGGTGATCAAGCCATTAATAAGATTATATGTTTTAGATATCTTGGATCTATTATTCAGAGTGATGGTTAAATAGATAGGGATATTCTCAGCAGAATTCAAGTTGGATGGTTAAAGTGTAGGAATGCACTGGGCTTATTGTGTGATAGAGAAGTCCCCCTCAAACTTAAGGAAAAATTCTATAGGAGGGTGGTGAGAACTGCAATGCTTTATGGTGCCGAATGTTGGCCATTAAAAGAGAAGCATAATACTAAGTTAAGTGTTGCAGAGATGAGGATGCTCAGGTGGATGAGTGGCTTTACCCTTAGAGATATGATACGAAATGAGCATATACGTGAAAAGGTTGGAGTAGCTCCAGTGGAAGATAAGATTAGAGAGAGTTGCCTTTAGATGGTTTGGTCACATAAAACGGCGGCTTTCCGATGACCCGATTAGGAAAGTAGATGCATTATATTTAACTTATGTTAAGAAAGGTAGAGGCAGACCTAAAAAAACTTTGTTAGAAAATATTAGAAATGATCTTTCTTTATTAGATTTAAACGATAATTTGACTTTTAACAGGACAATGGAGAAAAAAGATTCATGGAGAAGACCCCACGTAGTGGGACAAAGGCTTGATGTTGTTGTTATTTGATACCAAGAACTTCGCAGAGGCATAGTAAGGGGTATGTCGACCTACTTTCTCATCAAATGAGCTGTAGGGTGTGAATGGATGACATTGGAGGCGTCAGTTTACGACAACCCAACTATAGGGAGCTAAAGTTGTTCTTTTGACCAATGATCGAAGTGCTAGGTGCTCTGATGTGTTATGGTTAATAGATATTTTAGAATATAGACTCCATCAAAGGCACTCATCTAAACAAAGTAAGGCTTTGAAAAGGAAACAAAAAATGTCATCATTAGATAAATTTATCTTAACTATAGGGAAAATTTAAAGGGGATAAAACAATGATTTAAAAGCTTAATTACACTCTTGGATCTGCAATGTTTCCTATATACATCTTAATCAAGATAATCAGAAGACGTGTTTAAAAAACTTAAATATTGAAGCAACTTAAGTTTTGTAGCATGCATAGCCTAGATTTGTTCTAATTATCACTATTATCTTTTCCATTTTCAACACCATCCATGTCTTCTTCTCCAACACTAGATTTTTACCCTCCATCTCTTGCCTCCTCGAACAAATCATATTCTTCCTTGAAGCTTATTATTCTAAAACATGAAGCACTTGCACCTACATTTGATATGTCTTGTTTTCAAGGTCTCTATTATTGTTTCTCCAACTCTTAATATCATTTCAATATATTCATGTACAAAATTATCATTACCAATAGCAAACTTATCTTCTAAAATTGATGAATAATGCTATATGTTTATCTCGTTGCTTGACGCCTTAACGCAATGCAATTGCATGGGCGGTGCTTTAATTATGGTGCATGATGCCCTCCTAGGAGGCATGTGAGACAAGATGGCCTCACCCGGCCTCAATTGGTCACCCAGTAGAGCGCTTAGTGCATAATGGCACTGCTATATATATATATATATATATATATATATATATATATATATATATATATATATATATATATATATATATATATATATATATATATATATATATATATATATATATATATATATATATATATATATATAAGAGAATGCAAAGACATGGCAGAAATATTGAGCAGAAGAATCAAAGAGAAAATATCAGACCTTAGCACAACTATTCTGCCTGAGATGCCACAAATCTAGAATCCAACTGACAATAATCTTTTCTAGAGAAACATAGCAAATGCAACTGTATCCACATATGATTTACCATAATCAAAGCCAGTATCCGCATGTGATAGACCATAATCAAAGTCAGTCACATGTGTATACTCAAAAGCAAGTCTAGTTTCGGTAACTTGAGGGACTATAGCAATTAAGATTCAAATTCGAAGGAACGGGCGGCAAGAAAACAATACAACTCAAAAGGCTTACAATACCAGAGGTGGACAAAGAGATAAGGAGAGAAGAGAAGAAGGATCGTATAAATTGCTCTTACCAGCTCGTGAGTTGATCCCAGTGTCAGATGACTGCGGAGGCAGTACTCCTCGGCCGCACTTTTGAAATAACTTAACCCTAGCCAGAGATTTAGGTGCTGATCTGATGGGCGTATTGGCAGCTATCGAAGAAGAAGAAGATGGAGAAGGGCGGGGAGAAGGCGAGGGTGAAAGACCCAATGGAACAACAGTCCGCATACTGGGAGCTTCCTCTCGCTGCTGTATTTCGCCTGCAGCTCACAGTTCACGGGACTTCATTTCTGAACCATATAACAGCTTACCAGACCAGTAGACGGGTCGGGCCGAGAAAAGACAAATGATTACCCATAAATTTTGGGTAGGGAGTGTGAAACTAAGGGGCAAATTATTGCATCCGGTCTTTCTCTGTCTACAGTAAAGCGCAGGTGAAGTGCATGTATGCTACATTACCTGTGCTTTCACTGTAGACAGAGAGAGCTCCGAACGCATCTCTCTGTCAGGTGACCGGATGCAATAATTTGCCGAAACTAAGAACTACTTTTGCCGTTTTTTCACTATCATTAAAAAAAAAAAACTAGAGGTTGAACGAGTCTCTAAATTCTTTATCTCTGGATGATGTCTTTTGAAATTTGAAAAATTATTCTTTGCAAGTATTAGATTATTTGGAGGTGAATCAGAGTGTGTCACGTCACTTGGTATACAACGGTTATACAACCGCGGTACACACAAAGAGATGAAGTGACGTGCTCTGATTCGTCTCCAGATGACATCCAATGTCCGCACAGAATAATTTTTTTCTAAAATTTACCTCCTTGGAATATTTTTAAATGGCCAGATTTTTTCTTTTTTGAAAAAAAAAAAATATTTATTTTGCAAAAATGGTCCATGAATTTTAGAACAAAATTTGATTATTAGTTTACTTAAATTTTACTATGAATCAAAATCTGTGGAATCTCCCTCTTAAGCTTTAGAATTATGCCGGCATTTCACAACTAGCCAGTTATATCTGCTAGTTTCTTGCCATAGATGCCGTAATTGCAGACAAAACTAGATTACCTTTTGCTAGTATTTATGTTCAAATTGACTATAAATTAACACTTTTCGATGTAATTCCCATCTATGTTGTCGGGAAAAAATAAAAACTCGATGATCTCAATGATTCAAATTTTTTGATATGAAACTCCTTAAGTAAAAGAAGTTAAATTCTTTAAAATTGAGGCATATTTTGGTGTAATAGTTAGAATTTCATTTAAAAACTCAGCAGTTAAGGGTTTTCATCCTGAAGAAATCTTGAGATGGATGACATATGTGAGGCTCTTATACCAAAATAGATAATATCTCAATAGTTAAGAATTTTGGCTGTTACAAATTGTATCAGAGCAATACACCAGTCGGAAGATTGGAATTAAATGTCATACAAAACAATGTGTTACGTCATGAGAGCCACCTCTTAAATCATCTATGGGCTAAAGTTCTACCTAGCAGGAGCCACCACTTGAACTTGTAGGGGCCACCTCTAGAATCATATATGTCTGGTGGATGATTCTGGGATAAAGATGTTGACGAAGACATTAGTTAATTAAGTGGGGAAGATTATGAAATACCTTAAGTAAAAGAAGCTAAACTCTTAAGCATCAAGACGTCTTTTAGTGTGATGATCAAAATTTCATTAAGAAACTTCATAGTTAAGCATGCTCATCCCGAAAAAATCCTACGATGGGTGAACTCCTAAAAAGTTACACCAACAAAACAAACTATTGAGGTCCTTAGGTGAAAACGAACAATATCTCAATAGTTAAAGTGTTTGGATTATTACAATTGTCATATCTCGATTGTGGTTCCTTCATCCATCCTCTAATCTTTGTCCTACCGACCCAACTTAGTCCTCTCTTTCCCCCGTACCCCCACATGGTCGTATTCATGGTAGAAAGCCCAAAAAGAAACTGGATAGCCCAACATCCTTATAGCAAGCTTCTTCCTCTAACACTCCCTTTACCAACCCCAATAATAATTCACCCTCTCATATTGAAAAGCCAAACCCTTCCAAAATTCTTCTTGATCCACTACTTGCAACACATCTTCAATAAAACTAAATTAGCCTGTTAAGGAACCATTGACTAATACAACCTTAACCCTTGCTGCTAATAAAAATCCCAATAAATTCTCCGTCCTCAACTCTATTGACATAATCAGCTAATCAAACCTCATTGGTCATTATCCTAACTCTTAAGTAAACCTCCAAGTAGTTAAAAAAGCATCTTACCCTATGAAAGCCAAGAAATTTGCCACCAAATCTAATAAAGCCCAATGAAATCTCTTTTATTTGACTCTTGGAATGTAAGAAACTTCAATTGACTTGATAAAGTCCTCATTTGCAAGGCATGATTCAATCCCTCAAACTTGACTTTCTTTGCATCTTAGAAATAATGATGAATAAAACTCAAATGTCTAATATATGATTTTGTAATACACACAAAACTTTTTGATAATGAATATATCTTTCAAAACTTTGACACTTCTCAACCTAGCCAGATTTGGTTGAAATAGAATGAGGTTGTATATGCCCATCTACTTTGATAATAAGATTATTCATGGTCATGTTCTTCGCTCTTCTACTTCCCCTTTTATGATTTCTATGGTTTATGCTTCCAATTACTCTCATCAAAGGACATCTCTCTCAAACTATAAAAAACTCTACAAGTTTACAACCAAAGATTTGGCCATTTTGGGAGATTTTAACTGTTGCAGAAAAAATTGGTTGCAACCTTATTCCTCAATGACTTCAATAACATGATATTTAACATTGTTGTCAAATATTTGGCTTCTATGGATCTCTCTTATACTTAGTTTAACAATAAACTAAATAATCTCATGAATACTAAATTGGATTGAGTTATTCTGAATGATGTCTTGTTGTAAGCCTTCCCCTTATCCTACTATAGAATTGAAGCTCCTAAATGCTTTGATTACACTCCCTTAATTGTTCAAGTCATCCATCAATATATAAATAACCATAGATTTTTCTATAAAAACTAATGGTCCTAAGTTCCATAATAATTGGATATTATGAATATTGTTTTCTATCAAAGTAACAAAAGAGACACCATTACAACTTTATACTCCTATCTTTTCCAACTCAAATCCTTAATTAAAAAAGAAAAATGGGCTTCTTCCTACACATTCTATCCAACAATAAAAAGCTTAAGAGTAAACATGCTTCTATTATCTCAATGCTCAATGAAGACCCCCCAACCCTACCATTAATGCCTTTACCAAAGTCATTGGGGATTCTACTTCAATCTCTAATACCACCTAGTCTTCTTGGATTGTTCAAATGGTTCTCCCAAGGGGAGGAAAACCTCAAATTCTTATATGGGAATATCAAGGGTAGGAAAAAGCACAAATATATTAGGAAAAGTATCACCTCTATTGGTATCTTCTATAATTATCATAATATTGTAGATGTGGCCATCAACCAATTTAAGGATATATTCAAAACTCCTAAACCTTCTTTTAATGTTGTCCCTGCCTACTCTTGTTGGTAATAAATTTCCCTTCATCTTATGTCTTTACTTCCAGAACATGTATCTAATGAAGAAATACAAAAAATGGTGTTCTTCTCCTCCAAAAACTCAACTAAAAAACTTAATGGATTCACTTTTAGCTTCTTATATAGCTCTTGGGATCTCATTGGGTCTCAAGTTTATCACGATGTAAAACATTTTTTACAGAGAGTCATACGATGATTTAGACCCTCATGTACTCATGCAGCACATTATAGCATATGTTTTGTAGATGATTGGGTGCATCCTCATACCAGATTGCTCAGGCTCGCATGCATCATTACAACACCTCCCACTTATGAAAGATTTGATGGTGTTTATTCAGATCTCATTGGGTAGTTCGGTCCTCAAAAACCTATAAATAGAGCTCTATCTTGCCGTAAAGCCCGCTAAATTGTATATTATTTTATGATTTCTTCTAATGTAGGTTTGGTCAAGGGAGCGACTACATGTTGGTAGATTGACACTTAGAGTGCCCACTTTCTCAGATATTGCGAGAAAACCTATTGGTTATTGATATAGTTTGTTATAAATTTTACATAAATTGTATTTTATTCACCATTCATTTTCAATAATTAAACATCATTTTATATATAGGTGGGCTGAGGATGGTTTGCGCAAGGTTTCATTTGGAAACCTATTGACTTATCGAGACGACTAGATGTACTTCATTAGAGTCATGTAGTTGATAATTCATAAATTACAAGCATGTGTTATTTTTTGACATTAATTCTCATTCAACCTAAACCTTTTTCAACAGGATACTATGACACCATATACCGAAGAACTTATTGTGAAGATGCCTCTTATATGCCAGGAGTCACTAGAGATATACAGAGCACAACTCCCATTGATTAGTTAGAAGAAGGTTGAGTGGCATATGGTAGATCGGGTGATGCGTCAGTTTGGTGGTGTATAGTCCATGGATATACAGCCCATCAGAAGAATATTTAAGTGAGTTTATAGGCGTGGTAGAGCTAATATTGACTAGACACGATATAACTTGAATCACATAACTCTATGGAATAATAGACACGAAGACATCATTCTAATTATTCCATAGACAATCATATACATGAGATAGTATCGATCGTGGACTTCACTATACATATTGAATGTTCCAAGTCTCCAAGTGAACGGGTGATGGTAAGTAAGGTTGCTTATACACATGTTTTTGCATTTTAAGATATTTGATTACACATAATTTAAAGTAACATTGCAACGTGTATAAATAGGCTGATTATATCAGACGTAGCATGCATATTACAAAACTATTCACCAGTTACGACCATAGGAAAAGTGCAAGTTTGATGCAACATGCACTTAATAATATTGATGAGCTGTATTCCAGGCTAGAGGCTTGTTTTTTATTGATTGCAACTTAGTTGATTCCACTGAGGAGCATGGGAGACAATGACCTAGTAGAGGATGTGATGAGGCTCATATGTCAAGGTGGTATACATCAGATGCTCCATCAAGGATGATAGGAGACAACAGTCAGACAAGAGCGACATATGAACCACTGAGATAGTCAATGTATGGAGTCTGGAGAGTTCACCGTGCCATCATAGTTTGATGCATGATTTCTTATCATGATGGGTGAGGCAAGGGTCATCAGAGGCACAACCATTAACACAATATTAGAATCAGTATGGCTTGCAACATGCAGTAGTGCTTCTGCATACCAGATAGATACTCAATTATCATAAGAAGCTCTGCTACACACGTTGCGTATGTAGATCCATTCAGGGATGAATCTGTTTGGATTGCCACACTCTCATACACAACAGGATGAGCTCCTCCAGCAAACTCAACCACCATAAAGCACTGCAGACTTAAAGGGCGAAGATAAAGATGCTGCTGAGACCCATTTATATCCAAGGATAAGCAGATTGCCTGATAAGTATGCACCGAGGAGTGCAGCCATCCCTAAACGTAAGAAGAAGAAGAAAAAGAAGAAGAAGAAGTAGTAGTGGTCATGGTTGGCATTATGTACGTTATGTCGATGCAATCAAACCACATTTCTTATTTCACTAATATGAAGTTTTTTTTTTCCTTAATTGTATAATGTATTTTGACAATTATTCAACTAAACTAAATTTAACTTTTATGAGTATTAATCTCAAACAGATCTTTTTTATATGAAGAAACACATACAGATAACTATATATCATAGTTAAATATATATACATGCTTGATATTAAATATAATAAGTATGGTGAAGAAAACATGAATGAAGCTAACATTTATACAAATACATAACTTTACTATTTCCTAAGCAACATATGTAGACGTTCTTGGAGTTGCATTTGAGTTGGGCAGCATTTGAGATGAAATTCAAACTCATATTGAAGGTCTTGCGAGTACTCAACACTCAATAACTTTATAGGTTTACCATCAGGTAATTGCTCTGTCATCCGATTCTTATTGAAGTTCAAACTAAATTCTTCAAACATCAAATATCAATGATGATATAAAATGACATGCTCAATGTTAAGGTTGTTACAGTAAACCTCTAGCAAATGACCGCCATCTCTCTCACGTTTTATCTCATGTTATCGCATATAAAATAAATGAGGATTCACAAGGTGACCATTATCTTCCAAGAACCACATAAGAAGATATTTCCAACCATCAACATTTTTAAAATATATCGTCTTATACAATTTTACCCTCATTACTTCAGCACGTACACTCTAGAGTGCATCATCCTTATCTTTTAACCATTCATAGACACAACACGTAAATATCTCATTCATATTCGCCTTTTGATCCAACAAATTGTAACATACTCATTTTATACAAGCATGCATTCTTCGGCTTGCATTGTCGAACATTTTTGTTGTTGATGCCTTGAAGCCTTTCTATGCACAATCAATACATTTTGAATAATTCAAATAAAATATTCACAAATATACTTCATATGTCCATGAGCTCTTTAAATAATAGAGATTAAGCATATCTCTACTTCACATGCAACTTAAAATTATAATATGATTTAATTGAGTCTTACAAATTTACATGTCATCTAATATGATAGATTGATGCAAGTTGCAATATTATATTAATGAATAATGTGCAACAATATAAGGATCCTATGCTCATTTTTATATAGAGAAATCTGATGTCCACACCAAATCTCCAACAATATGGTAATTGTTTTTCCAATTCTATCATATCTAGAATATACCATTGACTATTGCAAATTAAATACTTATATATACTGCATCATCTATTAATAATTGCACAATTAATATATTATTTTATTACAATTGTAATGCACTATTATCTTCATAATGCATATTATACTGGAGAAAAACTTTCTCTTGGAGCAGGGGACTGGGATCTTTGCTTGGTTGGCTACTCTCTTGGCCGGAGGCCTTTTTATGAAGCTTTGCTTGCAGCTGTCAACAAAACGTGGAATCTCAAAGGTGCGCTACAAATGCTTTCTCTTAGCGAAGGTTTTTTCCTGTTTCGCTTTTCCCGTGTCGAAGATCTGGAGGCTGTCTGGATTGTTCGGTGTGGTTTATTCTTGGCAAACCATTCATCCTTCAAAAGTGGCACCCTAAATTCAAAATGAAGAGAAAATTTTTCTTCTGTCCCTATTTGGATAAAAATACACGATCTACCTTTAGCTTGTTGGAATTCCGAAGGTATTTCTAGGATAGCTAGCAAGGTAGGGATTCCCATTGCTGCTGACTCCCTCACTACCAAGAAAACCCGTCTCACCTTTGCCAGAATTTGTGTTTTGGTGGATAGCAATGCTCTTTATCCAGAGGAAATTCTTGTGTCTTTGGACGGAGATATTGTCAAGCTGATGGTTCAATATGAATGGAGGTCTTCTCCATGCGATCATTGTAAGTCTCTTGTTCACACTCCAGACTACTGTCCCTCAAAGCCTCAGTCGTCTGAGCCCTCAAATACTGCTCCTTCTCATCCGAGGGGCCGTAGCCGGAGTCGATTTAAGGCACGTAAGCCTTCTTCCAATCCTAGTATTCATAACCCCCCTCCTTCCAGCTCTCTTCCCACTGAGTCACTTCGAGATTCCCAACCCTCCACAATTATTCCCACCTCATCATCTCCTTCTAATGTTCAGAAAGCCCTTATTACTAGTAGCTTTGGTAAGCCCCTTCACTATCAGCCCCTCTCCCACACCTCCGACTCATCCCCCCATACATAACCAAATTTCGGGCTCTGCTTCCTCCCCTGTGGATGCTTCGGACCCTCCGACTGATCAGGACACAGCACAAATCAACATACCAAATCTTAATTCTCCTATGAAGGAGGCCTTTGCTTTTGTCTCAGGTTCCTCTGACAACCTCTCTGCCTCTGCTGCTGGCACGCCAGAGGGAATTATCTCTCCTAATATATTCGACATTTTACAATCCCATGATGAGGTTGACAACCCTCCGGACCCAAAAGCCAAGTTGGCAAATAACAACAAATCGAGCAAGTCTAAGGATCTACCTCCTGTATCGGTTGGGACAAAAAAATCTGCTCGGGGTAAGCAGAACAAAAAGACCCCCTCTCCTCAAATTTCTTGATGTCTTTGCCTAGGATTGCGTCCTGGAATGTTATGGGGTTCAACCGGCCTGACAAAGTCTTAAGTTGTAAAAGCCTTATTTCCTCCTTCAAGCTTGACTTGCTTTGTGTTCTGGAAACTAGGATTCATCAACCGTCTTTGCAAAATCCTTTCTTTGATAAGGCTCATGAGGTCTTCTCAAATGAACATAGCTGCCATAATTTCAATTTTACTTCTTCGGGACGCATTTGGATTAAATGGAATGCTAACAAGGTTCAGTTCACTCCACAGCATATTTCTCCTCAAATCATAACGGGTTATGTTACAGTTAGTTCTATTAATCTTTTGCAACTTTATGTTATATATGCTTCGAACTATAGCACTGAAAGAAAGGATTTATGGAATATCATTTCCAGCTCTGATCCTTCCCCTGATGTTCCCTGACTTCTTATGGGGGACTTTAACTGCTGTAGATTCAAATCTGAAAAGGTGGGAGGCTCCCCTCTTAATCATGGGTCTCTCTTGGAATTCAATAACATGATTTTTGATAATTGCCTTCAAGACCTCAACTCTGTGGGCACCTTTTTCACTTGGTTCAATCAGCGCACCGATCTCCCCATTCATATCAAGCTTGACAGGACTCTGGTTAATAATGCCTGCCCGCGGTCCTTCTACTCCATTCATAGCCCTTCAAGCTCTGATCATTGCCCTCTTATTTTACAGGATGATATTGTGCTCAATTGTCAACATAGGTTTCTCTTCAAAAATTACTAGACACATTTTAAGAATTACTGGTCCATTCTTCTGGAGGCTTTTTCTAAGCCTATCACTGGTAACCCTATGTCCTTTCTATGTCATACTCTTAAGCAAATTAAACTCTTCATTAAGCAGGAACCTTGGGCAAAGGCCTCCAAAACCAACTCTTTTCTTTATGAGCTTCTCAAACAACAAATGCGTATTTTGGAATCTATTCATGGGTACCCAACTGATACTCATTTAAATTCTCAACTCAAAGATGTCAATCTTCAGGTTTCTAGGCTATCTAAAATCATGGCTTCTTGGGTTATTCAGCGGGCAAAAGTTAATTGGCTTAGAAATGGTAAGGATGACCTCAAATTTCTTTATGCAAAAATCAAGGGTAGACAATGTACTTCCAGAACTGCAGTTAATCTCCTAGCATCAAATCCTAACACAGAAAGAGGAGATATTATTAAAGGCATCATTCAACACTTCCAAGCTTTGTTCAATCCGACACCCCCTATCTCTTTAGATATTGATTCATTTCCTGTTGGCTCCTTGGTTCCTCTTTCATACCACGAAGATCTTATAAAATATGTTTCAAACATTGAGATTAAAAAGGCAGTTTTCCATGGGAAATCCAATTCAACACCTGGCCCTAACGGTTTTAATTCACGTTTCTATAAAACTGGTTGGCACATTGTAGGCCCTATGGTTTGTAGGGATGTTAAGTCTTTTTTCACTAAAGGCTATCTTCCTTATGGTATTAAGGCGACTGCCCTTGCTTTAATTCCGAAGCACAACCATGCTGAAAGCATCTCAGATTTTAGGCCTATTTCCTTATGCAATAATCTTTACAAAATTATTGCCAATGTCATTTCTAATAGGCTCAAGCCCCTCTTACCTCTGATTGTCAAACATAATCAATCTGGATTTGTCAAATCAAGGATCTCCACTGATAATATTCTTCTAGCTAATGAAGTTCTTACTCTTGCTAAGAAAAGGGGTTGCACAAAGTATTTTTGTGCCAAGCTTGACATCCGTAAAGCATTTGACACTGTCTCTAGAGAGTTTTTGGTGGCCAGAATGTTGCAGAAGGGTTTCCCTCCCCTTTTTGTTAGATGGATCAAATCTTGCATTTTTTATGTCAATTTTTCTGTGGTTATAAACGGTGCACTTGAGGGTTACTTCTCCTCCTCTGCCAGTCTTAGGCAAGGCTGCCACTTAAGTCCTTTCTTATTTTGTCTGGTGATGGATGCTTTCTCCTCTATGCTTGATGATGGTGGCTTTAAAGGGATATGCCTGGATGGTTTTTCTTTATCCCATCTGTTATATGCCGATGATGTGCTCGTTTTTGGAGAAGCTACTTTAGATAACTGTAATAATCTTTCTAATATTCTCTCCAAATTTGCCAACTCCTCCGGGCTTCATGTCAATTTAGATAAAAGCTATGCTATATTTCCTAGGCATGTGCTTAACCATAGAGAGCTCTGTCAAGCTTTATCTATACATAACACAAGTCTTAAGATTATCTACCTGGGTATTCCATTATCATTTACTAGGCTAAAATTGACTGACTACATGCCTCTCATGGATAGTATTACAAAAAAACTTTCTGGGTGGAAAGCGAATCTTCTCTCCTTTGCTGGCCGTTCACAGTTTTTAAAATACACCATTTTAAATTTTATTGCATATTGGATTAGAGGAGCAATTTTACCTAAGGCTGTCTTCAAATTTTTTAAGAAAGTCTGTTCTAAGTTTCTGTTTTTTGGAGATCCCGAAATTACAAGAAAGATACATATGGTCTCTTGGGACAATGTATGCAAGCCCAAGCATTTCGGGGGATTGGGGATTCCGTCCCTTAGTGGTATTCAATATGCATTTAACTGTTCTGTTATTTTGAGAATGTATAATTTCAATTATCCTTTATCTACCTGGCTTAGTACTAGGTATTTATCTCCCTGGTGCATTCCTATATCTGTTGCCACTAAATTCTGGAAATCTGTTTGTGCAACTGCTGCTCTGGCTAAGCCAAAGTTTTCTTTTCGTATTACTGCAACTCTCCTATTTCGGTATTTTGGGATCACTGGTGTTATAATGGGAGGTTAGAGGACTTTTCTGATGGGTTCTTTGTGCTTCAAGCTATGCCACATTATTCCCTTATCAGGAATTGCATTTTAAACAGCAATTGGGCTCTTC
Organism: Dendrobium officinale; assembly: GCA_019514585.1. NCBI lineage: Eukaryota > Viridiplantae > Streptophyta > Magnoliopsida > Asparagales > Orchidaceae > Dendrobium > Dendrobium officinale. Next base: position 2,028,527 of record CM033690.1, on the reverse strand, counting down.
CATCATCTATCCCGAGCCCTATTCGGGATGCTATTCAGGATATTCCTATTTTTTATGATTCCAACATTTGCTTACTCTGGGAGAATAGAATTAAGAGCAAATTTTTTGATTACCTCTATGAGTTCTATGCTAATCTTACTAGATGCACTTGGTCTAATCTGGTTTGGCACCCGAAGCATGCTATTAGATTTTCCAGCTTTACTTGGCTGGATTTGGTTGGAGGTTTGAAAACTGCGGATGAATTGCTTAAAAGGAATATTATTGTGCCTCCTCCTGAATCTACTACGCATTTATTTTTTTGAATGCTCTTATTCCTATGACATAATTTTGGAGGTCATACCTACTGCGAAGGAACTCTTTCTTAGACCCAACATTCTGCAACTTTTTTGAATGGGTTAATGGGGATGTTCGTCTTTCTCACCTGGAAAAAAAGCTTTATTCTCTCACTATCTGCTGCTGTGTTTATTTCATATGGAAATAAAGGAATTCTAGGAGGTTTGGGAACTCTCAATCCAGCAGCTTTGCCAATTCCTATATGATCAAAAAGGCAGTTTTGGAGAAAACTGTCAACTGGAAGCATGCTACCACCCTCAGAAACTTACTATGACTGCGATCATTCGAGCTGGTCTCACAATTTTAGTGGACGATGATGAGATTTGGACTGCAACAACCCCCTTTGGACGGTCTTATTGGCAACCATGGATCCCTGGGCATTTTTCAAGAGTATACTGTGGAGTTGAGATGGTCCTGCATCTTCGCAGTGGCAATCATTTCCGTTTGATTATCTTTTTGCTTATGTGATAATCTTGTTGCAGTCTTGTATTCTGAGTCCTTGATTTGATGCAATCTGTCACTCTTCTTTTTTTCATTTAATTTTGAATTGGGCTGGGTGGGTATAGTATACCTATAACTGCTTACTTTACATGTAATTTTCTTGATAAATAGAAGGGCTTTTGCCCCAATTTTACCCAAAAAAAATAAATAAATTATATTATAATATTTTATTTAAAAATATAACAAATTATATGCATATTTAGTACAAAATTTATACAAATGAATTTATAATAGCTTTAATTTAAATAAATTGAAAAAAAAGCTAAAGTAATAAATTATATACTATTTAAATTTTGTCAAAAAAATTATTTATTATTACAGTATGCTAAGTTAAAATGTTATGAACAATTATTTCAGTTAAATTAACTTATTAATAATAAAGTATATACATTCTTACTAATATTTTATATTTATAAAATAATAATAAATCAAATTTAATCGAATATTACAAGTAGAATTTCTCTCACTCAATAAAATATTTTAAGTAAAATCACATAATTTCTACTAACTCAACAAAAACTTTTATCATAGTACACAAAACTTTTTTTAAAGCTATTTTAATTTATTTATAATAAAATATATAATTTTTAATTAAATTAATATATTTTTTATAGTTACGGTGAGTAAAGTTGTATTAATTTTCACCATTTTGATATATCATTAAACAAAGGATTATAATAAATAGAAAAAAAAAAAAAATCCGCTTTCTACAAAATGCGGGAAAAATGCAGAATTCGCTGAACCTGCTCCTTCTTATAAATTATCCTTGGACCGCAGATAGCCAGATACTCATCCTAGGTCATCTCCACTAAAGGAATCCTATTCTGTAATTCGTTCAGTCGGAATGGCAGGTTTTACTCTCGCCTCTTACATCTTCCTCTTCTTCTTCACGGTTGATTTTTTTTCCTCCCATTCTATGGAGTTTTACCCGCAGTGGAATTGGTGATAAAAAACCTTACAATTAGTTTGCTTTTCGGTCATATTGTCCCCTACTGTAGCGTTTTTTGTTTTTTGTCGATCCGGAGTTCCGACTGCATAGTTAACTACTTGGAAACGATGCGGAGAGATGATCAGAGCAGGTGCGCAAAGGAAATTTCCTTGATATTTCACCAATCGGATTAAATGAGTAAATTCAAACGATTCAGCATTGGGTCTGATCTATTTTCACCTGCGTTTGCTTTTCCTGTTGCTGTGTTGAAACTATATTGCCAGGCTTCCCAAGAATTCTCGATGAGGTGTTAGAGGACGCATATTTTGCCAAAACTAAGACCACAAAAACATTCCCGCCTTGTCTGGTTCTTAGTATATAAAGACAGTTAATCAAGAAGGTTGATATCATTTGCACCTAATGGTGAGAAATACCGCTTTAGCATTAGAAACAATGCACTTGTTGAATGATGCGTTGGGTTGATGTTTACAATTACTTTTATGGTCTCTAGAATGCACTAAAGTTTTCTATTTAACGTGGCGGCATTATTGTTGTGTGAGAGTGTAATGCACTAAATTAGTTCATAGGTGCGGCCGAAATGAAAAAAAAAAGAAAAAACTAAAAACAAGGCGCAATAGTGACCTGAGCATGATGCAAGAGTTATGTCATTTTATTAAGTGGTTATTTGATATCATGTTTGAGTGAATTGAGCTACTAGTTTTTTTCCGATGATAGTTTACCATCTATGTTGCACCGATACACCTATTTATGAAGGCGTGCTGTATCCGATACACCGATACACGGATACACGGATACACCTCCGATACTCCACCGATACGTGTCGGATACGCCAAAGACGTATCCAATCAAAATACTATTTAATCTTAAAAGGACACGTGTATCCGATACACGTGTCCGTTGAAAAACAAACATCGTATTTACTTCCGCGGCTGCGAGCAAAGCTCTCTCATTTCCAAGATGGATTTGAGTCTCTTAATGATATGAGAATATTAGAAATTACTAATCTTTCACTTAATGAGCCTGAATTAAAAGCTATGATATTTATTGAAGATGATATATAAGTTCAAAGACAAAACATTGAAGAAGCTAATCATATCATTCCTTCTATTGAATAGTTGAAACTTCATGTGCTAGACAATTTATATTTATGCTTTTGTTGTTGTACTAGACATTTAATGCTTACTTATATTTTGATATTTTAAGCTACAAGGCTACAAATGATGTTGTTGTCATTTTTTTTTGTAATTTCAATTATTATGCTTTGATTGCTTTCTTAATTTTTATGTATGATTTATAAATTATGATGCCGTGTCCGCGCCGTACCCGTATCCTGTATTTTTAAGAATTGATGTGTCCCGTATCCGTGTCGCCGTATCCGTATCGGTGCAACATAGTTTACCATTCATGAAAAGAATGCAAGTGAAGGACATGACTAAAGATAAAGCTTACTAGAAGAAAAATAGAGTGGAATAAGGAGTATTTGGAACAAGTTGCATCACTTTCCAATATCATCTTTAATCCTTTTCTTTCAAGTTCATTTTAAAGTTTTATAGGAGGATAAGATCCATATAAGGTTGTGCCTGAGCCCATTCCAAGCATGAACTTGCTATATTGAGGCTTGTTTTAATGGATTAGACTTCATCACTTTAGGTCAATCTCAAGCACAATTAAGCGGAGCCTGAATTAGTTGGGTCAAGATTGAGCATCCTCAAGTTGTTCTAGTCAAATTTGCGCCAAGCTGCTTAGATTTGCATTAGTTAGATGTGATTTAAGTCGAGTTAGTTCCAATGGTTTTGTAATTGATCTTAAATGATTATAATTGAAATCATATTAGATTGAGATTGTTTTGATTTACATCTCGGAGATGGATATTGACTCATGTTTCATTTAGCTTAAGATTTGGTTAAGTCTGGTTCAAACTATGAATATGGAGATTGAGTAGCTGTAGCTCCCTTTAAGTTGATTTGTGCATGCCTTTTTTAGGATTGAGCCAAATTCTTCTTGCTTAGTTACGTTGATTAGCCTTATTTTATTATAGCTAATGGAATTTTTGGTTTGCGTGAGTAATTAGTGCCGAATTCATCTATTTAAGTTGTATTAATTGATTTAATTCCTAATTTGAGGCTCTTTGGTGCAAGTGAAGTTCAACTACAAAGGTTTGTAGAATTGCACGTAATTTGAGATGGACAGTGATCATTATTAAATTATGTCAATTTTGATTAGACATAAACCAATATGACCAAATCTCTTTAAATTTGGTCATGTTCAACTTAATTGGAATTGGGGGTGGATTATGATAGTTTTGGGATAACCTCTCTGCCCTATAACTCATAAAGGACCTTGTTTGATGGTTATTCCTATAAATTATGGGCTGCACATATTGGCTTGATTTGGTGAAATCTTCACCTGGTCTTTGCCAATGTAATTTCCTTCTTTGGTAATGCCATGTCATCCTATAACCATTTGACTTTGTTCAGTTAACCGGCAAGTCAACAGGGGAATTGCTCGTGAGGTGGTCACTTAGTTAAATAGGCTTATCCAAACATACCACTAACTTAACCTATATTTAACGATGCTTGCAATATAAGAATAATTTGTTAAAAGCCTTTGAGTTATGACAAGACATGTTGAAGTTTTATGGGCCTATTAGTTTTAGACTATTGCGCGAGAGTCTAATGTTGCTCAACCTAAGAGTAAACATAATGCACACATAGGTCAGTTGAGCCGAGCTATATTTTTTAGCTGAAACCAGCCCATATGAGTGTGAGCTTAGTTTAGCTCCATAAGACTTGCAAACTACTTTAGGTCAATTTGGAGTTTTGAATGGTATTAGAAGTATTTGTGGAGTGATGGAAGAGGTCATAACTAGGTATGATTACAGGAAGAGTCAACTTTAAATTGTATGTTTAGTATTGTTTGTGGAGATACTGAACAAAATATATCCAAAGCTCGGCATTTAGGTCATATCCATGAAAACTCCTCTAGATTGACACGATGCGAACAAAGAAACACTTTACTAACTCATTAAGTAACATCACTAATACTTAATAAAATTTATGATGACGATGATTATTCCATTTAGCACATTATACTATTTTTTAAATGGAAGCAATTTCCATCATTAATCACCAATCTATCTAAGGAATTTTTTGCCAGTAGACTATCCCCAAATTAAATCTCTCTCCATATAAATCTGAACATCCTCAACTCCAATCCATAGTCAATTTAACGAAGAAAGTGTGAAAACCGGAATTTTCCCCCTCAACCCTAGCTTTTCTTCTCCTCCTTTCGGCTTGCTCTTGATTTTCTACTCCAAGTTTACACTTAAAAGCCTCCAGCTGAAGGAAATTTTGTTAAATGAAGTTATTTAATTACTTATTAATCAAAATTGATTATATTTATTAGATTAATAAATACATTAATCGTACAACACCCTTCACCTCCTTTTATCATTGCCATTTGCTTACATCTCCATCATTGCATGCGAAGGCTAGTGAATTTGTTAGAATCAAGTTACTACCACAATAACTTTAATAAAGGAACAATAAAGTAAACTTAAAAAAAATATATTCAAAACTTCTATATATCAAATTGATTCATTTGACGAGTAGAACACAATGACGTATTTTTTGATGATTTTCGTTAAAGTTGGTATTTTAGGGTATAATTGAATTGAGACAATTTAGCATTATACCTTAGGAAAAATTGGGTGTTACAATTTTGGTTTGTGCTATTTATAGATGATACAGTTATATTCAGTATGGCCTTTACTGAAATAAGTAGTATATAAAACTATGAAGGCAATTTGGAAGATGCGCTAAGTAGAATATGTAAAATCCAAAGTTTCAGAGCAGGTAAATATAATTTATTTCAGTGGAATTGTGATTTTTAATAATTAAATTATTAATATGTAATTATTAGTAATTATATTAAGAAATATAAATTAATTCCTGTATTCCTGAATAGATGCTTAGGTTGGGTTGAGAGAGATAGCAGTTATACAAATGTGAGTGGGCCCTCACAAAGCTCTTATCCTTATTCCTGTGGATTCACGCAAGCAGGAAAGATAAGGGAGTCGGCATAGTGCAGTTTGCACTGCTTCAGTGTTCGGCATAGTGGTTGTAGGTATAAGGTGGTTTGGTGCGGGAATTCCTGAAGATTCCCTGAAGGAAAACTATCGGCACAGTGCTTCTTCCGTTGATTTCCTGGTTCGACCAAAGTAAGGCTGCGGCACAGTAGCATGAATCACTGTAGCATATTTCGCTACAGTGACACAGGAATTGTAGATCAGTTTGGCTATGTGGTAGAAGGCGGCACTAGGAATCCTGAGAATTACAGCAGGCTGGAAATAGCGATATAGTGATTGCTGGGTAGAGTTCTTCGGCTCAGTGCTAAGAAGGGAAATTTATCATCTGGTATGAAGAAGATCCCGTAGGTTGTTCAAAGAATGGAGAGTAAGATTCCAACAGGAGAAACAACAGGAAAGATAAATGGAATTGAAGCCTTGGAGCAGGATTTTGCTGTAAAGGAAAACTTCTAAATTCAGATTTCAGTAAAAGAAGAATAAAGAAAGAACAGTGAAGGAAGAATAAGTGGGAATAAGAAAGAAAAGTCAGAGAGGAAAAAACACAAGTAAGTTATTTTGGTATGTGCTTAGTGTGGAATTTCAATTAGTAGTAAAAGTTCATAAAGATATTATAATTAATGATGTCTTAGATAAATTTGGTCATATATCAAGAGAAAGCTTCGAAGTGACTTACAATCGTAGAAAACTTCGAAGTAGAGAATTGGAGACACCTCAGCAAGAATGTAAGTAATGCATTTATATTCAAATTTAAGAAATTTCATTTATAAGCATGAAGATTAATTTTGAATGCATTAAAGTAAAAGGTTATTAATTTTCTTTAATGTATATAAATGATTTTTTATTCAAGTTTTCAGGTATGAACAATCAGATACATAATGAAATCAGGTAAGTGTAAAACAAGGTTTAGTATGTTAATCTAAATGTTTTCCTACTTGATACTGTTTTGGAAAGATGTCAATTTATTGGCATATGGGATGCATTTTAATTGTACACTGGTGATCACAACAATGATTATGAAAGAATGCAACAACTTAAGTATGACTTATGAACACTGAAAAATTTTATGAATATCAATTGAAAAGTAAAGTTTGGCTACAAATTACGTATAACTGTAATTACAGGTGGGGCAAAAGGGACCCGAGGGGCAAAAAAGGGACCCCAGATAATGTACCTGTATTACAAGAGGGGCAAAAGGGACCCCAAAGAATATGATACCTGCATAGCTGGTGGGGCAAAAGAGACCCCTAAAGAGGCAAAAGGGACCTCTATGTCATTCAATGGCGATAATGCCAGGTTTACCTGGGCTCCATTAAATAATATTATGAAGTGTAGCCAAATATTTTATAGATTAAAATTGATATTCATTATTGAATTCAAAAGAAGTAAAATATTAAAATTAATTATAAATTTATGATGATTTCAATGCTTGATTATCCTCAATTATTTATACTTAATATGTTAATTAATTTACAAAGCTTAATGAGTCTCATAGCTCACCAGTGTTTTCTTACTGGCTGTTGTTACAGGAAAGAGCAAGGAGAAGATTGTTGCAGATTAATTTATCCAAGTTATTTATTCTTTTTATGTTAATGTTATTTTTTTTGTGAGTCTTCTGGTAAGGTATGAAAACATCTCATAAATGGATTTTAATTACTTTTCCTTAGTGGCTCTGTAAGTATGTTATTGAGGTTTTAATTCGGAAGTTGCTTCCATTATTATATGAATTAAATTATGGTTGGATGTTTTATATGATCTTTTAAGAAGAGAAATTGCATTAAATATTTTGAAAGGGAAAAATGTTTATGTTATGCACGTTACACTCCACCGTACTGTTTAGTGGTATTGTGGGGTGTTACAAAAGTGGTATCAGAGCATATATTTAAGGTTCCGCGGATTCAATTACGCAAGTATAACTAAATTGAGTGGTATAGGGGAACAAGATGGAATCTGATGCAATTATTACAGAGCCTAGGAGATAAGTTGAGGTAAGTCTAAAGTTGATTGATTTGTATGTAGCCTTACATTAGTTTGGCTTATATGTAAATATATGAAAATAACAATTAATTGGGAATACATAAGTATATAAATGCATAACTCTTGATGCAATGCATTGAGAATATAATGGCTGAAAGAATACCAAAAGGAACTGAGGGGCAGTCACCTCAGCATATTAGGATCTCTAAGAATTCAGAAAATATTACACCAGTAGGAGGCAGTGCACCTTATGTAAATCCTACACCAGTAGGATCGAATGCAGTTAATGTAATGTTAGGGAACTTAATGCAAATGCAAATGATGAGTATGATGATGCACATGATGGAAAAGATGTAGTCTATGGTGGGATCTGCAACAGTACTTGTGGTTCCACCGTAGTTACACCAGTCACTCCTACCACTCCTGATAGTAGTACAAATATTGAGGTAGGTCATCCTGTTAGTGCAGAAGTGAGATAAGCATCTAAAACTTTTCCAGAGTTTAAAACCTCCATTGTTTAAAGGAGGATTTGATGCCATAAGTGCTGAAGATTGGATTATCAGGATATAAAAAGTTTTAAATAGAATGAGATGCCCTGAGAATTAACATGTATCTTTAACAATCTTTATGCTAAAATGTGAAACAGAAAGATGGTACGGAGAGGATAATAACTGGATAAATTCAGAGGTAGATTAGAGAAACAAATTATGTGGGAAGAATTTGAGCAAGTCTTTAGAGAGTGGTATGTTCCTCCATCAGCAAGGAAGGCAATGCATAAAAGTTGTGTAAATCTTGAGCAAGGATTAAACAATGTTATACGGTATAAAGTGGAATTAAAAGCCCTATCAAGGTATGCTCCACAACTTATCAATACTCAAGAGAAAAAGTACTATAGATTCCTGAAAGGTCTGAGAGATTCATTGAGACAACCTTTAATCCCACTTCGCATAAAAGAATTTTCTGAACTTGTAGAAAGTGATAGATTGTTGGAGAATGACATTGAAGTGGTGAAGCATAAATGGGATAATAATTGTAGAAAGAGACAAGATGACCATATGAATAAATCATCAAAAAAAAAAAGAAATTTTATCAGAAGCCACCATAACAGTCTACAAGGGTTCCTGTGATACCAGTTTGTGCAACTTATGGAAAGTCTCATCCAAGAAGATGTCTGATGAATTCAGGGAAGTGTTATCTATGTGGAGAAACTAGTCATATCAAGAGGAACAGTCCAAGGAATGGTCAAAGAGGCACATAAATTTGAAGCAGTCAGAAGACAGAGTAGTACCGTGGTGCAAGACCACAGATGAATCAATTTGCTTTAAAGATTAAAGGAGAAGCCTTAGGTGAAGTAGTCAAATCAACACCGGCTTTAGTATTTTCTTTGACTTCTCAAGAGGCCAAGGATTCTTCGGAGGTAGTGATAGTTACTTTAAATATCTCAGATTTTTCCTGCTAGAGTACTTTTGATTCTGGTGCGTCGCATTCCTTCATAGCTGAGATATTTTTGTAAGAAAGAGCATATGGAACTTGTCTCTTTTACTCCTGGATTGAATGTTAGAGTACTACTAGAGGGTAAATATTTGAATGCCAGTACAACATGTTTAGTTTATTTTATGATAACTGGTAGAAAGTTTCAAGCAAATTTGATGGTGCTGTCATTAGTAGAGTTTGAAGTAATTTTGGGAATCGATTGGTTGGTCAAATATTTTGCCACTATAGAATGTTGGAAGAAAAATCTCATATTGGATTTTCTTTGGGAAGAGATATTATATTTTCATTGTGAAATGGGAGTAATTTCTTCATTGATTGCTTCTAGTCAAGTACATAAAAGTCTACAGATGGGTGAGTTGGTTTTCTTAGCAAAATTCGAAGCAAAAAATAATAATAATAAAAAAAATAAACGAGAAAAGTAATAGTGGAAGGGCCAAGATCAACAAATGTGGCAGAGGTCAGAAGTTTTTTTTTTGTTGGAATTGGCAGGTTACTATAAAAGTTTCGTTAAGAATTTTTCTCAAATTGCTTTGCCTTTATCCAAGTTAACCAGAAAGGATATTAAGTTTGAGTGGACTGATGATTGTGAGCAGAATTTTCATAAATTGAAGCAATGTTTGACAACTGCAACAGTGATTACAATTCTTTCTGGAACAGAGAGATTTTCAATTATACAATGATGCTTTCTTTACGAGGGTTGGATTGTGTGTTGATGCATAACAGAAAAGTGATTGTCTATGCTTCCAAACAGCTTAAGCCACATGAAAAGAACTATCCCACTCATGACTTAGAATTAGTTGTAGTGGTATTTGCTTTAAAAATTTGGAGACTATTTGTATGGAGTTAAATGTGAAATTTTTACAAATCACAAGAGCTTGAAATATATTTTCACTCATAAGGAATTAAATTTGAGACAAAGAAAATTGTTGGAATTAATAAAAGATTATAATCTTAAGATACAACACTGTCCATGCAAGGCTAATATAGTAGCTGATGCATTGAGCAAGAAGACCAGAATACAGTTGCATTATATGCTGACTATGGAAGAATGATTGATTAGAGAAATAGAAAACTGACAATGGAAAGTCAGAGTACAAAGAGATCAAGATGTTGTTAACCTTAATCAGATGTCAGTTCATCCTTAAAAAAAAAAAGAAGAAGAAGAAGAAGAAGCAGAATCACTTAAGCTCAGAAGGCTAGTACTGAATATCATAAGCTATTAGAGCAAGGACAATCATGGACAAGAAAAGATATTAGCATTGATGATCAAGAAAGAGTTAGGAGCAATGGACATTTATGGATAATAAATGAATCAAATCTGGTTCAAGAAATTCTATTAAAGCACATAATTCAGGTTATTCAATTCATCCAAGAAGCACAAATATGTACAAGGATTTGAAGACCTTATTTTGGTGGCCAGGAATGAAAAGAGACGTAGCAGAATATGTGGCTAAGTGTGAAAATTGTCAAGTTGTTAAGGTTGAAGAAAAAAAAAAACCAGTGGAATGTTGCAATCATTACCCTTTCCTGAATGGAAATGGAAAGAAAAAACAATGGATTTTGTTACATGATTTCCTAGATCAAGATAAGGACATGATTGTATACGGGTTGTGGTTGACAGACTAATAAAATCAACACAATTCCTTTATATTCGTCATATTGATTCATTGGAGAAGTTGACAAGTTATTTGTAAAAGAAATCATTAGATTACATGAGATTCCTAAGGCTGTTATGTCAAATAGAGATGGACATTTTTACATCCAAATTATGGAAAAAGTATACTAAAAAGTTTGGCCACAAGATTGAAGTTCAGTACTGCATTTCATCCACAGACAATTGGTCAATCAGAAAGATTGATTCAAATACTGGAGGATTTGTTAAGATTGTGCATTTTGGATTTTGGAGGTAGCTAGAAAGATTATATTCCATTGATAGAATTCACTTACAATAATAAATATCAATCTAGCATCCAGATGGCTCCATATGAAGTTTTATATGGCAGAAAATGCATAACTCCCTTAAGTTGGTTTGAAATAGGTGAAAGGCAAATGTTGGGTCCATGGTTAGTGGATCAGGCTACTGAAAAAGTCAGATTAATCAGAGGCAGACTAAAGGCAGCTCAAGATAACCAACAGAAATATTATAATCCCAAGCATAAAATGATTGAATTTGAAGTGGAAGATATTATATTTTTGAAGGACAGACCAATGAACAGGATAGCCAGTTTTGGCCAAAGTGGAACACTAAGTCCTAGATATATTAGGTCATTTGAGATCATTGAAAGAATAGGACAAGTGGCTTACAAATTAGCACTACATGCAGATATGTCTGATGTACACAATATTTTTTTATGTATCAATGCTTAGAAAGTGAGTGGCAGATGAAGGTTAAAGGGTTTCTGAGAAAAGATATTGAACTTTAGAAAGATTTGACTTATATTGAAGAATCTGAATTGATATTGGAAAGAATGTTCGTAAGATGAGAAGTAGAGAAATTCCTTTTGTAAATGTAAAAATGGAAGCACATGTCAAGAAAGCATGCTACATGGGAAAAGAAGGCAGATATAAGGAGGAAGTTTCATGGTCTATTTGAGTATGTGAGTTGAATTTCGAGGATGAAATTCTAATAAGGAGGGAAGATTTGTAAAATCCAAAGTTTCAGAGCAGGTAAATATAATTTATTTCAGTGGAATTGTGATTTTTAATAATTAAATTATTAATATGTAATTATTAGTAATTATATTAAGAAATATAAATTAATTCCTGTATTCCTGAATAGATGCTTAGGTTGGGTTGAGAGAGATAGCAGTTATACAAATGTGAGTGGGCCCTCACAAAGCTCTTATCCTTATTCCTGTGGATTCACGCAAGCAGGAAAGATAAGGGAGTCGGCATAGTGCAGTTTGCACTGCTTCAGTGTTTCGGCATAGTGGTTGTAGGTATAAGGTGGTTTGGTGCGGGAATTCCTGAAGATTCCCTGAAGGAAAAACTATCGGCACAGTGCTTCTTCCGTTGATTTCCTGGTTCGACCAAAGTAAGGCTGCGGCACAGTAGCATGAATCACTGTAGCATATTTCGCTACAGTGACACAGGAATTGTAGATCAGTTTGGCTATGTGGTAGAAGGCGGCACTAGGAATCCTGAGAATTACAGCAGGCTGGAAATAGCGATATAGTGATTGCTGGGTAGAGTTCTTCGGCTCAGTGCTAAGAAGGGAAATTATCATCTGGTATGAAGAAGATCCCGTAGGTTGTTCAAAGAATGGAGAGTAAGATTCCAACAGGAGAAACAACAGGAAAGATAAAAATGGAATTGAAGCCTTGGAGCAGGATTTTGCTGTAAAGGAAAAACTTCTAAATTCAGATTTCAGTAAAAGAAGAATAAAGAAAGAACAGTGAAGGAAGAATAAGTGGGAATAAGAAAGAAAAGTCAGAGAGGAAAACACAAGTAAGTTATTTTGGTATGTGCTTAGTGTGGAATTTCAATTAGTAGTAAAAGTTCATAAAGATATTATAATTAATGATGTCTTAGATAAATTTGGTCATATATCAAGAGAAAGCTTCGAAGTGACTTACAATCGTAGAAAACTTCGAAGTAGAGAATTGGAGACACCTCAGCAAGAATGTAAGTAATGCATTTATATTCAAATTTAAGAAATTTCATTTATAAGCATGAAGATTAATTTTGAATGCATTAAAGTAAAAGGTTATTAATTTTCTTTAATGTATATAAATGATTTTTTATTCAAGTTTTCAGGTATGAACAATCAGATACATAATGAATTCAGGTAAGTGTAAAACAAGGTTTAGTATGTTAATCTAAATGTTTTCCTACTTGATACTGTTTTGGAAAGATGTCAATTTATTGGCATATGGGATGCATTTTAATTGTACACTGGTGATCACAGCAATGATTATGAAAGAATGCAACAACTTAAGTATGACTTATGAACACTAAAAAATTTTATGAATATCAATTGAAAAGTAAAGTTTGGCTACAAATTACGTATAACTGTAATTACAGGTGGGGCAAAAGGGACCCGAGGGGCAAAAGGGACCCCAGATAATGTACCTGTATTACAAGAGGGGAAAAAGGGACCCCAAAGAATATGATACCTGCATAGCAGGTGGGGCAAAAGGGACCCCTAAAGAGGCAAAATGGACCTCTATGTCATTCAATGGCGATAATGCCAGGTTTACCTGGGCTCCATTGAATAATATTATGAAGTGTAGCCAAATATTTTATAGATTAAAATTGATATTCATTATTGAATTCAAAAGAAGTAAAATATTAAAATTAATTATAAATTTATGATGATTTCAATGCTTGATTATCCTCAATTATTTATACTTTAAATATTAATTAATTTGCAAAGTTTACTGAGTCTCATAGCTCACCAGTGTTTTCTTACTGGCTGTTGTTACAGGAAAGAGCAAGGAGAAGATTGTTGCAGATTAATTTATCCAAGTTATTTATTCTTTTTATGTTAATGTTATTTTTTTTGTGAGTCTTCTGGTAAGGTATGAAAACATCTCATAAATGGATTTTAATTACTTTTCCTTAGTGGCTCTGTAAGTATGCTATTGAGGTTTTAATTCGGAAGTTGCTTCCATTATTATATGAATTAAATTATGGTTGGATGTTTTATATGATCTTCTAAGAAGAGAAATTGCATTAAATATTTTGAAAGGGAAAAATGTTTATGTTATGCACGTTACACTCCACCGTACTGTTTAGTGGTATTGTGGGGTGTTACAGAATAACTACTTAATATACAATATTGAATCTTAATGGGCTGAAATGGATTAGTATGAGTCAATATTGCTAGAGGATCACTTTTCATTTTGTTGTGATATGTTAAGTATTTTGGATCTATTATATAGAAAAAGGATTATGCATTTTTTAATGATTGGGTGGTTAAAAATAAAAAAAAAAATGTCTTATTTGGAAATGTGAGATAAGAGGATATAATAGATTTCAGTGTAAATTTGTAAAATTTTTATTAGTCATTTAGTCCTGATCTTATTATAGATCTTAGTCTTAGATGATAAATAGGTTACTTATAGCCAAGTTGAATGTGACTAAATTATTAAGATATGTGTGGCAAATTAGAATGGATAGATTATGAAATGTTGTGCAAGTGGGATTATGGCAGTAGCACCAATAAAAGACAAAGCGGAAATAGATTTGGTGGATAGTTGATGCAGAATTAGGTATGATTATAATGAATGTAAAAGAATTTGCACGCTTTTTAGAAAGATTAATAAGGATCAAAACATTAGCCACTAAACAAAAAGAGAAAACAAGAGACGGGTGGCTCCGCTTATGCCAAATCACACGCTACTAGTTAAGATCACCAAAGCAATTAGAAATTTAACATATGCAAATTTAGAGGATGTTCAATAGCATCCCTAGGTTAACAATGAGATTAGATGCTTAGAAGATCAAAACTCATGCCCTCATTTACTAAGCATTGGCAGAGGGCTTTGCACGATTCTTTGTGCTTGATTCACAACCTACAAGAGAAGAAGATTAGGGAGAAAATTGAAGAGGAGGAAAGGTTCACCCTCGTCATTGCATGGTGGTGATTTGCGACTGAACGGTGGAAAGCTGTTCTTCGATGGCTTCGAACAATGTGAAGATGATATGCCCCAAGTACTCGGCGAAACTGCCTGCTTCTGGGTTGACGTCGAAGAAAGGCGATCGGAGGATGTCGACGAAGCCTTGTTCGTTGTAGATGAAGCCAGAGTCAAGATCATGATCGACCATGCTTCAATTTATTTGTGTTGAAGGGTTGTAGATGATGTCCCTTTACTGTCCTTGTATATTTTCCTTGAGAGAAAGAAGTTTCTCTCAATAATCCAAGTCGGGGAAGAGGTGAAAGGGTGGCCGGCTAATGAAGGGGTTTGGGGAAGAATTTGGTTCATATTTTTTTGGAGGAGGGAGGATGAGGGAGTTAAGAAATTATTTTCCTAATTAATCCTTGAATTAGGAAAGGATTTTATGATGATTTGGGAAGAGGGAGGGGCAGTTAAGAGAGAGGGAGGGGTTTTGAATTCTTCCCAAAGAGAGAGGCTTGAAGTTTGGAAAGTATTCAAGTGGGGGCAAGCATGGGGCCGGCGGCATAGGGAGAAGATTTGGGGGAAATAAGCAATGGTCATTACTTTCTTAAATGGGATTCTCAAATTAAGAAATAGGATTTAATTCCAATCTAATTCAAATTTAATTTGGATTTGATTTTAGAAACTTTCTTAAAATAGGATTCTATTTTAGGAAACATTTCAAAATTCAAATTTGATTTGAATAATTAAAATTGAAAACCTTTCTAAAAGAGAAATTATAGGATAGGGAAGTAATGATGAGGGAATTGAAAATTTGGAGGCAAGGGAAAGGGAGAGGCTGGCGGCTAGGCTAGGGTTTGGATTAGGGTTAGGTGGAGGTGGGGGAATTAAGTGGATCAACCAACCAAAGGTGAATCACCTTGGATGGCCGATGGCTAGGTGGAGTGGGGGAAGTGGTCTTAGCCGGCGGTAGGGTTTTGGATGGGCCGTGGGTGGAAAGGAAGGGAGGGAGAAAGAGGAGGAAGAAATAAGAAGAAACTAGCCACGAACCCGGACTCTTCCAAGGTTGGTGGGTGATCCGCTTCCCTCTCCTAGGGATTTCTCTCCAAAGACTCTCAAGCTCTCAGAAGAACTCAATGTGAAGAAATTTGATTGTAATTCATTCATTACTTTCAAAAGAAACATAAGGGAGCTATATATAGCCTCATACAAAGAAAGGGAAAATAAAAGACAACATAGCCCTTAGGGCTTACACATTACAAATCTTTAAGTAAGGGTAAAAAGGGAAATACAACTAAAACAAATACATAAAACAAATAAATAAAACACATACATATGAAAGACTCAAAAATAGATTGGCGCGATCGTGGCCGTAGATTGTCGGCCACGTCTCTGATATACTTTCCTTGATTTGATGTCCCCATCAATAGTTATGTGTTGTGGAGAGTCGTAGATGCATCAATAAGGTGGGAAAATAAAGTAATGTGAAAAGATTAGGAAGTAGAAATGGGTAGAGACCAAATGTAACATAGATAGAAGTGCAAATTAATTTGCACAAAATCAATTTAACATCTTAAACAACACCTTTAAATGTATGGAGAATAATGATTCATAAATATGAGTCTATTGATGGTGATGAAGAGGACGTGATGATGATGTTGTTTTGGTATCCTTTGTTGCGGACATAAATTTTGAATTTATTACTATAATCCTTTTAGGTTTTTTAGACCTCATGGTCATTTTGTTAATTTGTTGAGGTTATTTTTTGTCTTTTTCATTAAGTTTGTTAGTAATTCTATGGCAATTAGTAATTTTTAAGCAAATTGGTAGCATTTTATTATTTCTTCTATATCTATATATAAATATATTTTGATATTCGTAATAGATTTGTAAATTTGGGTGCAGCAATACTGGGGATGACTGGTGAAATTGTGCATGCCTCGCACCATTGCAAACTTAATAATCTATTTCATACTCCATATCGTAGGGACAATTTTGTCCTTGAAATGCTTAGCAGACGTCCCATGCAGGGATTGAAGCTTGCATACTCTGGCACATGGTTAGTTCAGTTGCATTCCTTACCAGCATATAAGATTGCAGACAGAGCAAATTTTCATTGCAATGGTCAGTTCTAGACTCGCCTTTCAGGTTGATCTCAAGGATAACTTTAGGCCATATCATATTCATAATGAGCAATATTATCGGGCTCGTAGATGTGTTTGTCATATTTCAGTTTGAAGAACTGCTCCGCATCATAGTGGTGAAAATTCAGTGTTAACCAAGTCAATTTTATTGTTTATTACTAATGGAAGTATTTTGTTTGTTTTTGCAATTTTTCCTTACAAAGTTTGCAGCTTTATCTATTTATATTTCACATTCTTTTCCTTATTTGTTTCAGCTGTTACTAGTACAAGCGATGTTCCATTATCTGAGAAAGTAAACTTTCTAAAACTGCAAAATGGGAGGTACAATTTTGTTTATTCATCAATACATTACGTTATTACTTTAGTAAATAGATGTTGTTGAACAATGCAAAAAAAAAAAAACCAATATAGCTTCTTAAAATATTTATTTTGTTTTCTTCATTGTCTAGGGATGCGTAAGTATGCCAGGTATCTTAAAAATGTTATGAATGTTTCTTTGTTTTTTCTAAAGATAGCTGGAGGTTGGCTTGCAGCATATTCATTGTGAGTTTTCTATATTATAGGAAGGGTGTTAAGTGCAACTATGTTATACCTCAAAAGAATCAATAATGAAGCACCATTGACTGATTAAGTTCATGAGTGTAAACAGTTTAGATTACTTGAAGCAAAACTTCAGAACAGAGATTGAAGTGGTTCCGATTTGCATTTACTTACAATATCCGTCATTTGAAGTTTACTTTCATCTTGAAAATGAAAAAAAAAAAATAAACAATCCAAAAATTCTTATTTGAAAGTGTTAGTGTATGCACGGATTCCATAGTGCAGCTCTGATAGGTATTCTTTTTTTTTTACAACAAAATATATTATGGTAAACAATGAGGAGCAAAGCCACAGCTCAGTAGAGAATCCTCTGTTATGGCCATCAAGAAAACAATGTAATATGCATGTACGTGCTCATTAAAACTACAAAAATGTTCATATAGCCTAAAGGACATCACAGAGCTCCACAACTAATAATAGGATCAATCAACTGATTACATGCTGTTAACCCTTGTTACTCACCGTCCTGGATGGGTAGATGGGTTCATATGGAACCACTCGCCGATATGCTCTCTCCTATTGGAGTAATGCTTCTACCCAGTTACATTGGAAAGGCGTCCATCACAAAGTATTGGGGATGAGCAGCGTCATGTTTGAGGGCTTGTTCATCTCAGTGGGGAATCACTTATCTACATGATTTGAACTTGTTTATATAATTGCTCAAATCTGATCCAGGTTTCGAGCCTATTGCTCGGAAGAAAAACTATCAAGCAGGAAGTTGACAACCTTTTGGAAATTAAAGGGGTTTTGGGCACAACCTTGGAGGAGTGTCAAGGTGAATTGGTTTATTAATTAAACTCTTAATTGATTGCAAAATCAATTTCAATTCACCTAAGAATATATCATAATACAAAATAAAAGTATATGTAGAAAAATAAATGTGATACATAGCTATTATGGTTCAACGGTTCAACCTTGAACCTTGCCGACATCATCTCTTCGAGTACTTGCTCTTTTTGAGAATTGTTCTATGCCCCTCTTTTGCATTCACTTGCTAAGCAGCCAATTGCAATCCTTCCGTTTATTTGTTGGGGAGGAGAAACCAAGAATAACAAGCGACTACTAAAAGAACACTAAGTATTTGATCTCAGCCTTTATAATAATAAGGGTGTACGTAGTTATTCAAGAAGGCTTAAAGAAAGAGAGGGAAGAACAATTGACTTAAAACAATAGAGAATGATGCAAAATTTTGCTTAACTGTGTTGTGAATGGCTAATGTAATGAGATTATATATATATATATATATATATATATATATATATATATATATTATTGGGCTTAAAACATGTACAAAATACCCTCTATCAGTTTGTTAAAATCAGCCTTATAATCAGCTATCCATTGGAGAAAAAAATACCAGGCTTTGTTTTATATTTACAAAATATCTATTTGGAGAAGATGAACTACAAATATATAAGTCCTTCTCCTATTAAAACATATGTGTGTAGAAGATTAAATGTTGATTTTATTGCTGCAGTGATATTCGAGGTGTGGCAGTTGAGGGTGTCGAGGGGGAACCTATCAGCCTAACGGAGCCTGTTTCAGAAGCAATTGGCGCTGCTTTTGCTGCATGGCTATTAGACAAAAAGAAACCAACTGCATCAAAGCGCCTCAGGGTTTCAATTGGTCATGATTCACGAATTTCAGCACAAACATTGCAGGTTTATGTTTGATCTTTTATTATCATTGAGACTAGATCATGCAGCATTTCATGCCATCTAACTGAAATTTAGTTTGCTAGTTTTTTCAGCATGTATGTTCATTTAGTGAACTATATGGGCTGTACACATAATAAAATTTATTTCGAAACAGGTGATGGGGACAAACTTGTTTTTTACTGCATATTTCCTTGACTTGCACAGCAATATTTTTTTTTTCTATTGTTGTTTCAGCAACCGTGTTACACACACCTTGAGTTTTACAAGTATTTATGCTAAAATTTATGTGGCATAGTGTTTTTAAAATAAGCAGGCTGAAAATTGTAAGTTGCCGATTGGCAATAGCTTAGTGCTTCATAATTTATCTGCTGCATTCAGTTTTAGCATGTGATATCCATGTTCGCAGCCATATTTAATTATGGTAATTTTTCTTAGCAAATTATAATATGTAATGGCATAAATAGATTTGATACATATTTGTTTATTTTTAACGAGAATCCCATCTACAAACTTCTCTAAAATATGTGATGGGGATATCAGATCGTGGAGAGTCTATTAGAGATGTGGCCGTCGATCTACGGTCACGATTGAGTCATTGTATTTCTGAGTTATTTTATGTATTTTTTTATTATTTATGATGTCATATTGTATTTGCTTTATTAGTTTCCCGTTGTACCCTTTTATTAAGGGAGGTCGTATGTAAGCTCTAGGGGCATTGTCGTCTTTTTATTATTGTGAGTCTTTGTACGAGACTATTTAAAGCCCTAGTGTTCTTCTTTTGAGAATTAATGAATGATTATTTGAAAACTCTGCTTCTCTTTGTTTGAACTCTCATGAGAGCTTGAGAGATTGGAGTGAGATCTCTAGGAGAGGGAGAATTGTGCATCGCCCACCAACCTAGACGAGTCGGGTTCGTGGTTATATCTTCTATTTCTTTCTTCCCTCCCTCCCCACCACCACCGGCCTTACCTCCCTCCATCACCGTTGTCCAAGCTTTCACCACCACCCGAGCCCCCTTCTTTCCACCCATCGATTTCTCCAAACCACCTCCATCTAGTCGCCGGCTCCCTTACCCGAACCCCAAGCAAGCCGCCGGCCCCTAGCCCCTTGCCCTCTCTTGGATTTATTTCCTATTATATATTGCCATAATTTTGGTTAGATTTTGAATTCAAATTCACCTAATTTGAAATTTAAAATCTTTCCTAAAATTATAAAATCTATTTTAGGAAAGTTTCCAAAATTGAAGTCTATTTGAATTTCAAATTCATTTGGATTTAATTAAAACTTTTCCTATTTCTTAAACCCAATTTAAGAAACTCTTAATCCCTCCCATTAATTGCCCCCCATGGCAATCAATGCCGCCGGCCCCCTTTGAGATTGGAATTGAAATTCTTTCCTAATTCCAATTCCCTAACTTTGGAAATATTTCCAAAACCCATGATTCCTCTTTGGCCGAAATTCTCAAAGATCCCTTCTTTTATTTACTTGCCAAATCCTAACAATAAGATTTAGAAATAATTCCTTCATCCACCCCTCTCTCTGCCCGCCTCCTCTCTCTCTATCTCTCTCCAATCCCCTCTATCTACATTAACACCTCTTTCCCCTCTAGTAATTAAATTCAAACTTGATTCCTATTTCCCTCTCCATTAAAAATCTGAAATTTATTTCAGATTTTTAATTTGTTCTTACCCTCTTAACCTACTTGGCCGGCCATACTTCATCATCTCCACTTCAAGTTGAAAAGAAACTTCTTTCTCTTTAATGGGGTTCAAGGTACCTTGTTAGTGATCTTCGGAAGCGACCGCCATCTAGTATTCATGAATGGCCGATCCAGATCTTGACTACGCCATCGCCTACGACGAGCAGGGATTTGTTTACATTTTGCACTCGACCTTCTTCGACGTCAACCCGCGCATCAATCACATTTTACAAGAGTATGTAGAACGCATCTTGGACACTTTGGTCGAGGCTATTGAAGAGCAACTTGGTACCGTATAGTGGAGGATTACATCCGAGCCTTGACGAAGGTCTTCCACTCTTCTTCATCTTGTATTTCTTTAGTCTAACTCTTTTTCTTGTGATTTGATTTTAGTCATGAAGATCGTATTTGCTTAATTCTGCCGAGCTTAGTAAACATAGGGATTGAGTGCACTTCATTGTTTCTAATCTTATTGTTAGATTAGGAATTTTTGTTGAAAGCTATTATATTTGCATGTTGTTGATTTCCTATGTTATTTTGATGATTCAAAGTTCTTATTTTGCAACTTAGCCTAAACGGAAGTGACCGCTCTTACATTTTGTCGTTTTATTTGCTAACAGTCCTAATCTTTATTATTCTAATCAATAAGTTGTGCAAGCTCTTACCAAATTACTTTTAGCATTGCAGTCCTATATCAATATGGCGTAGGTTCTTACCGCTTCAGTATTCCAAGTATATCTTCTGGTGACCGCTTGTAAGATGGAACCTTTCGATCATTGATATTATAATCCAAAATATGATCTGTCATTTGCCTCCAACTTTTTTTTTCTTTTGTTGTTGTTGTTGTAACCTTATCACTTCCATTTGACCTAACATATGAGCTGCCAAACTTTGATTGTTCCTTTTTAATTGTTAATCTTGCGTTGCTAAACCTT
The DNA here is from genome assembly GCA_019514585.1 of Dendrobium officinale. NCBI lineage: Eukaryota > Viridiplantae > Streptophyta > Magnoliopsida > Asparagales > Orchidaceae > Dendrobium > Dendrobium officinale. The sequence continues at coordinate 2,006,592 of CM033690.1, read as the reverse complement.
GAGTGGATACTATTCTTGCAGTTTAAAGAACCTTGGTTTGCATTCATGCTATTTTAGAAAATTGTCTCCTCTAGAAAGTGTTTTTATTTGACGAATTTAAGCTTGATCTTGTCTACATTTTATGACATTATCGATTTCTTCCTTGTTTATGATACCAAGTGTGTTACTATTATCGATTTCTATGGTATGGGCAGTAGGGGTATCAAAATCAAGTTTTGGGTCGGCTTCGGGTCGAACCCGGAATTGACTCTGGTTCAAACAGGTTGACCCCAACCCGACTCTATTTTGTAAACGGGTTGAAAGTTTAGATCCGAACCGACCCGACCCATCTGGTCATCGGGTTGACCTGACCCGCTAACCCGAATTTTAACAGGTTGAGTGATGGAGTGAGAACGCGTGTTATGAGCAGGCGATAGTGCTTGCCATCGGGGTGCAGACGCATATGATGAGAGTCCGAGAAGGATGCGACCATGCGGGAGCGGCAAAGCTGGAGCGGATCCTGCGGGAACGGGAGGGCGAGATCGTGGTTTGTTGCAAATCTGAACCCCGATTTTATGATTTTGATGATAACAAACATTATTGGTGTGTATATAATGTTTTATTCTATTATTATTGGATATTTATTTTCGTGCACTAACATTTCAGGTCCGCCGTACACTGTGCAAAGTGATCAACTCAATACTGGGTAGAATATGTTTATATTTTCTCAAGAGTTTGTATTTTTTATTTTTTTTTATTTTTATATATTTCTTGAGTCAAAATCTTGTTTAAGATGGATGTTAAACTTGGTGATCGTGCACACACTCACAGGGGAGTGAGAAACAAATTTTTTTAAAATTTTGAACTAATCATACCGTACGATCCTAATCGTACTATACGGTCAATTGATTTTAAAATGATTTAAATTTAAGCTAATCATACTATACGATTCAAATCGTACTGTACGATTAATTTAATACATAAACCCTAACAGCCAAACAGTTTATGTAAGTTTTAAAAATTTTGTTTCTTTAAACTGTTCAAACTGTACGATCAATTTGTACTGTACTATATTTGAAACTTACTTTAAGTAATCACTATAATTAATCAATCAAATCAATGTTTAATAAATATGATAAATCATACTGTACGATATAAATCATATTGGACGATCGGCATAGTCAAAATCTGATTGTCTCGGATATCGTAGTTAGGGGTGCAAACGAGTCGAGTCGAGCTCGAGCCAGGGTGTGTTCGAGTCGAGCTTGAAAAACGAGCTCGAGCTCGACTCGTCTCACAAAATGAGTCGAGTCGAGCAGCTCGTCGAGCGGCTGCTTCATTCGTGATTTCTCTTCTGGTTCATCGAGTTCGAGGCTTTGAGCCTCACGCTGCCTTGTAAAACGAGAGAGAGAGAGAGAGAGAGAGAGAGAGAGAGAGAGAGAGAGAGAGAGAGAGAGAGAGAGAGAGAGAGAGAGAGAGAGAGAGAGAGAGAGAGAGAGAGAGAGAGAGAGAGAGAGAGAGAGAGAGCTAAATGAATAATAATATGCATTTATTTTTTAGCTGCTAAAATACTTTATATCATCATTTATTGACTTTGGACTTTGGAGCACTCACCGGTCAGACTTTGGACTTTGGAGCACTCACCGGTCACTATCTATCAGAGAGAATGAGAGAGAGAGAGGGAGATGGAAATTTAATATACACAGGATTTGAGAAATAACATAAAAAATTAAGTTTAATGCATAGTTCAAATCCTGATTTGCATAACATTTTGTTTTTTTTTTAATATTTATATTTAATAATTATTCGAGCCGGCTCGCGAGCTCACGAGCCGAGCTGGCTCAAGCTCGAACTCGAGCACGTTTACCAAACGAGCTCGAACTCGAGCTCGAGCTCGACTCGTGAGCTCGATAAGCTCGGCTCGCGAGCCTATAAACGAGTCGAGCTCGAGCCGGCTCGCGAGTCGGCTCGGCTCACTTGCACCCCTAATCGTAGTTGATGAACTTTGTTTTTTTTGAATTAATCGTATAGTATGGTATAAATCATACTAAACGATTGACAGAGATGATTTTCAATCGTCCCGGTGATCATCCTATAAGAATTGAAGGAAATTGAACTAATCATACTGTATGATCAGTACACAAAAACTGAACAATTTGTCCCATGATTATTCCATTGTACTGAACGAACCCAATTTTTTGAACTTATTGTGCTGTACGATCCTTGATGGTGTATACGACCCTTGATCGTACTGTACAAACAATGACGTCCAAATTAAAAAAAAATTAGAGTTTTTTGAAGCCTTGTTTAAATACTTTCTTAAGAGACTCTTTGAGAGTCTTTGGCTGTTGTTTTTTCTGGAGAGAGAGCTTTGAGAGTGACCTTGGAGAGCTTTGGGAAGAAGAAATGAGAGATTGAGCGTGCGGAGTGTGAGGGGATTTCATACGGCTACTCCGGGCAAGCTTCTACCTTGATTCCTTCAAGTGTCTTGTTTGATTTCGTGGGTGGAAGAAATTCATGGTTAAAGATCATCAAGGTTCTCTGCCTTCACCATGAGGGTGAAAAACGAGTCGAGGTTCTCTGCCTTCACCAGGAGAGTGAAAATACTCGGAGAGGACTCCTGGGAGTTGACGTAATTTAAAATTGACCAAACTACTATAAAATTCTGGTGTGCTAGTTCTACTTTTCTTTTATGCACTTTATTTTCGCATTTTAATTTTATGCGATTTTTTTTTTAAAAACTCATGTTGAGAATGTTGTGGTTGGTAGTGGATTGATTTGATTGAATTGTCATCATCGTTGTGATTGTTATTGCATTTATTAGTCTTTACATTGGGTGATTTAATTTCTTTGAAAATATCAAAAAGATTTTTTTGTTTTAAAGAAAATTTTTAAAATCCTAATTTATATACCCCCTATCTTGGTGTGCCATGGGTAGTTCAACGAGGTTTAACACCCTTCATTGAACTTTCACGATCTGCGCGGGTCTTGCAGGAGCGATGGAGCGGGTGAGCTAGGCTGCTAGGGTAGGAGCCTAGTAGGTTGTGGTCCACGGGCGAGGTGTATCCGGCCATCCGTATCGTGAGCGCGGAGCGGGAAGGCGAGATCGTACGCCAGAAGAGGCGAATCCGGGTCGCGAGCGCAGAGCGGGACTGCGGTAGGTCGGATCCGGGTTGAGAGTGGGTCATTTTCGGGTTTCTGGGTCAGCTAGAACCCAACCCGATTTTTGAAACTAGTTGGTTTTTTGAACCCGAGCCCGACCCATATGACAAACGAGTTGACCCTAACCCAGAATTTTTGGGTCGGTTTCGGGTCGTGTCAAATATTGATACCCCTAAGGGGCAGTCCTAGAATTTTGTTATGGATCAAGTGGGTTGAGGCTTTGGCAATGTATTATGTTTATAAACTTTCTCTGGATCTTCTCTTCTCTTCCCAACATTAGACTATTAAATTTTTTATGCCTGTATATGATGTAAGTATTTGGAGGAGGCGCCGAGAATAACCAACCTTCCAAACATTGACAAGGTTATATAAATCTTCTTGAATATTCACAAGTGAATACATTGACAAGGTTATATAAATCTTCTTGAATATTCACAAGTATTCACAAGTATTGCAGGCCTATAATATGCAGTTGAATTTTTCTTTCTCTAACATTCACAATGCCCTCCTTGACTTAGTGACCCACCATGACTATTTTTAGTTACCTTCTCCCCTTTCCTTCTTCCCTTATCACCGGCCAGTTCAGATGAGCACTCAATCCTGTGTTTCGGTAACTATGTCTATGACTCTGGCATTTCCTAGCTACGCTGTTGTTTTAACTAAAAGAAATGGACTACCTGGCATGTTGCAGAGGCTCCTAGCTGTACCTCAAGTATATCGATATCTTAAACTATTCAAACACAACCACAATACACACTCAGAATTATCTGCGTCACTTGTAAATCATATGGATACTCATACCATTATTCTATTACGGTTTTGATTGGTAGCTTTTGCGTAATCATTCAATTTTCAGTGGTAGGTTTTATCTCGATAAACTAGACCATATATAGAAACTCTATTTTGGAAGTTGTAATTAATCTTTATTAACTTTTGCTAACTACACCTTCAGTATGATTGAAAGTTTTATTGCTGCATCTTCAGGATGCCATTTCTCGTGGACTTGCAAGTGCTGGACTGGATGTTGTTCATTATGGGTGAGCAAAAAATCTTTTCGTTGTTATGTTAGTTCTTGAGTCGCTTATTCCATTCGAGTGTGAATTGTGTTTTCAGTAATGGAATGATGATTCTGAGTGTATTTTATGCCCCAATTCATCTGCACTCCGCCCATGAAAACAACCTCTTTTGCAATGCGAAGGAACGATGTGAATTTTAACCCTTCCCCAAATCTCACATTGTTGGGAGCCCATGCATTTGGCGCATCCCAGTTCTGCAGTACAATAGCATGTTTCTTAGCACTATAATTGTTTTAAAACCTTATATTTGATTTGAAATGTTCTTATGACTTTTAGGAGCTTACAATCATGGATTGAATCCAAACATCCTAACTATTCTCTGATAGGAAGTTGATGTAATTTCAACAAAATCAGAGAACGACACAAGAAATTTATGAAGAAGAACACACAATAACCTTTTTTTTTATTGAAAGAACTAAGAAGAAAAATATAATATACAATTGGATCTTCGATTGGAGAAGAAGATCCGACTCTCCCAAATCTCTAGCCGCTGGCTAGAGCCCAAACGCCCTAAGAACAATCTAATTTCAACAAACTCCAAAACATCCTCTGAAATCACCCCATAGTTAGCTTAAATAGGCTCCCATAATTCCCTCCCAAATAAGCTCCCTTTTCCTATATAAATCCCTCTCAAATTTGAATTCAAATTAGATTTAATTTCATAATTAATTCCCTCCCAATTGTAATTAAAATTTTCCTAAACAATCCCCCTTAATTCCTCCTTTTCCCTAAATAATTCCCTCTTAGATTTTGAATTCAAATTATATCTCTTGCCCTAAATAATTCCCTCCCAAATATAATTAAATATTTTCCTAAACAATTCCTCTTTGGTTAAGAACCTTCATAAATAGTTCCCTCTTAATTAGGAAACTTCCTAATTCTCTCCCAATTAAATCAGCTGGTCTATCAATACTCTCATCCCAAAGTGTCACCTTGTCCTCAAGGTGGACTGAAGGAAACAACTGTTGAAGCAATGGACTAATAAAACTAGACTGAAAAATGGACTGTCACTAGATCGAGTGATTTCTACCTCCAACATCTCCTTGATCAATCTCTCCATCTCATCCTCCTGGAGTTGGGGATAATGGTACAAACTACAAACGAACACTGATATGTGAGGCTCCGTCCTTCCAAAAGATAGCATGCTTGTGTTCTTGCGGAGGAAGCAATCCATGAATTGGCTGGAACACTTCTAGATATTCCTGTAAGAGTGGGTGAACCATGTCTGGTGCTTCTATCTTCTCCTTATCTTCTTTTTCTTCCAAACTCTACAGTTCCACAAAAAATCTTACTCTTTCACCATTTCCCCTCCTTGAAAGTAATTTCAAAGATGGCATCTCCTCTTCTTCCACAAAAAATTTCACCTCTTGATTCTCCCTCATTATCCCTATATTAGGATTTATCCAATTTTCTTGTCCGGTCAACGATGCTCTCACTTCCGATGTTGTCAGTTTGGTTTGGCCCTTAAGAAGCTTCTTTATCATCTTCTCCATGATGGCAAATTTCTCTTCGATCTTCTCATGGATGATTGAAAATAGCTTTTTGAAACCTGAAATCTTTACAAAATCATATTTCAATTGTCTGATCTCCCATTCCAACATTTCTACCTTTCTCCCCTCCATAGGTACCCGGATCGTGCTCTGATACCAATTTGATAGGAAGTGGATGTGATTTTAACAAAACCAGAGAACGACATAAGAAATTTAGGAAGAACACACAATAACTCTTTTTTTATTGAAGGAACTAAGAAGAAAAATATAAGATACAATTGGATCTTCGATTGGAGAGGACGATCCGACTCTCCCAAATCTCTAGCCGTTGGCTAGAGCCTAACACCCTAAGAACAATATAATTTTAGCAAATTCCAAATATCCTCTGAAATCACCCCATAGTTAGCCTTAAATAGGCTCCCATAATTCCCTCCAAAATTAGCTCCCGTTCCCTATATAAATTCCTCTCAGATTTGAATTCAAATTATATTTAATTTCATAATTAATTCTCTCCCAATTGTAATTAAAACTTCCCTAAACAATCCCCCTTAATTCCTCCTTTTTCCTAAATAATTCCCTCTTAAATTTTGAACTCAAATTAGATCTCTTGCCCTAAATAATTCCTTGCCAAATGTAATTAAAAATTTTCCTAAACAATTCCCCTTTGATTAAGAGCCTTCCTAAATAGTTCACTCTTAATTAGGAAACTTCTTAATTCCCTTCCAATCAAATCGGTCGGTCTATCATTTTCATTGTAAAATCATGCTGCAAAATGATTGGCTTGAAATGTTGATTCCATCAGTAATTGTTTACAGATTGGCTTCTACTCCAGCAATGTTCAACAGCACTATTTCAGAAAATGAAGATTTTTTTTGCCCGGTTGATGGTTCCATAATGATAACAGGTATGCTGAGAAAGCCCCATACAATAAGAAGCATTGTATTTTTTTTCTTGATTTAGTTTTTGTTCTTTTGTTTTCTATTTCAGGTGATGTAAGGCTTTCGCTTGCAACTAACTAGTTTTAATGAAATGATGGGTAGGGGCTAGGCCTAACTTCCTGTCTAGATATAGAAAGATTAAGAGTAGAAAAGAACGAGCCTGACAACGATAAAATGAATACAAATTTATGCATTGGTCTGATCTAGATAAATTCTGGACTTAGTTCTAAATTTGAACTTGGGTCCATATGCTGCTTTTACTCTTTTAGGCCAAAAGGAACTTACCCCTGGGGAGTCAAAATTATATCACACTTCAAGTAGACTGATGCCATCTTTAAGCACTCTTCCTTTGATATTCAAGAGCTTTCTGGAGGAAGTTGGTTATTCTAATGAACCAAGTACTTATATACTCTAGTAGTGATTTGATCAGTAATGATCTAATCCTCCTTGCGAGTTTGTATAATATTGATTGATAAAGGCTTAGAGAATAACATTATTTGTGGAAGTAGTTGCTCCATCTACAGAAGACATTGAACCTCGTTTCAGATGCTTGATATTCCAATTAAATTTGAGTAATGAAGAATGTTGAATTAAGTTTAAGATTTTAAGGTTTTGATTTTTGTTTTTTCTTTTAAATTGTGGAAGGTAAAGGGTGTTTTAGATTTGTGTTTAAGGGAGGGCATGCATACAAAATTTTTAATTTGAAAATAAACTAATGTAGGAGGGTCAAAATCAGGGAAGTTTGCTTTTCAATGTGATTCAAAGTTTAATGGGTTTTATTGGGAGCTGTTTTTTACTTGGAAGAAGAGCTAAGGGTACACTTTGAGTATGATAAACTTTCAAATGGTGCAGCCTCTGTGGGTTCGTGTATTACGTTTAAGGTTAGGAGGGAGAAGTAGATTGAGATCTGGAGGAAGGGCCTTAGGCAAGAGGTGGGTACCAGGAGAAGGCTGTGGTTGGGAAAATACTTCCATAAACAGATAGGGGTGCATGAATGTCAGAGTATGGTCTTCCTTCGGATTGGGGAAAGAAATGAATCAACTTAGGAATAGCTGGGAACCGATTTAGGATGGTTGGTGGGATGTCATGCATCAGAAGATACCAAAACCTCAAAAATAGTGATGCTTAAATGTTTTATTTATGGAGTTAATTTTGAATTTCATAGCCATTGAACTTTCAAATGCAAAGTTAACCATGCAGTTTTAAAACAATGAAATTTTGTAGAAAAATTTCTGGTCTTATAAGAGGAAATTGTAGAATTACATGATCGGTGACTGAAAATAAAGACAAAATAGTATAGATTTGTCCAAACCTAATTATAATGGTTGATATGAGTACAGCATTGGTGATGTATATTTTTGGTGGTCATAGCTAAGAGTAGCAACAGTTGCATACACCAACCTCTCCCTTGACCTTACACTGGAGGAGCTTCATGCATTAGGTATGCCGTTTTTGTAGGTTAAAACTTAAAATATATTAAAAAGATAAGGTATAAGAAAAGCTCACATTTTCCTGTTTGGTTCATAGCCGATTTCTCTTTTTCTGTGTGTTCATGTATGATGTACATTTACATCTACAATCCAAAAATTATATAATATACATTTACATCTACAATCTAGAAATTATATGTTAAATGTATCTGTTAGTATTTGGTCCAAATTCATGTTAGTTATAAGTGTACTTTTCTTTAGGCATTTCTTTGTGTAGCCTTGTTTAACCTTTGGTTAGAGTTTTCTTTTGTTTGTCTATAAATAATTGCAAAAGGCTATAATAGGGACCCTCTCCAAGCTTAGCAATAATATTCAAATTCTGTTTGCTCCCTCCCTCCCTCCCTCTACCCCTCTCTCCCTCTACATTCAAGAAGCTCTCTCTTCCTCCAAGAAATTCCCAACAATTGGTATCAGAGCCTGATGGAGGTGATCACGGGGAAGGAGGAAGGTGTTCTTGTGATAAAAAAGGGGAGGTGGTCGGGCGGATCGCGGGCTTGGGAGTGCACATAGGCAAGCGTGTCGGATGATCTGAGTGGGTTGGAGTTCATGCTAGGCGCGTGATTGTGCCTAGGAGATAGGAGTTGTTTGTTGGTGCCAGAACACAGGCTAGCTGAGGTCGAGCGGGCTTGGGTCATGCAGGGGCGTGTGGATTGTGAGAACGGGCACCTGAGCGCGAAGCGTAGGTGGGGCCGCGGGTCTGCGATAGGTGTTGCATGGCAGAATGTGTGGGGTGTAGGTCGCAGGATGCGTGCGGGCGGATGACTTAGGCAGGTGCCGTGCGGACGCGGGGGTAGGCATCGTGCGTTGTGCGGGCTTGGCTAGTGTGGGCGAAAGCGGGGGAGGAAGTTGTTGTGCGGTGTTTGGGTGCTGTGGATAGGACACAGGGCTTTTGGTGGAGATGTGGGGGAGAGAAGATAGGGTTGAATATGAAGGGGTTTGGTTGAGTCTTGGTATGCAAAGGGAGATTGTAGAAGGAGCTAAGAGGGGATTTACTGTTGCAATCGAAGGAGTTGGGAAGTAGGATCTTTCCTGTGGGAGTGAATTCGATGGAGAAAAGCAGCTTCCTCCATGATTTGGAGGAGTCGGGTCGGGACTGGTAGGGAGCGCGCATAAGAGAACCAGTGTTGGTGTTCAGTCAGAGCGGAGCATGTGGGATAGATTGCTCGGAGGCATCCGCAAGCAAGAGTGCGAAAGAAGCGGGCATCGGGCTGGGGATTAGATGGGTGGTGGCCCGTGCGTAGTGGCGGGTCGGAGCTCACACGGGTGCCCAGGGAAGCAGGCGAGCCAGAGTGTACTTGGTGCTGAAGCATGAGCGTGTGCCGCGCAGAAGCAAGTGCATAGGAGTGCCGGAGGTGAGCATGGCATGATGCATGAGAGGTGTGTGGGTAGGAAGCTGCTCGGGGATAGGCAGACGGCCTATTTCTTGGATGGACACTGTTCTTGATGAAAGCAGGTGGAGCATTGGCTCTCGGTCAAGGCAGGGAAACATTCAAGATCTTTCTTCTATTTTTCTTTTTTGTCATTTTTTTTGTGAAATTAGACCAAGGTGGAGATTGTTAGTATTTGGTCCAAATTCATGTTAGTTATATGTGTATTTTTATTTAGACATTTCTTTGTGTAGCCTTTTATAACCTTTGGTTAGAGTTTTCTTTTGTTTGTCAATAAATAATTGCAAAAGATTGTAATAGGGACCCGCTCCAAGCCAAGCAATAATATTCAAATTCTGTTTGCTCTCTCCCTCCCTCTTCCCTTCTCTCTCCCTCTACATTCAAGAAGCTCTCTCTTCCTCCAAGAAATTTCCAATAGTATCTGTGGCCTATTCGATCCTTTTGGAAATGCAAATTGTCATTCTTCTATAGAAATAATTTCTACCGCTTGTCCAGTTTTTTTTTTTTCAATTCCAGTCCTGTCACTCCCTTTATTGTAAACCAGTTCACTAATTTACTCGATTTTAAGTTACATTAAAAACTTGGTTGCTTTAGATTTTGTTTGCTTTATTTTTCAGGACGTGCATCATACATGTTTTCAAGGTTTCCTTCATCACTTTAAAGAATATGTTAAAATATGCATTAAACATATGCTTGCCTCCATTCAAGTCTTTATGCTTAATTATTGAAGTATTTTTTTTCTAATTAATTATTAATTTTTTTTTAATATTTTGTTGAAACTTTCTTTAAGACACAATGGAGAAAAAAGATTCATGTAGCCGACCCCATGTAGTGGGACAAAGGTTTGATGTTGTTGTTGTTGTTGAAACTTTCTTGTATACAGCCAGCCATCTTCCTAACAATCGCAATGGGTTCATTATAGAAGTATTTTTTCTGATTAATTGTTAAGAAATTTATTTATATTTTGTTGAAACTTTCTTGTTTACAGCCAGCCATCTTCCTTACAATCGCAATGGGTTCAAATTTTTTACTAATACTGGTGGACTGGGTAAAACTGACATTAAAGACATTTTGGAGCGGGCAAGAATTATATATGAGAAGTTCTTACCTGAAAGTTTGAAGGAATCCGTACAAGATAGACCTTTATCTTTTAAAAAGATTGAATATATGACAGTCTATACTTCTGATCTTGTAAAGGCCGTCCGCCAAGCTGCTGGTAATATAGGTATATTATTTATATGATATATGGATTGCTTTTTTTTTTTTATTTTCTTACACTGAAACTAAAGGTGATTTGCCAAATAATATAGGTATTTTTTGAATATTTTATTACTGTTTTTTTTTTTTTTCTTAAAACTAAAGGTGATTTTCAATAGCTGCTTTGCAAGTAACAACTCAAGATTGTAAGATCTAGAGTTAAAAGGAGGGAGTCTTTATTGATATCTGATTATCAGATATCTCTGATACGTAAACAATCCTGCTGTTAGTTTAATTTATATTATTTTCCTGAAGTAAATATCTTGCAGAGAAGCCATTAGAGGGATTCCACATCGTTGTTGATGCGGGTAATGGTGCTGGTGGATTCTTCGCGGTAACATTACCCCTCTTTTGTTCTTTTGCCAAACCAGCATGCATATTATCACTAATCTTTTCTTATTTGGATCTATAGATAGTGAAGGCCTTTGATTTACCTTTAATTATTTTGTGAGTTGGATTCTATTGTTTTGCCCACGTTATTTCTTATTATTAGTTCTACAAGATATTGTTCCTTTAGTGTTGATAGCAAAAATGTATATAAAGCAGCACTTGTTTAACTGCAAGTTCAATATCCTGACATAAAATCTTATCCATCAATGGTATTATATTTGTGTAAATTCTTTAACATTGAGCAAGCATGAGCTGCTTTGTGATGATGTCAGGGAAAGTAGTGTAGTAAAACCGTGAAGATTGGTAGAGGAAGAGTTTTACATCATTGAAAAGGGATAATTATGATCAAATGATGTGGATTTATTTCAGAAAATTCTTGATTTGATTTTTATGTCTTGTAGATTTTTAAAGAACATAAGAAATGCATTCACTATATTTTCATATTGTAATGGCTGAGCATGGGTTATAGTCTATGTTGCACCGATACTGATACGGCGACACAGATACGGGACGCGCCAATTCTTAAAAATACAGGATACGGGTACGACGCGGACGCGTCATTATAATTTATAAATCATACATAAAAATTAAGAAAGCGATCAAAACATAATATTTGAAATTACAAAAAAAATAAAAAATAAAAGTAACATCATTTGTAGCCTTGTAGCTTATAATATCAAAATAAAAGTAAGCATTAATTGTCTAGTACAACAACAAAAGCATAAATTTAAATTGTCTAGCATATGAAGTTTTAACTATTCAATAGAAGGAATGATATGATTAGATTCTTCAGTGGTTTGTCTTTGAACTTTATATCATCTTAAATAAATATCATATCTTCTAATTCAGGCTCATCAAGTGAAAGATTAGCAATTTCTAATATTCCCATATCATCAAGAGACTCAAATTCATCTCGGAAATGAGAGAACCTCACTTGCAGCCGCAGAAGTAAATACGATGGGTCTTTTTTTTTTTTTTCGGAATTTTTTTGTTTTTCAACGGACACGCGTATCGGATACACATGTCCTTTTGAAATTAAATTGTATTTTAATTGGATACGACAAAGCCGTATCCGACACATATCGGTGTAGTATCGGAGGCGTATCTGTGTATCGGTGTATCGGATACAACATTCCTTCATAAATATGTGTATCAGTGCAACATAGGTTATAGCTCAAACAGGGATGCTCCCTTTATTTGCTTTCAGGATTCATAGAGTAAAAATTCTCCCTCCTATACTGTTATTGACTTGAAATGCTTGATACAATAAATATGCTTTAGACCATAATATTAGAAAATGAACAGTTGATGGTATTTCTAATATGCTTTCTTATTGGTTCATTCCGAAGCTCCTTTTTCTCATCCAACTCACTGATACTTCTGGATAAATCACACGTTATTGCTCTCTTAGAGTGAATGTTACCTCTGTTATGCCTAGTTGCTATTTTGTGTCAATTTCCTTACATGTAGGTGGCATATTCCCCAGTAGGTTTGTATTATCTTAGTAGTTTTCAAGTTCTCTTAATATTCTATTTCAAGAGGAATTTAAGATTGCATAGTGTAAATTTGATATATGTCATCCCAATATTGGTGTTAGCTAAAATAGTGTGTCCTAGGACAATCAATAGGAATGCGATCATATATGTTTCCTGGTTCTCAATTTTTTTGTCTTGAATAATAATTCCAGTGATTGCTTGGCACCAATTTATTTTGCCTATATCTGTTTGAAGAAAATTTGTTTCCATGGCAATTATGTTAACATAGTCCACTTATGAATTTATTCTGCTCTGAAAATGCTCTTTATCAGGCGAGGGTGCTAGAACCTCTTGGTGCAGTCACATCTGGCAGTCAGTTCTTGGATCCAAATGGTAATATCTTTACAAATAAATTTTCACGCTTCATAGCAGCAGAGTGGTCATATTTATATATTATTCTAGATATCAGGTTTCTTTCCCAATCACATTCCAAACCCTGAAGATAAAGCAGCTATGAAAGCAATTATTCAGGCAGTCCTTGATAATCAAGCTGATTTGGGCATCATCTTTGACACTGACGTCGACAGGTGCTAGTATTGTTTTTGCTTATGTTTTTATATATATTTAAGAAAAGAACTAAAATGATCCCTTAATTCTTTAGGTAGGACCAAAATGATCCCTTTAAAATGGTCCCCAACTATGTTAAGGGACCATTTTGACTTCTCAACTCTTAAAAGCAAACCAAAATAGTATCACCGTTACTTCTCTAATGGTAAAAAACAAAAAAGGAACGAAGATATCCATCGCTAGAGGGTATATACTAATTACTCTAAATTCGTCTTCGAAGCCGCTATAAATTCCGAGAGTTGAAATCAAAATTGCGAGAATTTTAACCAGTACGAAAATCCTTGCAACGTCCAAACTCCTTCAGCGTCGAAACCCTAGATCGACTCAAAGGAGGCCAGCATAGAACCCGGCGTCGAACTACCGATGAAGTCGAACCCTTGCAGCTGACCGGTCTTCGCCTCCTTTGGCAACGTTGAACTCCAGCAACATCGCACCCCAACAATCGCTTGTTCTTTGCATTTGCTATTTTTTTGATGTTCGACTTCGCTCCTTCAACGTCATTATCTTCCTGTCATATTGAAAGTCGCGACATTTTAATAGGGTGCTCGCTTGTTGTCAAGGTAACTATCTTTCTTTCTTTCACGTGCTTCTTCTGCCAAATTTTGCCCCTAATAGTCGATCTCTAGCAAAGTCGAACCCATCAGCAGCAAGGAGACCCGTCCATGGAGTTGACGTCTTTTGGCGGGAACATATCGTTGCACACTAAACTCCCACCTGCCTAGTCGTCACTTTCAGTCAAGCACCCATGCAATCACGATCAGCTGAGTTCAATCGAGCAACTAGTGGGAGGTATTTTTATAGACATTGTTTGCAAAAAAAAAAAATAAAATTACTATAAACAAAATAAAAAATTTTGTGAGTATTATATATATTTTTTAATTGAGAAACTATTGTGTAGTTATAAAATTTTTGTTAAGGTTCTACAGATTAACAAAAATATAATTTAGACCATAATTTTATGAGTGTTATAGATTTTTTTTTAATGAAAAACTATTGTATAATTCTTAATATAACCCTTTTTATTAAGAAAGATAGCATCTAATAGAATAAAAATAAAATTATAGAAATATTCACTATTGTCTTACAGTTTTTAGATATATTGTAACAAATATTAGTGATAAAAATATTCAATAATTAATTGAGCGAATTTATTTCATCGTCTCATAAGTTCTTATTGGCTTCCAAAGCACTGCTATTTTGTTTGATAAATTTTCAAATATTATTTCACACTTGTTTCACATCCCACTCATAAAAGGCCAATTAATTCCAAAGGTCACTTCCTAAAATACCTATAATTTTAACCCCATTAAATTTAACATGCAATCGTTTGGAAGGTGGGACTATTTTTGTTTTTTAAGAGTCGAGGGATCAAAATGGTCACTTAACATAGTTGGGGTCCTTGGGGATCATTTTGGTCCTACCTAATGAGTTGAGGGATCTTTTTGATCCTTTTCTATTTTGAAGTAAAAAATGGCTACTTCTGAATGTAATTATTCTTTCAGATCCGCTGCTGTGGATTCTACTGGTTCTGAGTTCAATCGCAATAGATTGATAGCTTTGATGTCTGCTATTGTGCTTGAGGAAGTATGGTCTTTGTTATTTTTAAAGTATGTTGATATTGGTCTTTTAACCATCCAATTGCATATGTCTCACCTTGTTGGTATTTACTTCCACGTAGCATCCTGGAACAACTATTGTTACGGACAGTGTGACTTCAGATGGTTTGACTACTTTTATCGAAAAGAAACTTGGTAAGTCATCGTTTGGTCTACACATTTTTCTTAAATTGATAGACTAAATAATTTTTGCATTTTGAAGGAGGAAAGCATCATCGATTCAAGAGAGGATACAAAAATGTCATTGATGAAGCTATTCGTTTGGTGAGATCTAATTTGTTGATCAGTTACTAATTTGTTGTCTATGAAAGTATTGGATTTGACAACTTTTTAATTGAATTGTTACATTGAACTCTATTTCTCTGAATGGAAACATAATCGTGCCCTGGGCATCTACCGTTAGCCAACATTGCTTTAGCAGACTTTTACTTTGGAACATAATTGGGTCTCCATTTGCCTAAAGGAACATTGGAGATTAAATAGAGTTTGGGAACTACTTTAGATGACTAAAGATCAAGCATAAACCAAATTAGACTACTCGATCAAAGAGATTTACTAAATAGAAGCAAGGGAATGATTTTATTGATAAATAAAGAATGATTGAACACAAGGTCATTTATGTTGATTTCTGAAGCTCTCCTTCTTAGAGATGGATGATAGTAAATCTCTTCTATCGCTTTTGCACTTTACTTTGGATTTTGTTCTCAAGAAATGATTGTATTAGGCCGGCACCTGAGCCGGCTGGACCGGTCCAACCTGGACCGGTCCAGGTTTATCCCCGGCGGAAGCCAGGCGAACAGGGGGAGGGAGGAAAAGCTAGGGGGCCCACTTGAAGCCAATTTCAAATTGTGGGAGGGAGAATTTGAATTAGAAGGGGTAATTAGGTCTTTTGTAACTCTCCTTTCATGTTTAATTAGGGAGAGGAGGGGGGAATTAGGGTTATCTTGATTTTGAATGTGATTTGGGAGATCTAGGTTTTTCTTTTGGGCTCTAGGCTACGACTAGAGATTTGAAGAGTTTTTCCTTCCTCTCGAATCGAAGGAAACTTGTATCTTTCTTGTCTTTTGCATCGACTAGTAAAATTCAATCGTTTGCTATTGTTTTTCCTATTTTTCCTACGATCTCTCTCAGATTTTTTCCACTGTTTTTTGTGTTTGGTGGCTGTTTTCCCATAGAAAACAGCGGAATAGTTGCGATTTGGCTTAGATCCGATAGGAATCACTTGAAATACTCAAGTGGTACCTATCAAATTGGTATCAGAGCGAGATCCGGGCGGTGGAGGGCTGTTTTTTTCCACTGTTTCGCTGCAGTTTTTCGCAGATTTTTGGTGGATCCGGAGGCATCTCGTTGGTTCCCATGGCATCTAAGCAGGTAGAAGTCTTGGAGACCGAGATGGGTCAACTTAAGGCGGATCTGGAGGAGAAGATGGCCACATTTAGCGAGAATGTGGAAGGGAAATTCATGGCCTTGGAGGAGATGATGAAGAAGTTGTTGGAAGGGCAAGCACGGGCGGTGCCAGCGGAGGAAAGAGGAGAAGGTAGTGGGAGCAGGGGGAAGGAGAAGGTGAATCCAGAAGAGGAAGAGGAGGTGGAACTGTTTGATAGCAACAGGAGGATGCCACCTCGGGAGTTCATCAGGCGAGAAGAACATGACAGAAGGAGAGACTTCCGGGAAGGAAGAGAAGATGATTGGCGATGTCGGAGGCCCGACCCATTGGACCAGCCGTGGGGGATCTATAACCACCATGGCGGGGCACGAGGGGAAGATGGCTACCGGCGGCCAAGGAGGGAGGATGAGCCCCGATATGGAGAAAGAGGAACTTGGGAAGACCCCATAGCTTGGGACAGAGGAGGCCATGGGGGGAATAGGGCATACGGGGTGGACACGAGGGCCAGGAAGCTGAAAATGCCAGTATTCGAGGAGGGAAATGTGGATGAGTGGATCCACAAGGTGGAGAGGTATTTTGCAGTGAATGGTCCTGATGGAAGAGGAGAGATTGATGGCTACTAGTATGTGCTTGGAAGGGGCGGCATTTGCCTGGTTCAAGTACATGGATAAGTGGGAACCGGTGAGGTCCTGGAGGGACTTCAAGGAGGCTATCAGGGAGAGATTCAGGGGAAGCAGCCCATGGGAGATATCAGAATAGTTCTACACCCTCACTCAAGAGGGAACAGTGGAGGAATACAGGAAGAAATTTGAGAGTTTAATGGGAGACATGGAGGGCCTCTCAAACAGTACTTTGGGGGGAAATTTTATGAAGGGCCTCAAACTAGAAATTAGAGATGCGGTGAAGTTCATGAGACCAAGAGACCTGAGGGAGGCAATGGAGTTAGCTCAGCTGGTGGAGAACCAGAAGACCAACGCCCAAATTTTGAGGAACACGCACTCAGGAGGGCCCACCAGGACAACCACTACTTACTTGGCTCCAAAAGGGCCAAGCCCTAGCTTCCCTAGGGAGAGTGGAAAGGAGAAGAGCGGGGTGACCAGATCTGCTGGAAGCTTCAAGAAATTGACTGAGGAAGAGATGCAGGAGAAGAGGGCCAAGGGTATTTGTTTCAGATGTGAGGAGAAGTTTGTCCCAGGGCACAGGTGCAAGGATCGCGCCCTTCGGGCTCTCACCGTCTATATAGACGAGGCGCCTGAAGAGTGTGATGATTCTGATGAGGAGCAGATTGATCCCCAGTTGGAGGTAGCCGAGGTCTCCCTCAATTCTGTGTTGGGATTTACTCCTAGCCATACGATGAAGGTGAAGAGGAAGATCCTTGGGAGGGAGGTAGTGGTCCTGATTGACAGTGGGGCAACCCATAATTTCATATCCACCCAGGTGGCGGAGGAGCTAGGGATGGAGCCTACTGAGACAGGCAGTTATGGGGTGATGATGGGGACATGAAAGATTGAGTTCAGCACCGGGATCTGCAAAGGGGTGGAGATGAGGCTACAGGAGATCAGGGTGGTAGAGGACTTCCTACCCCTGAAGTTGGGTAGCACAGATGTCATTCTGGGCATGAAGTGGCTACAGACCTTGGGTGAAACCAAGGTGAACTGGGGGACCATGGTGATGGAACTGATTGTAGAGGGGAAGAGAGTGAAGCTAAAAGGGGAACCAGGATTGTCCAGAGCTGGAGTGTCACTCAGATCAATGGAGAAAATCATCCATGAGGAAGGAGGAGGATTCCTTGTGGAGCTGCAAAGCCTGGAGGAGCAGGAGGAGGGGGAGGAAAAGCTCATTCCCACGTTCGTTCAGCCTCTTATGCAGGAATTTGAGGATTTGTTCCAACCTCCGGTGGGACTACCACCTGACAGAGAGCAGGAGCACCAGATTATCCTGAAAGAGGGAGTATCTCCTATTAGTGTGAGGCCTTACAGATACCCTCAGGTGCAGAAAGATGAGATTGAGAAGCTGGTGGGAGAAATGCTAGAAGGAGGGATCATTCAGCCCAGTGTGAGCCCTTTCTCTAGTCTAGTTCTGCTTGTAAAAAAGAAGGATGGGAGTTGGAGGTTTTGTGTAGACTATAGAGCTCTCAACAAGGAGATTGTGCCTGATAAGTTTCCTATCCCTGTGATTGACGAGTTGATGGATGAGCTACATGGAGCAGCCTTGTTCACTAAGGTCGATCTGAAGTCAGGCTATCACCAGATCAGGATGAGGAAGGAAGATGTGCAAAAGACGGCCTTCAGGACTCATGAGGGCCACTATAAGTTTCTGGTGATGCCTTTTGGCCTCACCAACGCACCTGCCACATTCCAGGCCTTGATGAACCGGATCTTCAAGCCACATCTCCGCAGGTTTGTGTTGATATTTTTTGATGACATTCTAATCTATAGCAGGACTGAGGAGGAACACTTAGAGCACCTGAGAATGGTGTTGGGTGTGCTGAGGGAGCATCAGTTGAAGGCCAACTTCAAGAAGTGTGATTTCGCTCAGGCACGGGTGGAGTACCTGGGGCATGTGATATCCCAGGAGGGAGTTGCTGCAGATCAGTCCAAGATAGAGGCAATGCTGGCATGGCCTCAACCCAAGACCTTGAAGGGGCTCAGAGGATTCTTGGGATTGACAGGCTACTACAGGAGGTTCGTGAGGGGATACAACACCATAGCGTGGCCACTGACAGAGCAGTTGAAGAAAGACAACTTTTTATGGGGAGAAGCAGCTTCAGAGGCTTTTGAGAAGCTGAAGAAGGATATGACGACAGTGCCAGTGCTTGCTTTGCCTGACTTCAACCAGGTGTTTGTGGTGGAGACAGATGCTTCAGGCTATGGATTAGGAGTAGTGTTGATGCAGAACCACAGGCCCATAGCTTACTTCAGTCAGGTACTGTCATCCCGGGCTAGGCTGAAGTCTGTCTACGAGAGAGAGCTGATGGCTATTGTACTGGCCATCCAGAAGTGGAGACCTTACTTATTGGGCAGACACTTTATTGTCAGGACTGATCAGAGGAGCCTGAAGTACTTGTTAGCACAGAGGATGGTCACAGAGGAGCACCAGAGGTGGTTGTCCAAGCTGCTGGGATATGATTTTGAGATCCACTACCGACCAGGACTAGAGAATAAGGCAGCGGATGTCTTATCATGCTGTATGGGGGAGCTCCAAGGGATTGCTTGATCAGTACCAGTACTGATAGATTGGGGAGCCATCAAAGAGGAGAGCATTCAGAATGAGGAGCTAAGGAAAATCAAAGAAGATGTGTTATCAGATGGGAACAGCCACCCAGGCTACTCAGTTGTGGGAGAGAGACTGTACTATCAGGAAAGGAGTGTGATTCCAAGGTCTTCCATCCACATTCTCCAGCTGCTACAGGAGTTTCATGGGAGTGCCATAGGAGGGCATTCAGGAGTGCAAAAAACTTATAGCCGGTTAGCTGCTGAATTGTACTGGAAGGGGATGAGGAAAGATGTAGAGGAGATGGTGGCGAAGTGTGATATCTGCCAGCGGAGCAAGTACCTGACGATGGCACCAGGGGGATTATTACAGCCTCTGGCCCTACCAGAGAAGGTTTGGGAGGAGATTACTATGGATTTCATTGATGGGCTCCCAAAATCAGAAGGCTACACAGTTATACTTGTAGTGGTCGACAGGCTGATCAAATATGCTCATTTCATTCCCTTGAGACACCCTTACACAACAGTGCCTGTAGCAGCAGCTTTTGTGAGGGAGATAGTCCGCCTGCATGGGGTACCAGAATCCATTATTTCTGATAGGGACAAGGTGTTCCTGAGCCATTTCTAGAGGGAGCTATTTAGGATGCAGGGAACAGTATTGAAGAGGAGCACAGCCTACCATCCACAGACTGACGGAGGTGGTGAATAGGAGCTTGGAGACATACTTGAGGTGTTTTGTGTCTGAAACACCAAATCAGTGGGCCAAATGGCTAGCTTGGGCAGAATACTGGTACAATACTTCTTTTCACTCGGCTACCAAGATGACACCTTTTAAGGTGTTATATGGGAGGGACCCCCCACATTTGGTACACTACAGCCATAGTAGTACTCCAGTATCTGCAGTGGATCAGCATTTGAAGAAGAGAGATCAGGTGTTGGAAGAGCTCAAGAGGCATTTACTTAGAGCCCAGCAACTTATGAAGAAGTAGGCGGACGGCAAAAGGAGAGATATACAGTTTGCAGTTGGGGACAAAGTCTACTTGAAGCTCCGACCATACCGGCAGAGGACTATGGCCCAAAGGAGAAATGAGAAGCTTGCAGCAAGGTATTTTGGCCCTTTTGAAGTGGAGGATATAATTGGAGGGGTGACTTATAGATTGAGGCTCCCTCCAACAGCCAGAATACACCCCGTTTTTCATGTCTCACAGTTGAGGAGAGTGGTGGGGGAGCATGCAGTGAGCCCCGAGCTGCCCAGCACATTGAAGGAGGACATGGAAGTGACATTGGAGCCTCTAGCGGTAGAAGGAGTGCGCATCAATGAGAAGGGGGAAAAGGAAGTGAAGATGGAGCGGCCTCCCAGACTATGAGGCCACCTGGGAGCCACAAGAGAGGATTGCAGAGCAGTTTCCTGCTTTCCACCTTGAGGACAAGGTGGTACTTTGGGAGGGGGGTATTGTTAGGCCGGCACCTAAGCCGGCTGGAACGGTCCAACCTGGACCGGTCCAGGTTTATTCCCGGCGGAAGCCAGGCGAACAGGGGGAGGGCGGAAAAGCTAGGGGGCCCACTTGAAGCCAATTTCAAATTGTGGGAGGGAGAATTTGAATTAGAAGGGGTAATTAGGTCTTTTGTAACTCTCCTTTCATGTTTAATTAGGGAGATGAGGGGGGAATTAGGGTTATCTTGATTTTGAATGTGATTTGGGAGATCTAGGTTTTTCTTTTGGGCTCTAGGCTACGACTAGAGATTTGGAGAGTTTTTCCTTCCTCTCGAATCGAAGGAAACTTGTATCTTTCTTGTCTTTTGCATTGACTAGTGAAATTCAATCGTTTGCTATTGTTTTTCCTATTTTTCCTACGATCTCTCTCAGATTTTTTCCACTGTTTTTTTTGTGTTTGGTGGCTGTTTTCCCATAGAAAACAGCGGAATAGTTGCGATTTGACTTAGATCCGATAGGAATCACTTGAAATACTCAAGTGGTACCTATCAGATTGTTCCTTTTTGAAAGCCTGAAAGGTGTGGCACACCCAAGGGGGTTGAACTGGTGTGAAAGAAAAATTCAATAAATGTATATGATTTTTTTTTTCTTTTGCTTAAAAACAAGTTATGGCTGTTCAAACAAGGTATGCTAACTCAACAAGAACACAGGCAATTTTATTTTGATCTTTTCAATACCAAAATTCTCAAAATAATTACTTGAAACAAAGGATTATTCTATCATGATTCTTTTGATCTTTAAAAAGTATTCTCCACAACACACATTTCTTGAATCACAAGATTGATTTATTAAATTTTGTAGTGACTTGTACAACTTGCAAGATCAATTTTCTCAAGCAATTTGCCAATTTGTAAAGCAATTAACATCCATGTTACTATATTTTTCATCACACAATCACGATAATAAATCAATAAAGCAATTCAAGTAAAGTAGGAGTAAGAAAAATGAAAAGAATAGAAAACCAACTATTAAATTTTTGATTGGGAAGTTAATTATTGGGTAAGTAAAAAGAAGCTTCTCAAATAGTTTGTAATTTGACTTTTATTGTTTTATCTCTTCTTTATGTAATAACCATTTTTGTGATATTCCAACTATTAAATGTTTTTTGATATGTTATAATATTTTGCCATATTTCCCACTTTTTAATTATCATCTTGTGATTCAAAAGTGGGATACCTCCTAAAATAGCCTTTTGAAGTTGTCGAGTGCTCTATGTTCAATAATAGATGTTTTACTCATTTTTTATCTTAAAAAATTCTTGAAAATCATTTTGATGTAGTATAAATTGGTTGATACAAATCAACCTACAAATTTTTTTTTTCTCATAAGTTATTTACAAGAAATCAAACTAGGATATAGTAAGGCCGAAACGAATCAATATTTAGACCTTTATGTCCTATCTTTATTTTTGGCAAAAAATTTCTTATTTTTATTAAATTTAATTAATAAAGTTGAATTATTATTTGGATAAGATTTGGTTTGAAGTTGAATGTTTGGTTAGGATTATATCAAATTTTAGATAAGCTTATATTTGAATTTAAATTATTTGGCATTATCTTTGCAACTCTATTTCTATAAATTGGGATTGATGGCTTGCATTCATGAGTAAGTATTGATGAAGAAATTGTACTTGAGAGACCATTTAAGCATTCTCTTAATCGAAGTTGCAACTCTATTTCTATAAATTTGGATTGATGGCTTGCATTCATGATTGACTATTAATGAATAAAAAGTATTTGTTAGAACTTAGGACAGTTAAGGATTCTCTTAATCCAAGTTATGTATATGAATCACTCTAAATTGTGTAAGCAAAAAATTTTCTTACCTTGTAACGTAAAATATTATTAGATTTAAATAACAACCATGATTGCTTTTTGTGTGATATTGATATGCAAAGGGGGGGCCACTTGGCTGGTCCAACCCTTGGTCTGGGTGGGAATAGGGGCAGCAGAGGAGTGGGGCCCAGGGGAGCTATTATTCATTATGTAAGGAGGAGGAATCAAAAGGAAGGGGGTGGGGGGCGCTGTTTAGGAACGTTTACTAATTGTGTTTATGATGTTTAGGATTTTTAAAATTATTCAGGAAGGTTTTCCAATTGTGTTTATGCTATTTAGGAAGGTTTCGTAATTGTGTTTATGTTGATTAGGAATGTTCTAATTGTGTTCATTGTGTGTGAGGACTATTTAAGGAGGTTTGTTTAAGGTTATGATCATATATGTCCTGAGTTTATTTTCTAGGATTTGTGTAAGTTTCCTAGATGCGGCTAGGGTTTGTGGGAGAGCCATTTACCTCTCGAATAGTAGATCAATTGTATCTTTCGTTATTGTTTAAGTACTAATAAAAAAATCAGCCCCCATATCTGTATTCCTGCAATTGTTTTCTAGCTATATTGTTGTTTTTCCTTCCAAGACGCATCAGATTTATAGGTGTATGATGACCATACATTTCTCATTTGGGCAGTTGATCTATTTGAGTCACTTATCATACTCCAAATGATATTTCATAACGATTTGTAGGCCAATAAGCTAAACCTACGCAGTTTCATGACAATCAGTTGATGCTTATTTTATATTTTAAAGTGATGGGTCTTAGTATGTTTGATCTATCATACAATGATTATATAGATATGAGAGCAGCGTTTCTGGAACTGAATTTGATGGATAAAATGAGCACTAAGTGAGCAGAAACTTTCATATAGAATTGCAAGCTACATCTTATAAAATTGCAATTTGATCAACTATATTACTTGTATTAGGTGTTGGGCTTATGTCAAAGTTACTAAGTGCTGGGCCTCGAAGCTTTGCTAATAGCTAAGTGGAGTGTGAAAAAATGAGAGTGTATAGATTGATAAGGTAAAATTTAGATGAATATACAGCATAATGATTCTATTTAAGAGATAATGAGTGCTACACCTATTGAAGATAAGGTAATGGAAGACTTTGGTGGTTTGGGCTTCTACCATTGAATATGTATCAATAATATCATTATGGTGGGTGGATAAAATTAATGTGAATGGGTTTGAAATGAAAATTGATTGACCAAAAATGACTTAGGTAGATGTTGTTTGAGAAGATTATAGCAACATTTGATCAAATGCATCAATTTTTTGAATAAATGGAGTTTTATTTATAAAGTTGAATCTAATATATGAGGCCTAATGACGATGATGCCATGTTATGTAGTATTAATCAATCAGCTTTCATCTTCATTGTTCTGGTCTCATATATCCTCTAGAATAAATTTCTTGCAATGCTGCTTTTCCTATTTTTTAACAATTCAACTAAATAAAAATATTGCAGAATTCGATTGGTCAAGAAACACATTTGGCTATTGAGACCAGCGGTCATGGAGCTTTAAAGGAGAATCATTGGCTTGATGATGGAGCATACCTTATGGTAGGCCCATGCACTTTATTACATAAAGTGATATTTAATAGTTTATTCTGGTTGGAAACCTGTAATGTTATGTAATCAAGCTATATTGTCATCCTTCTGAAGAGCCTTGCATACAATCACATTTGCTCTTCAATACTCTACCTATGTATTTTAAATTGCCATTTTTCTTCTCATGAGTGGTCTAAGGTTCTTTTAAGACTATATTAGCCTAATTTCCTTTGTCATCAGTTTTTGTGCTTCCTTTTCTTTTTTCATCCTGCAATTTCAATTTCAATGCTTTGATGTTCCCTGCAGGTTAAGATCTTAAACAAACTTGCTTCTGCCAGAGCTTCAGTTTCTACTAGTGGTAGCAAAGTTTTGACTGATTTAGTTCAGGGCCTAGATGAACCTGCAGTAGCACTAGAAGTGAGACTTAAGATAGACCAAAAACATGCAGATCTTAAAGGAGGGTATGCCACATTTCTGTATGTCTTTCCATTTTTATTGTCATGCTTACTGCCAGTTGGTTGTGCAATCTTCATCTATTTATATATCTATGATTAGTTCCAAGTTGGCTAAATGGTTTTTAGTTATCCATCCTTGGTTTAGTGCCCTATAAAATTTGTTGGTTTTTCAGCCTGTCAAAATAAACCAATTAATATTGAAAGTTTACCAATACATCCTTGCTGAATTAATCATAAAAAAATCATCTTTCTTTTCCTACCACTATTTTCACCTTTATCTTATCTGTACCATGCTTTGCATGGTATCAGGTTTCCTGTTTTGGCTTGAAGAGAGGGTTATGCATGAGCTGTATTGATAAGTAAAGGAATGCATAATTTCTTTTTCTTGTTTGAAGAGGTTACATGTAGGTGAAAGTTATCCTTCATAAGCTTGACAAGTAAGCTGAGAAGTGAGCAAAAGTCATCCTCCACTTAATGTTGGCATTGAGATTTTGACTTGGCTTTTCCATCAAGTCTGTTCTTCTTGCTTTCAGAATTGTCACGCTGCGAGCTCTTTGGCTCTAGGTGTTTAGTTCCTGCTCACAACTTTCTTAATGAATGCTAGACTTCTTGGGTAGAATTAATCCTTTTTACAATGTTGCATGGGGTTGGGCTTCACATCATAATGATAATCTGAAACAACATAAACTTTACTAGCTTCTCTTCATAACTCTCTTCCTATACAACCACAACCGTACCCTCGCTGCTGGCCTCATGGAGTTGTCCGTGTGGTTTCAGTTCAAAGATTAATAGGGAGGAGGGGCTATCGGCTAGAAGCCACTTATCTAATGCTGGAAGGTATGCAATCATCTCTAAGATCGTGATCTATGAGCGTTGTACCCAGGGAATTTAGGACTGTCGTGCTCCTCAAATTTTCTCCCATAAAAGGTACTGAAATCTAACCCCTCAAACCTGATTTGTGTGCTCGTGACCACCAATAGGTCCTCTTATAGATGTGCTCCTAAGATCAACATGGCGCCGCCCATTTGAAACATGATTGACTTATCTTGGAAGGAGGAAAATCTATGACTTACAAGTTACAAGACTTACCATTGCCTTTTAACCTTATTTAAATTTCAAAACCAGCGTTAGGTGTCACGGACTGGCCCGGAGACTTAAATTAATGAGGCGGAAACAAAAAATTGGACAGTTGAAACATTTCTTTGAAATTCAAAAACAAATTATCAATTACATCCTATATAAAACTGAAGAGTCACTAACTTATATTTTACTTGCTTTCATTTGATCACTGTCTTCTGTAGATGTATTCCTCTCTTTCAACAATTTCTACTTTTTTGAAGATTTACCTTAAAATTTTAGTATTACAGTTTGAGTTTACATAGTAAACTTAGTGGATAAACACAATTTCATATATAATAGTTAAATATATAAATTAAAACATGTTTATTCTTTTACCTTTCTTACACAGTTAACATATGCATAATCTTTTATATGTGGTAGATTTTTATAACTTATCTTTCTTTTAACTTATTTTTATCCTGTTTCATTTATTCATTTCCATTTAATATTTATTAATTTTCCATTTTAGTTAGTACAGGAGCATCGTCTAAATGTACCAATAAAGGTGCATCCTTTTCCATTTCCATTTAAAGTGATTTGATATAGGACTACAATATTTTGAAATGGTTTTATTGATGGGGGTGCTTTGATGTACCAATAAAGCGAAAGAGCTCGAAATCGCGCAAAAAAAATAAAAACTCCCGACGCGTGTCGACCTAAAACCCAAAATCACCGAGATGACCTCCGTTCGCGAAACGAACAGCGTTGATGCGTCCGGAGCAACATAAACAGCTAAGATCAGCACCCATATTGATGGGGGTCGCCAGCGATCGGTAAAAATTTAAATTTTGGGCGCGCGAATCGAGGCGACAATGTGTGCGAGCGGCGACGCGATGATCAACATGATGGAAGATTAAAATTTTTATTTATTTTGTGCAATATAAATTTTTTAGAAAGAGAGAGAGAAAGAGATATTTTAAATAAAAAGAGAATTTTCTAAATAAAAAAAACCCAAGATACCTAAAATACCCTCACTTAAACCCCTAAGCCCTCATATTCTCTCCCAACCACCCCCCCCACTCTCATCTCTCGATCATTCTCACACCAAGGAGCCAAACTCCCTCTCCCTCACACGACTCCAAGCCACCGGCCTCCCTCTTCCCTCCAAGCAAGGTAACTTCTCTTCTTCTTCTTCCTCCATCCCCCATTCTCTTTCTCCTTCTTCCTTCCCTCTTCTTCCTCTTCCCCATTTTTCTTTTTCTCTCTTCCTCTCCCATCATTTCCTTTCATTTCCCTCCATTTTTCCTTGCTCTCTTTCTTCTTCTCCTTCTCCTTCATCTTCATCTTCATCCTACATTCTCTCTAAACCTACAAAAACTCTAATCCTTTTTTTTTATTTCTCCACATCCACTCACCAAAACACCCTTCACAAAAAAACATTTCCCTACACTTCCTACACTCACCACAAAAAATCTCCATCATCCTCCATTTTCTCTCTCTAACCTAGAGAGAGAAAATTTTCTCTCTCTAGGAAAGAGAAATTACTTCATACATGACTCCCTCTCCATTTCAAACATCTCCCTTAATTTTCTCTTTAGGAGAGAGAAATTACTACATACATGACTCCCTCTCCATTCTAAACATCTTCCTTCACCATTGTTTTCCCATAATTCCCTTCCTAGAGAGAAAAAATTCACTCTCTTTCTCTCTCCAAAATTGAAAAGAGTGATTTTCTCTCTCTAAAGCTCTCCTACCATTTCCTTACACCTCCTAAATCCATCTCCATGCAAATTCCCATCAAATCCTCTCTTTCCCTCTCTTTCTCTCTCTAGAAAGAGAGATCTCTCCCTCTCTATTTTTCTCTCTCTAGCCTTTGCTTTAAATAAAAAAGACATATATGATTAATTTTATTGAACAAATAATTTAAAAAAAATTAAATTGTACATCGCAGGTTTCTCACCGTCGCCGTCATTCGTCGTCGTCGCCTCGATTACTGCACACACAAGGTAAAAAACCCGACACTAGCATTTTAAATTTCTATGCATGAAATAAGTACTTGTGACCGCTTTTGTTAACGAGCGAGGAAACTTAAGTACCCGTGACCGCTCTTATCAGCGAGCAGGGAAATTCGTATACATGAAATATAAGTACCCGTAACTGCTTTTATTAGCGAGTAGGAAAAATTGTTATTTGTAAAATAATTGTTTAATTAAGTATCCGTCATTGCTTTTAGGTGGGGAAAATACTGTGCTTTAAACATGTACTTAAAGACCCCGTGACCGCTTTTGTTAACAAGTGGGGAACGAGACTGCGGCCTTGGTGTTATTTGACACCTACCGTGACTGCCTTTCTTGGCAGGCGGGAATGCCTTACACACTCCGATCCAGCCTCCTACACGAGGACGACGTCGGAGTGCTGTCGAATTTTCAACATAACCAATGACTTGGAAAATTTCAAAAAGATTTAAAATCCATATAAAATTCTAAGTCAACAAAAAATAAAACACGACACCCTAGGCTCCCGACACTGAAAAAAAAATATAAGAGAAATCCAAGTCATAACAAAATGCAACATACCGTGAACATTTAAGGGAATCAGCCGTTTACTAACGAGTAGGAATCAAACCTCTTCCTCCTAGCGCCTGACTTGTACACACCTAAATCCCTCACCAAAAGCTCTTTACAGAAATGGGATGAATTGAAACCTCATTCTATTTATAACATTGAAATTTAATTATTCGCGGGCCCCACCAGCCTAGGATCCCCTTGCTACAAGATAGAAAATGTACACTTGCGGGCTCCACCAGCCTAGGATCCCTTTGCTACAAGACAGGGAAGGTACACATGCGAGCCCCACCAGCTTAGAATCCTAAGATGTTATTTCGAGGCTTTAGCCTTGAATTCCTTTTAGAGTATTCACCCGCAGGGAAAATACGAGCGTAAATAAACATGAATACGGTTGGTAGTTATCTTAAAAAATGGGGGATAAAAGTAAAAGTAAGAGTAAAAAAATAAACCTTTCCTACGAAATGCTTTTGTGTTCATTATAAACATGTAGGAATCCCCGCACATCCCCGGTATTTTTTTTGTGTGGTTGAACCCTTTCTGATAAGATAAAAAAATGTATGTCACATTGCAAGTCATGAGTGTTATAAATAGCATGCACGCCAGCTGTAAAGCTAGGTAGCTCGTACATCCCGTGAACATGTCTTCAAAAAGAGACAAAATAGTGCACTCTTATATGTCACGGGTTGTACGACCCCTAATTAAAGTAGACACATCACGCAAAACCACTAGAAAGTGTGTCGCCTATGAGCAGAAAAATCTAATAGGTGACATATGACAAACTCAAACATACAAGATATAACAAGCAATAAGTGCAAATGTTTGTGGAGTTGTAGGAGACCCGTCATATATGCAAAATATCATCTACACAAAATTTTATACGAATACAATGAATGTGAGCACTTACGATCTGGTGAGGAAGACCTTGAAATTACTAAATGACAAGAGGGGGGTGTGAATTGTGAAAATCTTTTTCTTAATAAAAATAACCTTAAACAAGAGTTCTAATTTTTTGTTATTTTTGAAATTCTACAACAAAATTTTAAGCAATTTTTCTTCCACAAATTTCACTATGCAATAGTTATGGAAATTAAATGCAAGTAAAAAGTAAATGACGATAAGGAAAAAACACACCAAGAATTTTTATAGTGGTTCGGTCAAAATATGACCTACGTCCACTCCCCGGAGTCCTCCGCTCCGGGATTTTCACTATCAGAAATAGTTCTCCTTTTGCCCCCCTAGGCAAGGCGGAAAAGCCTTTACAAACCTCCCTTTCACCAATCCGGCGTGGCGGAGTGCCAAACTCTGTTTTCGCCCTCCTGGCGACGGCAAAGAACCTTCTCGTTTTTCTCCCTCCTGGAGAAGACAGAGAACCTCGAGGTAACGGATGTAGACGAGCCTTTCCCTTGGAGATCCTCCCTCAAATCCTTCTAGGGCCACAGGAGGAGCAAGATGCAGCAAGCTTGGAGCAACCGTGTGATCTCCGTCACACCTTTTCTCCCTCACAACGCTCACCTCCTCCTTCCTCTCTCAACCCTCAAGAATTTCTCTAGAGCTCTCTCCCTTGGAATCCCTCTCTAACCACGTTCACCCCCTCTGTGATTATGTTTTAAAAAAGACTTGATTGTCATCTAAAACGGGCTCCAAAAACCTCTGATTTCAAAAGTAGCCGTTACTGTTCGTACAATACGATTCCACATCGTACAGTACGATCTTCATAAACAGACGTCGTCCTAGTACGAAGGTGTACGAACAGTTCAAAAACAATTCGTACTGTACGATATAATATCGTACGGTACGATGAACTAAATACTATTCGTACAGGACGATGGTCTGGACGATCAGATGTCGTCTCTGTTCATCGTATGGTACGATTACTATCGTACAGTACGATGTGACAAAAACCAAGAGATCGTCCAGGACGATATCCGGGACGATCATACTTCGTCTCTATTCATCGTATGGTACGATCAGGTTCGTACAGTACGATGTTCAAAATTTAATTAGGCCTGGATTTCATGCACTAATCACGGGTTAATTTAAGTAAGTATTTAAAATATATCGTACAGTACGAACATGTTCCGTGGATAAAAGAAATGTTACGTGGAAAGAAAAAGGAAACGAAAATAAAAATGGAAACGAAAATAAAAATGGAAATGAAAATGGTTGTACCTTAATTGGTATATTTAGATGGTGCTTCTGTACAATGAAATGGTTATGAAAATGAATTAAATGTCAAATTTGTTAAAAGAAATGTTACGTGGAAATGAACAATTTTGATTGAATATAAATAAAATGACTTATATGAATTATTCGACTTATAATACATGAAATATGTATGTATATGGATATTATATTAAGAAATATATATATATATATATATATATATATATCAGTGGGAAAAAATAGATTTAATGGAATATTTCTTGTATTAGTGGCTCTTTAGTTGGATAGAGAAGTCTTTATATTATTTTACTTATCAAAAGGAATAAAAAAATTTACTATCGTCCGATTTTCATTTCTGCCTCGTTATTTCAAGCATCCGAGTCGGGTCGTGACATCTTAGTATCTAATTTATTATATTAATCATTAAAAGCTAAATTCTTTACAATAGGTAGATTTTTTACATACCTCTTTATATCTTTTTAAATTTTTTGTGCTTTTACACATAAACTTAATTTTTATAAAAAATATTAGTTTTAATCTTTTCTTACACATTTTGATTCCACCATCAACTATTGTTACTATTATGAGTTTTTTCTTTTGAATTTTCCACACATCCTTTGCATATTCTTAATATTACTAGCTGTTTTTCCCGCATAACATTAGTTTCATCTTGCACTGTCAAAATTTTAAGATCTTGAATCTTATTCTAAAAAAATATTTTTTGAATATTATTTAAATGTCCCATTTATTCCTAGAATAACATTATACTTTATTTTTCATATTCTGCCTCTTCATCTTAAAATCCAAAACTAATAAGCGATGCGGTACATGAACTTTCACTTGGAATAAATTTACAATATTTGCAATTTAAACGATCTATTTAAAAAAAAAATCAATCTTAAGTTTTATTATATCCATTCTTGTAAGTGATGAGATGAACATCTTTTTTCTTAAATTAGGTATTTACTATTTAGCAATTACAAAATCATAAGGTAGGGAAAAAGTTAATACGGTCAAACCACCTTCATTAGTAGCTATAATCTCATCGCTACCATGAATACTTTTAACCCCTCCAATAAAAACTATTTCTTTAAAAGATATATTTTGTATTAATTTTTCTAAGTCATACTATTGTTGCTAGGTCCCAAGTCCTAGATAAGAAAAGTGGAGGATTGCGTTAAGTAGTCAACAGCCAGCGTAAAATTTACGAATAATTATGACTACCATGTGTAATCACAAATGCAAAAA
The DNA here is from genome assembly GCA_019514585.1 of Dendrobium officinale. Classification (NCBI taxonomy): domain Eukaryota; kingdom Viridiplantae; phylum Streptophyta; class Magnoliopsida; order Asparagales; family Orchidaceae; genus Dendrobium; species Dendrobium officinale. The sequence continues at coordinate 1,974,735 of CM033690.1, read as the reverse complement.
GATCTCCATAGGTTCATTCTATATCCCTACTCTTTTTTTATGAACAATCAGACTCGACTTTTAAATTTATGTGTGAGCATTGGTCACTAAAATGAATTTTTTATACTTGGATGGTCATTATTCCAAGCATGTTGCTTGGTTACTAACCAGGACAATATTTTCATTTGATTTTATTTCTTCACCATTTCTTGTATGTTGTTACTCTGTGTGTGGAATGGCTTGTATTCAAACAGCTATGCTAATTTTGTTTTCTGCTCTTGATTGTTTATTCTCAATAGAATTCAGTTCTATTCTTTGATATGGAAAACCTACTAATTAAGATAAAGCTTTAAATGTTTTTTTGTTGGTTTATTGTAGATGATTTTTTTTTTAAAGTAGGTGATAATATTTACACAGGAAGTTTTGCAGTTGATTTCTCATTATAATTTTTACTTTATTTTTTTGAGGTGTCAGTCTTATTTTATACATTTTGTTGTACCTTAGTTGACTCTTGAAGAGGAATGACGACATCATCAAATACTATCAATGCATTACTGACAATTTTCTTTTATGTCCCATGTGGTACTTCCAGATCTTTTCATGAGTACGGGGAGGCTGTTTTGAGAAGTTTGGAGAATGCAGTCAGTTCTGATCGTAAATTGCTGAAAGCACCAATCAACTATGAAGGCGTATGCTCAGTAGTCTTAGATTATTAAATTATTAATGGCCTTCTTCTTTTGATGTTGATTCATAAAGTAATAATATGGTTTTTGTCGATGCATGCAAATTTGCTTTACCTGCCACAAGCACACTCACACAACTGAAATCAACAATGTTCTGTTGCAGATTGACTAACATTGTATACTGCTCATCAGCCTAATATTTTCCTATTGATAGACTCAGCTGTCACCCCGCCCCCTTGATCGAGTTAACTCTACTGTCTACTGTTTAGACATCTCACTCTTACGTATAAACCCTAATGGTCTTTCGTTATAAATAGAGCTCTCAGGGAATGGAATGAATAACTTTTGATGAACAAAATGAAAACTTTTAAGTTGTGGTTGCATGCTTTTCTTCCCTCACCAGTTCCTCTCCTTCCTCTACCACTTCTCTTTCTTTTCCCCTACTTCTTCCCTCCCTTGTTCAACTACCACGAATAATAGTATCAGTGTCTGATTCTGAATTTCTGATTTAGTGATTGCTTTTCTTTTTTGCTGGAAATATCTATTTAAGTTACTTTGTAAGCACTCTTTTGTTGTTTGCTGCATGTTCTTGTCTTTCCCCTCTTTTTCTTAAGCCGTCTCTTGTTATTCGCTGTAACAATTTGTTGTTTTATCTCTTGTAGAAAGCACTACAACCTCTTCTCCATTAGCCCCACCTCTGATTGAACCAAGTCAGCCCAGCTCCTCTAATCAACCAGAACCTATGCAACCCAATCCAAAACCTCCATCCAGGGTGAGTAACCAGTAACCATAACAAGCAAAAAAATTTCCTTTTATACATATGATTTCAAATTCGGGAAGCTGAATCTGCTTCTTGCCGTACTCTTTTAGCTGAAATTTCCCTCTTGAAACATCCACACCAATTTTGAAAAACCTATTTTGTGCTGCATGATGTAAAACCTATAACCTGAAATTTAGCTTATTGAAATTTTGCATGCTTCCTTGTAGCAAAATGTGTCTTGTTTTTTACTAAAATGTTTTCCTAAATTCAGCCATCTCCAAACGCCAAACAATAACACCATCCGGTCATCTAAAACCTGTCTAAAATTGTATATGCTGAAATTCTCAAATCAGGAAACTTTCATTTATCTGCCATTTCCTATTTTATGATCTAGGTTGTCTGATTCTGGAAATTTTTTATAGTTGTCTGGAATTAGCTTTTGCTTGCTTATTGTGATGTGAAACGTACATGCGATGGAGTTACTTTAGGAAATTATAGAGAGAAATTTGAACAAAGTAATCCAAATTATAATTATCATTTGTAATAAAAGAGTGAAACTAAGAATTCTTAGTTTTAACTCGCTTAGGCAACGAAGGGCGACATTCGATTAACCAATCAATTCAAGAAAATGCAAAGAATAATTGTACGCTACGACAATAAATAAGAATCCACAAATTAATAAAGAGAACTTTCACCTTTGGAGCCCATACGCTCAACTAATCTAGGCTTTAGCGGAAGAAGCGTCTCCACATTAAAACCGAGGTCACTCCGAGGAAGAAGGACCCTTAGATCGTCGTTCTTGGATAGGTAGCCGAAGCTTGTAATTCTTGGACAGCGATTATACGTCCCAGGTTGTCCGAACAGCAGGTTTCAAGTGCTCGAAGCTCTAACAGCAACCATGGAAGGTCTAGACGGTGATGGGATGAATTCAGTGGCTGGCCTGCCTGCATGGGAGTGCAGAAATCTGATTAGCAGCAGTGTGTCTGACTTCTAGCAAGCTCGGACAGCAGCTAGGCATTAACAGAGGCTGTAGACAATCTCTGGCGTTTTTGGGAATTGCTTGGCAGCAAATTAACTGTTAACCTCTGTACAAAGAAACAAAAATAGAAAAAAATCTGTACATACCTCGGACTGAAATCCCGTGAATCCTGCCGAAGTCTCGCCGAGACACTGTGCAGCAGCGCCGTTCCTGGATTTCTGCCAAAATCCCGCGACAGCTCCTCGATCCTCGCCTTCTCCACGCCTATAAAACGAACCGTTCGCTCTCCCGCTCTCTGTCCGACTCCACAACTCCTTCCACCTTCCTCTTCCACGCTCGACTCCACTCCCCGTGAGATCTCCCCTCTACCTCCACTGCCTGAGCCACGCCCGACTCCTCCCAGGCCAAACTCCTGCTGTATCGACACTTCCTCTCCATCCCGTCGAGCTTCCGAAGCTCTGCCTGTGCCGATCCCGACACACAGAGAGAGAGAGAGAGAGAAAGAGAGAGAGAGAAGGCCGAGCTCCACTTACCTAGCTGAATCCTCCCGATCCCGTCGCCCTCTCCCTTCCGATCTTCCCCTGTGCCCGCCTCTTCTATTCGCAAGCCAGCCCGCCTCTGTCCGGCTCTGCTCAACCCGACGACTTTCCCTTCTTGTTCGATCAGAAGAAACGACGGGAGCTCGTCGGTAGTGAAGGTAAATCTCCCCCTCTCACGCGAGCCTTCGACCAAATCCCGTAAGTTTGCCGAAATCAGAGAGGAAGGGAGGGGGATTAAGGGCTTTATTAATCTTAATTATAATTAATTTTATTTAATTATAATTAATGATTAATTATAATCAAATTAATTAGTTATGATTATTTCTTTTTAAAATTATTATTAATTATTACAAATTAATTATGATTAATTTATGTTAATTAGTATTAATTAATTATGATTAATGAAAGTTAATTATGATTAATTATGTTAATTAATGATATTAATTATAATTAATTATTATAATTAGTTATAATTGATTGCAAATAAATATAACTAATTAAATATGATTATAATTATTATTAGTTGCAATTAATTAATATAATTATAATTAATATTAATATATATAAAAAAAAAGAGTGCTCTCTTTCTCCCTCGATCCCCGATCCGCGCCGACGACCGCGCAGGTATAAGCTCCTAAACCCTAAAACTCCGAGAACTCGTTTCAATGCATTTGTCGGGACAAAACGACCACCTATACACGCTTTTCTTAGCGTGGTGGGAGGACGTGCGTCCCGACGCTTGCGACGAAGCGGGTAATCACCCAAATTCCTTCTTCGAAGTTCGTATCGCCTTGGAAACCCCGCCTATACACGCTTTTCTTAGCGTGGTGGGAAGGGATCTCGGTGCGATGCGCACGACGAAGCGGGGATACCCATAAGTACCCGCTTTGCGGGGAAATAACTGCTATACTTATAAAATATTTACAAAAATGTTTTCTTACAAAATGTTTTTTTCGAAAAATAAACCCATACACGCTTTTCTTAGCGTGGTGGGGGATCAAAAATTACACGGCCGCGGTGTCCTCGAAAGAGGGCACCTACCATACACGCTTTTCTTAGCGTGGTGGGAAAGGCCCAGTTTTCCGTAGTTTTCCCCTAAACGGGGGAGACGCCGGAAGGCTGCCGAAATTTCGGGTGAACACAATGTTACACTTGGACTTGATTGCACTCGAATACATGCAAGAAAGACGAAGGACTTATACTTGGACCTTTGAACAATATCTAAGTGACTTAATAAACAATTGAACCAAAATAAAAAAATATGTGCAAGAGGCTTCTTGAATCAAGCTCGGACCACAGCGGACTTTTGAATTTGAACAAGGATTTGAATCAAGTTGACAACATTTGGACTTGAATTCAAATGATAAAGAACATTGACTTGAGATTGTAGTTTTGAACAACTACAAAAGAACTTGCACTCGGACCTGATTTGAACATCAAAGAACGAGAATTTGAATTCAAACAAAGATGAATTGTGGACTTGTGAACTTGAAAATTAAGCATAACTCAAGTGAGTAATGATAAAGGCTGCAATTTAATAAAATTGACATACATGCCTAAGCAAACAGCTCAAAACTTGATAAGGGACTTGAACTTGAATTGAAGTATAACTTGATTTGAACTGGGCTTGAGAAAAACTCATACTTGAGTTTGATTTGAACCACAGGTGACTCATACAATACTTGAATTTAAATGAATCAAGTAGAATAAGAACTTAAAATTGGACCTCTACTCAGGCCAATACAAGGGTTCCAACTCAAGCTAAAATTCCAAGTACAACTCGTTGATGATCAAGATGCAAGAACCATCAAGTGGCATGACCACAAGAAGTAACAGTTCAATGTCAAGTAAATGCAAGGGACTTTTGTAAATCATAATAATCAAATATGCAACATGAAAAGTTCACAAGTAGAGGCGGACGACACATAGTATGTGCATATGCCGACGGACATTTGTATAAGATCCACTGTATACACAACATGTAGTTTGCAAGGAGAATACAAAGAGTCTACCACAAGTGTTAGGATGTTTATATATCCTATCACAAGACAATGGAAAAAAATAAATGCATCTGTCACCTACAAGCAGATGAAAATATACAACAAATGCCAGCACCCACAAATTCTCATAAGAAGGATATTGCAACACCCTCAAGATACAAACAAGCACACTACGAGACCTCAATGCATGCAAGTAAATAATATAGTGAACTCTTACAATAATCTCTACGAGATCAGAAGTATCGTATATGCAAGAACATTGAATGATTGCAGAATGCATGGGTATCCTTCCTGTATGCACTATTGGAATTTCCAATTAAATAAAAAAATGCATGTTGATTGAGATGGCAATATTGGAGACCAGCAATCAAAGACCCATCCTCTACAAAAGAGTACAATCAGTGGACCACCCGAGATTGGTGAAAGGGTGGATTCGATACAGAAACAATGGATGCAAGCATCTACACCAAGGCAGGAGATTAGTTAGTGCACTATGACCCGTCTACGAAAATCAATAAATAGTGCACGACAGTCTACCTGTAAGAAGCAGCGAACAATTCTATTCAAAAGCTGCTACGTCACGCCACCGGATCTGCAACATTCGTACAAGCAGACAGAAGGCGTCTATAATTATTTCAAAATACCCCTGCACGTTCACTATAAATTGTATACACATAGGTACACTAAAAGGGGTAAAAATAATTATAAAACCCGCATGGGCCCCGGCGAGCGTGTTATTGGTACACACGTGACGTCTAGGGATGATGCGCGGGTTGACAAGTGAATTCTAGTTCGAACCCGATCCTCCTATACAGATCAATAGGAGTCGACAAGGTTCGAACTCTCAAACAAATACACTGTCGAGAATACCAGTATATTTGTTTTAATACATTCATATCAGGCCTCCAAAGCCTTTAATCAAGAGAATTCACTTACGAGGGCAAAAAGCCTACGAAACCCGATCCTCTGTCGACAGCCCGACAGAGTTGACAAGGTTCAATCCGTAAAGTGAAAATGACCCCAAACACCCCGATGATGGCCGCATTGATTGGTTATCTCAACCGGAGGGGTTCACAAATACTTTCAAATTTCATTTCAAATAATCCAAAGCTCCACCCAAAAGTCCATACAAAATCCAAAATCCCAAAAAAATATTTAAAAAATGAAATAAATCCATCAATGCACTTGAAGCAAAAATCCATCCGCCCTCCGCAACAGTTTGTCGGGGTGGACAAATTAAAAAACACTTCAGCTCTCAAAGAGCCAAATGCCTGGTCGAAAATATCACTAGGATCCATTCTCAAACAATCTCTTGTCAGTAAGGACGTGGTACGTGTCCTCTAACCGGCAGTTTCGCCGCCAAATGGCACTGCAGGTAAACGGTTATGACCCGGGGCCCTCTGAACCGAGTGGTTTTGCCGCCAAATGGCACCACAGATAGCGGTTATGGCCAGAGCCAATACGCTCCTTAATGGCGTTAAATCCTTGAGATATGAATCAATAGGATATGATTGATAGGGCACAAAGCCCTCTGCCAGCTAAGGTGGATTTAAATTTGTCCCCTTAGACAAACACCAACCCCGGTCTACAAGGTCCCCTTGGACGAAGCAACCCATGGCTGCCGACAAGGATCCTTCTGTCAGGTTGGGTCGACTACCTCCTCTGACTAAGTAGACCAGGGACCACGATGGCCCGGGATGACGGAACCATGGGATCTTGATCGGGTCCATCATCCATTCCCCCACCATCAGCTTTAAGTGCAAGATGGTGCAATTTCCTATTTTAAATATCAAAATTCCCAAATTCTTCTAACTTTCAATCTCAAATCCAAATCCAATTTCTACCAATATCCAAACCCATTGCTGCTACTATATGCCAGATAACACGCATATTCTACGTATCTGATCGATGACTAGCCTTAATCGAAAGTTCTCTCTCGTGATCGGGAGGGGTAATTAACTATAGGGGCTTGCGCCTATAGGAAACCAGAACTCAGATCATAAAGTCCTCACAAAATGAGGGCGAAATCTCTGGGTAGTGTCTTATCTACAAACCCATCTGCCTTCCAAAATTTACCTCGGAACTTAGTTCGTTAAAACTCCCTCGCCGAATAAGAAAAGCGAGCGGAGGCCGAGGCCGAATTTTCGGAGCCCACATTAACCTTGCTGGGATCACAGACCAGCAAGCAGCAACTGCCCAAAACGGAGGGCAGCAAGCAGTAGGGACCGGCTAAGGACGGGGAGAAGGGTGGCCGGTGTGGTGGTGAGGGAATTCCAGTTCTTTGCAAAAATTTCTAGGATAGAGAAGAGCCAAATCTGAAATTAATTTCAGATTCTTAATAGGAATAGAAACTTAATTTCAGATTACAATTTGAAATTTGAATTAGCGAGAGAGAGGGAAGGAATTAAGTAGCATTTAGGTGGTGATTAAATGTTGATTGGAGAGAGACAAGGGGAGGAAGTGGCCGGCCCATGAGGAGTTGAGAGAGCACTTAGATCCATGACGTGGCCTCTCTAGAGAGAATCCAGGAATTAGCAAATCTGCAATTTAATTCACTGGTTGGTTGTTACAGGAGGATTTCCTAAATAACTTGCTTCTAGACACGTTGGATTTATTCCGTTAATTGGGAAGAAATAAAATAGGCATCGTTCCAATTAGCAAGGAATGTAAAATAGGAAAGAGTTTATTGCTTTGGCCTGGGATCTCAACGCCTGAAGCGGGTTTGCTGATGGATTGAATTGGGGTGGCTGTGGGGAGAGGTTGGGAGGGATGGTCGGCGGCTTGGGTGTAGGGAGGGCCGCCGGTGGCTGGGCAGATCAAGGGAGGCCGGCGGTGGAGCTTGGGTGGTGGTGGGGAAAAGAGAAGAGAAAGGAATTTCGGCTAAGTGGGGGAAGAGAGGATTGGAGAGAAAAGAAATAACAAAATTTCAAATGAAAACCCTTGAACACCAATCCACCGATAGAACTCACAAAGAGATCTCCGACGGTCTCAACACCAATCCACCGGTAGAACTCACAAAGAGATCTCCGACGGTCTCCTCCTCAAGAACTCACAAAGAGATCTTTAGAGGTTTCATGAACTCACAAAGAGAACAAAGAGCAAATATTTCTCATTCATCAAAAACTAACTATTACATGAGAAGGGCCATATAAATAGGCCTCACAATGACAAAGAGAAATAAAAGACTAAAATGCCCCTTGGGCTACAATAGCTATCAAATACCCATAAGGGCAAAAACGGAAAAACATAAAGTAAAAATAAACTAATACATAAGATGATGAAAATACAACTCATGCTCGTGGCCGTCGATCTCCGGCGTCGAAAATGCTGACGATGTCCTCATCATATTGGGACTATTGCATGCAATAGTTTTTTAGCATCAACAATAATTTTATACACAACTAGTTGCATTCATCTTGCAACATTCGTGAAATTGCATTACACCTAGTTCTATCAATATCAAGACAGCGTGAAAACATTTCAAATGGGTCAGAAAGGAACAAAAAAAAGTATGAAATAAATTTGCAGACAAATATAGGACACTTGTGCATAGGTTTGAGACTTTGGAATGCCTAATGGGTTTACCAATGGAAGAGTAGATAATTATGGGTTAAAATAATTATGCGTAAGCTCAAGGACCTGGACAAATAACTTAATGTCTTCCTCTCAACCTTCTCCACTAGTTGGGGCCTATGCTAAAAGAACCTCCAGGAGTCTGGTAACCTTGCCCATTATGGAATTAGGAATCCTAGTTATTTAATGAGGTCACATCAATTACCTGCTTACCCCGTTTTTTCCACTTAAAAAAAAGTTAGAGAATTCCTTGTATCAAAAGAGTACATCTACAATGTTTGGTAAGGCCTTTGGTGGTTGTGATAGTGATTTAGGCGGGGTGGGTAATAGCGGTGGTAGAGTGGACTAATGAGGTAGTTGTTTATGTTGTGTGGGTGAGGGTGTTTTGTCAAGATGTTTGTCCTTGAGTGGCTTTGCTAATTCGTTTGCTTGGTCAAATGTTGTTGGTTAATGAATGCATATATCCTTACAAAATTCTTGTTTTAGATCAGATTCAAATTAATTTTGGAAAAAAAACCCATCGACGTCGGATATCGGTTAAGAAGGTTTTCAAACAAGAGTGGGCACTCAACATCGGTTAAGAAGGTTTTCAAACAAGAGTTGGCACTCAACGATTATTGTTTTCTAAGTGGGTTTAGCAAGTTTTTTGTGAAGGTCATAGTATTTAGAAGGTTTTAATGATGTGTGATGGGCAAATATGAAAGCTTCCCAAGTAGGGCTGTAAATGAACCGAGCATTCGACGAGCTGCTCGTGGTTTAGCTCGATAAGAGCTTGTTCATATTCGTTTGATAAGATAAACAAACAAGCTTAAACACTTTTGATAAATACTCGATAGCTAAACAAACGAGCTTGAACAACTTGACGTTCTGTTCGTTTATGTTTACAACAATATCATTTAAAGCTCGCGAACAAGCTCGATTAGAGTTTTGAAAATAAATATTATTAAATTAATTTTACTAATTTAAAATTGTCATAATTTATGTTTAAATCCCCGTTCCATTTTCCTCTCCCGTTGTCGGCTCCCGCCTCAGCTCTCGCTCCCGCTCCCGCTCATGCATCAAGGAAAAAAAACTGTTGGTTTAGTCCCACACTGTGAAATGCTACATGATCTTGCTCTATATAATGATACATAGTGGGCTTTCATTTGAAAGATGGCTTACGGGATGGGTCAGGTCTACTATGAAATCTTGGACATCTAGTAGACTGGCTTGGCAATCAGGGCGGACATTCCGCAAGCTGCTCGTTTTAAAAAAATATATATTTTGTTAAACGAGCGGCCCATTAATAGGCTCTGCTCGTTAATAGGCTTGACAAGCCTAAAATGAATCAAGCTCGAACATGAACACGAACTGAACTCTAACAGGGGATTTTTAAACAAGCTCGAACAAGCACCAAAGAAGCTCGAATCTTATCGAGCCAAGCTTAAACACAGTCTTGGCAAACGAGCATGAGCTCAAACATGCCAAAGCTCGGCTCGGCTCGGTTCATTTGCAACCCTATTCCCAAGAGGTAAAACAATTGGTTTTGGTGAGCCAAAGTTACCAGTCTTCCGGCAGGCTGTTCATGTGGAATGATGTGAGATTAAGTTTATCTTTGTAGATAGTTGATGAAAGAAATGACACTGTTCGATTATTTGGATCCAAGTTTCAAAATTAAGGGTCTGTTTGGGGCAGTTACAACTTCTTATAAAGATGATTATGATGGTGTCGTGGGAAACGTAAAATTTTTAAAAGCTATTGTTGTTATTAGAAATATATTCTTTTTTGAAAAGTTGGACAACAATTTTCTTGTAGCTCCCACACATTAGTAGATTTGGTTGTAAAAAACAGCTTTGACTATAAAAATTTCTAAAAAGTAGCAAGAAAACAGTAGCCAAATGAAAGCAAAACAATTAGAAAGTTATCCCAAATAGGCCCCAATGTCATTGAAGCATGGTATGGAAATGCGCATAGCTTTGAATGGATTGTCACCCATGATATCTTTTGAGGCCATTTTTGTCGGTTATTGAAGTTGGCTTAGATTCAGCATGGAGTGAAGTTGGAGTTGGAGTTGTGTGGTTGGGATTTACCTCGAGGAGATCTAAATGGAACTTAATATCGTAGAGCAAGATCCATTTGGAAATCCTCGAGATGTTTTGGTTGCTTGCGGTTCCAATTTGGATCCGGCTCAAATAGGCTCCTTAAGTGGATCCTCATGGCTCAACTTCGTATCATAAGGTTTTTTCTCCATAAATATCAACATAAAATACTGTCTTAGGTGTTAGTGGCTTGCAACTATATTTATGGCAGTATTTTATTTATGACTACAATGGTGCGATGAAGAAGCACCTCTTTATGTTTAATGTTATGATCAAAATTTAATCAATATAGGTTTATAACCGATGAATTCTTTGTGATGAGTACAATTAATGATTAATCCATCAATTTTCTTATGTACTTATTTCTAAGTAAATCCACGATTTTAAGATCTATACCTTGCCCAATCATTTCTTGCATATTGTTAGGCTCGTCATACATGTTGAAGCATTTTTGTGTTTATCTTTTACACTGCTTAAGGTTTTGTTTGGGACGGCTTTCTTATTGCTTCGTAAATCATTTCCTATTACAAAAATTAAATTTTTTGTACCAGAAAGCTGCTTTATGAAGCAGAAAGAAAGCCGTCCCAAACGAAGCCTAATAATCTTAGTGTAGTCGTGTGATTCAATTTTGCCTACAAGTGTTCCAATATTTCACTTTAACCATCACTTCTTATAACAAGATCATTATTTTGTTGAAAAAATTAAGAACAGATAAAGAATATTTATGCCCGCACGTCAATAGTTTGTTTTAGCTCCAATTAGATTTTGAATTGCATCTGGGAGATTACTGTGTGTTCCTGTCTTTTGATTTGCAGGTTAGAGTCTCAGGTCATGGTGGGTGGTTCCTTTTAAGACTTTCACTTCATGACCCAGTTCTTCCACTCAACATTGAGGTACCAACTCTCCTTTGATTTCTTTTTCTCTCAAATTCGACCAAATTGACTCCGCTCGAGATCATTTAGGGTTTCTTCGAGCCGATCTTGAGCCGGAACATGATTAGTTCGAGATAAAATCATTAGCAACCCTACCTGCAACTAATCTCCTCCTGCATGAATTTTTTGATTTCTTCATCAAACCCCTACAGGCACCAAGCCATGAGGATGCAGTGAAACTGGGACTATCTGTTCTTGCTGTTGTTAAGGAGTTTCCTGCTCTGGATATTGCAGCACTAACTAAATTTGTGCAGATAGATTGAGCTCCTACACTACAAGAATGTTTTAAAGAAAACCTTCAGTTTACCTGCCTCCAGGTTTGTCTGCTTTATATAACTTCTACATTGCCTAAGCAAATAAATTTTCCAAGTTTTTATCATAAATGTTACATTTTTCATCCTTTGATGATTATTCCAAGCTATTCACAGTGCAGACTAAGACCTAATAAATCCCTAGTGTATCTATAATGTGTATTCATTGAATGCCTTAGGCTTCGTTTGTGATGGCTTTTTTACTGCTTCTTAGACTAGTTTTTTAGTATAAAAATTAAAATTTTTGTACTAAGAAGTTGTTTTAAGAAGCAGTAAAAAAGCTGTTTTAAACAAAACCTTAATCCCCTCTATATGATTTTTTACCTTTTAATTTGAGTCGGCGGTCTGGTCAGCGACTAACGCGCTAAGTGAAAGATTTACTAGGTTAACTATTAAGGGGAAAAAATTAGGCTGGAATATCATGATTAAGTGATAATTTTTTAGTTATTGAATTTGTTTTTAGATGAGTGAAATATATGATTAATCAATAAATATTTATATTAAATTAAATCTATCAATTATAAATTTCAATTGATCAAAATTGTATCCACTATTAGGTCAAGCAAAGGAGCTACCTTAATGAGTTTGAGTTGTGATTAAATTTTAGTTGGGTGTAAATAAATATATATATTTAATGTTGCTAATATATAAATATGAAATATTAGGAAAATAAATCAAGCAAGGAGATACATTGTATTGTCGCACATATTTATGTTTATAGATTTTAATTAAGATTTATATAATTCTTGGTTTGTTATTTTCAAATATTTATAAGAAATATTAGGAAGTTCCTTTGCTTACAATACAATGTATTCGCATAAATGATTAAAGTTTAATCAACTAAAGATTAAGACTATACAAGTCTCAATACTCCTTTTTTATGTGTATGTTTTATTGTGATTGAGACATTAAAATATTATACAAATAAATATTAAAATTTAAGTACTATACATAATTACATAAAATGTATTTGCTAATTGTGTAAATCTGTTAGACCGGTCCAGCCGATCCAGGTGGGACCGGTTCACGGGCGAAATCGCAAAAATAGCGGAGAAAGCTTCTGCCTGGGCGGAAGCCGCGCGAGACGCGCGCCTTGCGGGACGGGTTCGGGAAGGAAATTTGAGGGAGTTTAGGAGGGAAATTGATTGCAATGACTGTTTAGGGAATTCCTTTTGAATTGTATGCATTAAATAGTTGATTTTTCTAGGATTTGATCATCTTGAATTTGGCTGAAATTTGAGATCTCTTAGATTTAGGTTTTCTTTGGGCTCTAGCGGCGTCTAGAGATTTGGGAGAAATCGATCCTCCTCTCGAATTGAGGATCAATTGTATCTTTACTGTTTTATTCATCTACTAGTGAAATACAAGTGTTTTGCTTGGTTTTATTTAAGATTTCCACTCAAATCCCTTTGTTTTATGCTGTAGACAGCAGAATTTCTGCTAATTTCTCGCTGTTTTCCAAATATTGATAGGAAATACTTGAAAACTACAAGTGTTACCTATCAAATTGGTATCAGAGCATCGTTTTTGGGACCGTTGGCGGCTGAAATCCTGAAATTTCAGCGGGAGTTTCGCTTCCGGAAAAAGATCTTCGTGAATCTTGAGAAGAACGATGGCTGGAAGGAATGTTGACGTCTTGGAAGGCGAAGTCGGCCAATTGAAAGCCGATTTGGAGGAAAGATTCTTCAACCTTCAAAATCAAATCACCTCCAACAATGAAAGGTTGGAGGGGAAGTTCACCGCAATGGAGGAAATGTTGAAGAAACTACTTGAGATGAAAACCAATCCGGTGACATCGGATGTAAGAGAGACTGCCGACGGCCATGGCATGGGAGGAAATCCGAACCCCTTGCGGGGGAGGAGAAATTCGGAGGTGGAGATCTTAGAAGAAGAGAATGACATGCCTCCTCTAGAGCCTCTTTCGAGGGAAGAGATGAGTATATGGGATATGACAGACAGGGGGCTGATTTTGGTGGGAGGAGAGAGGGATCTCATTGCCGAGGTGCTGAATTCGAAAGAATTCAGCGTCGAGGGGGGATTTTGAAGGAAGAAGGGAGGAACTTCATCGTCGAGGTGATGATGTTGAAGGGGAGGAGAGGTGAGTATGAAGAGGGGTTAGAGTATATTCGTCGGAGGGACGATCGAGACAATTGTCATGGTATTAGTGGCGTGATAAGAGGGAGCCTATTAGGAACTGGAGGGAAATTCAAAAACTGCATAATATAACGTTTCCAAACCGACCGGGGAGGAGATTTCTATGAGCAATTCTTTGCTCTGGTGCAGGAGGGATCAGTAGCAGACTATCGTGAGCGGTTCGAGCACCTGGCTAGTAGGGTGAAGCGATTATCAGATAGCGTATTTGAGGGGAACTTCATGAAGGGGTTGAAGGCAGAGATCCGAGCGGTAGTTAAAGTTCTGATGCCTAGTGATTTGGAGGAGGCAATGAAGTTGGCACAGTTTGTAGAAAATTAGAATAATCTGGAGAAGGGAGTTAGGAGCAGCAGCTCAGGAGGCTCTTACAAGACTACGACCACTCTTTTAGCACCAAAGGGGCTTGCATCAGTCAACAATAATGAGATCACCCAGGTAGAAGCCACTAGGAGGAGAGAGTGGGGATAACTTCAAGAAGCTCACTGAGACAGAACTACAGGAGAAGAGCGCAAAAGGGCTTTGTTTCAGATGTGACGAGAGGTTTACGCCGGGGCACAGGTGTAAGGACCGAACTCTTCAAGTTCTTACTGTTTGTGATGAAGAAGGAATGGAGGGTGTCGTCTTTCCACCTTACGGACAAGGTGGATCTTTGGGAGGGGAGTATTGTTAGACCAGTTCACGAACGAAATCGCAAAAACAGCGGAGAAAGCTTCCGCCTGGGCGGAAGCCGCCCGCCTTGCGGGACGGTTTCGGGAAGGAAATTTGAGGGGGTTTAGGAGGGAAATTGATTGCATCGACTGTTTAGGGAATTTCTTTTGAATTTATGCATTAAATAGTTGATTTTTCTAGGGTTTGATCATCTCTAATTTGGCTTAAATTTGAGATCTCTTAGATTTAGGTTTTCTTTGGGCTCTAGCGGCGTCTAGAGATTTGGGAGAGATCGATCCTCCTCTCGAATTGAGGATCAATTGTATCTTTACTGTTTTATTCATCTACTAGTGAAATACAAGTGTTTTGCTTGGTTTTATTTAAGATTTTCACTCAAATCCCTTTGTTTTATGCTGTAGACAGCAGAATTTCTGCTATTTTCTCGTTGTTTTCCAAATATTGATAGGAAATACTTGAAAACTACAAGTGTTACCTATCAAATTGGTATCAGAGCATCGTTTTTGGGACCGTTGGCGGCTGAAATCCTGAAATTTCAGCGGGAGTTTCGCTTCCGGAAAAAGATCTTCGTGAATCTTGAGAAGAACGATGGCTGGAAGGAATGTTGACGTCTTGGAAGGCGAAGTCGGCCAATTGAAAGCCGATTTGGAGGAAAGATTCTTCAACCTTCAAAATCAAATCACCTCCAACAATGAAAGGTTGGAGGGGAAGTTCACCGCAATGGAGGAAATGTTGAAGAAACTACTTGAGATGAAACCAATCCGGTGACATCGGATGTAAGAGAGACTGCCGACGGCCATGGCATGGGAGGAAATCCGAACCCCTTGCGGGGGAGGAGAAATTCGGAGGTGGAGATCTTAGAAGAAGAGAATGACATGCCTCCTCTAGAGCCTCTTTCGAGGGAAGAGATGAGTATGGGATATGACAGACAGGGGGCTGATTTTGGTGGGAGGAGAGAGGGATCTCATTGCCGAGGTGCTGAATTCGAAAGAATTCAGCGTCGAGGGGGGATTTTGAAGGAAGAAGGGAGGAACTTCATCGTCGAGGTGATGATGTTGAAGGGAGGAGAGGTGAGTATGAAGAGGGGTTAGAGTATATTCGTCGGAGGGACGATCGAGACAATTGTCATGGTATTAGTGGCGTGATAAGAGGGAGCCTATTAGGAACTGGAGGGAATTCAAAAACTGCATAATATAACGTTTCCAAACCGACCGGGGAGGAGATTTCTATGAGCAATTCTTTGCTCTGGTGCAGGAGGGATCAGTAGCAGACTATCGTGAGCGGTTCGAGCACCTGGCTAGTAGGGTGAAGCGATTATCAGATAGCGTATTTGAGGGGAACTTCATGAAGGGGTTGAAGGCAGAGATCCGAGCGGTAGTTAAAGTTCTGATGCCTAGTGATTTGGAGGAGGCAATGAAGTTGGCACAGTTTGTAGAAAATTAGAATAATCTGGAGAAGGGAGTTAGGAGCAGCAGCTCAGGAGGCTCTTACAAGACTACGACCACTCTTTTAGCACCAAAGGGGCTTGCATCAGTCAACAATAATGAGATCACCCAGGTAGAAGCCACTAGGAGGAGAGAGTGGGGATAACTTCAAGAAGCTCACTGAGACAGAACTACAGGAGAAGAGCGCAAAAGGGCTTTGTTTCAGATGTGACGAGAGGTTTACGCCGGGGCACAGGTGTAAGGACCGAACTCTTCAAGTTCTTACTGTTTGTGATGAAGAAGGAATGGAGGGTGTCGTCTTTCCACCTTACGGACAAGGTGGATCTTTGGGAGGGGAGTATTGTTAGACCAGTTCACGGGCGAAATCGCAAAAACAGCGGAGAAAGCTTCCGCCTGGGCGGAAGCCGCCCGCCTTGCGGGACGGTTTCGGGAAGGAAATTTGAGGGGGTTTAGGAGGGAAATTGATTGCATCGACTGTTTAGGGAATTTCTTTTGAATTTATGCATTAAATAGTTGATTTTTCTAGGGTTTGATCATCTCTAATTTGGCTTAAATTTGAGATCTCTTAGATTTAGGTTTTCTTTGGGCTCTAGCGGCGTCTAGAGATTTGGGAGAGATCGATCCTCCTCTCGAATTGAGGATCAATTGTATCTTTACTGTTTTATTCATCTACTAGTGAAATACAAGTGTTTTGCTTGGTTTTATTTAAGATTTCCACTCAAATCCCTTTGTTTTATGCTGTAGACAGCAGAATTTCTGCTATTTTCTCGCTGTTTTCCAAATATTGATAGGAAATACTTGAAAACTGCAAGTGTTACCTATCAAATTGGTATCAGAGCATCGTTTTTTGGGACCGTTGGCGGCTGAAATCCTGAAATTTCAGCGGGAGTTTCGCTTCCGGAAAAAGATCTTCGTGAATCTTGAGAAGAACGATGGCTGGAAGGAATGTTGACGTCTTGGAAGGCGAAGTCGGCCAATTGAAAGCCGATTTGGAGGAAAGATTCTTCAACCTTCAAAATCAAATCACCTCCAACAATGAAAGGTTGGAGGGGAAGTTCACCGCAATGGAGGAAATGTTGAAGAAAATACTTGAGATGAAAAACCAATCCGGTGACATCGGATGTAAGAGAGACTGCCGACGGCCATGGCATGGGAGGAAATCCGAACCCCTTGCGGGGGAGGAGAAATTCGGAGGTGGAGATCTTAGAAGAAGAGAATGACATGCCTCCTCTAGAGCCTCTTTCGAGGGAAGAGATGAGTATGGGATATGACAGACAGGGGGCTGATTTTGGTGGGAGGAGAGAGGGATCTCATTGCCGAGGTGCTGAATTCGAAAGAATTCAGCGTCGAGGGGGGATTTTGAAGGAAGAAGGGAGGAACTTCATCGTCGAGGTGATGATGTTGAAGGGAGGAGAGGTGAGTATGAAGAGGGGTTAGAGTATATTCGTCGGAGGGACGATCGAGACAATTGTCATGGTATTAGTGGCGTGATAAGAGGGAGCCTATTAGGAACTGGAGGGAATTCAAAAACTGCATAATATAACGTTTCCAAACCGACCGGGGAGGAGATTTCTATGAGCAATTCTTTGCTCTGGTGCAGGAGAGATCAGTAGCAGACTATCGTGAGCGGTTCGAGCACCTGGCTAGTAGGGTGAAGCGATTATCAGATAGCGTATTTCAGGGGAACTTCATGAAGGGGTTGAAGGCAGAGATCCGAGCGGTAGTTAAAGTTCTGATGCCTAGTGATTTGGAGGAGGCAATGAAGTTGGCACAATTTGTAGAAAATTAGAATAATCTGGAGAAGGGAGTTAGGAGCAGCAGCTCAGGAGGCTCTTACAAGACTACGACCACTCTTTTAGCACCAAAGGGGCTTGCATCAGTCAACAATAATGAGATCACCCAGGTAGAAGCCACTAGGAGGAGAGAGTGGGGATAACTTCAAGAAGCTCACTGAGACAGAACTACAGGAGAAGAGCGCAAAAGGGCTTTGTTTCAGATGTGACGAGAGGTATACGCCGGGGCACAGGTGTAAGGACCGAAATCTTCAAGTTCTTACTGTTTGTGATGAAGAAGGAATGGAGGGTGTCGTCTTTCCACCTTACGGACAAGGTGGATCTTTGGGAGGGGAGTATTGTTAGACCAGTTCACGGGCGAAATCGCAAAAACAACGGAGAAAGCTTCCGCCTGGGCGGAAGCCGCCCGCCTTGCGGGACGGTTTCGGGAAGGAAATTTGAGGGGGTTTAGGAGGGAAATTGATTGCATCGACTGTTTAGGGAATTTCTTTTGAATTTATGCATTAAATAGTTGATTTTTCTAGGGTTTGATCATCTCTAATTTGGCTTAAATTTGAGATCTCTTAGATTTAGGTTTTCTTTGGGCTCTAGCGGCGTCTAGAGATTTGGGAGAGATCGATCCTCCTCTCGAATTGAGGATCAATTGTATCTTTACTGTTTTATTCATCTACTAGTGAAATACAAGTGTTTTGCTTGGTTTTATTTAAGATTTCCACTCAAATCCCTTTGTTTTATGCTGTAGACAGCAGAATTTCTGCTATTTTCTCGCTGTTTTCCAAATATTGATAGGAAATACTTGAAAACTGCAAGTGTTACCTATCAAATTGGTATCAGAGCATCGTTTTTGGGACCGTTGGCGGCTGAAATCCTGAAATTTCAGCGGGAGTTTCGCTTCCGGAAAAAGATCTTCGTGAATCTTGAGAAGAACGATGGCTGGAAGGAATGTTGACGTCTTGGAAGGCGAAGTCGGCCAATTGAAAGCCGATTTGGAGGAAAGATTCTTCAACCTTCAAAATCAAATCACCTCCAACAATGAAAGGTTGGAGGGGAAGTTCACCGCAATGGAGGAAATGTTGAAGAAACTACTTGAGATGAAAACCAATCCGGTGACATCGGATGTAAGAGAGACTGCCGACGGCCATGGCATGGGAGGAAATCCGAACCCCTTGCGGGGGAGGAGAAATTCGGAGGTGGAGATCTTAGAAGAAGAGAATGACATGCCTCCTCTAGAGCCTCTTTCGAGGGAAGAGATGAGTATGGGATATGACAGACAGGGGGCTGATTTTGGTGGGAGGAGAGAGGGATCTCATTGCCGAGGTGCTGAATTCGAAAGAATTCAGCGTCGAGGGGGGATTTTGAAGGAAGAAGGGAGGAACTTCATCGTCGAGGTGATGATGTTGAAGGGAGGAGAGGTGAGTATGAAGAGGGGTTAGAGTATATTCGTCGGAGGGACGATCGAGACAATTGTCATGGTATTAGTGGCGTGATAAGAGGGAGCCTATTAGGAACTGGAGGGAATTCAAAAACTGCATAATATAACGTTTCCAAACCGACCGGGGAGGAGATTTCTATGAGCAATTCTTTGCTCTGGTGCAGGAGGGATCAGTAGCAGACTATCGTGAGCGGTTCGAGCACCTGGCTAGTAGGGTGAAGCGATTATCAGATAGCGTATTTGAGGGGAACTTCATGAAGGGGTTGAAGGCAGAGATCCGAGCGGTAGTTAAAGTTCTGATGCCTAGTGATTTGGAGGAGGCAATGAAGTTGGCACAATTTGTAGAAAATTAGAATAATCTGGAGAAGGGAGTTAGGAGCAGCAGCTCAGGAGGCTCTTACAAGACTACGACCACTCTTTTAGCACCAAAGGGGCTTGCATCAGTCAACAATAATGAGATCACCCAGGTAGAAGCCACTAGGAGGAGAGAGTGGGGATAACTTCAAGAAGCTCACTGAGACAGAACTACAGGAGAAGAGCGCAAAAGGGCTTTGTTTCAGATGTGACGAGAGGTATACGCCGGGGCACAGGTGTAAGGACCGAACTCTTCAAGTTCTTACTGTTTGTGATGAAGAAGGAATGGAGGGTGTCGTCTTTCCACCTTACGGACAAGGTGGATCTTTGGGAGGGGAGTATTGTTAGACCAGTTCACGGGCGAAATCGCAAAAACAGCGGAGAAAGCTTCCGCCTGGGCGGAAGCCGCCCGCCTTGCGGGACGGTTTCGGGAAGGAAATTTGAGGGGGTTTAGGAGGGAAATTGATTGCATCGACTGTTTAGGGAATTTCTTTTGAATTTATGCATTAAATAGTTGATTTTTCTAGGGTTTGATCATCTCTAATTTGGCTGAAATTTGAGATCTCTTAGATTTAGGTTTTCTTTGGGCTCTAGCGGCGTCTAGAGATTTGGGAGAGATCGATCCTCCTCTCGAATTGAGGATCAATTGTATCTTTGTTGTTTTATTCATCTACTAGTGAAATACAAGTGTTTTGCTTGGTTTTATTTCAGATTTCCACTCAAATCCCTTTGTTTTCTGCTGTTTTACGCTGTAGACAGCAGAATTTTTGCTATTTTTTCGTTGTTTTCCAAATATTGATAGGAAATACTTGAAAACTACAAGTGTTACCTATCAAAATCTTTCAAAAAAAAGTTATTGTTATGGTTTTGAAATTTTAAAAAAAAATCTAGAGATTGATTGATTTAGGGTTTGTTTGGTACAATTTAAAGTAATTTTTTGTACTGAAAAGTTGGTTTAAGTAGTAATAAAGCTGTCTCAAATAAAGATTTAGGCTTCGTTTGGGGTGACATTCTTACAGCTTCTTAAAGTAGCTTTGGAGTATAATTTTTAATTTTTGTATTAAAAAGCTGTTTTAAGAAGTAGTAAAATAATTGTCCCAAACAAAAATTAAAATATTTTTTAATTTAAATATTAAATTTTTTATAATAGAAAATTTCTTTAAGAAACAATAAAAAAGTTATCCCGAATGAAGTCTTAATCTTAGCATATTATCTTCAATTCTTAGCTTATAGAACTAAAATACATTGGATTTTACTATGCTTTATTGCCTAAATATTACTATACCATATGAGCTTAGTCTTTATATTAATTTTCTTTCTTTCATTAAAATTAGTTTAATGTTACTTTCATTCCCAAGACAAGTCCCAATCTCTTATGGGGAATGATAATATTGGCACTCTTTTTAATTGTTTGGCTGCCTAACTCAATAGATTATTTGATCTCTTATCATTTCAAAAGATGCACAGTTTTTTTTTTACTGTAACCACAAAATGTGTCCACATCCAAGTTTGAATGGGGCATTATATATAGACAAGTTGAGTCGAGTTTCAGCTTAATCGAGCTAAGTTCTTTTTAATTTAGAACGAGCTCGAGCTTGACTCAAGCTCAACTTGAGTGAAAATTATGAAGCTCGAGCTCGATAAGAAAGGTCGATATATGCAGCTCATTTTGATTTGTTGGTTATGAGTTTTGTCTATCAATTAAGAGGTTTTGGTTTGAAGTTTGTGTATGTGTTGTGTATTAGTTTGGCTTAATTGGCTTAAATGTCTAAAAAAAAGCTCTAGATTAAGTTATTTTGGAGTTTGATTTTTTATTTTAAATATAGAAATAATTAATTAATTAAGTTAATATAAAAATTTTGTATTAATTAATATTAATCAAGCTTGCTCAATAAGATGGTAAAACTATTAGATGTGGATTAGTAAAATGTGGATGATCAATAAATAATTTGTTGTATAAATATTATGACTCATTGAGCTCTTAGTTTATCTAGTTATGAGTTCAAGCTCGTATATTAAACAAGTTCAAATTTAGCATGGCTTGACTAAAAAACTTGTTGATCCGTTCAATTAATTTAAAATTCTTTTAAAAATTAATATTACATAATATATTTAATCTTTTAAATTAATTTTATATGAAAAATAAAATTAAAATTTTAGTTTAAAATTAAGAAATCTAGCTTAACAAGTTTTTCAAACGGGCTTGAGCAATAAACTCGAGCTTGAGCTTATAAATTTTTTAATGATTTAAGTTCAATATAAAATAAATAAATAAGCTTAAATCTATTAGGCAAATATTCGACTGGATTAGATGTGTTGACACCCCTAAAAGCCTATTCTCAAAATTCTATGATGGCTCAATGTCAACTTGATTTGAAAAAAAAAAAATTAACAATAAAATATAATTTAATATAAATTTTTATAAAAATAAAATAAAATTATTATTTTTAGGTCAGTTCGAATCGGTCTCAAATTTTTGACCAATTTTTTATCAATTCCAATTAATCTGCCTTCAGATGAGGCTCATTACATAAAATAAAAATATAAAAAGATTTATGTACTACAAAATCTTAATCTATTTATATATGCAATATTAATTATTTATATTTACTTGTATAATACTTAATTCTTTAAATTTCAGTATATATAATTTAAATTAGAAAAGGTGCATAAATAATTATAAAATTATAGATATTACATAGGTAAATTTATAAATTTTATTATGGTATTTATGTAAAAAAAAAAAAAAAGAGTTATCTTTCTCTTATGCGTTTAGGCACCGACGACGATCCGTATGGGGATAAGCCAAAGCCTCAAACAATCCAATAATAAATTAAATAAATAAATTAATAAAAAGCTATTAAAGAAAGCGGTGGAGACGCGTACGAAATAAAGGTCTGCCGTCAACTCCGCCGCTCACGCCATCATTTCCTCCTTTAAGAAAAAAAAAATATATATATATTTATATTTTTTATTAAATTTTTAGCGCGAATAATATCTAAATTATTATTATTTTTTAAAATAATTATTATATAAATTTAGAGGAATAAGTGAGCCAATTAACTTGTGAGCTAAGTTTAACGACTTGACGAGTCAAGTTTGAATGAGTGTTTGTTAGCTCAAAATGAGCAGAATTAAGTAGTTTAAATATAAAATTATTAAAATTCTTTAAAATTGTAATTAATTTTTTTATATCAAATAATTTATTCTAATTAATAAATTATAATTCTATTATAATAATTATTTGGATTATGATTATTTGTTCATTTTCGTTATAAATGTGCTCGCTGATGAGTTAGTTTGAATTTGTAAAATTAAGTTAACCTTGAGCTCAAATTTCATTAATTAATAAGCTCAACTCGAGTCGTTTAAATCTCTATATTTATTTTAAAAATAAAGTCTAATTATTTTTTAATATTATTTTAATCAAAACTTGTTCAGTAATTCAAATCTAATATTTTTATAGTATAATTTTATGACAGAATAAATTTAAAAAATATATTTATTCATTTGAAATTAGTTTATATTATTGATTTTATGAAAAATAGTTTTTTTATATTTAATTTATTTGTTATTTCTAACATTTTATTCTCTTGTGTTCGGTGGATTTAATAGAAGGTGGGTGGGCCAGTGAGCGTAGAGAGAGAAATGAAAGAGATGGGAGAATGACAGAGCCTATAAAATGATTAAGGACTCAAGAGCAGAAGAGGACAGCTGATGAGAGAGAAAGTGTGTGATCCAGCTATTGAGAAATTATAGAGTAATTATCAATAAAAATATCAAATAATAATGTAAAAGTATCATATATATATATATATATATATATATATATATATTTTTTTTTCTCTTATAAAAAATGGAATATTAGCTTTTTAGTTTTAATTGGATAGATTTTTTGAAGATTTTGTAATAAGAAAAGTAGCTAAAAAATTATTTTAAAAAAAGAATAATAAAAGTTACGATTTTTTTTTTTATGATTTTTTTGTTTGGTGTAATAAAAATTATGATTGAGTGGCTTGCAATTTGCAACTATATTTATACATTATTTTATTCAGAGTATAAAAAAGCACCTCTTCATATTTAATATTATGATCTAAATTCCTGTGAGAACATGGAAGATGAAATGTGTGTAAGAAATATTTAAATTTATGTTTGATCTACAATGTAACGGCGTTGCATTTTTGAGCACCGAGGTTTGGAGTATATTAGTGCAAGAAATTATAGTTGTAATAATTCAAATCATATTTTAGTTTTCAATGATTTTATGGTTGATATATTTCTTCGCTTCTAAATTGATAAAAACATATTTGCTCCTGATTCGTAGAGTTTTTACCGTGTAATGATTTTGTATATGGTAGATACATATTGCACATATATTTTGACTGTAATATTATTGAATTTCATTAGGTAAATTAGGAGTTATGATTTTCTAAAGTTATAGATTAATATGTGATTTACTGATTTTATTGCATTTTTATAGATATTTCATTTTATATAAATTAATGTAGCTAGTACAATAAAAGTAAGGAATGTTAGCTGTCAACACTATAATTAATATGAGTTGGCTCTTAAAACATTAATATTGTGCATGAGGGTGGGCCAATGGGCTTTCTCTTAAAGATTATTTATGTTGTTATCACGATTGTAGCCTATAACTGATGACTGATTACGCCGAAATACAAATAGTGATGTTACGCCGAAATACAAATAGTGACGAATTTTTATTGATTTAATGAAGCCACCTATAATGATAATTGATATGACTTATGACCAATTGAGAAACAGTTGAGTAAAAGATGTCAAAAATATCACATTTAAGCTAGATGACATGCCTTGCTAAATCATGCATCGATGCATACATTAATAAGATTGATGGCATTGACATGCATTGATAGCATTGATAGTATTGGATACATATATAGAATATGAACATGTATATGAATAAATATAAGATAGATAAAACTGATGATATTGGTAGTTGTCGGTCATGATTCCTTTAATGAATTATGAATCATGATTTTTTGCTTTTATTATTAATCATTTTGAGTTTTATTGATTATATTTGATCATTGACTATATTGACTGTCATTGATTGGATTGAACATTTCATATTGATTTTTTAGTCATTACATTAAAAGGTTTAGTTAGTTTGAATTATTGTTGGGTTTTTTGCTCATTATATAGATTTTATTGATTTCAAGTCATGGAAGAAGTCAGGATCATGTGGTGTGAGTGACAAAGACGGAAAGACCCTTCAAGTTTTATTTTATTTTGTTTGTGCTTTCTTTTATTCTTATGTATTCAATAGTTTGCGATAGAGTATTTATTGTACTGATTTCCTTACTATTGTATAATGATTTTGGGAGAAAGAATGTAGTGGAATATTTTGATGTATACAATTATTAAATGCCTTAGCTGGATATGTTAAATTATATTAAAGATTTATGGAAGCTCTGTTATATTATTAAAATGATAAATAGACAAATCTTCCAAATTTAATTTTAGTGCGTGACAATATAGGTTTATAACCGTTGAATTCTTTGAGATGAGTGCAATAAATGATTATCTATCAATTTTTTAATGTACTTATTTCAAAGTAAATTCACAATTTAAGATACATACTTTGCTCAATTATTTCTTGCATATTGTTAGGCTCCTCAGACATGTTGAAGCACCAAATAACATGCTTATAATTTCTATCTATCAAATATACACACATGTAAAATTAGTTTCACTAAAAGAATCATGTATGCTCTCAAAAACACCATTCATATCTTAAGCAAATTGGGGCATTGCAAAAACTTATAACCTAATAAATAAGAAACCAACAATCTCTTGTGATTCCACTATCCTTTATGCTGATATATTTTCACGCCTGAGCTTTAGTCAACTCGGCTCGAATCAACCCAGTTCGAGCCATTCAAATTTGAATCAAACCAGTTCAAAACCATTTATTTTTTTCTTTTTATTTCTCAAAATATCCAATATACATACATGTATATTTATAATAGTCATATATAAGCATAAATATGTATAAATTATACTTCAAGCTAGTTTCATAAAGTATTAAATTATTAATGGCACTCTCGGTCTTCTCCACCTATCCTTCACCTCCCTCACGTTCATCTTATTTCCTCACCTTTTCTTTTTTTCCACCTCTTTTCCACTTCCTCTTTCTTCCCCTTTATCCTCTCCTCCCACTCCATTTTAAGCCCTCTCCCCTTCACCTCACCTCCTCAACCTCTCTCTCTCTCTCTCTCTCTCTCTCTCTCTCTCTCTCTATAGCTCTCTCTCTCTATAGCTCTCTCCCTCTCTCTCTCTACTCTCTAGCTCTCTTTCTCTCTCTATCTCCCTTTCTCTCTCCTATTTCTAGGTGTGTTTATCAGTTTCTCATAGTTTTTTTTTTTCTGCTAAAATATATGAAAAAAAAAGGTCTTATTTGGTTGTTTGAAGATAGAAACTATAATTTTTATGAAAGTTGAGATTTTGTTCTCAGTATGAAATAAAATCACCATTTTTAAGAGATTTTGTGAATGCTTATAGAGATTAAGATTCGTAAAGATTTCTAATTGCAATGAAATGAAGCTTCTAAAACTTTTTAATTTTGAATTTGTATTCATTTCTTCATTTGAATATTTCCAAAATCTCTGTTCTAATTTCTTCAGCTACAAAGATGCTGTGTGAAGACCCCTTTGATTCCATTGATGACTTGCTTGACTTCCAAAATTACGATGATTTGCTTGAAATGGTGGATGGTTGTGGCAATGGAGGTTCGGTGGCTCCCCTGCAAGCTCCGGCGATCACCGGAGGGATTCATGGCCGTCCGGCTGCCATCACCGACGAGCAGATTAGCTCAGAAGATGATGCGCTAAGCATGGTAAATACTTAAGCTGATTATTTGAAATTCTGCGTAAGTTCTTCAAATTCATGTCTGATATTTAAATTTTTAATTAAAAAAAAGGATTTATAAATAACAACAAAATTAAAGATTTTAATCACCACTGATTTTTCTAAATAGCGTAATTTTTAGCTTTAATTAGCTGCTTAAAATTAAATTTTTTGGATGAAATGCAAATTTTTATTACATTTCTAAATTTATTTAATTTTATAACTACTGAAAGTTTCATGCTAACAGATGATTTGTTCAATTTTTTGACCGTTGCAGTGCAATGATGCTGAAATTATAAATTCAGATTGGCTCTCCAACTTCTTAGAAGACTCTGAACTCAACTTCTTCAATGCTATAGAATTTGGATTACAAAGTCCAATCTCTGTTCTTGAGACCAATATAGCCTCCACTTCCTCTACTCCGAATCCGCACATGACCCGAACCCGAACCAAGCGACCACGGGCGCAAGTCACCCATCCCATATCACCCTCGTTGACCCGTTGGGCACCTGAGCCCGAAACCATGGGAAAGAGAAGGAAGAGCAATGTGGTTGATTTTAACATGGCGAGAAAGTGTATGCATTGTGAGAGTCGAAAAACTCCACAATGGCGGGCTGGGCCAATGGGACCAAAGACGTTATGCAATGCTTGCGGTGTTCGGTACAAGTCTGGTCGACTTTTCCCCGAATACCGACCCGCAGAGAGCCCAAGTTTTATCCCTTCTATTCATTCTAATTCTCATAAGAAGGTGGTGGAGATTAGACGACTAAGGGCTAATTTGAGTTCATCGGAAGATAACGTGCGGGCAAAGAATTGTGACTTGCTCAACTACATTAGAAATAAGTAAATGCAGCTACTTTGAGTTCAATGCCTTTTTTATTACGATAGATCTCAAAACTTTTAGATTTACTTTGAGATGAATTTCGTATAAATTGCTATTAATTTTTTATGTATTACATTCATCTCAAAATATATCTAATAAGTTCAAGATCAATCGTGATCAAAATATTTTGATCTTTTTTTTTTCAAATATATTATAGCAATAAGGGTGAGTAAGGGAGAGAAATGAAGAAATATAATCTATAGTTTAGGTAGTTTATTGAGAGGAGGAGAATGTATTAGTTAATGTAATAGAAAGCTTCATTATATATATTTCTCTTTTTTTTTTTCAAGTTGATTGATTATAAATTTTGCTATAGCTAAATTGTAAGAAATTGTAATATTAATATTTTAGATGCAATTATAAAGATGGCACTCCCTTCTTACTAAAAAAATGGGGTAATTATATAAATAACACCTAAATTTTCACTATTTACAAAATTGCCTTCCTCCAACCTCTATTTTTTAAAATTAAAACTTAAATATCAAAATTCATAATGAATTTCAACTGTTTGATTATTAAATATACGTATTTGTTAGTTCAAAAAAAAAATAACATTGATGATAATTTGGTAAATAAATAATATTTAAGTATTATTTATGTAATTATCCTAAAACAAATAAAGCAATCAATGATAAATGAAAATAATAATTAAACTTTTAAAATGTGTTTAATGAAATAACCACCAAATATTGGATATCAACAGTTGATATTAGCATATCATATTTCATTTATAAGATAAAAATTAGGCTCTATAATATAATATTAATTTAAAAAATTTCAAATGGAAAGCAAAAATATAGCTAATATTATGACATGTTCTCTTCGGGCAAGTTCATATTATTAAGAAAGATAAAGGTGCACCTAAAAATATTTGATTAGAAAATATTAAAAAAGACATTTTAATTAGATTTAAATGAGAATTTAGCTCTTAATATGACACAATAAAGAAAAATAATTCATTTAACCGAACCCACATGCAATGAAGCTTCTATTCAAAGAAAGGTGCAGTGTCCGACACGTATCTGATACGACACGCGTCCGACAAGTGTCAGATACGTCGAAAACGTGTACGATTAGAAAGTTGGACATCCGTGTCAGACACGTGTGACTTAAATATTTTATAATTTTTTTAAATCTGATTTCTTGTATTTAAAATTATTATTTATTTAAAATATAAAAACTAAATTTCGTATTTCCTATGCACAACATCAAATCAATCATATCGTCCGCACTCAATACCTCATTCATTGAATATTCTCATTTTCACTTCTCTTTTACGGGTCGTGACTTTGATTTCACAACAATATCCGATGTCATCTCAACATCAACGTCTGACGTCGTTACATATTGACATTTCAAAATCATCTCAAAATCAAAATTTGACACTGTCTTGACATTGATGCTCGACATACCTATTTCTACACACAGAACTTGACAGCTCATCTTTATCCAACATCTTCTTAACATTGACGACCATCGCCCTCTCAATATCAATGATAGACACCATCTTGAAATTGACGTTTGATACTTACTACATAACATTAATATCTAATATTGTCGTCTCCTCTCTCCATACCTAATACACAGCATCAGTGCTCGACTCTCAACATCCTAATATTAATCATTTTAAACACTTATTAAATGACATATTATTTCTAAATCATTTTTAATATTATACTATTCAATTTTTATACAGTAAATTCTAAAATATAAAAATTATAATATCGTATACAACCTGTGTCCGTGTCCTATATTTTCAATAATTGACGCATCTTGTGTCCGTGTCTGTACGTCATAGATTATAGAATTAAGCATACAAGAAACAACAAGAAGATGCAAGAACAACATAAAGGGTAAACGAGATACTAGAGTTAAATATGAGTAATGCACTCTCCTAACTCCTAAGCGACCAAGAGAGGCTAAATAAATTTATAATTACCTCAATCACTCCATAAGAAGCGCCATCACTAAAGCACTATCAAGGCAAGCACCATGCCATAAGTGCTAAACTTTAAAGCTTTAATCTTTAGGTTATGCATTTTATACAAATTTAAGTACTTACATTGTTAATAACACAATTTAATGCAAGGATTAGCATTTTATACTCTACAATAGTCTTTTGTGTGATGAAAATAGTTTTACTAATTGCACATCTATTTCATTACATTTCTTTTCTTAGCTAAGGTTAGCACTTAGGGCGGTGCCAAACCCCTCAAGAGTTGGGTCGACGACATATCGCATTGAGGGCGCCGAGAAGTGTATTAGTAAAAAGAAAGAGCACATATGATCAACATAGAGTAAGACCCTAAAAACAAGAAACGATAAACGCGAGCATTTCATATTCTCTACACGTTATCTCTTTCTTAACCCGATGAGCCAAGATCTACAGAAAATAAAGCGCAAGCAAAGCGAAACGAAGGAAGATTCAGCTTCCAAACACTCCCTGATCAAGGGAGGTAAAGCCAACAGAAACCCTAGATCTTGATCTCACTCCATGATATTCAACCTAGCTTGGCTATCTTGTAACAAAATCATAATCTAGGCTTAGAGAAGGGTTATGCTCTATGATCTTAATCAAGAAAAAGACCACTTGGGCCATTCATCCAGATCCTGCATCACAAGAAGAGAAGACTGGAACTGCTCAAACTTCTTCTGACATAAATGTTATAGCCTCAACATACTAGAGAATATACAAGTGATTCCTACATAGTTACTCAGATCTTACAAATTCACTCGGTATTTTTGACTCAGCGAGAAGTGGAGAATTGGAGCTACAGCAGCAATAACGATAGTGATACTTCCAGATTTTTGTAATGGGATTTTAAGCAAACTGTGCAGCTGCTTTAACAGAGGTTTTGGGAGGTCTGGAATTGGATTAAGGTTTCGTTTGGAACGATTTTTTTACTGCTTTATAAAGCAGCTTTGTAGTAAAAAATTAAAAAAATTTAACTAAAAACTAGCTTTAAGAAACGGTAAGAAAGCCGTTCCAAACAAAACCTAAACGAGTAGATGTGGGGATTATTTGCAAGTGAAGTTGTCAACAGTACGATATGAAAATTTTGATAATAATGGTAAGAGAGACTGATCAACAAATTATTCGGCTTCTTCATCAATATGGAGGTAGTTTTGACCAATTACACTTGTATGATAATGTGCAGTGTAATAAACAGAAGGATACTACAACAACAACAACAACAACAACAACAAATAGAAGGATACCTTAAGAATAGTTTCTAGAAAAAATAGTATTCGTTACCTTGTGAAGAATCTCTATGAATATCAAGCCCATCAAATTTGTCCCTACTTCTTTTAAATGTTTTACCATGAAAAATACCTAAAAGTTGTTTTTAAGCATCTTCAAAGTAACAAGCAGCTAAAAAACACAAACTAAATATATTTTGAAAAAAAAGTGATCTCAAACTAAAGGATTTAATCTTAGGTGAGAGCCCTCATGGCATGTGATGTCATGAATATCAGTATATCATTACAGGTTAGAATTTTGATTTTTTTTTTTTTTAAGTTTCCTTCTTTTGTAATTTAAAGTTTAACTTTAATCATAAAAAGCAAAGAATATGAGAGTTTTTCAATGTGCAATGAAGAATTCAAAACCCACAGCACCTATTTATAGATGTTACAATGCTGCAATGTTATATTACCGAGTGTCAATACTGCCGCAGTTAAACAACAAGCCTCTGCCATTCAAGATTATTCTTTTTTTATTAAAATACATACAAAAAATTGATTGTATTAAAAGCGGAAAATTATTAGGTCCGGACACCGGACGTAGAGATAGATCCGGACATCAATAAAATGTTGACAAGTGGCGTGGATACATGGATATTCAATATATTTAATGTGTCCGCGGGACTTTAAGTCAAGCGTATCAAAAGTGCAACTAAAAGGCAACTAAAGCACTGTAAAAGCACAACTAAAAAAACGCAGTTAAAGCGCAGGTAAAGCACAAGTAAAACACACAATAATGTGCAATTAAAGTGCACTCCACATGTCAAATTTTTAGTGGATGTCCGGACCTATCTCTACGTCCGGTGTCCGGACCTAATAATTTTCCATTAAAAGCAGGCCAAACTTCAGCAAAGCGGTGTAGCACTCAAAAGGCTCACTATTGTGGTACTCAACACACCCAATAAGGATAGAGAATAAAATGTTGTTGTGCTTAAAAGGCTCAACAATGCAGCACTTACCAATTCCGATAATGACAGAGAAAAAAGTACTGAGGCGCTCAAAATGTCTAGCATTGCGGTGGTCTGAGCAGACCCAACATCATACAAATAGTTAAGCGCCACGGCGCCCAAATGATGGGCACTATGGCACTGCAAGCAAACTTTTTATGCAATTAGTTTTGATAAGGCTCATCTTCACACATACAAAAAATTCATACACTTAACAAACTCAACAATTCATAGGAATTACACATAACATACACACCACAATTCTGGGTTCCTCCCAATCAATGCTTAGTTTATCATCCTTAGCTACACTAGGCCTTCTTTTTCTTTTTTTTGAACTGATCGTCCGGTACGATCTCTATGCCAATTCTTACTTTGGTTGAGTAAAATTAAGGATATCCTAAGGTGGTCTATGTTATCTCTTAAAAAGGCTTAAATCTTTGTCCATTAAATTTAAATGTTTGTACAGTGTTTCTATCCTTTATCTCTAAAACTCTATAAGGATACACTTTGATTACAGTGAACAGACCAAACCAACCAGACATTAACTTTTTAGGAAATAATTTCAAACTCGAATTATATAAAATTAGCTCTCGTCCTTGTGCAAATTCTTTCTTAATTAACTTAAGATCATGATATATTTTGATTTGTTCTTTATAAATCTAGGCATTCTCATAAACCTCCATTGTGATCTTATCCATTCATTCAAGTGAAGTAACCTCTTTTCTACTGCATCCTTAAAATTACAAACAAAGGAAACTAAAAGAAATAACAAAATTTTAAAATTCCAACATGTATTTTGTAACTTGAAATTACTGAATCAGAATTTAAAAAATAATCCTCCAACTAAACTCTGCCAATCGTGTGAATGAGTGATGTGTTTGCATTTGCCAAAGTATTTATTGCATCGGAGGGAATAATAGCAAACAGTACGCACATGCATATACAGTAACTTTTGCATCAATTTATTCCTCCACTTGTCAATGTCGGAACTTTCTGAAAATTTTGGCTGATTAGAACGAACTCAATCGCCAATGCCGGAAAGGAGAAAATAAGCAATAAAATTATTCAAATATGATCAAATACAATCGATTATTCATCGAATATTCACATCAATATGAGAATCGAAAACAAGTAT
Organism: Dendrobium officinale; assembly: GCA_019514585.1. Classification (NCBI taxonomy): domain Eukaryota; kingdom Viridiplantae; phylum Streptophyta; class Magnoliopsida; order Asparagales; family Orchidaceae; genus Dendrobium; species Dendrobium officinale. Next base: position 1,941,964 of record CM033690.1, on the reverse strand, counting down.
TTGGCGAAAACGGGAAATGTTTTGCTGCATTCAACCAAATACAGAGAAACATTTCCCATATGCAAACTAAATATGTTCGCAAATAGGCTTTAAATAATTATTTGTTAGTAGGTTGGATAAAACGCATTTAATTAAAATTTGATAAGTATACAATGAATCAAATATGAACAAAACACAAACCAAACATGATCCTCTATCATTTTAAATGAAAACAAATAGAAAAGCTCTAAACAAGCTTGAAAAAAGTTGATAATAAACTAGCTCAAATATGATCAAGCACCTGCTCAGCTTGGTTCATTTCCAGCCCTAGTAATAAATATGATAACAAAGAAAACCACCATCCAAACTCAAATAAAAATAACAGGTTCACGATGTTTGTCAATGGAAGTATAACAGCAAGCTAAAACTTTAAACATGAAGCCAAAAAAACTGCAAAAAATATTTGTCGATGGAAGTATAACACCAAGCTAAAACTTAAACTGAAAAAGGGACCTTTGATTAAGTATGCTAACCAAGAAAGTCAACTCATAGCAACACAAAGTGGCCATTTTTATTCTGAACTATCATTTCAAGAGACATGACAAGCTTATGAAACCATCTATAATGACAAATCCTAATTAAAAGAAAATTATAAAGCACAAAAATAATATATATTTAGAATTAACTTAAATTTTTGTCTTCCAAAATAAATCAAAGAAAAATAATTTTTTTAAATGCTGACTAATGTGGCCAGCCACATCAATACCGGCCGCTGGCAAAGCCAACGACTATACTTAGTTTTAAAATTATTTTCTCAGTTTTTATTCTAATAATAAAAAGACATAAGGATTATGTTTTTAAAATGTGTCCTTCTTAGTATTCTTTTCAACAGTGGCGAAGCCAGAAATTTTATTCAAGGGGGGTCTAAATTAAAATAGTTTTGTTTGTTGTCTCATTACCGGAGCCAAGAGAAGCTGTAATATCAAAATTAAGAATGCAAATAGCATGGTCTATAAAGCTTAGAAGACATAAATATCTGCCACCGTCGGTCTCCATTTGTGGGCGAGAGAGGAGTGAAAGGGAAAACGAATGTCATGCTCAAGGTCGTAAGTTGCGAGTCGTCAGAGAAGAGCAAAGCGGAAAATGAAGCAGACTGTTTGGGTCGAGGGCTAAAATTTACTCGAGATTCTTTAAAACATTTTTCATTTCAGCTAATTTAAGTGAGTTTCAAATTTAATAATTTTAATTAAGAGAAAAATGTTAAAATAATCTCCAAACTATTTATATATGACCATTTTTATAATAGCTAAAGCTCTGAACTATCGAGATATTGTCCATTTTAGCCTAATAGCCTCATGGTTTTGTCTTATTAGTATAACTTCTCAATAAATCACTCATCCCAAGAGTGCTCCTATACTAGCACGCATAACTGTAGACTTTCTAATTATTACACAAAAAAGGCAAATCAATATTTAAGAGTTTAGCTTTTTTACTTGAGAAGTTTCACATCTCCCCACTTAAGTAACTGACGTCATCATCAATATATTTATCTCAGAATCATTCATCAGGCAGATAGGATTCTAGAGGTGGTCCCTCCAAATTCAGGTGACTACTCCTACCATATGACACTTTATCTCATATAGGGTTCAAGAAGTGGCCCCCATAGCATAGCACATTATCCTGTATGGCACTTAGTTCTCATATTCTAACTGGTGTATTGCTCTGATACCATTTTATAAAAATTATATAAGTATTATCAGCTTTAGCTTAGCAGCTTCATGATTTTGTCTTATTGATATAATTTCTCAGTAGGTCGCTCATCCCAAGAGTGCTCATATACGAGCACATTTAACTTTAGAGTTTTTCTAATGAAACTCCAACCATTACACCAAAAGATGCTAAAATACGCCTCAATTTTTAAGAGTTTAGCAGTTTTTTTTTTTTTTTTTTTTACTAAGAGGTTTTACAATTTTAGTCCCACACTATTTAACGTGTTCAATTTAATCTCTCTACTCCTTAAATATGATCCAAAATAGTTTCTTAACTCCTCAAATATGATCCAAAATAACCCAACAGAGGGACTATTTCGAATCATATTAGAGGAGTCAAGGATTAATTTGAATACATTTATAGTCAGTCAAGGGACAATAATGATGTCATACAAATAATCCAAGAACCTTTTTGACAATTTTTTCTTTAAATTAACGATGGCATCTTTTTCATTACAGTCACACTTTGAGAAGCTAATGCTTGCATTAGCAACTGATAAGACAGATACCAAGGGATTGGCAAGTACTCAATGTCTATTTATTTATATTATAATAACAGTATACAGCCATACATAGACATACTAAAGCAATATGCATCAACAGCTGTCATTGCTATTACACTTTCTATTATCTTCACAAATGCCAAAATACATTAGCTAGTGTACAACTACCATTAGTGAGCTAGCATTTATATTCTGACACGAACATTAAAGCATTTTGTTCAGTAGTGCATTTAACCAAATATAATGCAAGATTGTATAATGGTTAACCCAAATGTTTGGCCTAACACTATTTATGATGATGATCAATGCCATAATGAATACAGGTTAAGAAAAAACAGCATCTCCTTTCCAAATCAAACTTCAAAGGATTCAGCAATCTGCTTATATTTTTTTTATGTCTGAGAAATTCATTTAAACTAGCAAATTTAAGAATCTATATAGAAAAAGCACAGAGAAACAACAAAATGATAAATATTCAAAAGATTGCAGTTTTCATTAAATATTTGTGTTCTTCCTTCCTTTGGAAAGTTAAGATGGTACAACAATATTGTATGAAACCACAACATGAAAATTTCCCAGAAGATAATATATTCTACAATTAGTCTACCTAATGGTACAAAATAAACTCAATCAACGATTTACCCTTATTTCCCACACGGTTGATGAAAATAGAATGTTGCATCAGATTTCCACCAAGAAAGCATTAGCACATAAATCACAAGTGCTTCTTCAGAAATCAAAATATAAATAAAAAGGTGCAATGGCTTAGGAATCATACTTGGCATTCATCCCCGAGCTGGTTTCTGTAACACTGCCGACAAGTAGACCAGAGTCTTCTTGGAATCGGCCTTCTCACCCACCACCCACTTCAGCTTCTTGTACTCAAACCTCTCGATGATCCTTGTCACCATCCTCTTCCTCTCATCATTAACACAAACATAATTATCTAGCCAGAACAAACCCCCGGCCCTCAAGATCCTGTCTATATCAAACATCAAGAATTCTAGCGCCTCCGCTTGCCCCTGCCCCATGCCGGACACACCACCCTCGTCCAATCCATTCATTGTGTGTACCAGATCAAAAATCGAATCATAGAATGGAAATCTGTTGGCCGGAGATAATTGAAGAGGGAAGAGTCCCCTAGCAGCCACAAACTCACCAACAGGCCCCTCGGCGTCCAGAGTCGAGGTTATTATAGTGACGTTCCTCTCCGCCATCCTGGCTGCGAAATTCCCAGCTCTACCAGCGATGTCGAAGCCGATTCTGATGCCTCCGCCACCCAAAGCCAATACTTCGTCGATCAGGAAATCATTTTTTCCTCGGGACTTGACCCACATTTGCTTGTCTACGACTGCAGCGCCGGTAGATGAAGGGGTATTCCAGAGCGACTTGGGCAAGGGAAGGAGCTGGCGGGACTTGGTGCGGGATAGGCAGCGGCGGCGAGGAAGGGGCTCACAGCCGCGGGAGATAAGCTTCTGGGGAAGATGAGAATCAGCGGTAGGGCAAAGAACGTTGGGCTTATAGGACATGAACTGGGAAAGGATATCGGACGATCGAGCGCAGGAGTGTGCAACCGAAGAGACCATTTCAGTAATCTTGGAGCGGGAATCAGGGCCGAGTGGGAGAGGATGACGAGTGAGAAAAAGCTTTAGCTCGGGGGGTAAGGCGGGAAGGGAGGGATCAAGGGTATCGTATCCCGAGATTTCGCGCTCGATCTGGTGTAGACGGCGCTCGGAGGAATCGATCTCGCGTAGAATGGCAGCTACGTGCTCGGAGATCACGGAGAGATTCCTAACGCTGTGGAAAATAGCGTAGGCTGAGGGTTTTGGTGCATAGGTGAAGGCGTACAGGGCGAAGAGGTTGGTAGTGAGAACAGAGACGAGCATGACGAGGTGGAGAGCAGATGAGCACAAGGTGGCGCGCCGGAAGCGGGCGGTGCCGTCACCAATCTTAAGGGAAACTGATCCCATCACCGGCGGCCTCAACAGCAGTTACTAGAAGAGTGTCGCCGGTCACCAATCGCCGCCGGCGACTGTTTGGCTTCGTTATAGATTCAGATGAGGAGAGGATGAAAGAAAGGAGGAACGCGGAGAGCTGCGAGCCTGTGAGTGAGGAACTAAGCTTAGTAGCTGACTGTCGGTCTGTAGGTCTGTTTTATTTTTTTTAATTATTTTTATAATCAAATTGAATTTTTATAAAATTATAAATCTAATATCTAAATTTGTTATGTTTATTTGTATAACGAATAAATATAATTTAAAATGTTATAAATATAAGGATAAATAAGTATAAAATTCAAGAATGAGGTATGCACGTGACTTTATTAGTAGGTAATTTTCTAGGTAATAACTATATAATCTATTGAAACTTGAATTTTTTTTTTTTTTGACAATGGGGTATCCACTGTCACCCCCGAAAAGGCACTAGGCGGCGTGACTAATCCTCCGCTAACCTAGAAGAGGCACTCACCCCAGAAACCTCATTGTCCAATCAAGTGTGGACAGGTGGTTTCTAGGGTGGGTGCCTCTTCTAGATCAACCGATGATAAGCCGCAACGCCAAACACTTTTTCGGAGCTGTCAATGAGTGAATACCTCATATATATATATATATATATATATATATATATATATATATATATATATATATATATATATATATATATATATATATATATATATATATATATATATATATATATATATATATATATATATATATCAATTAAGTTAAATAGAAACAATTTCAGATTGAAGGGTTAACCCGTTTGGAACCCCTTTTAAAAACTATTAAGAGGAGAAAAAAGTTCAGACTTAGAATTGATATTAATTAGTTAATGGACTAAAAGTAAATGAATAAAAAATGGATCATAATATTCTTATTAAAATTTATTTAGTCTAAACTTTAGAATTTTCAAATTTATTTTAAAATAAATGAAATATATAAATAATCGATTATTTTGAATATTAAATATATTAAAATAAATAAAAATATATAAACAGCATAATCAAATTTAATTCAAAATGTCTTCATCCAACTCCTTAATTAATGTATGGATTCATTAGAATAATTAGATATTAATTATATTAACTAATAATTAGCTATGATGAAAGCCTGTCATAAGGAGAGAGAAACCAAATGTTAACCTAGTTTTAGCGCATTTTAAGGAGAAATTATTCTGTGAGGAGGCCAAACGTAGTTCGGAGACAACCAAAATACGTCACATCAATAATAACGAGCTGTGATTCCAAGCGAAAGGGTGACATACGCATTCTGGTTGATCTCCGGACAGCATTCCGCATCCGTACATAATAACTAATCTTTTAAGGCTTAAAAGCTTAAATTAATAAAATTACAATAACTATTTTTATTAGCTCTGAGGCTTTCAGAAGCACGAGAAAAAATTTCAAAGTAACTTCCCAAGAGCCTTTCAGAATCATTTTTTGGAATAATGCAGAAGATCCCAAAATCTTCTGAAATATTCATCAGTAGAATATCTAATGGAAAACTTCTAGAATTTTTCAGAATCCTCAAGAACATTCTAGATTGTCCTAAAAACAAGTCAAATTATCTCATAGATCACCAAGATGCTGAAAATTGAAAACCATTCATTCAAGCACCTTTTAAATTTTCACACTTCCCAACAAAAAAAACTCTCCTAAATTAGTTTTTACTCTATATCTTCTTAGACATAGGCTTTCTTACATCTTCTTAAAGCAACCGTTTAGTGCAAAATTTAAAATTTTGTATTAAAAATTACTTTAATAAGCAGTAAGAAAGTCGTCCCAAATGAAGTCATAATCATCATATTAACTTTATAATCTTCTATTTTAATTAATTGTGTCCAAGACATTAAGCTCAGTTTGGAACAATTTCTTACTGTTTTTTAAAGCAATTTTTTAGTACAAAATTTTTTAAATGCAACAAAAAAATAATATCAAGCTCAACAACCCATCAATTCAAGTTCTACCGGCATTCAAAACCAACTTCGACCTGCAACAATGATGTATGATCACATGAAAGAGAAGCGATTAGCGAACAATCTCAAACAACATACTCAGAACATGTACACATACCGAAATTTAAGCCTCGTTTGCGACGACTTTCTTACTGCTTCTTCAAATAATTTTTTAGTACAAATATTTTAATTTTTATTTTCTAAAAAATTGCTTTAAGAAATAGTAAGAAAGTCATCATATACGAAACCATAGTTCAATGCATTGGAAAAACCATCTACAGCTCCCTAAGGATGGGCCAACCGATTTTAAGAATCTCATCAATCTTGGCATCAATCTGCTTTTGAATCTTGGGAGGACAGAGTTCAGCAGCATAGCTATTCAATTTGGCAGCCAATGTTGATTTCTGAAGCTCCTCTTCCTCTATGCTTCCAATCAGTTGCAGGAGAAATCTGTTGCGCTTTAACTCGAATTTCTGCAACAATGCAGCATTGACAATAAGCACAAAGACTGGAAGCACAGTATTGCGTTCAGAAAAGCAGTTCAGGCTATTAAGAAAATTAAACGTTAAGGGCTGTTTAGTATCCTATTTTAAGTAAGATTAAGCTTAAACACTGCTAAATAGAATTTTGGGAACTTTAAATCCCATTGATTTGATGAATCCCATTTCAGCTCCCCAATTGGATGAACGTAGGGTTTGTCAAATCTCACCATTCAGAGGAGTTAACAGATTTAAGAATTTCTCCTCGAAGGAATCTTAAATCTTGGAGGAAAGAGAAATCACTTTATTAAAATTTAGCAAGATTTAGGTTTCATTCGGGGCAGCTTTTTTGCTGCTTCTTAAAGCAATTTTTTAAGTTAAAAAATCAAAATTTTTTAGCTAGAAAATTACTTTAAGAATCAGTAAAAAAGTTGTCCCAAACGAAACTTTAATACTAGTCATGTCAAATAATGCAGATCTTAATCCGCTCAAGCTGTACTAAATCTGGATTTACAGGTTTTACTATACTAGCAGCCATACAGCCACTTGGCATATAATAGTTAGCAGCAGTTTGGTTGCAAGATTTAGATAAGATTTAGGTTAAGGCTTAGTTTGGGATGATTTTTTTACTGCTTCTTAAAGCAGCTTCCGAGAACAAAAATTTTAACTTTTGTACTAGAAAGTTGTTTTAAGAAGCAGTAAGAAAGCCGTCCCAAATAAAGCCTAAATGTTGCCAAATAACTTGTTGAGCCAAATGAATCCTACTGCCTTCTTAATCTTATTTTCCAATCATTTTAAGTTTAATGCAAGATTTAGTAAATCTTGGGGATAGTAGGATTTAAGAGATTTAGGGTTTGTTTGATATTGTATTTTAGGTAGAATTTAAAGCTTAAATCCCACCTAAAAGAATTTCAAAATTTTAAAACTTACCCATTTTAATAAATCCTGATTCAACCCTTTTAGAATATATTTACATTTTTTTTTTCCCCTTCTTACATATTTACAAATCTGACTCTTATTAGGATATAATGAAGAAAAAAATTTCATGTAGCCAACCCGTCGGAGTGGGATAAAGACTTGAAGATGTTGTTGTTATAAATCTTAAACCATAAAACAAAATAACAAACAGTTTATTAAGATTTAGTCAGATTTTAAAATTATGGTGCCAAACAACTCCTTCCGTTATGTATCCTTGTTATGCCTCATATTCTTCTTCATTTAAATCCTAAACTCTGAAAAAATCTGCTAAATAATTTAGTAAGATTTAATCAAATCAAACAAGTATTAGGATATAAGGTTTCCAGGGTTTATTGAATCTGAATTTACAAAGATTTACGAAATCCTACTTGTAGTCAAAGTGCCCTTTAAAGATGGGAAAATGGAGTACCTGATGATCAGATTCAGCAGGATAGAAAATTCCTAGTTGCTGGATTTGGGTTGTCACAATGCTGCTTCTGCTCTTAGTTTGTTCCGTCTCTTTACTGGAAGCAGCTAACCGGGCCTCTACACTTCCATTTGTAAATATAATGGATCTGGAATAGCAGATATTTTCAGCACGTTTTATCAAATCAAATTTCTAAACCTAAAATCAATTCATTTCAGAACAGTTTAATCTTATTCCCATGATACCAAATTGTACGTTGAATTAGCCAAATTAATTTCTTCCCTTAAAAAAATAAAAGAAATCTTCTGGAGAAGACATGATTGTCAATAATATTAATAACCCAAAACAGATAGATAAATATGTCACAGAGCCAACCAGACTGGCCCAGGAGGGACCGGTCCAGTTCTACAGGAGGCGGGCTAAGCTGCCTCCTTAAAATCAAATTGCCAGCATGTGGGCCCCCTTGAGGCAACAACAGGAGAGAGAGAGAAAGGGGCGGCTAGTGCATAAGGAGAGATTTTTTAAATTGGTTTATGTTAGGAAGCTTTTTATTAAGAAGATTTGTAGAGGAAGAGAGGCTAGAGTTAGGGCAGGCAAAATTTCGGTTTCTCTTGGAGTCTCTTTGGTGCCTTGGCCTCTAGGCTTCTTGTCTAGAGATTGGGAGAGAACGATCCTCCTCTCGAATTGAGAATCAATTTTATCTTTGTTTCGTTGTTGTTTCGCTTTGCTTTCTATAAGACTATATATCGTTTTGATTGTTTTTCCACCAAATTTTCTTCTGTTATCTCACTGTTTTAACGATTATTGTTAGGTTTGCTTGTGAACTCAAGTATTTCCCATTAGGTTTACTTGCGAACTCAAGTATTTCCTATCAAAATATTTCTATTTTGTAGGTGCACACATGACCTAATTTCATGATTTTACTAAGTCAAATTCTATGTCATATAAGATATATTCCAACTGCACTTCATAAGCTCAAACATTTCTCCCATAGTAGTTCAGTATGCAGATTCCTTCGAGTAGCCTAACTCAACATTACGTCCAGCAAAGGATCCAATAGTGGTTCAGGCACATTTTGAAGAACATCAACAGGTTGCCTCAGAGTTTCCTCAATTCTAAAATAACAGAAGAGTTCAAGTCTTAGTAGCAGGAAAATAATGAAACGGGTATATATAGTGCATGGAGGTTCGTCCAATTCACGATCAGGTGGCACTTGATATAAACAAACTTAACCCTATATATTTGCATGGAGGTTGTTTTGTGTAATGAGAAAGGTTTTAAACTGGGATAAAACTAACTGGTGAAGCTTTAGTTTTGAAGGTTTCTAAAGCATCCTAATTTTGTGTCCAACTTTTATAGTAATTTTAAATTAATCACGCAAAACTAAGATTAAATAGATTTAATCATAGAACATTTTGACATAGATTATCTGAATCAAATTTTCATAAAATAAAATAAAATTTTAAAAATATAAAGATATATTTATTTTCTTTTTTGAGTACCCAATTGAACAAATAGTAAACATTAAAAATGCAAACATAAAAAAAGTAGATTCTGAGTGAGGGTACGAACAAATGCAAGCTAGTATCTGTAAAAAAGCTGCTTGTTCTTTGGCACCGAACCAGCACACAGCTATTTTCAGCTGAAACCAGCCAAAATAGGAATTTCAGTCATCTTTCAATTCAGTTCAATCAAGGAAGAAACCAATCTCCGCCAAAACTTAAACTATCAGTGTGAATAGGAGCACCACTTAAATTCGAGATCGAGAGGGATTATTTTTCTATGGTTATGAAGATTAATTTAACTGACGATGTATTGTTTTCGGATGCAAAAATTTTATACAGGAATCTATGAATTAATTCATTTTCTAGTCTAAGAATAACATTCTTTTAGCACATATTTATTTTATGCAACAACGAAAAAATGCACAAATGCCTTAACATGCAGATGAAACATGTATAATCATAGGGGTTGTGCCATGAGAAATTGTTCAATTGATTAGTTTGGGAGCATGAAAAGATGAATGGGAACTTGGTAACTGATGTAGAACGAACATGCGAAGGAGCTTCTTAAGAAAATTAAAAGTGAACGACAACGTAATTTCAATTAATATCTTATTGAGATAGCAAGAAAATCATTAAAGAAATCGTGTTATCAACTAGCTTAGGCGAAGAAGTATGTAGATTAGCCAAAACCTTCAGACAACCAACAATAGTAGCAACACTAAAAGCTATTACAACAATCCGTCATTTAATAACGAGAAGTTCACCTTGGGGAAATACTCACTCAACTAGACTAGGCTTTGCGGGAGAAGAATTTCACCACACCAAACGAGGCCACGAGGAAGGTTGCGATGCCAAGGGTCTTGAGCCACGGAGAGGTCGACGATGACGCGGAGGGCGTGAATGCTTGACTTTCGAGACTCCACGTGTGCTTTGCAAATTTCCGGTCGTAGATGCTCGCAAGGATTGGTACGACTCTTTCCAAGTACTCTTCTACGGTGGTTTCGTCTTCAAATCCTACGTCAAAGCACGGTGAGCGTAGGACGTTGATACTTCCGTCGGCATTGAAGACCAATCCCCACTCAAACTCCGGATCCGCCATTCAACATTGAAATGGATGTTGAAGGATACCTTCGTCTTCTCTTGATTCCACAAGTTATGAGCAACCAACTTCACCCCAAGGAGGATGGGAGAGAGGATCGGCCAAGGTGGGAGAAGGGGAGGGGCGGCGGGTTAGGGGAAGGGGAATTGGGTTTAGATGAGGGAGAGGGAGAGATCTAACCAAATCTGAAATTAGTTCAGATTTTGATTAATTTAGAAGGGAGGTTACTTAGAATTTGAATTTCAAATCCCATATGATCAATGAAATAAAGTGGCAATTAATGGGCATTAATCCCAATCAAGGCCGGCGGCCAATAGGGGGAGAAAAGGGATTAATTCCAATCCTGAAATTAATTTCAGGATTAAGTAAATTTGGAGGGAAATTTACTTGAAAACAATTTGATTTCAAATAGGATTGGAGCTATATTAGGAAACAACAAGGGGAGAGGCATGAGAGGGGGGCCGGCGGTCCATAGAGAGAGGGAGAGATTTGAAATGTTAAAACTGAAATTAGATTTCAGTTTTAAGTGAATTAGGAGGGAAAATTGGTGTGAGTTAATTCCTCATTCAAAGGGGAATCAATGCCTTAATGGAGCATTAATGGGGCTCCATCCAAACATGAGGCCGGCGGCTCCTAGAGGGGGAATTTTGGTGGGTGTAAGTGGGTGGCTTCCAAAATTGCATGCATGATGTTTGAAAGGGGTTAAAACAAAATCCATTTGAAATTGAAATTCGTCATGAAAACGAATTCAAAAACTTTCCTAATTTGGAAATTCTAAAATAGGAAAGATTTTGGCATTCGAAATTCGAACTTCAAAATTTACCTTCGAATGGAAGAGGAGATTGGGTCAATGGTTGGAAGATTCCCGGCCGGATGGTGGTGGTAGGATGGCCGGCGGCTAAGGGGGGGAGTTGAGGTGGGCGGGTTGGAGAGAAAGAGGGGAAATCGGGGATGGGGGATAGACCACGAGCCACGGACTCTTCCAATGACTGGTGGGTGTTGCTTTTGCCCTCACCTTGGGCTCTCCATAGAACTCACACAGAGATCTAGGAGAAAAGAACTCACTAAGAGATCTTCAAGACGGAACTCACAAAGAGAACACAAGAGCCAAATTTTCATTCCAAATATTCATTACCTAATACAAGAGAAAAGACCCATATATATAGGTCTCAAGTAACATGAAGAAATAAAGACTAAATTGCCCTCAGGGCCCCAACATGACTCAACTCAACATAAGGGTACAAAAGGAATACATAAAATAAAATGCATAATAATGCAGAAGATCCCAAAATCTTCTGAAATATTCATCAGTAGAATATCTAATGGAAAACTTCTAGAATTTTTCAGAATCCTCAAGAACATTCTAGATTGTCCTAAAAACAAGTCAAATTATCTCATAGATCACCAAGATGCTGAAAATTGAAAACCATTCATTCAAGCACCTTTTAAATTTTCACACTTCCCAACAAAAAAAACTCTCCTAAATTAGTTTTTACTCTATATCTTCTTAGACATAGGCTTTCTTACATCTTCTTAAAGCAACCGTTTAGTGCAAAATTTAAAATTTTGTATTAAAAATTACTTTAATAAGAAGTAAGAAAGTCGTCCCAAATGAAGTCATAATCATCATATTAACTTTATAATCTTCTATTTTAATTAATTGTGTCCAAGACATTAAGCTCAGTTTGGAACAATTTCTTACTGTTTTTTAAAGCAATTTTTTAGTAAAAAATTTTTTAAATGCAACAAAAAAATAATATCAAGCTCAAAATTACCAACCCATCAATTCAAGTTCTACTGGCATTCAAAACCAACTTCGACCTGCAACAATGATGTATGATCACATGAAAGAGAAGCGATTAGCGAACAATCTCAAACAACATACTCAGAACATGTACACATACCGAAATTTAAGCCTCGTTTGCGACGACTTTCTTACTGCTTCTTAAAATAATTTTTTAGTACAAATATTTTAATTTTTATTTTCTAAAAAATTGCTTTAAGAAATAGTAAGAAAGTCATCATATACGAAACCATAGTTCAATGCATTGGAAAAACCATCTACAGCTCCCTAAGGATGGGCCAACCGATTTTAAGAATCTCATCAATCTTGGCATCAATCTGCTTTTGAATCTTGGGAGGACAGAGTTCAGCAGCATAGCTATTCAATTTGGCAGCCAATGTTGATTTCTGAAGCTCCTCTTCCTCTATGTTTCCAATCAGTTGCAGGAGAAATTTGTTGCGCTTTAACTCGAATTTCTGCAACAATGCAGCATTGACAATAAGCACAAAGGCTGGAAGCACATTATTGCGTTCAGCCAAAAGCAGTTCAGGCTATTAAGAAAATTAAACGTTAAGGGCTGTTTAGTATCCTATTTTAAGTAAGATTAAGCTTAAACACTGCTAAATAGAATTTTGGGAACTTTAAATCCCATTGATTTGATGAATCCCATTTCAGCTCCCCAATTGGATGAACGTAGGGTTTGTCAAATCTCACCATTCAGAGGAGTTAACAGATTTAAGAATTTCTCCTCGAAGGAATCTTAAATCTTGGAGGAAAGAGAAATCACTTTATTAAAATTTAGCAAGATTTAGGTTTCATTCGGGGCAGCTTTTTTGCTGCTTCTTAAAGCAATTTTTTAAGTTAAAAAATCAAAATTTTTTAGCTAGAAAATTACTTTAAGAAGCAGTAAAAAAGTTGTCCCAAACGACACTTTAATACTAGTCATGTCAAATAATGCAGATCTTAATCCGCTCAAGCTGTACTAAATCTGGATTTACAAGTTTTACTATACTAGCAGCCATACAGCCACTTGGCATATAATAGTTAGCAGCAGTTTGGTTGCAAGATTTAGATAAGATTTAGGCTAAGGCTTAGTTTGAGATGACTTTTTTACTGCTTCTTAAAGCAGCTTCCGAGAACAAAAATTTTAACTTTTGTACTAGAAAGTTATTTTAAGAAGCAGTAAGAAAGCCGTCCCAAATGAAGCCTAAATGTTGCCAAATAACTTGTTGAGCCAAATGAATCCTACTGCCTTCTTAATCTTATTTTCCAATCATTTTAAGTTTAATGCAAGATTTAGTAAATCTTGGGGATAGTAGGATTTAAGAGATTTAGGGTTTGTTTGATATTGTATTTTAGGTAGAATTTAAAGCTTAAATCCCACCTAAAAGAATTTCAAAATTTTAAAACTTACCCATTTTAATAAATCCTGATTCAACCCTTTTAGAATATATTTACATTTTTTTTTTCCCCTTCTTACATATTTACAAATCTGACTCTTATTAGGATATAATGAAGAAAAAAAATTTCATGTAGCCAACCCGTCGGAGTGGGATAAAGACTTGAAGATGTTGTTGTTATAAATCTAAACCATTAAAACCAAATAAAAACAATTAATAACAAAATTACAGTTTATTAAGATTTAGTCAGATTTTAAAATTGGTGCCAAACAACTCCTTCCGTTATGTATCCTTGTTATGCCTCATATTCTTCTTCATTTAAATCCTAAACTCTGAAAAAATCTGCTAAATAATTTAGTAAGATTTAATCAAATCAAACAAGTATTAGGATATAAGGTTTCCAGGGTTTATTGAATCTGAATTTACAAAGATTTACGAAATCCTACTTGTAGTCAAAGTGCCCTTTAAAGATGGGAAAATGGAGTACCTGATGATCAGATTCAGCAGGATAGAAAATTCCTAGTTGCTGGATTTGGGTTGTCACAATGCTGCTTCTGCTCTTAGTTTGTTCCGTCTCTTTACTGGAAGCAGCTAACCGGGCCTCTACACTTCCATTTGTAAATATAATGGATCTGGAATAGCAGATATTTTCAGCACGTTTTATCAAATCAAATTTCTAAACCTAAAATCAATTCATTTCAGAACAGTTTAATCTTATTCCCATGATACCAAATTGTACGTTGAATTAGCCAAATTAATTTCTTCCCTTAAAAAAATAAAAGAAATCTTCTGGAGAAGACATGATTGTCAATAATATTAATAACCCAAAACAGATAGATAAATATGTCACAGAGCCAACCAGACTGGCCCAGGAGGGACCGGTCCAGTTCTACAGGAGGCGGGCTAAGCTGCCTCCTTAAAATCAAATTGCCAGCATGTGGGCCCCCTTGAGGCAACAACAGGAGAGAGAGAGAAAGGGGCGGCTAGTGCATAAGGAGAGATTTTTTAAATTGGTTTATGTTAGGAAGCTTTTTATTAAGAAGATTTGTAGAGGAAGAGAGGCTAGAGTTAGGGCAGGCAAAATTTCGGTTTCTCTTGGAGTCTCTTTGGTGCCTTGGCCTCTAGGCTTCTTGTCTAGAGATTGGGAGAGAACGATCCTCCTCTCGAATTGAGAATCAATTTTATCTTTGTTTCGTTGTTGTTTCGCTTTGCTTTCTATAAGACTATATATCGTTTTGATTGTTTTTCCACCACCAAATTTTCTTCTGTTATCTCACTGTTTTAACGATTATTGTTAGGTTTGCTTGTGAACTCAAGTATTTCCCATTAGGTTTACTTGCGAACTCAAGTATTTCCTATCAAAATATTTCTATTTTGTAGGTGCACACATGACCTAATTTCATGATTTTACTAAGTCAAATTCTATGTCATATAAGATATATTCCAACTGCACTTCATAAGCTCAAACATTTCTCCCATAGTAGTTCAGTATGCAGATTCCTTCGAGTAGCCTAACTCAACATTACGTCCAGCAAAGGATCCAATAGTGGTTCAGGCACATTTTGAAGAACATCAACAGGTTGCCTCAGAGTTTCCTCAATTCTAAAATAACAGAAGAGTTCAAGTCTTAGTAGCAGGAAAATAATGAAACGGGTATATATAGTGCATGGAGGTTCGTCCAATTCACGATCAGGTGGCACTTGATATAAACAAACTTAACCCTATATATTTGCATGGAGGTTGTTTTGTGTAATGAGAAAGGTTTTTAAAACTGGGATAAAAACTAACTGGTGAAGCTTTAGTTTTGAAGGTTTCTAAAGCATCCTAATTTTGTGTCCAACTTTTATAGTAATTTTAAATTAATCACGCAAAACTAAGATTAAATAGATTTAATCATAGAACATTTTGACATAGATTATCTGAATCAAATTTTCATAAAATAAAATAAAATTTTTAAAAATATAAAGATATATTTATTTTCTTTTTTGAGTACCCAATTGAACAAATAGTAAACATTAAAAATGCAAACATAAAAAAAGTAGATTCTGAGTGAGGGTACGAACAAATGCAAGCTAGTATCTGTAAAAAAGCTGCTTGTTCTTTGGCACCGAACCAGCACACAGCTATTTTCAGCTGAAACCAGCCAAAATAGGAATTTCAGTCATCTTTCAATTCAGTTCAATCAAGGAAGAAACCAATCTCCGCCAAAACTTAAACTATCAGTGTGAATAGGAGCACCACTTAAATTCGAGATCGAGAGGGATTATTTTTCTATGGTTATGAAGATTAATTTAACTGACGATGTATTGTTTTCGGATGCAAAAATTTTATACAGGAATCTATGAATTAATTCATTTTCTAGTCTAAGAATAACATTCTTTTAGCACATATTTATTTTATGCAACAACGAAAAAATGCACAAATGCCTTAATATGCAGATGAAACATGTATAATCATAGGGGTTGTGCCATGAGAAATTGTTCAATTGATTAGTTTTGGGAGCATGAAAAGATGAATGGGAACTTGGTAACCTTTCCATTTTGAGCTTTTATTTAAACAATTATATTTGATAACTCAATTTTCATGAAAATTATCCAGTGGTTTACTTCCGATTCTTTGCTTTTAATTGCTTAGTATTTGGCTCCCGTAAGGCATGATATAGAAGCATTCCAAGACTTCCAACAACCGCAGGACTTCAAACCAATTCATCTTCACATTGAACATCAACTTCATAGTGACTCACTTACGTTATGTTTTCGTTCATGGTATTATGAGTTCTGGCACTTTTATGATTCATAATTTACTTTGTATCATTATTTACATGACCGGTGTCACTTTTTATGCATGAACCATGTCCCAGTCCGGATGATGGGTTTCATTGTCTTATGTTCTCTTTTATGATTTGATTAATAAAAAAAATGCCTACTTCAAATCTTAGATCCCCCAACTACTGAACAATCTCCTCTCTCTCCTCTTGGTTTCTATCTACATACACCAATGTCTATCTACAGGGATTTTCATGTTTTAGATCTCAATCTCACTCTCCATGTTTCTCTACAATGAAAGGTTCCTTGGACTGTTTTAAGAAACAAGTTCAGAACTCACCGCAATAATGGCTGAAATTTGGGATTTCATAAAGAACAATGCAGGAATTGAGGAACATCCATTGGAAATCAGTAGGAAACTTAATAATAGAAGAAAAACGGAAGAAAACAAGTAAGATACAATGGATCTTCAATTAGAGAGAAAAATCCGGCTCTCTAAATCTCTAGCCGACGGATTCCTGCATTGTTATAACACTAATTCAGCAAAACAACAACATAACTCTAACACTAATTCTTCCCCCCTATTTAGAGAATATAAATTAAATGCATAATTACTAAACAATCCTCCTTTGTTAATTTCCCTAATAATTTCTCCTTCTCCTATTTGAAAATTGCATTTAATTCATGGGCCCCACAAAGGAGGCTGGCGACTTCCTTGTCCGCCTGGTATAAACCAGGTGCCAGCCTTGGTTTAGGGCCGGCTAGACCAATCTAACAGATTGTTTGCGTAGAGCACTATAAAAAAAATGTAGTAATCACCGCAATCAAATCCTTAGAGCCTTAGACCTTGCATTGTAAATGGAGGGAGGGATAGATCAAGAGATACATAGAGGGACTATCCTTAAATAGAGAAATAGGGGTCTAGAAGGAGAGAGAGAGAGAGAGAGAGAGAGAGAGAGAGAGAGAGAGAGAGAGGATTGTTGGGTAATCTATGGAGCTTTTGTCTGACTAGTCATGCTTCTCATTAATCAAATCATACAACAATACATGACCCAAAAAAAATCTTTATAAAGATTCTGACCCTCAACATGAAGATTAAAATAATCATAATAAAAATATGTAATGACTACCTAACTCATGCATAATCAATGACAAAATCGAATTAAACACTGGTATGAAGTAACCTGTACCACATAGTAAACAATGGCATAAACAAAGCATGACATAAAATAAATGAATAATATAAATAAAATGCTATGAAACTAATAGCCAATTTGAATATTAGTAGGGTCAAAGCAATGGGATAAGTTGGATGCTTGTGTGCTCTTACATCAAGATGAATATAAAAAATATAGAACATACTTCTCAGAAGTAATCCTAGGTAGGAAAAAAAAGCTGAGCAAACCCATAAAAAAGAAATCAATTCATACTACCGAACAGAAATCTTGATTATTACTTGAATATTTCTTCTAATTACTAAATCAACTTCAAATATAATTACAGATTAAGAAGAAAATCACATATTCCTTTTATTCCTCACTTGTTTTTTATTTTCTATGGAAGCATGGACAGTGAAAACGATATGATTGTATTGAGCTTGCTTTCAGTTAGTAAACCATAAAAAGAATTTCTTTGTTTTTTGCTCTCGGCAACAATCTGTTAAATGTGGCCAAGCAACTCGTTTTGAAGTTTCAAATGCATACCACAACTTTGAAATAAGTATACAATGATCTTCAAGAAGCCTAATTGTCTGTGGAATTTTTAAACTTCAGATTACAAAAGGAACTTAAGATATTTAAAATGAAATTTATTATTAAATTTCTTCACTTCATGTAGTTGTAAGTCATATAGTACCGAATCACCCACCGGAACAGTATGATATATGAAGTTTGAAGATGCCATCATGAACCCAATCTACGATGACCCAGGATTCTAAATTCTAATACTTGCGCATAAGAAAAAAGCTGTATACTTGGCTCAACAACTATCAGAAGTACTAGAGAATAATATATAGAATCAATCATATTTGATCCTGACCTTCTAAAAAGAATGATAGGTGGCATGCAAATGTTAGCTTGAATACCTGTACTGATTACCAACATCAGGGCCTTGTCCAAAAACCTGCCTAGGATCATGACTGGCCCAGAAAACATCCAAGAGCTGCTTGAATGAAATTACAGTTGGATCATATTCAATCTGTAGGCAACGAACCAAATAAGAAACTGAATCACATAAGAGAAAACAGAAACTAATATTGGCATTATATATAGGGCAAAACAATGATTTCAAGTTTCAATACTCCGAAGATAATATGGAACACATTAATCCGCATATTTTCCCCAATTCATGGAGAAATAGTACCTCTGGTGGATCTTTAAGAAAAATGGGCAAGTTGATCCGGATTACCACTTGATGAATTCCCCTGGAATTAGCTTCTTTAGGTTGAAACCATTAGGGTTTAGCTTACTCAGGCTCCAAAGACCCACATGGAACTACATTCCATGCCACACATCAACACAATAATACCTCAATTTATTATTTAAGCATCAAAGAATGCCACATCACCAACAAGCTCTACTAAAAGGAGCATCATCACGTTATAGAAGAGTACTACCCCAACAAGTCACCCAATGGAACCTTAAAGGGCCTAACCCTTCATTACCCGAAGTTGACGGCCCCTCATTCTCTCTCGCATACCTATCAAAACTGAGGTTAGGGAGGCTTGTTATCTGCTTGTTTTATTTTTTATTAAGTAGATGGTTAATTACTTGTATTTGACTAGAAAATCAAGTATTCGGTTCTTGTTTGTTAGTAGGTTGTTACTTCCTATTATTAAATATGAGGACTCATTTAAGCTTAATTTAATTAAATTCAAAATGGGGATAGATGAGAAGCTTCTTCTGTAGCATCTCTCAAAAGCATCCTAACAACCAAGAATACCTATATCAGTTTGGTTAACTAAGCTCTCCAACATTAGCTACCACCCATGATTCCTAAGAAGCTCAAAAACGAACTATTTCAAGTGTCCCTACTTGATCAGAGTCTTGATCAAGATTGCAGATGTCGATATTCAATCATGTTGTTGAGGTATCAATTGAACTTATTCAGGTTTGCTTATTGTAAGGCACTTGCATTTTCACGGCTAATAAGTATTCCATCTTCTGATTGTATTCATCACTATTAAGAGGGGTCGGAGGAGTAAAGTTTTTTTCATCAATCTCCCAATGGCCTTGATGGGCAACATGAATAGTTGCCCAAAGGAAATTAGTCCAAATGACTTAGCAATCTTTTGGCCTACTTTAACAGCTTTGTTGGGCAATTTCCCCAATAAAAAAGCTCCGTTACATCTTCTTTCTATTATTCTCCTTTCCCTTGAGATTGATGTTGAGAAAGAACTTCTCAACAAGGGCAAGAAAATCTACTTAGAAAAATAAAAAATGGGCAAATTCTTGCCTAAACCAGACGAGCACCACACGGGACAATATTTTACCAACAAGAAGAAACTCTACACGTGGAAGGATTTTGACCATTAAAGGTGTAACTGCAAATTAGGGGGAGCTTCTGGTGCCGACTTTGTGGAGCTGAGCAGATGGCAGGGAGGAATGGTTAGTTACCGATAAGAACTACGTTAAGTTAAGCCTGCGATAACAACCAAAACGTCAGGGGAAACCCGATGGCCGGAGCCCGGGCATATTCAATCAGTTGCCTTGAAATGCATAAAGAACCACAGCTGGTGACAGGTACATTGTTTTGGAATCTGAATTCTGAAGCATATGTTCACATTGATAGATTCAGATTCAAAACACTCCTTCATTTCAGTCAATAAACCAAAATATGGAAATCATTTCACAATATCAGAAACTAAAAGTTGCCAACCGTGTTGCCGATGAGAGAACACACGTTAGGGACCATAGACGTTCATGTTAAATTGCTTCATGAAGTCAAAACGTTCATGTCATTATTGTATTTGATTACCATGACTGATTTTTTCATCATCTTAAGTTGGAGCACTCATTTCTCACGCAATTCTAGCGATTGAGTGGATACACCAAACATGTGGAGATTATCAGATCCAATTCCACCGAATATGTGGCATGCTCCTCGTGTCTTTGTATTCTTCAGAAGCGAGAAAATATAAGAGAAGAAAAAAATCGAAACAAATAATACAAATACTATCAATAGCGGAAGAACCTGACCTGGACGCATTCGGCGTGGTTTCCTAGGTTCCGATACTCGGGGTTAGGCTTGGTGCCACCGGCGTAGCCAACCAACGTCCGTACGACGCCGGGCAGGCATCCGAAGGCCGCCTCCGATCTCCAGAAGCTTCCAAGTGCGAAGACGGCCGCCCTTAGTGGGCGGTTAGTATTCTGGCGGGCGGCTTCTGGGATCGCCTGAGGAAATCGGATCCCTAGGGTTGGCGTAGCAATTTGGGATACCAGAACGAGGAGAAGAAGTGAGAACACAAATCTCCATGAGATCTCCTCCATTCCTGCAGACGGCAGGGGAGGAAGACCTGCTAATTAAGCCGATGAAGAGAAGTAATCTACAGGAAAACTCTGCAAAGCTTGCATCGAATGTGCGCTGAAATAAATTTGGAGTTTAATTTGAAGTTATTTTATAAGCTGCTACATATTTTTAAACTTCATTTATTTTAGAAATATAGATATATTCTTTAATTTCAAGTATTTTAAATATATGTTTATTTTAAACATTAAATTTATGTTTATTTTAAATATGGTGTAAATAAAATATATTGTATTTTAATATGTTAAGATTGTTTGATTTGTAAATGAAATCCATATTAATTTTTTTGTTAAAAATTAAAATAAATTATTTTATGATCATGATGGATGTTTGGCACTGATGCATGTATGTGATGATTATAATAAGATGTAGAGTCACGGATAGGTTCATGTGGGTGACAATAAAATAGAGGTTGTGTGAAGACGTAGAAATTATTATATGCGGTCACTGGATGTCGTCCAGAGTAATGGGTATATGGTTCACACAGTGGCGGAGCCAGAAAATTTATTAAGGGGGGCCTAATTTATTTTATTAAAATCTTCCCTCAACTTTTTTCATCCGGGCTTGGGACTGGCATAGGCAGTTTTTAAAATTTTGGTTTAAAAGCAAACTACTAAACATAAAATGAAGTATACTTTCAAGTTACAACTTATATCATTTGTTCTTCATATTTTGAAATAATTGAATAATAGCATCATTGTCAATACAATCTAAAATTTCTTTTTCAATATAAGCGATTAAAGTATCGTTCATCCATTGATCTCCAATTCGATTGCGTAACCGATTTTTTATGATTGTCATTGCATAAAATGCTCTTTCAACTCCTGCTGTTGCAACGGGTAGTACCAATGCCAACTTCAATAGCCTAAAAATAAGGGATATACTATTTCCTTTCTGCTTTGAACCATTTTTTTCAGCAAGACTTCTTATATTAATAATGAAAATTATACATCAAGCCGCATATCCATAATGTAAGTTTCTAGCTGATTATCAAGAATCATCAAATCATAATGAGTGAAATCACTTGGATATAAGTTTGTCATTTCAATCAACTTTTCTTTGTTGAATGCTCATAACAAATTTGATGAATTTAAACAAGCAATGCACAAAACTAATTCAGTATTAGCTTCTGTGAAACGATTATTCAACTCTTGTAGTTGCATATTAAGTACTATGTAGAATATATCAATTCGGTAATGATGTAAATTTGTCATTTCTTGAAGTCCACGTCTTGATCGTCCGCGGGTAACCCATTTATCATTTAGATTTGGAGTGATAATTTTATGTTCAACACAAAATAATGACACTTTTTTAAAAAAGTCATCCCACTTGTTATCTCTCATATCTTGTAACCTGATTTTTGATATTTGAACTAAAGGCATAGCATCTACGATGTCTTGATCTTTCCTTTGTAAAGCATAGGAGAGTTCAACAGTGATTCCAAGTATGTCTTTCATTAAGTGCAGACAAAAAGAGAAGTCAAAAGATTGCATTGAATCTAATAATGCAAAAGCTTCCCCTCTCTGTTCAAAACTTATGCCATCCTCCAAAACTATTTCAAGCACATCAACAACTGAAGATAACATTATAATTAATCTGATTAGTGACTTATAATGAGAACCCCATCTTGTTTCACCAGCACGCCGTAAAGATATTTCTTGATTTAATCCTCGTTCAGTGAACACCTCACCTTTTTGTAATGCACTTAATGTCAAATCGCGTTGTTTATCTCTTAATTGATTGTGACATTTGCATGAAACACCCACAATATTCATCAAATTTGAAATTATAGTAAATAATAGTGCAATCCGAACATGATTTTTCGCAGCTGTAACTAACGCTAACTGAAGCTGGTGCGAGAAGCAATAAATATAATATGTAGAGTTATTATCATTCAGAAAAAGTGCTTTTAGGCCATTAAATTCTCCACTCATGTTGCTTACACCATCATAACCTTGACCATGAATTTTAGAATGCGACAAAGTATAATTTGAAAGGACTTGTTCGACTCCTTTTTTGAGACATCGAGCTGACGTTTCAGGAACATGTACAATACCAAAAAAAATGTTCAATAATTTGGCCTTTCTCAATCACATATCGTATAACGACAGCCATTTGTTCTTTCACTGACACATCACTAGCTTCATCAACGATAATAGAGAAGAAACTGTCACCAACTTCTGCTTTTATGTAGTCTGTAATTGCAATAGATATGGCTCTACAAATATCTTTCTGAATATCAGGTGCAGTTAATTTTAAATTCTCTGGAGCATTCTTTAATACAACATTACTTATATATTCATTATGTTCTACTAAAAATTGCAATAACTCAAGAAAATTGTCTTGGTTTTTGGAATCAAAACTCTCATCATGCCCGTGAAATGCTAAACCTTGTAGTATAAGGAATTTTACGCAATCAACAGAAGAATTCAAGCGGACACGATATGCTTTTGTAGCTCAATCAGATTGTACCTGGAAGGCAAAGTTAATATGGTAATCTTGTTTTATTAAATCCTCACAATTTTGTCGTGCATTATTATGAACACTATTAGGTCCTCCAATATGAAGATCAAACCTATCAGATTTTTTCTAATTTGAGAACCATTTCTACCAAATGCATCCTCTTCTTCTTTTCCTCTTCCTTCTACTCCAAAAAGATAACAATACAAACAATATGATTTATCCTTCAGAATATTATACTATAACCAACTAGAGTATCTATCATACCATTTCGGATTGAAACGTCGCTTCTTTCATCCCAAATTTACTTTTAGGGAAGTCATGATTGCGAGGCTGACATGACCCTCTTTGCAAATATGATCTTCGAATTTGATCACGCATGTTAAAGTTGAAATCAAAAATAGGCATACGTAATCCAGGATCCGATTGAAGATTCTCTATATCTGTTACTGTGTTTTTTGATGATTCACCTTCAGCTCGAATTCTTTTTTGATTTTGTTCATCATCCTTATTTTTTATACTCTCTATTGGTGTTTATACGGAGGATTTTGAGGACTTTTTAAAATATTTCTCCATAATCTTTGTACAAATCTAGATTTGTAAACTACATAAAACATAAAAAATATAATCTAATTATAAAAATAAAAACGAAGCACAAAGCAAATTTAAAACAAATTCAAATTTTTTATTTAGGATTCCATGTTTTTTAAATTACCTATGACCACCAAACAAGTAAACAAATTCATATACTTTATTTTTTAAAATCTTAAATAGTACACTAAAACACTGACATCGATTTTCAGAAAATGAAATTATAATTTTAGGTGTATATTAAAAAAAAAACTTATAACCAAAACAAAAGGATAGAAAATAAAATAACAAAAAAAAAAAGATAAGTTCCTACTTGCAGCCGGCCCGATTCAAGATGGAATAATGGAAGGGATAGCTCAGAGCAGCTGCCGTTGTGAGAGAAATGGGAAAGCACGGACGCACCGGCGGCACCGGCGGACGGCGGACAGTTAATTCCGTGCACAGGGAAGTCCTGCGGGCTGCGGACTATGGTATGCGAAAGGTTTTCCTTCTTTTCCCAAATAGCGGACGACTGGTTCCATGACAAATTTTTTTTTTATTATTATTATTTTGAACGATTTAGGCAGCTTAATAGGCAATGACATAATGTGTATTAATTGTCCACATTTGCACCGGCAGTCCCCCCCAATCGCCAACCAGTAAAAAAAAAAATTCAAAGGGGGGGCCCATCCTCACTCCGCCGTTGGGTTCACTGCTTTGGGTACTAGCACTATGGCGTTCAACATGAATGGTTTCAATTTTAACCAATCCGTAGTTAATAGTCAAGGTCGTGTTATTAACACTTAGACTGATATCATAAATCGTGCTAATCTTGGTATGGAAGTCAAGCATGAACGTAATGCACACAACTTCCCTCTAGATCTAGCTTATGTGGAAGCTCCATCTATAAATGGATAATACTTTTATATCTAATCAGGACGTGTTACTTCGCTTTTTTGCGGTATATTGTTGTTGTGTACAGTTGTGCGCCAGGTGAGGTGGCGCATCCTAATTGGCCTCCGGACAATCTACTCACCGCACATAATAATTTCTCAAGAAGATGACACGAATGTGTAGAGTCGAATGCAATGATTTTAGAGCAACAATTGAGGATTATAAGGAGTTATTACAATATCAGCGGATAAAAAGTGACAACTATATTTACTAAGCCAATAGTTTTTACTGATATTGATATGATATTAAAAAACATTATGATGGTCATGACTTCTTACTTGTTTAATGTGATTATTGAAATACATGTTATGAATTCATTATTAATATATATATGACTTTATTAATACTATATTGATTTAGCATCACTATACAAATTGTTGTTATAACATTGATTTACTATTACTTCCATTGGATTTACCAACATCAATACATACATCGATAGTGTTATCGAAACTACTACTAATTCATTATTATTGTTATTGATTCATTTTCCTGATAATTAATAATGAGCATATAATATACCGAGCAAATGATATATTGACATGCAATTAAGATACTGATATAGACTAACTGGATAATATTTATACATAGTTATGAGATTTTATTATATTAATTTGAGTTTGATAGTTTTTATTGGTGCTTTATTTTTTACCACTTTATATGATTACTTTATAGATTGATAGTATTGATACAACAACTACTTTCTTGATTTGACACATGTACTGGTTTATCAATTACTCTACTGCATAGATTTACTGGCTTCCGTATCACACTATTTTATTGGTTAAAAGTTCTATAACGACTACACAAGAGTTTACTATTTATGTATTAATTATTGATCATATAACTATTACTGTTATGAATTGCCTGATGACGTGCATACTGCTTCTCTATCGTGCTTTGAATTTAGTTATAGGATTTTAGTATGACATGCTAAACTTTTAGCTTATTATATGTGATTTAAATGATTCTGGGTCAGGGCAAGGGAGCAAGAATGAGAGATTAATCAAGATCCCTTAGGTTCCTTTTCTTTTGTTTTAATTATTTTTTTGTACTCAGGATTTGAAAAGACATGATATGATTATATGATTGTTGAATATTGTATATATTTTTTGGAGTATTATATACAAATATATGTATATATTTTGAATTATATAATTTATTTTTATCGTTAATTATTGATAAATGAAAGTAGATATCTCTTGTTGTTGTCTGATAAAAGGGAAAAAAAATTAGATTAGATTATAGGGCATGACATTATAACACTTAATGACATCAGTAAAAGCTCTTACCACCATCTTAAATAAGTCGATGTTCGTCTCCATTGCCAAACCGGCTTTAAACTTTTGTCTTCTGATATATTTTACTTTATTTCTTGCTTCACCACACCATTTTTTTTCTCTCATTATATTTATAGATAACATTTAATCAACCTTCAAAGCTATTGCCTATCATCATGCCCCATCCAATACTAAACTCATGTAAGAGAAACCTTTAGGTATAGTGAATTTATGCCTGAACCAACAATACACCTACTTCAAGGTCAAGCAAAATTATATTGCTAGCCTCATGGAACTTGCATGGTCTATCTTTGTATATCACCATAGTCCTTTCCTCCCAAGCATTAAAGGCAAAGAATCATGATTAAGGGCACTCTTATATCTTTATAGCACTACAACCCATCTTATATTTCAACCAACTCTCCTTATTTTTTCTATAAATTATTGCTCCTAGTAAGTTTTAATTATTGTATAGGAGACTTACAATAGGACCATCAAACCTGATGATCATGTATCAATACCTGTGCAAATGTGCTCTTGTAGATTTTGTTTAACATTCCATAAGTTCCAGACATTCAACAATACTTATAAAGACGTTACTTGAAGGTAGTTCAATAATACGCCTCTCTATAACATTAAAATTTTTAAAGAGTTCTCTTATCCTTTTTTTCTCACAAATTGTGGCGATAAAAATGTTTATCAAAGATCCTCAATTATTTCTTTGCATCATAAAAGAGGGAAGGGGAGAGCATGTGGGTCTACCTTCAATATTTCAATAAGGATACCCATGATATTACTTGTAATGGTAATAACACGGCGGCAATCACCTTTATTATGGGGTTGCACCTAAGCACCTTCAAGTTCTCCCTGGTTAATGATCCTTTGGTGACCATGGTCAGCCTACTTCATTGGGTCACCAAATTTATCGTCACCATAGAGTATATGACCAAATCAAATAATTTAGGTTTGACATGAAATATGATCCCAATAGGAATTAGATGTCGCAAGATGAGCACCCTAGTTTTTGCTATCCAAAGAAAAGGTTAGAAGGACCTTTCTCTATCGCCATGGAATGCTTGAAACAAAGGATCACATACAACAACAACATCAAGCCTTTATCCCACTACGTGGGGTCGGAAACAAAGGATCACATGAATGAAGGAAATATTTATTGAGTAAGTTGCATGATATAGTCTATTGTTGCACAATGAATGACTATTTATTATCAAGAAAGAATCAAGAAGATGGATTTTTTAAGTTGAGGTGTCTTGGTGAAGAAGGATTGCACCTAATATCAATCCAAATTTTATAAATATCACAACCATGAACATAGCGCAAAATATTATAGGGGGCTTCATCCTCTGGTCAACAAGCTCATAAAAGAAAGACACCTCAAGAAGTTCCATGTGAAATATTATGCTTCTTTTGAGGATACTCAGAGAGGAGGTGTGGTGGTACAAAAATGTTAATATTATATATATTATCCTGCATATGTTTGATTAGTTCAAGGTGATTTTGCATTGACCATGCTTTATCTCAATCATTTCAAGTTGAATTAGTCAATATTGTTGCTTGGACCTCTAGCCAATTCCTAAAGATGTTTCAATCATTACTCTTTAGCAAATATCAAATTTAACTTCATAGCTCACTTCATATGTTCAACCTTAATTTAGCATTGCTAGAAATCCTGCATATGCTCTTAGCTTATTAATACAATGATTTGACCTTAGAATGATTATTGAATCCCTATTAGACTTTATAAATACCATAAGAAGATGCCTATTATCATTCAATTCTAAATCATTTTTTTTTTTTGATAGGTTTGACCTTAGCTAGCTCGAAGGTAGACTTTTTGTAAGCTTAATCCTAATCGGTCCAAGCAGACTCGATTAATGTTATTAGCATTAAAACTCTTTTTCATTAGTTCAATAATATGCATATGCATTATAATTGATTATGAGATTTCTCAAGC
Source organism: Dendrobium officinale (assembly GCA_019514585.1). Lineage (NCBI taxonomy): Eukaryota > Viridiplantae > Streptophyta > Magnoliopsida > Asparagales > Orchidaceae > Dendrobium > Dendrobium officinale. Next base: position 1,913,581 of record CM033690.1, on the reverse strand, counting down.
TTGATATGTTGGCCTAAGTTTGATCAATTGTCAAACCACCCTTAATATCCTCTTAATCCTAAACCTATTCGGTGATTTTGAATCAAAAAATCTATTAAGCTGGTCAAGCCTCTTCAATGTTATTTAGATCACCAAATCATAAGTGAATTGATAATATTTGACAATTGAACTAAGTTAGAGTCTGTTAATCCCTAATTTGATCCAATGTGTTCGAATTAGATCAATTAGACACATAATATGGAATTGGATAAACCGCCCCTAACCAACTATTTAAATAGGCCCCAATAGGTTGTTAGTAATCTATTAGACTCAAATAGGTTGAATAATTAAGAATTTATTAGTATTGTAATTAATATCATCAAAACTTAAATATTTTAATGATTTATTATTTAAAACTGATATTATTCAAATATTAATTATATTATAGGCTGAATAAATATAATATATAAAACTACTTAATAATTAGGGTAATAAGTTAATTAATTAATAATTATGATATCAACATAAAATAATTAAAGCTTAAATAAGATTTAAGAGTGATAAACTTTACTTATACAATTGCTTATGTATTGAATAGGTTTACTTTTTAAAATTATATTAACTAATTATTTATTTTTATTTGTTGCAAATAAACACATCATTTAAATATATTTATTATTTAGAGATAATTTAAATACAAATAAATAAAATAATTCAAAATAAATTACTGAGCTTATCCACACGACAAAGTGAAGCAGAAACGCAAGCGTGAGAGAGCGTGAGAGACAATGGAGCGGGAAGACTCACAGTAATGATTTTCTCGCTCATCATCTCCTTCGATGCCCTCTGGAAACCCTAGGGCCATCTCCTGCCTCTCCACAGCTCCCATGGCGTCTCCCTTGTTGCCAATCTCGAAATCGATTGCTGCCATTCCTACTAGCCCCAATGGAATCCCGGAGAAATCCCTTTGTTGCAAATTTCAAAATCTCCGGAGCACCATATGCTTTAAAAGAGTCTTCTTAAGCACGCTTCTTCTGGTAATCTTGATCTTGGATTATAAATTTGAAGTTTCAACGTGTTAAATTGTAGTTCTTGTGATACTAGGGAGAGTTTTGTATTCTTGTTGCCAGAGACGGAAGCAATTTCGTGGAAGTAGAGTAGCGGGATTCAAGAGTCGGTTTCAGTTTTGCCAATTTTTCCAGGTATACTTATCGAATCCCATCTGGTATATGTACTCTTTAATTTTTGAAAAATTAGAATATATTGGAAATCTAATCAATGCATTTCTAGAAATTTTCCTTGGAGATAAATGTAGGCCTATATTTCAGCTTTACCCACCTAATTGGCAGAACCGATCTAGTTGGAGGCAGCAGCTGCTTGCCTTTGACATCCAATGGAGTTGGCGTCCACATGGCAATGCAGTTGCAAAGAATGTTGCCAGGAGGTTACAACACCTGTCATACAGGATTTAGCAGGATTTATCATAAATGTTACCAAACAGTTTTCAGGATTTATTCCCCATGATTTCATAAATTCGGATTTAGAGGATTTACAAAATCCTATTTAAATGAAATTCCAAGTGCTACCAAACAGCCCCTTAGTTCGAGGGTCGGGAAGTTTATTGGGTGGTTATGATGGTTTCCTAGGTGCCAGGCTTCTGACAGCATGATAGTGACTTGATGGAAACTATTTCAAATATGGAGAGAAGAATTACAACATGATATTGGTCCGATATTGATCAACATTATTTTTGTCAATCCTTTGAGACAATGAACATTGAAGAACAAGTGATGAGGCTCACAGATGGGTCCTTTGTATGGCCTTGTTAACGTGAAAATGACAAAACTATTTCTCTATTGATCACTTCGGGTGATGATGGTCAATATACAGTTCCATGTCAATATAATATTCAAATTATCATTTACCTACAATATTATATTCAATGGATCACCGACGAATACTTTCTAGGTAGTGATGTTGATTCTTCATTTGATAATGAATTTCTTTATTGATGCAGTGACCTCAACCACTCTTATATATGGTACTTAAAGGCTGTCAATTATTGAGCCCCAATATGCTTGAACTTAGTGTCAGGATTAGAAGTTGACATAGGAGTTATGGAAGTTCTCTGAATGAGCATGATCTACCGAGGATAATTATTATTAAAGTTTGGGTATAAATGGAGCCAAGCTCATTTGCTTTTACAATTGAACGGTAACAATTGCCTGATTTGTATTCAAGTTGATAGGAATTGTTATTAATATTGTATGTCATGGCTTGAACATTGATTAATGGAATAGGTTGGTGAAGCAAAATAAATTATTGGCAACTGCTTAACTTTTGGGACATATTCGAGTGGATGTCTAGAAATTGGTTCTATGAGGTATTATTTAGGAGGTTTAGTACTCTAAGCGGATCTCAACTATCATTATGGTGAAGAAGAATATTGTGAAATGGAGGGTGTGCATTGATTTTACTAACCTAAACTAAACCTACCTAAACGAATGGTACCCTGGTTTACTTAAATAGATACTTTGGTCAATTTAATATTGAATATTAGGCCATAAATTTCTTGGATTCCTCCTTTATTTATGGTCAAATTTGGATGCACTCAATTGATGAAGGAAAGACAATGATGGAGTTTATTACTACAAATTCATGTCTTTCTTTCTCAAGAATGCAAGAGCTACTGACTAATGGATGATGAACCCGATCTTTCATGAACAGGAGTGGAAATTGAAGGTTTGTATTTTTGATATCCTGGTTAAAAGCTAGGTGAAGGAGGGACATCTTCAGGACCTTTAGAGACCTTTAACACTCAAAGAAGGTATAATTTATGTCACAACCCTACCTGGTTGACTTCTTCATCATGGGGATTAAGGAGAATGCCCTGAACGGATAACCATTATGGTTGTCTATAAATTCATGTAGATGAAAATTACATGTATCTATGGCATTCCTTTGATAATCATAACTAATAAATAACTACAATTTTATGATAAAATATTGATGTTTGCTTGAAGGATGCCTAAGTACATTATTTGAAAACTAACAATCATGTGGAGGCTATCAATAAAGTCATCCTCAACCTCTTGAAATAAAAGACAGATAGGTTCAAAGGAAGATGGGTGTGTTGGGGATGATGATGAGTAAACACCACAATGAAGAAACAAGCAAGAAAGTAAAAACAAAGGAAAAAGTAAAGTACACCAGGATTTGACGTGGAAAAATTCAAAATAGGAAAAAAATCATAGAGCCACACCACACCAACAAATCTACTATGAAAATTGGGAGAAATAAGTACATATCTCTCTTCTCTCTCACTCTCTCATTGCTTCTATTCTTATATGCACCATTCTCAATGTCTACACTATCAAAATAAAAGAGAAAGACAAGTAAAATAATCACAAGGAACGCAACCCTTCAGAAAAACGAGAAAGAAAATCATCTAGTCCTTCTTGCAGTGCTACGACGCTAGTTTGGAGCGCTGTTGCGCTAGAATCTCTATCTTGATCCGCTGCAGTGCTATATCTATGTTGTTGCGGCGCTCTGCTCTCTATCATTCAGCACCGGGGCACTCAGGTACGCAGCGCTGGGGCGTTGTATGGAAAAAAAAAAATTTGGTGCAAAGCACCCGAATCCCAGCAAGGGGTAAACCCCCCTACTCCCCAGTGAACACGACAAGCTTTGAGGTCCGAGACAACAGAACAACCTGATTGATCAACACAATCATATTCCACACATAATTAATAGGGTGGACCAATTTTTTGTTGTTGATTGGGCTCCAAGCATTACTCTTACTGCTACAACTTGCCAGGTTCACACTCTTTCTCCAACATAGTAGAGGCTCTTATTTGATGGAGCATGACCTCTCAGCTTCGACAGTTGCAAGTTCACATTATTCAAATGAGTAGTTCGTTATATGGTGTTAAATCCTAGCCGTCCCTTGGCATTTTGATCCCACGGCTAGGATGGAAATTTGTGGGAGGCTCACCTAATCCCAGCCGCCCCTTGGCATTTTGATCCCATGGCTAGGATGGGAATCAGTGGGAGGTTCATCTGTTAAATCCAAGTCGTCCCTTGGCATTTTGATCTCATGGCTAGGATGGGAATCCGTGGAAGGCTCACCTGGATCACGCCGATCTCTTTCCATATTTAGTTGGCTGATTTTGGAAGGGTTATATTAGAGCAATTATGCATGATTTTGTAATTATTTATTTCTTTATTAAGATATTTTGTATAGATAAATAAACAGGGATAGTTTTGTGCAATAAAATTAAGCATCTTCCCTCTCCAATTCTCTAAATTTAACATGGTATCAGAGCCTTCATTGTCATTTCCGGAATTTTGAGCTTTTGTGCTGCCGTGCCTTCATTGTCGGCCTTCCCTTATTGTTATCCTATCTATAACTAATGCAGCCTTCATTGTTGCCCTGCTTGATATAGCCTTCATCGCTATCATTTGTCGCCGCAATGTCTGAAGCAAATTTCTCCCAAAGCTTTGACCAAATTGACTCTATGATGCATCAAGGAAGAGATCTCTAAAATATGCAACTTTCCTATCGCTTAAATGGGAAGAATTATTTGAAGTAGTCTCAATTTCTGAAGATCTACTTGAAAGGGAAAGGAAAGTTGAATCACCTCCTTGGGTTATGACCAAAAGAAGGAGATCCTAATTTTTGAGCATGGGATGAAGCATACTACATGATTAGGTCATGGTTGTGGAATTCTATGGCTCCAAAAATTAGTGATACTTTTATGTTCTTATATGTTACAAAGGATATATAGGATGCCGCCAGACAAACCTTTTCAAAGGCTCGGGGTGCTCCCCAGATCTTTGAAATCAAGGTCATGGTGCGAAGCACAAAATAATGAAGCAAAACTGTAATGGAATATGCCACTCTCCTTCAAAACTTGTGGCAAGAACTGGATCACTACAAATGTATAGAGAGCAAGTGTCCAGAAGATGCTGCTATCCTGAAAAATTTTACTGAGAAAGATAGAGTGTATGACTTTCTTTCATGATTAAATGTGGAGTTGGATCATGTTAGAGTTCAGATCCTTTGAAAAGGAGACACCTTCATTAAACGAGACCATTTTTGTCATTCGTACTGAGGAAAGTTGATGAGGGGTAATGCTAAAGCTAAAGGTAGTTGAAGGTTTAGCAATGGTGTCAACCAAAGAGGTGCCATGGAAGGAAAAAGCTAAGGATTCCTCAAAACCTAAAGCCAAACTCTCTTTGGTGCTATTATTGACACACAAAGAAGACATGCTGGAAGATATATGAAAAGCCTCCAAATAAGGAGTAGAATAAAAAAAGTGGACAAAGGGCACATCATAAGCCAACACTACAACAAATCAACCTAACTCAAAAATGCAGTTTAGCTTTAGAGATCTCAATAAAGAATATATTGATAAACTAAAATAACTTCAGGTATCCTTTGAAAAACCACATGCATCTTCTTCTCTTGCACTTTCAGGTAAGTTTTCTATATCCATTGGATTAAGTGCTTCTAGAAATCATTTGAAAAGATTATGGATCATTGACTCAGGAGCCACAAATCACACGATACACTATGTCGCCCACTTCATCAACTATACTCTTTGCCCAATTGATAAGAAAATCATCACTACTGATGGTTCTCTTTTCACAGTAGTAGGCCAAGGAGACATACCCTTATCTCCCTCTCTCACTCTAAAAACCATACTCAACGTACCTCAATTATCCTCAAGCATAATCTTGATACACAAACTTATTAGTGACCATAATTGTCAAGTCATATTTAACCCTAGTTGTTGCTTATTTCAGGACCAGAGATCGTGGAAGAATATTGGACTTGCTAAGGAGAGAGATGGATTGTACAACTTGCTAGATCTGAACAAATCTAATATTATCAATAATGACTATTCTATGTTATCCCTATTCGATAAAAAATCTACTATTTGGCTTCACCATTTTAGATTAGGACATCCATCCTTTGAAGTCTTAAGAAATATGTACCCAAAAGTTTTTATAAGTTGGAAAATGAAGATTTTTATTGTGAAACTAGTGAGTTACCGAAGCATAAATGAGTTTCTTTTTCAAACAAACATGAGAGATGTAATACTCCATTTTACCTTATTCATAGTGATATTTGAGGACCCTCAAAAGTCTCTAACATCTCAGGAGCCCGATGGTTTGCATCCTTCATTAATGACTGCACTCAAATCTCTTAGATCTTTCTCCTTAAAAATAAATTCGATATTAGCACTATCCCCCCCATTTTTATACCATGATCCAAAACTAATTCGGGGTAAAAATAATAAAATTTTGTTCAGACAATGCTAAATTACTTCAACCAAATCCTATCCTTCTACTTTCAAAAAGAAGATATCATTCATGAGTTTTCCTGCATTCTCACCCCACAATAAAACGGGGTTGCATAAAGAAAAATGGTCATCTTCTAGCTTCCACTCGTGCACTTTTATTCCACTATAATATACCCAAATTCTACTAGGGGGAAGCCCTTCTAACTGCCACAAATCTCATAAATCGACTACTTTCAAAAACTTTAGGACTAAAATCACCAATGGATATTCTATCCTCTTTTTACCCCGAATTCTGAACCCATAATGACCTTTATATTCGCATTCATAGACAAAATAGCAGAAAATTAGATCTAAAAGCACTCAAACGTATCTTTGTTAAATATTCATCCACCCAAAAAAGTTATAAATGTTATCATCCCTCCACCAAGAAGACTCTTGTATCTGTTGATGAACAAAAACCCTATTTCACCAAACCTCATATTTAGGGGGAGATTAAAATTGAGGAAGATGAGAAAAGTGAGCTTGCCCCTCTTGACCTTCAAGCTCCATCTCAAATCAATCCACATAAATCTAAATTAAAGGCAGGAAAATTGAGAACAAAGTTATTATAGATAACATGAGGTTTGGGCAAATGTATTCCAGACGTACAAATCCAAATTATGCTTCAGAGCAGATTCAAGAATCCGAAATGTCTCCTGAAATTGAGGTAAATACATGTTTACCAAAAAAACCTCCATTGTACGCTATAACCAACTTTGTATCATTCCATAACTTCTCACATTCACATAATTTTTTTTTATTACACTAAATGATATTCGCGAGATTGTTCCGTTCTTCCTCTCCCTCTAGGAAAGCTTGCGAGCTTGTCCTCCATTTCGTCTCGGCTTCTTATCTCATTCTTCTCTCCATAAGTTCGATGCCACTTGTATCATTCTTCTCAAAGCAACTTATGAAATGCAGTTTTAGGAAGTTGTATGTGTCGTTATTTCATAAGTTTGTAAGCATCTTTTGTTGTGTGGTTGTCTTTATATGATATAAAATGGTCTTATATTTTGGTTTAAGTGGAGTCTTTTGAATATTCTAGGAAGTGTTTTTTTCTTGCAAAAATTAGATTTTTTCTAATTTTTGCTGGCATCAATTAGAAAGGTATAAGGCAAGACTGGTGGTGAAAGGGTACACTCAGACGTACGACATTGACTACCATAAAACTTTTTGCACATGTGGCCTAGATGAACACCATGAGAATCCTGCTCTCACTAGCAGCTAATTACAATTGGCATCTAGAACGGCTATATGTCAAAAATGCATTCCTTTACGGGGACTTGGAGGAAGAAATATTTATGTAGATTCCACCATTATTCAAGGAGAAATCTGGGGGTAAAAAAGTGTGCAGGTTAAAAAAAGCTCTATATGGGCTAAAGCAGTCACCTAGAACTTGGTTTGAAAAATTCTCAAAAGTTATGCTACTTAATAGTTATCGACATAGCCAAGGGGGACATACATTATTCTTCAAGCACTTGGACTCAGAGGAAGTCAAAATTCTATTAGTTTATGTGGATGCTATCATTTTGATTTGAAATGATGAAAAGAAGAAAGTGATTTTAAAAGAATGTCTTGCCAAGAAATTTGATATCAAAGATTTGGTAGATTAAAATATTTTTTTGGAATTGAAGTGGCCCACTCTAGCAAATGAATATTCATTTCACAACAAAAATACTTTGATGATCTTTTTAAGGAAATATGCAAATTAGCTTATAAATCAACACCAACACCAATAGAACCAAATCTTAAATTGGGAGGAGCTAAATAAGATTTAAATGTATATAAATGACCCTACCAGAGACTTGTGAGAAAATTAATCTATCTTTCCCATACCATATCAGATATAGCATTTGCAGTAAGCATGGTCAGGCAGTTCATTCAAAATACAAGGCATACTCACCTGCAAGTTGTAGACATAATACTACACTACCTTAAGGGGAACCCAGATAAAAGGATTCTCTTCAAAAGAGATTGTGGAATAATTCCAGAAGCATATACTGATGCAGATTATGCAGGATCACCACTAGATAGACGCTACTTCAGGACACTGCACATTCTTTGGAGGAAACCTTATTATATGAAGGAGCAAGAAACATAATGTGGTGGCAAGGTCTAGTGTAAAAGCAAAATAAAAAGCTATGGCCTTGGGAATTTGTGAGCTACTATGGATCAAGATGATTCTAGAAGACCTAAGGATTAAGTGGGAAGGGCCTTATGAAGCTTAACTGTGACAACAAATCAACAATCAACATCGCTCATAATCCGGTTCAGCATGATAGGACCAAGCACATAGAAGTGGACAAATATATCATAAAGGAAAAATTAGACAGCGATCTTATATGTATCGATCATGTCTCATCAAAAGATCAGCTTGCAGACATTCTTATCAAGGAACTCGATAACTTTATCTTTCTAGGACTGATTACCATGCTGGGAATTAGACCTGTCAATTTCGGGTTACGGGTCGGGTTCGGGTCAACCCGAAATTGACCCGGTATTATTCGGGTTCGGGTCGACCCGACCCGTTTTTTCAAACGGGTCGATTTTCTGGACCCGAACCCGACCCGCTTCGGGTTCGGGTCAACCCGACCCGACCCGCGTAAGCCTGACGCCGGACACGGAACAGCCGCGGAAAAGGAAAAATGAAATTGTCAAGCTTAAGTTGTACTGGGAGGTCCTCTAATCATTTAGATACGTTTTGGGCCAAGATCTTACAGGCTCCAAATATATGGGGGGCTTGACGTCTTAAGGATTTGGGATAGCAATGACCTAATGAATTTCTACCACTGGTCATTCCATTTAGGGAAATTTTCTATTTTATGGTTTTGACTAGAAGAAGTTGACTCAATTTGAAAAAATTTCTTATTTTTTTTGTGTAGGTGTATACTTTAGAAGTCGAGACGTGAACTTCGTGACTCAAGAGGGTAGGTGACGAATTTGTAATTTTTTTTCCTGATTGCATGATACACTACATGTTGTTAACTTGTTATAACTCTTCTATATTTGCAAGTATCTTGTGGTTCAAGTACCCCGAGCATTCTTTTATTTGACTAATTTTCCTCACGCCTAGGAGTTGATTTTCACACCCTTCTAAGCTAGCAGGAGCCTGTACATCTTTCGTCCAAATATAGGATTTGCTTGAATCTTCTTCAGAGTGATAGAGATGATGCATCCTCTTAGTAAGTGAAGTCAATATATCTTCTACTAGACAACGAGATGCATCTGATTTTCAACCCATCGGCCTCTTCTCTATGAGACAAAGATGTTCGATTGAGGCACCCTCCTTAGCTACCAGGAGTCGGCACATACTCCAATTTAGATATGAGATACTTGAATCCTCTTTCGGGTAATTTAGTTGATACATTCTCCTAATTAGCATGAGTTGATACATCTTCCTCCCAATAATACGAGATGTAAGTACATTCTCCCATGCCTTAATGTTGATCTTCATTCTCCCAATGAGGAGAAGACGTTTGAGTACCTTCCCTTGCACCTGTAAGTTAATTTTCATTCTACTTCCATGGGACAAAAATGTCTGAAGACCTTTCTGCTTGGATGATGAAATTGATACACCCTCTTAAGCTTGTAGGAGTGGGCACATCTTCTAACTATGTGTCAGAGATAATTGAATCCTTTTTATGATGAAATTTGATGCTTCCTTCTAGCTAATAGGGGTTGATATATCTTTGAGCTAAAAATAAGAGGTGTTCAAGTACATTTCCCTTGCTTGGGAGTTGATTTTCATCCTCCGTAAGTCGGGAACATATGAATCTTCTCTTTTTTAAGGTGAGAGTTGAATCCTCTCCCACTTCTAGTGATAGCCAATTAACTTATTACTCAATTGATAGAGTTAATTGACTCGCATAAGCTAGTAATTTTTGTTACGTCCTTCAACTGAGTATAAGATTTGCTCAAATCCTCTCTAGGGTGATAGAGTCGATACATTCCTTAACTAGGTAGAGTCGATACATTCTTTGCCCAATAATGAGAGAGGTCCTTGTACATTCTCTCATATTTGAGAGTCTATTTACTCCTTCCACATAAGCTAGGGACTTCATCTCTCCCCTAATAGAATTGAATCACTCCAAATGCCAAAAGAGCAAAGTTATCTAACCTGTTTGGGTAAGCTCTACTCTATTCTATTGGAGAAAGCAAATGGTCAAAGTCTCGCATTATGGGGGCATGTAGGGGATGTTTGGTTTGAAGTAAAATTTGTGTAAAATATTTTTGATATAGATGTTTTGAAAATATTGGTGTTTTTTTTTTTTTTAAGTAAAAAAAATGCATAATATATTTTAAAATATATGTAATCACCATCTTGTTCTATTTTGATATACTTAGAAATTATTAGATTTTGACCAATTTCCAAATACATTGTAAATCCTTTGTCATTGTGGCCGCCGGCCGCCCCTGCCAAGTCGACCGCCAGCCGTCATCGACCACTATCTGCCTACCACTATCTTTGGGCTTTACACTGCATTCATTTTACTTCAAGCAAAAAAAAAAAAAAAATCATCTGCTTTTATTTTACACTCATCTAAATAATTCCAAACATTTCAAATATATACATTCCTTTTACATCCCATTTTATTTTACTCTATATTTTTTTTTCGGCAAACCAACTAACCTCTTAGTCGCAACCAAATATTGTAGATCTACCATGCAAAGGGACCTAGAGGAGAGTTAGACTACCCAAGTCTTCCTCAAGGATCCAAGTATCAGATTACTTCCATCCTTGCTATAGGAAATGATGGTGATTACAAAAGGTGAGTTCAAATTCTAAACCGTAGGGTATTATTTGAACTTACAATATGATAGACAACCATTCATAAATTCATTATAAATAGAAAAGGACAGGTATCATGGATAATTACAAGAACCGGCCCTATCGTAGTTTCATACAAGTCTTTGCACGTGAGCTATCCTTATTGCAGTGGTATGAGTTTGGACGTATGCTCATAAGTGGCAGTTTTCTTCTCGACGGCCTATTCCTTCTAAAATTCAAAGGTGGCCATGAATTGCCGTACCATTTGTTCTAGATACTTTGCCATGGATATAAATTCGTATTCCATCTACTCTTGTCTTTGTGTTGAGGCAATGATGTGTTGGGCTTTCCAGAGCTTGATTTGCGGGTTGTTCATTCTTCCTTTAATTGATCCCCGTCTCCAGAGGGAAGTCTGAAGTTTCAGCTAATGTTCTCTTACTTAGTGTCGTTGAGTATCTGCTCCAATTCCGGAAGACAACGATCGTGGAGAGGCACCAGGTTGAGAATGGCGAGCTTTTCTTTCACCTTGGAGATCAATGCTCTTGCTAAGTCACCCTCTTCTCAGTGGAAATATCCCGGCATCAGTTTGCTGCATGGCTGAGTCCATCCTTTGGTTCTCTATCCTTTGATTTGTGAGGGAGATTGTGAGCCAATTTTTATTCTCCCCAAGCTTAGTTGGTTTTATAACGCAGCAAGGCATTGGAAAAAAAAAAAAAACTTATCTTAACAGTTTTCATTGATTTGATCTCAAATTACGCAATGCAGTTCAGGTTGAATGTTCTAGTTTATGCACCATATTTTTATAAAATATAATCAGTATTACGATGCTACAAGAGCTCAAAATTTCTGTACAACTTTTTTTGATTAGATCGAGGGCCTTCCCAGTTAATTTAATACGGTAAAATAGAAAAATGTGATGACACATCGTACAGGAATAAAACTTGCAGTCTTCGAATCATATAGCTGAACCAATTCCTGAGGATTGATTTAAAAAAAGGAGCGCTAGCTCTCTATTCAACGTCTCTTATATGCAGATAAAAGTTTCAGCAATGATTACCTGAGTTTTTGTTCTTTGAGTCTAATCGAATTCCAGATAATTCAGTTATTCCTCTCTATCCAAACGTTGAATGCGATATTTGTATAGACAATATTGACTATAAAGTGCATATCAACATGCAAGTTCTTCTTTTGGCATTGGTCAATATGTGTGTGAACAAAAATCTAGTTCCAATGCAACTCTAAGAAACTTTTAATACTATTCGTACTTGTTCTTGAACATTAGCAACAGTAACTGATGCCTTCTTTGACAAAACATTTGTTAGCAGTTTTAGTTGGTTTTTTCAGTGGTTGCTGACGTAACAAAAATAAAATAGAGACAAATTAACTGGAAGACTTGACAGCTTAGCTACACTGTTTTTACATTCAGGAAATTAAGGGTTACTAATCTTTATTTATTTCTTCAATATCTTCTGATTTTTTGCTGGAGGAAGACAGATTTTTGACGTGGAAATGGAAATGAAGAAAAAAAACTTCAAACTAGAAGGTTAGTCTTCTTCTGCTTGATATGAACTAATTTAAAAATTGTGTTTTTTGCTTATATCTTTCTAAAGCTGGTTTCAGCTTTATTTTTAATTTCAATTCTCATTTATAAATTTATTTGTAAAAATATAGTATTTGAACAATTGAACTGTCAATTTTCACGCATCAGACTATAGTTGCAGAAACCAAGGCCATTCACCTTTAAGTGAGGAAGTTGCACTATCTTATGAACTACTCTTTCTCTCGTTTACTTGTGCTTCTCTCTCACTCTCTTCTCAGACCTAGAAGAGCGAAGGTAGCAATGGCAATATTTTCTAAGAGAGTGAGAAAGAGCTGCTAGGGCTACCTGCCTCTACCCTTTTGATCTTTGTTTTCTTTTTTAGTTGTATTCATAGTCTAATGATGTATGTTGAGCAAAGGGAGAAAAGGATGAATGCATAGATTAATTATTTCTAAGGTTTTGTTCGTCCTGATGCGCTATGAAGTTTTTTATTTGATTTCTTCTATTTCCTCAGAAATTACTCATCATTTACAGAAACACTTTTAACTGTCATTTGTCACGACCCGTCCCGGATGCTCGATCTAACGAGGCGGGTACGAAAGGTCGGACGATAGTACATTTCCAATTGTATAAAATAACTAGTCATCAAAACTTTTACAAAAACTGAAGAGCCACTAAACACAAAAATACATATTTTACCTGTTGTCATTTGCACCTCGCCTTCTGTAAACATGTTCTTCTCTTTCAGCCATTTCTTCTCTTAGGAATTGCCTGAAACATTTAAACTTGTGGTTTGAGTTTACTAAGTAAACTCAGTGGATAATTCTCATCTTCACTTAATAAACATGAATATCACTAAAATAAATAAAGTTCAACATTTATAGTAATGTACCTTTGCTTCGTTTTATGCATTTCCTTTCATGAATTTCATTTAAACATTTCTCAATCATATATATATCATCATATAACATTTTATTTATTCATAACATTTCTTTTAATCTATATTCCTTTTTCCTTTTTGAATTCATACAGGAGCACCGTCTAAATGTACCCAAAGGTACAGCCATTTCCATTTTCTTTATCCATTTCCATTGCCTTTTCCCTTTTTACGTGCACGGGTGCGTTGCTTCCCCAGCCAGTACCATACGGGGGTGTACTCCTGTATACTTTACATGCATAACCTTTTCCTTTTTGTTTCATTTGACACTATATCATTTTCCTTTAATGTTTATGTATTAATAATCTTAGATGTATAGACATGCATTTCAATTATTTTTCATTTCCTTTGCAAATATTTTCTTTCACATATATTGATAAATTTCCACATGCTCATAATAATTCGTTCTTTCCATTCATACAATTTCAATATTAATGCATGTATAGAATACAATCAATCATATGAATATAATTTAAACTTTTGAAATGAAAATAACTAGTAAAAATTTTCACAAGCATAATTACCCACTTTGAACTTTTCAGGCCTTCGGCGTAGGATACAGCCTCGAACCTCTCTCCAAATCTCTAATATCAATCAATAAAGTTTTCATGTACTTGTTTTGTCAATATAAAACTCAAGAATAGTTTTATAATAGAAATTACTTACAATGGGATTTCCAAAATTTCCCAAAATCTTTCTTCCTCTTCCAAAACTCTCTCTCCTTGATTTCAATTCTTTCTTTTTCCTTCAAGAAATGATATTTGCTTTAGAAGAATTAAGAGAAGGGGATTTATACAAAATTTGGGAAGAAAAAATACCACAAACTTCTTCCTTCTTTCTCTTCGGTCGTTCCTCTCGTTCGTTGCAAATTCTCCCAAAATAACACTTCTTTAACTATGAGGAAGAAAAGGAATGATCGATTCTTATCATCGAAGAAGATTATTCACTAAAATTGGAAAACGAAACTTACCTCGCTCTCCCACGAAACCCTCGGTCGTCCGCCCGTTCTCTGTTCGCGCGATCTGTTCGGTTCCGCGAACTGTTCTGTTCGCGGAATTAAAAAGGGTGGGCCGGCTCGGGTGAACCGGCCGAATGAACCGGTTGTCACAATCTCCCTTCCTTTAAAAAAATTTCGTCCTCGAAATTAAATAAGTAATATGAAACATACCTTAGTTAAAAAGATGAGGATATTGACTCCTCATTTCAGCTTCTCGCTCCCAGGTGGCATCTCTTTTTAATCCATGTTTCCATAAAATCTTCACAAAAGGAATTGCTTTATGCCTCAACTGTTTTACATCATATTCCAGTATCCTTTCTGGTTCTTCAATATATTTCAAATCAGGCTGTAAGTCAATCGATTTGGACTGTATTCTCTTTGAATCATCTGAGACATACTTCTGAAGCATTGATATGTGAAACACATTATGAATTCCTTGCATGTGTGCTGGTAGATCCAATCTGTATGCCATATTCCCAATCTTTTCAATGATTTCATAGGGACCTATGAATCTTGGGCTCAACTTCCCCGTCTTTCCAAACCTTTGAACACCTTTCATTGGGCTAACTTTTAAGAAAACAAACTCTCCAACTTCGAATTCCACTGGTCGGTGCTTAGCATCATAATATTTTCGTTGCCTGTCTTGAACTGCCTTTAATCTATCTCTGATCAATCTGATTTTGCTAGTAGCCTCATCTACCATTTCAGTTCCAATTATCTTTCTTTCACTGGTTTCTACCCAACATAAGGGTGTTCTGCACTTTCTTCCATAAAGGGCTTCATATGGTGCCATTCCAATACTAGCCTGAAAACTGTTATTGTAAGTAAATTCAATTAATGGTATGTGAGTCTCCCAATTTCCTCCAAAATCTAATACACATAATCGCGTTAAATCCTCCAAAGTTTGAATTGTTCTTTCTGATTGCCCATCTGTCTGTGGATGAAATGCTGTACTGAAAGTCAATCGTGTACCCAAAGCTTCTTGAATTTTCTTCCACAATTTAGAAGTAAAACGGGCATCTCTGTCTGAAACTATAGATTTTGGAATCCCGTGCAATCTCACAATTTCATCAATATAAATTTTTGCCAACTTTTCCCCTGAATATGTCTGTCTGATTGGTAAGAAATGAGCTGATTTGGTTAATCTGTCAATAATGACCCATATTGCATCTCGACTCTGCCTTGACCTAGGTAATCCAACTACAAAATCCATCGCAATATCTTCCCATTTCCACTCAGGTATAGGTAGGGGTTGCAGTTGTCCACTTGGCCTTTGATGTTCTGCTTTGATCATCTGACAGGGAATGCATTTTGCTACAAATTCTGCAACACTTCTCTTTAATCCTGTCCACCAAAATAAACCTCTGAGTTCCTGATACATCTTTGTACTGCCTGGGTGAATTTCATAAGTTGAGAGATGAGCTTCCTGCAATATCTCTTCTCTTAAGCTTCCAGCATTTGGAATACAAATCCTGCCTTTATACTTTAATAACCCTTCTCTATCAATAACAAAGTTCTCTAATTGTCCTGCTTGTACTTTTTGTATGATGGCCTGAAATTTTTCATCTTGAGATAATGAATTGAGCACTTTATCTTTTAAGGTAGATTGGATCATCAGTTGATTCAACATCATATCTTTTGTCTCCTTCAGATTGACCACTGAAATTTCTAACTTTTCCATATCTCTGATAATCTGCCCCTGTTGGGTGATTAGCCAATTTGCATTTCCAAATGTTTTTCTACTAAGTGCATCTGCAACCACATTTGCCTTTCCAGGATGGTACTGTATGTCCAAATCATAATCTTTAATGAGCTCTAACCTCCTTCTCTGTCTCAATTAAGCTCTTTTTGATTGAAAATGTACTTGAGGCTTTTATGATCTGTAAACACTTCACATCTGACCCCATACAGATAATGTCTCCATATTTTAAGTGCAAAAACTACAGCTGCCAATTCTAAATCATGAGTGGGATAGTTCTTTTCATGAATTTTCAGTTGCCTTGAAGCATAGGCTACCACTCTACCATGTTGCATCAGCACACAACCAAGTCCCCTTAAGGAAGCATCGCAAAAAATTTGAAACCCTTCTGAACTTGATGGAATTGTCAAGATTGGGGCAGTCATTAGGCAATTCTTTAACTTCTGGAAAGCTCCTTCACACTGATCACTCCATTCAAATTTCACTGCTTTCTGGGTTAATCTGGATAATGGCACTGCTATCTGAGAGAACCCCTCTACAAATATCCTATAGTAACCAGCAAGTCCAAGAAAACTCATCACCTCTGAAACAGTCGTTGGCCTTGGCCAATCTGATATAGCTTGAATTTTATTTTGATCCACTGAAATTCCTTCGCCACTAATCATATGCCCCAGAAAGTTTACACTGCTCAGCCAAAATTCACACTTTGAAAATTTGGCATATAACTTATTCTCCTTTAATATTTGCAACACTGCCTGCAGATGACTGGAATGGCTTTCTTCATCTCTTGAATAAATCAGAATATCATCAATAAACACAATCACAAATATGTCCAGGAATGGCTTAAAAACTCTGTTCATTAAATCCATAAATACAGCTGGTGCATTTGTCACCCCAAATGGCATTACCACAAATTCATAATGACCATATCTGGTTCTGAAAGCTGTCTTTGCTATATCTTACTCCTTAATCCGTAGCTGATGATATCCAGATCTCAAATCAATTTTAGAGAAAACTGTAGCTCCTTCCAATTGGTCAAAAAGATCATCAATCCTGGGCAATGGATATTTATTCTTAACAGTAAGCTTATTCAGTTCTCTGTAATCTATGCACATTCTGAAGCTCCCATCTTTCTTCTTTACAAACAGTACTGGAGCTCCCCATGGTGAGGAACTTGGCCTGATGAACCCCTTCTCAAGCAATTCCTGTAACTGACCTTTCAGCTCCTATAACTCTTTGACTGCCATTCTGTAAGGTGCTCTTGCCACTGGTTCTGAACCTGGTATCAATTCAATAGTGAAATCTATCTCTCTTTCTGGTGGTAATCCTAACAAATCATCTAAAAACACCTCTGGATACTCTCTGATTACAGGTATATCTTTCAACTCTTTAACTTCTTTATTTGTATCCTTTACTTGAGCAAGAAAACACTGACATCCCTTGGATACAAATTTGTATGCTTTCAAATAAGTGATTATCATTGAAGAAACTCCTCTTTCTCCATAGAATTTCAACTCTTTTTCTCCAGGAAAATTAAACTTTACAATTTTCTTGTTGCAGTCAATAATCACAAAATGCTTTGATAACCAATCAATTCCCAATATCATATCAAACTCTTGCAATGGTAAAACATTCATTGAAGCTTCAAACTCTCTTTCATTTAATTTGAAAGTCACTTTACATGCACCATTTACATTCATAAATGATCCATCTGGCATTAAAACTTTCAAAATTACATTGATTTCACAAACATTCAATCCAACACTTTTAACCAATTCTTCTGAAATGAAGGAGTGTGAAGCTCATGTATCAAATAGAATCCGTACAGGCTTTCCTTGCATCATAATTATACCTATAAAATTTCATAAGAAAAACATAAACATACATCATTTTTTAATAATATTTTCATAATACATATTCATTCACTTCTCATTTTTATCACCTGTAATTACTTCAGGTGAATCCTTAGCATCCTTCTGAGTCAATGCATATACTCTAGGCAGAGTATTCTGTCGGCTTTGACTTGATCCTGGAGTAGATGCAGCTGATTCCACTGTTCTTGGTCTTCCAACATTCCTCTGAGATCCAGTATTCATCTTTGACTCTCCTATTGGTCTTTGCCCCAGAGTAGGACAGTTCTTAGCTATATGACCTGGTTGATGACACCAGAAGCAAGTATTTGTACCAGATAAGCATTCTCCTTTATGTTGTCTTCCACATTTGCTACAATTGTTCACACTTGAACTGTCACTGCTACTGGACTTTGTCTTTTTCCAATTAAACTTTCCACCTTGTGAAATAGACTTGCTATGTGAATCTTGAGGGGTTTCTATAACTTCTCCATTTTTCCTCTTTTGAAAATCACGTCTCCTTTGAGTATTTTGTAGGTCTGCTTCTAGCCTTCTAGCTCTTTCCACCAGCACTGTATAATCTTCAATCCCAAGAGGAACTAGGGGTAATCTAATTGCATCCTTCAGTCCAACTAAGAAGCGATGGCATTTATCATCCATAGTGTGTACTAATTGAGGAGCATATCTGGCTAACGTTGTAAATTCAGCTTCATACTGCATAACTGATTTGTCTCCTTGTATCAACCTCATAAACTTGTCCTGCATTTGCCTCCTCGCAGAAGGAGGTACGAACCAATCCCTGAACACTTGAGTAAAATCATTCCATTTGATTTGCATGCCAAGTATTCCTTCAAATTTTTCTTGATACAGGCCTCTCCACCATCTTTCAGCTTCTCCTTCTAGTGCAAACGTTGCCAAGGAAACTTTTCTCTCTTCTGGACAGTACATTCCTTCTAATATCTTTTCAATCCTCAGCAACCAATTTTCAGCCTCTGTTGATCCTTCTATACCTTTGAATAATGGTGGTCTCATATCCTGAAATAATTTCAGATATTTATCCATAACTATTCCACCACCACTACTACTCCCCGATGGTTGATTTCTTGTATCTTGTATCAGTTGAGTTACAGCTGTCATCATTTGTGCCAGTGCATCAAGATTAACATTAACATTAGGCACTGATCTTCCCACTTCTTCTTCTCTAGGATTATCTTGATTTCTATTGTCAATAAAATATTCATTTCACATTAAACTTTCAATCATTGATATTCATCTTAATGGCTCTTTCAGTAGGATTCAGATCTTAATTGGCTCTGATACCACTTTTGTCACGACCCGTCCCGGATGCTCGATCTAACGAGGCGGGTACGAAAGGTCGGACGATAGTACATTTCCAATTGTATAAAATAACTAGTCATCAAAACTTTTACAAAAACTGAAGAGCCACTAAACACAAAAATACATATTTTACCTGTTATCATTTGCACCTCGCCTTCTGTAAACATGTTCTTCTCTTTCAGCCATTTCTTCTCTTAGGAATTGCCTGAAACATTTAAACTTGTGGTTTGAGTTTACTAAGTAAACTCAGTGGATAATTCTCATCTTCACTTAATAAACATGAATATCACTAAAATAAATAAAGTTCAACATTTATAGTAATGTACCTTTGCTTCGTTTTATGCATTTCCTTTCATGAATTTCATTTAAACATTTCTCAATCATATAGATATCATCATATAACATTTTATTTATTCATAACATTTCTTTTAATCTATATTCCTTTTTTCTTTTTGTACAGCCATTTCCATTTCCTTTATCCATTTCCATTGCCTTTTCCCTTTTTACGTGCACGGGTGCGTTGCTTCCCCAGCCAGTACCATACGGGGGTGTACTCCTGTATACTTTACATGCATAACCTTTTCCTTTTTGTTTCATTTGACACTATATCATTTTCCTTTAATGTTTATGTATTAATAATCTTAGATGTATAGACATGCATTTCAATTATTTTTCATTTCCTTTGCAAATATTTTCTTTCACATATATTGATAAATTTCCACATGCTCATAATAATTCGTTCTTTCCATTCATACAATTTCAATATTAATGCATGTATAGAATACAATCAATCATATGAATATAATTTAAACTTTTGAAATGAAAATAACTAGTAAAAATTTTCACAAGCATAATTACCCACTTTGAACTTTTCAGGCCTTCGGCGTAGGATACAGCCTCGAACCTCTCTCCAAATCTCTAATATCAATCAATAAAGTTTTCATGTACTTGTTTTGTCAATATAAAACTCAAGAATAGTTTTATAATAGAAATTACTTACAATGGGATTTCCAAAATTTCCCAAAATCTTTCTTCCTCTTCCAAAACTCTCTCTCCTTGATTTCAATTCTTTCTTTTTCCTTCAAGAAATAATATTTGCTTTAGAAGAATTAAGAGAAGGGGATTTATACAAAATTTGGGAAGAAAAAATACCACAAACTTCTTCCTTCTTTCTCTTCGGTCGTTCCTCTCGTTCGTTGCAAATTCTCCCAAAATAACACTTCTTTAACTATGAGGAAGAAAAGGAATGATCGATTCTTATCATCGAAGAAGATTATTATTCTTAGCATCGAAGAAGATTATTCACTAAAATTGGAAAACGAAACTTACCTCGCTCTCCCACGAAACCCTCGGTCGTCCGCCCGTTCTCTGTTCGCGCGATCTGTTCGGTTCCGCGAACTGTTCTGTTCGCGGAATTAAAAAGGGTGGGCCGGCTCGGGTGAACCGGTTGTCACATCATTATTATTAGATTGGCTATTTCTATATGTTGATAGCAGATTGTTAATTGTAATTTGTATTAACATATTCATGAAGCTGTTTTTATGAAAGCACAAGAAAATACATTTAAGTGAAGGAAAAGAAATCAATGACATTTTATAAACATAAATTCCTTAAATGGTCTTCGCCTTTTTAACAATAGCTTGCATTTTTCTTGGTTATCTTTTATTCAAAATTGTGTAATACATTTACAAAATCTGAAGGTAACCTACATGTCAATTTACTATTCTAACTCTGATGTTTATCAATACAGTTTTTCTCTTTGAACTTATATATTGTTTTCATATGTTTGCTTAGAAACATTTGAAGTTTATATAAATATCAATAAATAAAGAATTTATATGTGATATTTTCTATATGAGAAAAGGATCTAATTGGTCCCTAACTTTTTTTGATGACCAAAAGAGTCCCCGACTATATAAAAGTAACAATTTGGTTCCTCGATTCTTTAAATAGGGACCAAATTAGTCCTCCCGTGGGATCGTTTAGGCCCCTATTTAAAAATTCAAGTGATTAAGATGACTTTTAAATAGTTGGAGATTTTTTGGTCCATAAAAATTCAAGGAATTATTTTGGTCCGTATCCCTTTTCTATTTAATTTTCACTTTCGTAGAGTCTTAAATTTATTTTTCGTTTACATAAACGCATATTTGCATAGATCTTCTCTTAGGCACACTATGCTTTAATTTCTAGTTGTTCCCCTCACTAAATATGTTTATTTTGAAATTGTACTATTAGTTATAAAAATTAATACTTATTCATTCTCAGCCATGCCATAAACTATACTTGTTACTTCATTGTCATGCTAGTCATATATTTTGCTAATTCAAACAAATCACATCCATTATAAATTATAATAATATGTTAGTTCCTACATATATATTCCTTTTCCCTATCACAGCCCTTGCATTTGTGATGGGGACATCAGATTTCGACACGTGTACCATCGCCGACGGCGCAGATCGACGGCTACGATCCAGAGCCTCTACTTTTGAGTTTATAGCTTATGTCATTTTTTTTTATTATTAGTTTTTCCGAGTTTGCCCCTGAGGGCATTGTCTGACTTATGTAGCCCCGAGGGCATTGTTGTCTTTTCTTTTTCTTTCATTTGGAGCCTCCATATATGAGGCAATATGCATTGTAATTGGTTTTTAGTTTTTGATGAAATGAAAATTTACTCTCCATTGTTCTCTTAGTGAGTGCATTCCCATAGATCTCTTAGTGAGTTCGCCGGAGAAAACTAGATCTCTTAGTGAGTTCTAGTTTTTGAGTTATCTAATCTTGCGAAAGTTCAAAGTGGAAACAAGGGAGGTTAGTAGATCCGTCGTCGTCGAAGCCTTGAAAATCCCCTCTTGTTTTTTTTTTCTACTTTCTTCTTCCTTCCCTGCTCCTGCCGCCGCCCACCCCAAGCAGCCCAAAAAGCCGCCGGCCACACTGCCTCCAATTTCCGCCGGCCATATCAGCCACCACCGGCCAACCCGCCTCCGACCAGCCGCCGGCCATCCCGTGATCCAGTGGCAGAATTTTCAAATTGCTTTGATTAAATGGCTTTCCTATTTAGTCTTCCTAATTGGGGAAAATCCTTGAATGGCATTTAATCATAATTTGAATTGCTAATCCCGTTTCCCTCCCTCACCCAGCCGTTTGGAAAGTTTTCTTAATTGAAATCAACACTGAATACATTCAGATTTGATTTTAATTGAAATACAACATATGGGCCCCACCTCTTTTATTTTAATCTCTCTCTTTCCTCTCAATACATGGCCGGCCTCCCCTTGATTGGCTCCTCTCCCTTTTAATTTATTAATTGCTCAATCAACTCCATTAACCCTTGAGCTGCCGTTTTTCTTTCTCCCCATCCAATTGGAAATTAAGTTGCTTCTTTTCAAATTAATTCCCACTCCACCTAATTGGAAATAATTTTCCAAGAGTTCTGAATTTTTTTTTTCTCCCAGCCCACCCGAGCTCTCCTCTCCCCCACCTTGGTTCACGGTTTCCCCTTACCGCCTCTTCCCTTTTGGATTTCGACATCCACTACCGCCATGCATGGATGAGCCCGAATGGAATTTCGGGTTTGAGTACGACCGCAACGGAAGAGTCGACATTCTCCGTTCACCCTTCTTTGACGTGGGGTTCGACTTCGACGACACCCCGGAAGAATACTTGGACCGGATCTTACCAACTCTCGTGGACTCTATAGACGATCACTTCTCCGTCTATACGTGGATCATCGAAAGCCGTCCACCCGCTCCTTCGAACCCAACTTCCAACCCGGCGACAAGTCCTCTCAAGGTCACCTGTCTACTAGTGGCGTCGCTAAGTCTGCTCACGGTTCTTTTCCGCTAACCTCCACCTCAAATTGAGTGACAGATCCTAAGGTGAAGGGTCTAAATTTTAAATTTGGGGCTTTGATATTTTAGCCATTTGCAATACTTGATATATTTGATGTTATTTTGAAAAGCTTTCAAATCTCGTACTGTAATTTCGTGTTGTTATTTAATCATTCATATTTTAATCCTTGAACTTCAATTGATAACGCATAAAAGTTTTAGTGTCAAGCTTGATTCAATATATTATTTAATTTCAAGTGCAATTCTCACGACATTTCATGATAGTTTCACATCAATTTGCTCCTGGTTTTTGCTTGATTCTGAATAAAACTGTTTCAGTGCTCCTGCTCTGCATTCTTCACCAGCATAAACAAACCATGATCTTGGAACTGTGCTCCTGGTGGAATAATAGTCCCACTTGTTGGTCCGGAGATCATGAATTCCATGTTTGACTTGTTTCTTATTTTAACCCTATCCATTGGTTGGGTTCCAGGGTGAAGGGTTATAAGTCACCTTGGCGAAGGGTAATAAGTCACATTTGGCATGCCGTTGGTGACCAGCATCTTTTTTGGTTTGACGCTGTTAGCACGTTGCACTTGCTGATGAATTTTACTTCAAATCTACTCTTGAAATAGTAATCTGCTAATGGATTACACTTCTCCTTTCCATTCATGTCGTATAGTCCATGGTTTTTTGGGTTGACGCAACAAGAAATCCAATAAACCTGCCTCATCAGAAGGTTGCAAATATTTTAATTAAATTGAAGACAGCTATTATGCATCTTATCATTTTAATGTCTTAGGGTAGGAGCTTTAACCGCACTAATGAATAACAGGCTTAACTAAAAGATCAGCTTTACACTTGCATGAATTCTTTCAGTAATAATAGGTTGCAATGCAATTATTATTCTATTTTCTTTAGACATATACGCTGAAAAATAGGATAAAAATATCAAAATAGTTCCCCGACTATTCATATGTAACAAATTTAATCCTAGAATATGCCCGTTCTCCAATTTAATCTGTCCACTATACAAGGGACTAAATTGAGATCTTTTTTATTAGTTGAAGACTAAATTGGGATTAATTTTGTATCTTAATTTCCTTTAACTTCTATCTGAGAGATCATTTGGGATTAATGTTTTATAATCGAGGTACTAGAGAAATGTGATACTTTGGGATTAAATTAGTGTCATTTAAATAGTTGGGGGACTATTTTGGACTTCTTCTTTTGAAAAATATTTGCATCATAGATATTTTTTGGGTGGAGATTTGCCTTTGTTTCATGATCCCTATTTTAATTTTCTAAATAAAGTTTTTTTTTTAATGCATTCATTTGCTTTCAATTCTTTCAATAATGGGGCATGTCAGAGTTGCTGTTTGACTGCTTTAGACGGCATAGTCCTCCATTGTCTTTTGTTGTACCACAGAAGCAGTAGTGATGTATCAATTCCCTCCTCTCATTGCAGAAGTAGAGCAACTATTATTGAGCAATAGCAGAGAGAACAAGAATGAACAATTATGGAGATCATGTGTGCTCTCATTTGCGGTATTTTCATGGTTCAGTTCTTGTGAAGTAGCACAGTCCAGTGTCGGAAATAAAACAGACATGGTTTATGAGATTGGGGAGTTATTTGAACTGGGAATACAGCTATCTTATTTGCTCATACTACTAGGTCTTCTTGGACTTGGAACCTTCTTTGTTATTCGCCAGGTTCTTGTTAGAAGAGAGCTTGACCTTTCTGCTAAAGAACTGCAGGTAGATTTATTAAATTCTCTAATTTTTGGGTAAATGCTTCTGATGTGCACAATTCATGATATGAGCGCACTAACAATCCAAATCTAGTTAATCGCTTAGACATATTTTGTTCTTTCAGGAGCAAGTCAGAAGTGGTGATGCTACTGCAACCGAGTATTTTGAGCTGGGTGCTGTTATGCTTAGAAGAAAGTTCTACCCAGCTGCAACGAAGTACCTGCAGCAAGCAATTGAGAAGTGGGATAGAGACGACCAGGATCTAGCACAGGTTTGCCAAAAATCCTAATCAGTAACTTCCAAGAATTTCTCCTCGCTCTAGTCCCCAAACCAACGCCCCCATCGCTCACACACCCCAAAAGAATATCCTGTAACTTAGCAAAAATTATGATATGCTGGGGGAGCACCACAGCCAGGAAGGGGTAGGTGTTTAGGAAGGTTTCTAATCAAGAGCGAGTTGTTTAAGAAAGTTTCTAATTAAGGAAACTTATTCAGGAAGGTTTCTAATCAAGGGAGGTTGATGTGAAACGTACATGTGAAGATGAGTTGCTTACGGAAATTTGCACGCTTAATATTTCGAGAACAATATTAAATAAGATTTATGCCGATTTAAATGTTTAAAATAAAACAATAAGGCGATAAAACAAGCTTAGGCTAAATTACATGCATAGGAGTATGGGGAAGATCGTAAAGTAGCCAATTTATTCTAACATTGCGTACATGAATGATTTTCAACTATAAATCCCAATGCTAACAATAAGATTAGGCACGATGCAAGAATCCCTCACTCAACTGAGTCAACTCTCTAGTTCTCTAAGCTGTAGCGGTGAAGAGCTTGACATGAGCTTTGTGAATCAAAGAATAACCATAATTGAAAGGTGAATTAGGAAGATATAAGCGTAGGAAGAAAAGTTTACTAAGGGAACAAATATGGAGCTCCAACATGGTCGTTTAAGTGTTTGGGAAGGGATGGATGGCAACACGAATTTTCTGGCTGTTTGGGACAGCACTTTGGCAATCCCTGGGTAGTAAACGACACTTGGGGCTTCACCAATCAGCTGGACAGAAGGAAAAGGGTTGCAGAAATTGTGTCCACATTCAATGAATATGGACCAAGGCATAAATTGCAAGTGGGAATTAAATTTGAGATTTATTTCAGATTTAAAGTGATTTGGCGGGATTTAATTGAATTTCAAATTCAAATTCAAGTGGGATGAAGCCTTATTAGGAAGCAATAGGATTTAGCCCATTAATGGGTGGTCGGCGGCATCATGAGGGGAGGAGTATGGGGAAGATTTTAATAAGTTTCCAAATGAGGTTTGCTACATAGAAAAGAGAATAAACAACCATCTTTAATTTAAAATTAAATCGGATTGAAATTAAAAAATTTTCCTTATTTGTAAAGTTCCAAATAAGGAAAGTATTTGAAATTTGAACTTCAAATTTCAAACAAGGGTCATTACTTTTTTTTTCATGGAGCTAATTTAGGAAGGGAATTATGACAATTGAAATCGTCATAATGGAGGTGGATCCAATGGGGAGGCCGGCGGCAATGGGGGCTTGGGGGGGATGACGTCGGGTGTAAGGAGGGGAGAGTTTATCCGCCGGTTGGAGAGGGGAATTTGGTACTTCTAGAAGGTAGGATTGGAGTTGGGGTGCATGCAGTGGTGGAGCTCGGGATTAGGGTGGTTGTTGAATGGTGGGTATGGATGGAAGGTGGGTAGGGAAGATGGAAACTAAAATAAAGATCTAAGAACTTACGAAGAGATCGTAAAACCGCGAACATTGGACTCCTCCAAAAGTTGATGGGTATTGCTTTCACCCTAGGACCTAGGGTCTCTCCTCCCATGAACTCACTTAGAGATCAAGCAAAGAAAATAAAATTTCATTCAATATTCATCATCCTTCAATACAAGAAAGCTAGCATTTAAATAGGCCTCATGAAAAGAAAAATAGCAAAGATTAAAACGCCCTTCGGGCAACAACACCACTTGATCACTCCTAAGGGTAAAATGGGAAAAACAGTAATATAAGATAAACTAATACATAAGACATTAAAAAATAAAATAAACTCTAGATCGCAGCCGTTGATCTTCATCAGATGTTGTTTAGGAAAGTTTCCTGATTGTGTTTATGTTATTTATGAAGTATTTAATTGTTTAGGAAAGTTTCTTAAATTATGTTTAATTATTTAGAAAAAAATTTTAAATCATTTTTTTAAGAAAGATTTCTTAAATCATGTTTTTTAGAAAGATTTCTTAAATCATGTTTTATTATTTAGGAAAGTTTCCTAAATTATATTTATATTAATTAGGAATGTTCTATTTATTTAGAAAGATTTTCCAAATTATGTTTATGCTGATTAGGAATGTTTTAATTTTTGTTATTTTGTTCTAGGGCTATTTAAGGGGGAGTTTGTCGATGGTCTAGGGATGATATTGTTGAGTTTATTTTCCTAGTGTTTGTTGTGAGTTCCTAACGGTGTCTAGAGTTTGTAGGAGAGCTGATTTAGCTCTCGAATAGTAAATCAATAGTATCTTTCATTA
This sequence comes from Dendrobium officinale, assembly GCA_019514585.1. Taxonomy (NCBI): domain Eukaryota; kingdom Viridiplantae; phylum Streptophyta; class Magnoliopsida; order Asparagales; family Orchidaceae; genus Dendrobium; species Dendrobium officinale. The sequence goes on along the minus strand of CM033690.1, from coordinate 1,886,001 downwards.
TTTGTTGAAGAGAAATAAGAAAATCAGCCTTATCTTTGTGTTCCTATGTTGCTCTTCTTTTTTTATTTGTTGTTTTACTTCCAAGATGTATCAAATTACTGGTGAGTCAAACAATTCTTTGATTTTAACATAGAATCATAATAGTTCTTCCTTAATCGAGGCTTTATTTACTTGGATTTATTCCATGCCTGGAGGTTGATTATTTTTTCAACCATGTGTACTATAGAAGTGCCTCACTAAACTTCCATTCATTAGATTGTAACCATTCTTGCATTTTGAGGTAGAGATGGATCTTGTTGATTCAGAAAAATAGCTAAATTAACTAGATTGAGTTATAATTGTTCACTGTATAACTAGGATTTCTAATTTGTTATGACAGGAAATAATTATAATAAAAATGGACCAACTCTTCGAAATTGGTGGCAACCATTGCTTGCTAGATTTGAACTTAGAGTCGAAAACTAGGGCTTCTTTTGATTATGTGTTGTAGTATGAAGATCTGCAAAACATGATTTTGATTGTGTGGTCTTGAACTCCACCTGTGCTCCAAAATTGATTTGAGCAAGTATGATGAGAACAACAATCAACAGACTCAACTTCACATGTAGCATGCTCACAATTCAGCATAGCGAGTTCAAGCACCTCAATGCTGCATGAAATTACTCAAACATAGTCCATTTGTGAAAATAGAGTGTTGTAATGTGTCCAAAATGTTAAATTCATCTAAGAAGAAACATTCATGGCGATCGATCAAGCGACAGCAAACAAGACTGTCTACGGATGCAACGCTGTGCAAAATTTCCCAAGTGTATCCTGATTGCCATTGAACTACGTCGTTGCGTTCAAAACGTCGAAAATACATAAAAGGGATCTCTCGCGATCAATTCTAGCGACCGCGATGAAAAATGGACTATAGATGCAATGTTGCGCAGCATTGCCTCTTTGAGAAAGGACTTCGTCATTGCATCCAGAACGTCGAAATTACTTAAAAAAGACAACCAAATTGTCTTGGTTGTTCGCGAGAAAAAGGTGGTTTACCTGTGCGCGAGGCTACTATACGTATTTCGGGTTGCATGAGAAATCATTGGAGCGATTGATTTACTTTTTTTTTTTTTTGCATTAAGAAAAATTCCTTCCATCCCTGCTTATCCCTACATCTTATCTCTGCCCAAAGCTACCCAAACCCGACAGAAAAATGTAATATAATAAAAAATAAAGGGCCAAACTTAAACTCACACATGCATCTCCCTCTCTTCATTCTTGTTCACGTGACTAGGCAGACACACTTCTTCTACTCACACAATCGAACATCTGCTCCCTATCTCCTTCTTCTCCTTGTAGCTTCTCTCCATCTAACTAAACCACCGGCCTTTCTCACGTCACCCAGTCGAGCCCCTAGTCGAGCTTGCCTACTCCTCTTGACGTACCACCACCTTCAACTCCCACAAAAAGTTGTCGTTCATCACCTCAAGCTGCCAAAAAACTCACATGCCTGCATCTCCTCCTCTCCACTAGCCAACATTGAACTTGTCATCAACCTCAGCTCTCCTTTCCATCAACGCTCTCCAACCTAGGTGTTGGCAGGCCTTCTCACCTCCCTGCAACCTCCACTCACAAATCCGCCCAATCTTCCCTCAGTCAGCCATTAACCCGGCCGCGGATTGGCAATCCCCTTCCTATCTTTATCTCTCCCTCTAACCCTCACCCTATCTCTAATAGAGAATCATATCTCCCACTCTCTCCTTTTTTCTCTCTTTAAATTCTCTCTCGAACTCCCCTCTTTACTCTTGCCTTCTCTCTACTTTCTCTCGAACTCCCCTCTTTACTCTTGCCTTCTCTCTACTTTCTCTCTCTAGATTCTCTTTTGCCCTCTCCTCTCTTATCAGCCTCTCTTTCTCTCCAAGCAGCGAGTTTACCCTTTTTGTAATGCTCTCTCTCTCTCTCCCTCCCTCCCTCCCTATATAATATTTCAAAAAGAGAGAAAAACTTTAGTTTTTGCCCCTCGTTAGTTGCCTCATCATCACATCTTCATTGTTGGACTCGTGCAAGTTGCAATTTCAAAAATTTGAAATTAATTATCCTCTCATGTTGTTCCAATATGATGGGTAAACTTATAAATCTAAGTATCCATTCACGCTTTTCCAATGTTGCGAGTAAACCCACACACATAAGTACCTTTCGCGTTGTTTCAACATTGTGGAGAAATTCGCCCTCTTTGCTTGTACAAGCGATGAATCGTGCACCCTTTTTTAAGCGTATTGGGATAAGATCCCTTGGTGGCAGTGTCTTGTGACAACGATCATGCATGCTTTTTAAGCGTGGTGGGAAGGACTAGCACTTCCCGTATATTCTCCCAATGCGGAGGAGACTTTGAGAGGGTGGTGAAATTTGGACAAAGTTGACTCTTAGTGAACATGACTTAAAATTTGCCCATATCTTTTTGCTTTAATCATGGATGTTCTCACTAGACATTTGCAAGAGAATGTACCTTGGTGTATGCTTTTTGCTGATGATATTCTTCTTGTTGATAAGACTAGAGAGGGAGTTGAAAGTAAACTTGAATTATGGAGGTCAACATTAGAGACTAAAGGTTTTCGCTTGAGTAGATCTAAAACGGAATATATGGAGTGTAATTTTAGTAGTAATAGACCTAGCGAGGGGATTGTGACTTTGGGTGAAGTCATTAATAAGAGTACACGTTTTAGATATCTTGGATCTATTATTCAGAGTGATGGTGAAATTGATGGAGATATTATCAGCAGAATTCAAGTTGGATGGTTGAAGTGGAGGAATGCATCGGGCTTGTTGTGTGATAGAAAAGTACCCCGCAAACTTAAAGAAAAATTCTATAAGATGGTAGTGAGGCCTCCAATGCTTTATGGTGCTGAATGTTGGCCATTAAAAGAGAAGCATAATACTAAGTTAAGTGTGGCAGAGATGAGGATGCTCAGGTGGATGAGTGACTTTACCCTTAGAGATAGGATACGAAATGAACATATACGTGAAAAGGTTGGAGTAGCTCCAGTAGAAGATAAGATTAGAGAGAGTCGCCTTAGATGGTTTGGTGACATCAAACAGCGGCCTTCCTATGACCCGATTAGGAGAGTAGAGATATTAGATTTGACTTATGTTAAGAAAGGTAGGGGTAGACCTAAAAAGACTTGGTTATAAAATATTAGGAATGACCTTTCTTTATTAGATGTAAACGAGAATTTGACCTTTAATAGGACACAATGGAGAAAAAAGATTCATGTAGCCGACCCCACGTAGTGGGATAAAGGCTTGATGTTGTTGTTGATGACTTAAAATAACATTAAAAAAAATAAAAATGCAATCCGATAAAATTTATAATGATAAGAATAAAAGATTAGATTAGGAATGAACTTACAGGGAACTTATGATGAACTTGAAGGGCTCACTTGCGAGCATAGAGAGCCCTGCTACTGTTAAGAGCAATTGCAACCCTTAAGGATTTGGTGAATTACAATGAAATAAAAATGAACTGAATTGCTTTCTTGTTTATATCTAGAAAAAGATGCCTTATGGGTCCTACTTGTTTTAAATTTACTCATGTAAGGGAGAACTTCATTTTATTTCAAAAGCTAAAGGAATTTGAAAATAAAATCTAATTTGAATTTAACGTCACTAGATCCGCAATTCATACACGTGCTAGCTAACATAAGCATTCTTTTAAAATTTAAAATTAAAATTTTTACACGCATTTTAATAATAAACATCCACGCAAATAACAAATATGAATATTTTTAAATCTCACATGCATCAAAATGCAACTTTCAAAATTCAAATTTAAGAGCCTTGCGGAGTGTGTCGCCTACTGGAGAAGATTGCCACCACCTCAAGAAGTGTGCATTAGAATTGTTAAGCGTATTAACATCTAGAGAAGCATGCAATTGCCTCGAGAAGTGTAATACAGGACCAAAAACTGTGCGATAGTCCTGAAAAGTGTGCCACAAACTCAAGAAGTACATCATGGTATGAAAAAGCAGGCAAGTATAACAATTAGTGCGCTATCTTTTTTAAATAAAAAACTTCATTTATATTAAAAAGAGTGCGGATATATTATATAAATGTACTGAAATACATGCAAGTACATTGCAGGAGCGTACTAATAAATATGTCAATATATTGAAAACAATCAAATGCACTGTGCAAGGTCACTAAAAAACGTGCAGGCGCATTATGCAAATCCATAAAAAATGAGATAGAACAAGTAGCCTGGAGCCCAAATAGCTATAACGAAATCCATTTGGCAACAATAGTTAGAAGACCATCTTTGACTTTTTTTTTTATTGATTGAACTATAAACAAGCATTCCAAATTGAAATGGTTAAAACAACTGAAATTATCTGTAAGCCCACAAAGTCATCTACAGTAAATTATCCAAAACATTATATGAATAATTTATGACATGAAGAGAAAATGTATTGTCAGTTAATCACTCAAAATAGATAGGTCGATCCATAAAGAACTCATCGAAGTAGTACTTTGCAAACAACCGATTTTTAGTGCTCACTAACTAATAGTAATCGATAGACAATTGACTATTAAGTACTTTGGTAATTGCTATACAATTGACTGTATGTACTTGGTAGATATGCTCATTTAAAGAACTTGTCCAAGGCCTCGATTATATGCCTTAAATAAATTATGGAAAGCTTTTTTTACTGCCTTCGCAATAGACTGACTCATGTATTTCCCATCCTGTGAAATTGTCTTTTGTTTCAGTCTATAAATAGGGGCTAAATGTCAGGGATAGGGCCTGTGATCATTGATATAAAATTTCAGGTATGGATTCCTAGCTATTCCTAAACCCCAGAGCTCACTCTCTCATTTTCTCTCTTAAAACTCATATGTCATGTCTTGATTTTGTCAATCAAATTCTCGTTTCAACATATCTTGTGAGAGATCTTGGGGACCATACCGTAATTCAATTCAATTAGCTCTATATTGAATATTTAAGCTTGATTTATGTCTGTATAAAGGATTCAACCAGATTCCACCAGACAATTTTTATATCCAACATATATGCTTATTTAACTAGCCTTGTTAAAATCAAATATAAAAGCATAATTAATCTATAAATGCTTTGGTTTGTGGATGAAGATGTAAGAATATGCTTGATTGCTTTCGAACTTTTTTGAGAAACTCCTTATAGTTAATAATTTTTTTACCCTTGTGATTCTAACTTTACCTGCTGGGCTCTTACTAGTCTACTTTGAGAGCAATGTAGAACTTCTACTTGTTATTAGTACAGTATGTTAGCAGCCACTCTGTTCAATTTCTCCCCCTGTACTGTTTTCCAAAACTTTTTATACTTTCTATTGCATTTATGAATCCTAAACACCCACCCCTTATGAGCATTTGAAAATCTGAAAATTAATAAAGCCATGACAAAATGCTGCATGTTTCAATGTTTTGTGGATCAAGTACTCAAATAGCTACCATAGGCATAAATGGGTGGCCTGCATTGCCCTATATAGCCAGATATAGAATACGCTTTAATAATTATAGCTAGAAGCATAGGATGTGGTAAAAGATTCCCTCGTCATTCTCTTGAACAAACTGGGTGGGATACAAATTTTTGGTCCATCAGGTGGTATTATACACTTTTTTGGTTTGGGAGAACTGAAAAGCTAAGTCAGCTGTTTTTTTCCACCCATTTTTGGGGAAAATTATTAGGTGCGGTGTCCGGATTCGTCTCCGAACGGTCCGGACACCGCACGAAATAATCTCTTCATTTTTGGAGTTATTTTGAGTGCAGAAGCATAAATTTGATATATGAGAGATTTGATTCCAGGATCTTGATCATAATTTTGAAGTTTTGATCAAATAAAACTCTAGTGTTTTAGCATTGCCCTATGGAGAATAAGATCATATTTGCCAAAGCTAGCTTTCCTGTGCTTGAAAAAGGCAAAAATTAAGAAAATGTCAGCTTTTCCTCAATTGACTCCATACTTGTTACGATCTTTTATAATTAGTGCACTTTAAACTAATGGATTTTAGATCTAACATCCACAGTGATGTGCCATGCCACTCAAGCAAATTATGCACATATTATTTATTAAGGTGTCTAAGGAGACTGTCCCACTTGAGATGTGACATTTTGGCCTTAAAACCAGGCCAAAAATCACCGGAAATCGCAAGAAGAAATCACACGAATTTCAAAAAAATCGTGTAAAGAATATGATTATGACATCTCTCTTTCTGCTCTGTTTGGTCTGCCTTTTTTTCCTCCCAAAATATCATCTCATCCCACTCTAAGGCAGCTATGGACCCTATTTCACTTCCAAGTAAAAAAATGAAGAGTTGCTTGCCAGTCATATCAACTTTGGCGTTTACTGCTGATGAATTTACTAAGCTTGAGAAGTATTACTCTTTCAAATTGATCAAATAGAATAATTGTCTTATACAACACCAATTTTTTTTTCAATTTTGAGCTTCTCTTATTTTGTTTCATGAGTTGAGCTTACGGTTTGCAATATCATTTATTCTTTTAATCATTTAGGGTGTTCGGTTGCTATGATTTAGCCAAAGATTATTTAAAATTTATAGGCTAAATCTTTGCATGTAATTTTTTTAGGCATATAAATCCTTGGAAAAATTTTGGATCATAGTGGGCTTTAAAGTATTGAGTTTGCTTTGAGAATCAACCAAATTTTATATTGCACTCATTTCAAATAAAATAAACTAATTTTGAATTCAAACATGACAAAAAGTTTATCATGATATCTTGAGTCAATTTCTTTCACTTAAATTCTGAAACCTTTTTAAATTCCACTTTTTATCCCTTTTTAGGCTAAATCCCATATTTAAGCTTCGTTTGGGATAACTTTCGTATTATTTTATAAAGTTGTTGCAGAGAAAGTGACTTTTTAAAGCTGTTGTAGAAAGCAGTTTTCTAGTACAATCTTTTTTAAATGATGTAGCAGTCAAATAGAAATTGTATTTGTGGTTTCAAAAACAAAGCAATATGAAAACTATTCCAAACGAAGCCTTATTAAACCCTAAATCAATTAGGATTTAAAAGATTTACACCACTTATCTTACATCCTAAATATTTAAAATATCTGTCAAACCATTTATCATTCTTTAATCTGAATCAACATCAATCATGTCAAACAATTTTCAAAATTCAACACCTCCATGATTTACAAAATCTGGATCTACAAACATTTACTAAATCCTAATTAATCCTTTTTGTTTCATATTACTGGATCATCTGAAATCATATCTTCAACTGAAAAAACTCATTTTATCTCTTAATTCTGATGATTGATTTATCCCTTGCATTCAAAGCAGGTTTACAATGCTTTAGGAGTGAGCTATGTGCGTGACAACAAGCTTGACAAAGGCATTGCCCAGTTTGAAGCAGCAGTGAAGCTTCAGCCTGGCTACGTTACTGCTTGGAACAATATGGGCGACGCTTATGAGAAGAAGAAGAATTTGAAAATGGCTCTCAAAGCATTTGAAGAAGTTCTTCTTTTTGATCCAAATAATAAGATTGCAAGGCCTCGTCGTGATGCTCTCAGAGAGCGTGTAGAATTGTACAAAGGAGTTCCTATCAAATCTGAAGAAAGGTAAGCACACCTGCTAATACCTGCTGAGTTTTTCGTGTCGAAATATGACTCGATCTGTTACAATCAGGTTCGAGTGTGACCTGGTGATTCGGGTTGGGTTGTTTCTGGTTCGTTTTTGTCGAATTTCTATGAAGGATTTTAGTAGTTTTCTTTAGTGTAATTTGAGTATATGATTATGGAGGTATTTGTTGTTCAAAAGTTTTATAAATATGCTTACCAATGTAAGAATTTATTAGGTGTTTGTACTATTGGATTGGTTAACCATAGTCAAATTGGGGTTAAGGATCCGTCTGGTTGGGACGATTGTAAAACTGCTGTGGAATATGGTTTTTTAAAAGTTATTATAGAAAATAGTTTTCCAGCAAAAATATTTATTAAAATAATGAAAAATTAGTTGCAAAAAAATTATGATTGAAATCTGAAAAATAAAATAGTAAGAAAATTATCTCAAATAAAGACTAAGTTTCAAAGCATTGATTTTTAAAGAAATTTTTTTGAATCGATGTATGACTAATAAAAGGGTGATGGTGTTTTTTTTTTTTTTTTTTATTTCTTAAAATAGGTTTATAATATGGACGAAATGAATGAATTATTATTAAAAAAAATTAGTTTAGGATTATTTGATCTATATTTTGTTAGGATGTGGCACACAATTTGTGTGGTATAGAATATCTTTTCAGGTGTTGTGAAAGTATATGACATGTAATTTGAATTATTTAAAACAAATATTTATATTTTTAAATTTTAATATATCATTGTTGATTTTATAATAAATATTTGTCTGAATTTATACTGTTTGTGAAATTATTTTATGTATTTGGGTTTTCTTAAAACTTTTTATGATAATTGTTGTCTAAATATTTAATAATTTTATCAGGCATTACATTGAATGTATTTATTATTGTTTTATTATCTATAATTTAAACTAATATGATTTAATGTATTAAATCGTAATATAATTTTTATTTAATAATAATTTTTTTAAATTACTATTGTAGAAAATAAATATATTACAACTAATACCAAATGATTAATATGAAATGAAATGTGGCCTATTAATTAAAAAAGAAAGTTGTTTTTTAATATCTTTGAATCATATTATGATTTATAGTTCATCATTTTAAAATAAAAACAAATAATTAATTGATTAGGTCCTTTAGATTGGCTAACAAATAAATACTGTTAATATAACTATCTATTTTCTACCTATTGTGTGAAAAATATTAAAATGAGATTTTTTTTTTTATATAAATTAAATAGACTAACATTCTTCAATATGCATTATTTATTTATTTAAATCTACAAATATTTAGCAGCTGATATAAAATGTCTCTTAACAAGAAATGGGCCAAATAAATATTTTTCATTTAGGCTATTGTAAAGGAAAAATCTTTGTAGGGTGTTAAAGCTTGATTTCAGTATTTTTGGTGATTTAGGAATTCGGTTTCAATTTTGATTTTAGTTATTTTTAATTATTAATTATTTTAAAATTTTCTAAGGTATAAAATAAAAGAAAATATAGAATTTGTGCAAATAAAACATGAAATTTAGTTGTACTATAATAATAGAATTTTAGTTATTCTCTAAGACTTTAGTTAAATTTTGTTTAAATTTTATGGAATTTTTTATTTTCATCCAAAATTTTATAGAGCAAATGAATTAAAGATATAAAAAATTAAAATCTTTTCATGAAAAAGTAATTTAATTTTTTTTTATAAAATATATACCTTTATTAAATACCATCAATCATAAATTGATAATTGAAACAAAAACATAATAATCATTAATACTTTTATAACAATAATATAATTATTTTTACATTGATCAAATTTAATCAAATAATAATTAGTGCATTTTAAATTTCTTCTTCATAATAAAAACACCCACCCTAAAAGAATTTAATAAAAAAATCATCATATTTTCTAATGAATTATAATATAAAAAAAATATATTATTTTCTTTATTTTGTGAATCTCTGACTAGGTAATCTTTGAATTGACACTTTATAGAGAGATTGGAGAGTGAAAAGAAAGAGAGAAAAAAAAAGCTAAAATTGTTGTTCAGTGGTTCCCTATTAAGAGGCAAAAGACTGAAAAGTTTTAGTAACAGATCCCTTAATATGTCATGCCTATCTCATCTCATCTTCATAGCCTTTCTCTTCCCCCAAAACCATCAGTACACTTTATTGCTTTACCACCTGGAGACCTCCATCATTTTATATGAGGAATTTTATTTAATATTTCAATTTTATTGATTTAATGAAGAAATGATTGTGAGAGAATTTTGTTGGAATGTATAATTTGATGATTTTTTTATGATGTTTAAGAACATAAAAAGTTTTTTTTTTTTTAACTTCCTTAGGTTGAATATATAGTATTGATTTTTGTATATTAGTGATAAAATATAATAAAGAGATAAGTTTAGCATTGTAAATTAAAATATGATGATGGGTGAAATACAAATAATATGAAGTGCTTCTTTTTGAAATTAGGGTTAATTAAGTATATGGAGTAAGTGTATCAAAAAAACTTCAAAATCTTTGAAAATTTCATCATCTACTCATTGGAGCTTATATGATGTTGAAATTATTATGTGCGGTCATCATACGCCGTCCAGAGGCGAATCAGGATGTGTCATATCACCGTTTGATGTGTATAAGTGTTGTGTACCAGGGTGACGTGGTACAACGTAATTCGCTTATGGACCATCCTGTGATCAGACGTAATGATTTTTCCATATGATGAGATCGTTTGCTTGATTATGGATGAACAAAATGCAAGATCATCTTATATGAATCGAGTATTGATTATAAATAATTATCATAATTATTATTCACATTTACCACACATTAACGAGTTAAAATAACAATAATAGAAGATGATTAAAGACTTTTTTTTTTTTGTTACTGGTGATAAAATAATATCACAATGTATATGAGACCACGTACGTTAGTGTACCTAGCACCATAGCATTTCTTCTTTGAGAGAGTAATTTTGTAATATAATTCATCTTGGCTAAAACATGTACATCATGGTCTTAAAATTTGATGATGTGGGTCTATGTTTAAGAAATTTATTATTATTTATTGAAAAATCATGAAAATTGGAAGAAGTGTTTAATTTATCTTATAAAGTCATTGCATAAGACAAAAAAAATGCATGGATTATTTTTAAATAAACTTAGAATTGACAACCAAAATAAATATTACTAATTGACTTGAATGGTTTTATTAAGTGGTAATAATGTGAATATAATAATACAATAATGCATTTCTCCAACCACACATGCTTTCAGTCCTTGCCCTTATCATCTCTCTCTCTCTCTCTCTCTCTCTCTCTCTTTCTCTCTCTCTCTCTCTCTATCTCTCTCTCTCTCTCTCTCTCTATTATAGCATGAGTTGGCAAATTGTACCATGAAGAAGATGATAAGTTTCTCTCTCTCTCTCACACACATTATAGCTTGAGTTGATGAATTGTACCATGAAGAAGATGATAAATTAGTGAAAGTTATTTCACGAGTTTATAAGTTGACAATGAGAGAAAGAACTACATAACTAATTCTATTTACAAATGTTCAAATTTCATAATTCGCATGTATTCTAATAATGTATTTATAAAATTTTTATATTACACATAATAAAATAAAAAATCAAAATTTTATTGAATTTTATTATGAATATATATAAATAACTCATTGAGTTGGACTAGCCTACTTAATTTAAGTAAATTTAGCCTTAAGTAGCCTAAGCAATCTACCAACCCACTTAAACCATTGATCTATGATGATCCAATACTTTAGCTAGTCTTACCCATTATTCTAGCCCAACATATAGTAATACAATTTATTTCTAAGAGAGAGAGAGAGAGAGAGAGAGAGAGAGAGAGAGAAGGACTAGATATTTACTAGGAAGCTAGTATGCATTTAAAAATAAGTACTAACATTAAGTCAAAATAGATATTTGGGGAAGTAAATTCTTCTATATACATTTCAAAAAATCTTTAAGCTAATATAATGTTTCCCCCTTTTACTATGTTTTATAAAATAATGTAAACCTCTATACTTTTAAAAATTCAAAAACATAACACTCAGAAGTCTATCTCTCAAATACACACAAAAGTTTGCACTCATACAAATATTATTTTATATATAACTTTAAAAAAATAATGATGAAATTCTTATTCAAAATAAATTTTATTTTTTACGACATGCTTCTCTTATGCTCATTAATAAGAACTTAATAGTATATATTGATGCAAATGCCCGTGTTGTTATGATGGGAAAAGTCGAAATCATCAATTCTACTATCTTCCAGTCTTCCTCATGTTCGTTAGAGTATCCCATTGAACATTACTACTCACGTGTCCTCTCCTACTTAAGTGAGCATCTCCTCTCTTATAAACATCAATGAATATCTTTTAAGATAGTTGAGCTGTGATGCTTAAAGCTCTTATGATTAGGTCATTAAATCAAAGAAACCTACATTAAAATTATTAAAGTAATTTAATTAAGGAAATAAAATTAGTTAACATGGCATATTAATATGAAACTTAATTAACCTTAAACTATTGAAATCACATGTCAATATATGAAAATTTATATATTCTTCTAAGATATTGAAATCACACCGTCATTATATTCTTCTAAGATATGCAAATCAGGGACAAAATTTAAGTTAAATTAATAATATAAATATATTAAAATTGTGAATCAAAAGTGTTTATCAAGAGAATATAATCACGGTGATTATATTTTAATTCACATTTATCTCAAATTATACACCACCACAAAATATAAAAAGATGCATGCAAAGGTTTATATTAGCAACATTAATATCGGTGACTTCTCTAAAATCTCAGCTCCTATTGAAACCTAACATATTAATCCATTCTTAGTTCCCACCAAAATCTAGTACATTAGCATCAGGATCACTATCCCTCCTCACTCATGTTCATAACTTAATTACATTAGTCATAATCGACACCCTCACAATCATAAAGCACTAACTATGCCTCGTGAACCTTATCCATCAACTTAAATCCATGCATTCTTCTTCCATTTAATCCCCGAAAATTAAACATTCATGATATTCTTCATAAAATTGATCATTTGTTATTTTTTCACTCTCATCAAATCATTAATAAATCAAATGTTGAAAGACCCGCATATATATAATCATACAATTTTTGTTCCTTAATTTTTTTTATAAAATTGATCATAGATTGATAGGACATTGAGATCCCACAGATGATAAAATTCATATGATTTTGGCTTCTTTTAGCCGTGTGTGCTAAATTAGGATTTTTTTTTTTTTTTTTTGAAAAACAGGACAGCTGAAATTTCATCAAAGCTATACCTCAATATTGCATGGAAAGGTGCTAAGGATACCACATGAGAAGAACAGTTCCCCACTCACCATTTGACACGGTCTCCTTGAACAGCCCTCGACGTCTCATCCCAACGGTCAAATGGACCCAAACACGCAAGCCAACTGAGCAAACAGAAGAGATTCAAAGATGATGGATTCAGACGTAATCCTATACGTATCTGAGATATCGAAGACCCCATCATCCACTCGACCTTTTCCTTTTCCATTACATTCTTTACCCTCCGTTGCCGCACTTTGTATTTTGTTTGTCAGCAGCCAAAAAGCTGCCATGGGAGCAGGGAAAGAGAAAATGGGAGGGATGAAAAATGGCCTGCAATTTCGAGAAAGAAAAGCGAAAAAAGGGGATGGAGTGGAATCATGGTCTCTTATTGAAAGGTCGGTATCTTTGGGCAAGCAAGGAGAGGGAAATGGAAGGGGAGGACGAATAAAAGCAGAGAAACTTTGTAAGAAAAAAAAGGGGGAAAAAGACAACTTGGAATTCGACCACTCATATGATGCCATTGTTCGCGTGCTTTCTGGAGGAGAAGGCTTAACCTTTTTAGGACTTCGAAGGCCCACTTGAATTACCCAAAGCCCTCGCTTTTCTCCGTCGCTCCCAGTTTTTGCCCTCGTATACTGTTGCTTTTGCTTACTAGTAACTTCAGATGTCCTTATTCTTCATGTTTCATAGTGTGTTTCTTCTCATTCGCTTCTTGGCTCTACTTTCCTTGGATTTTACCTGTTCGTATATAAGTGAAAAGGAAATGAAAGATGGGATTTTTGAACCAGAATCTGTTGGCGAAATGGGGTTTTTAGGAAACTCATGGGTCCATAGGTTTTGACGTGTTTGAGGTTTTGTTTCTGGTTTGGCATTGGACTGAAAAATTCAGTGCTGGATGTTTTCTGGAATACTGTTTTCTGTGCTGTATGAAAAAAAAAAATGATCTTTTCAACTAGAAAACAAGATTCTTGTAGTAAGATGGTGTCGATTGTGGCTATCTGCTTCTGGTTAACTTCAGAGTTGATTGGTTGAGGATGTCATATACTCAACAGCAAGAAAATATACTGCTTTCTAGTTTACCTCCATTTTGTTGAATGAAATGAAACTTTTGGGAGAGGTTCAAGCAAACGCAGGTAGTTTTATGTCTTTTTCTTTGACTTTTCTATTAATTTCCTTTTGGATTTAGTTACAGTGAAGAATTTAGTAATGCCAAGCCATTATTTTACACATATAAACTTTTCTTTTTTTTTGCGGTTTTGTTTCTGCTTTGATGTGTTTAGGTGCAAAGAAGATTTTAAATTCAGAGCTATGGCATGCCTGTGCGGGTCCTCTGGTATCATTGCCACAGCCAGGAAGCCTTGTTTACTACTTCCCCCAGGGGCATAGCGAACAGGTTTTAGAATTACTAAATTTTTTCTTTGCTGAGTTCGATTTATTTGTAGTGAGTTGAGGATGATTGCAGTTTTTTTTTCTACTTATCTTTTATGTCAGTAGTCTTTTTGTAGTTTCTATGTTCTATTATGTCAACAAGAATAATGTAAATATCAAGTCTCTCTCTCTCATTATACTAGAACTAACCATTTTTTTTAATTTTTCCTCTTTCTTAAGGCCATGGATTGATATGAACCTTAACTACATGATCTCAAGAGTAACTCTTCTCTTGAATAATTAGCTAAAATTTCCTTTAAGGACTCTTAACAGGAGTTCTTGGTATATCTTAGCTTTTTATTCACTATGAGTAGTAAGTACAAATTTATATAGCTTATTTTAATTGGGTCCTACTTCTGTTCTCCTAATTTTAAGCAGTGGTAAATATTTTCCTATTTAAGATGTATATCATGGATTTTTGTTTGTCCCTAGTGATTTTGGAGTTTCTTTAAAGTTGGAGTTTAAGCATTGGAGGAGGCACTACACAATATGAAGCATGCTTGTTTGGATTGCCTCCTTGCAGTTGTTAGAATAATTAGTGACAATCTTTTGCAATTTTGTGGATCGAGAACAAGAAGATATGCCTTTTTATTTGAGTAAATATTTCCCATCGCCCATTTTCGTACTCTTTCTTCTTTGTTCCTTTTTTTTGGTTGAACTGTTACTTTCTACTTGAGATTAGTTCAAAGTCTGAACTTGTTCAACAAAATCTGATAAATTTACAATAGTATAAACTAATTGATCTTAAGAGTTGCTTTCCCCTGAATAATCTAAACTACTTGATTTTTGTTTTTTTTATGCATACAATACAAGTGTTTAAAACCAAAGGTTTACTACCAGTAACCATAATTAACATTAAGTTTTACCTTTATGTATGTTGGTTAACATCCATTTTTTTTTTTAACATCCATTCTTCTATCTCCATCTAGTCACTTGGATGTGGATTAAATTTGGAGTTAAACTTATTAGGAGGCACTGCACCTTATCAAACAATAAGTTTTAGTTTCCCTTTCATCTATTATTAAGATAACTCGCAAGTATCTTCTGTTTTTTTTTTATTATTATTATTTGTAAAAGAAACCACTAAAAACAGAAAATTTTAACCACTAAGCTGAGAGGCAGCCATGCCAAACATGGAATGAGTAGGGCATGCAATGCTAATACGGTGTGTTCAGAAAATCTTTTATTAGAAGATTGGGAACCTTTGGGTGTTGTCGGTTCGGAGTTTTTTTCCAATTTGCAAGACTGTCAACTCCTGTACTTGGTTTTGCTCTTTGGTAACTTAATTTCTTTCAAATATAGGTGTCAACTTCAACCAGAAGAGCCATCAATTCACAGATCCCTAGTTATACAAATCTGCCATCACAGTTGATGTGCCAAGTTCATAATGTCACATTACATGTGAGTATAATCTATTTTAAGTTCTATATATTTTACCAAAATTTATGGGGTCCCTAATCTAGCCACTTCATGCACTTGTAGGCTGACAGGGAAAATGATGAAATCTATGCACAAATGACGCTTCAGCCAGTTAATTCTGTATGTCATCTATCCCATATACAGAAATTTAGTATTTTCAAATCATATATAGCTTTTTTGATATTTGTATGTCCTTCCCGCTTAATTTGCTGCTTTAAATGATGTAGCATTAATACAGTTCCTTTTTTCCTGAATTTCTTCTGCAAGTTATCAATATCTCATAAATAAGAGCTGTAAAGTAAGTTAAACAAAATTTGTTGAAGTTTAGAAGTTCTTAAGTTAATTATCTTATGTTGGTTATGGAAACTTTGAATGTGCATTCTTTTGATGCTTTAAGCCTGTAATATTTGACCTTCCTTAAGATTTATTCTACTCTTCTTTTTCTACTTAAGGAAGCCGATGTCTTCCAAATTCCTGATTTTGGATATACAAAAAGCAAGCAACCAACACAATTCTTTTGCAAGAATTTGACAGCAAGTGATACAAGTACTCATGGTGGATTCTCAGTACCTAGAAGAGCTGCGGAAAAGTTGTTTCCCCAACTGGTAAGTACATGAGAATGGTGTTTAAATAGCCCTCTTTTGTCTAATCTAACCAGTCTTTTCATGCATTCTTTTTCTATTTTTAGGATTATACAATGCAACCCCCAAATCAAGAGCTTATTGTTCGAGACTTGCAGGATAACATTTGGACATTTAGACACATATATCGTGGTAAGGAAATTTTTTCAAATTTTAGCATTTGTGTTACATGTTTGTGTTTTTTATACCTTCTTCTAGTATAGAGATCTTGCGCTTTCTTTCCAACATGATGTTCATTGTTATCGTATATGTAGCACTCCTTTAATCCAAATTATAGAATTTTCTTCTAATTTCTTTGAATGGTGAATCTAGACTAGTGGTTTGGTATCCTCCATTGTGATCTGAATGTCATTGTTTTGAGCCATCGACATGATCTTTATGTGATCTATATAGTAAGAGAAAGAGGAGGAAAGAGAAATATATGGCATGACAACATTCCATTTTAAAATGACATGCTCTTCATTTTTGAAGTTTTCTATTTTTTTTTTGTGTAAGGGATAGAGAAGGATAGGAAAAAAAAAAAGTAAGAGTGGATGATATGAGAATGCTCCATTTAAATTGGAGTTTTTTTCCCTTTTTTCCCTTGAATATTTTGTTCTTTTAGGTATGTAAAGGGCAAGCAAATTTATTTGATCTATCTGATGTCTAATCTAATCTGCATAGATAAAATGATCAAAATGATCCCCCAATTTTTAGGAAGGATCAAACTAGTCTTAGACTTTCTTAGTTGTATGCATCAACCCCTACTCAAATCCTGCATTAATGGGAGCTTCATCTATTTGGCATGTCCCATTTGAGCTTCTCTGTTCTTTTAACCACTGACTTATTTTAGATGTTCCTTATCTGTCCAGGGCAGCCAAAGCGTCACCTTTTGACGACTGGTTGGAGCTTGTTTGTTGGAGCCAAGCGGCTTAAGTCTGGTGATTCCGTTTTGTTTATTCGGTAAGTATATTCATGAAAATTTCAATTTAGAGTCTTTGAAGATAGCCAATATGGCTTGACCAAAAAAATGTCAACTTGGACATTGCTGCTAAACTCGAAGTTGATGGATTTAAATCTTGTTGAATCCATACTGCTCAAAATATTGGGCAACCAAATTACTTGCTTTTCATACTAATATTTAAATGTTTTATTATCATGTCTATCAATCTGAGAATTATTTATGATTTGCTTAGAGATGAGAAATCACAACTACTTTTGGGTTTAAGACGCTCCAATTGTCAACAATCACCATTGCCATCCTCTGTCCTATCTGCTGATAGTATGCATATCGGTGTTCTTGCTGCAGCTGCCCATGCTGCGGCTAGCAGTAGTCCATTTACTGTTTACTACAACCCAAGGTATATTTTTTACGTGAGCTTTCTGTACATTTTCTTTTTCTTTAGAACCTTTTCTATTATATTTTTCTAAAACTTGGGAACATTGACAATTTCGCAGGGCATGCCCTTCAGAATTCATTGTTCCTTTAGCCAAGTACCAGAAAGCTGCTTATGCTCAAGTTTCCATTGGAATGAGATTTGGAATGATGTTTGCAACAGAAGAATCAACTAAAAGAAGGTTTCTGTTAGATTATATCTTTTATTCCATTGCTTCTTTCTCCTCTCTCATCATCCTTCACTTGGCATGCTACATGCAATGCATGATCATTAGAAGTTTATACTTTTCAAATATATTGGATATGAACCCTATGTAGAGTAGTAGTATTCTAAAAGTGAGGAAAATGTAATTTCAAAAAATAGTTATAGATGTTTCTAGTCACCTTTTAGTCATGCATCATGGCTGTGGAATTGATGATTGATAAGCGCCAATTCTCTTAATGAATGTGCTAGAAAACAGGCAAAATCTATGCACATACAAAGAGTGGGAAAATAAATCATGACATAAAAAACACACAAAATTTTATATAAATTCTCCTAATTGCAATCTAAGCGTTGTTCTTATCGTAGTAGATTTAACTATGATTTGATTATGGAGGAAATACAACCCTAATTCTCATGTACTAACGTAAGACAAATCCCCCCTCTTTATTTATAAAAAATCTATGGCGGTAAAAAATACAATAACATTTTTGAAATGATCTTAATGAAATAATCTCAAATATTGGATAATTTTTTAGGGCTCGGGGCTCCACCCCAAAATCACGACTAAATTTGTAT
Source organism: Dendrobium officinale (assembly GCA_019514585.1). Lineage (NCBI taxonomy): Eukaryota > Viridiplantae > Streptophyta > Magnoliopsida > Asparagales > Orchidaceae > Dendrobium > Dendrobium officinale. The sequence continues at coordinate 1,867,393 of CM033690.1, read as the reverse complement.
AGTGTGGTTTAAATCTCTCATTAATTGATATTAATCTTATTTTAAAACTTTATGGGGGTTGTACAACCACCCTTTGGCATGGAAGATGGGGCAAGGATATTTGACCACCTCCTTAAAATTGTTTAAATCCTTAATTAATTCATGCTTATTTTTAAAAATTTTATCTTAGATTTTATTTAAAATAGACTCCTGTGATGTATAATAGAAAGTGATTTGGGATGTTTACATTTGTACTGGATACTGAATCAAATTTAGCTTCTCCTCACAATTCTTTCTCATGCAAATCAAGGAAAAGAGCACACCAGCCATTGATGCAAAGAGTAAAACTTCAAATAAATAAACTGAACAAGCTTGATCCTATTTTATCCTCTCTCCAAATTCTTGGTTGAACTATTATAATTCTTTGTTTTGTATAAAGCTCTTATTGTCTGATTATCTTAACATCATATCACCTTTTCCTCTGCAGGTGTATGGGAACCATTGTAGGAATCAGTGATTTAGATTCGCTACGGTGGCCTAACTCGAAGTGGCGAAATCTACAGGTCAGTCGACACATTTTAGTATAAAGCACTAAAATCTATTTACAAAAACAAGCTTACCTTGTAGACTTTCATCTTTATGTGTTATTTTAACGTTAGGTGGAATGGGATGAACCCGGTTATGATGAGAAACCAGATAGGGTTAGCATATGGGAGATTGAAACTCCTGAAAGCCTTTTCGTTTTCCCTCCAAGTTTGAAAAGGCATTGTATTCCAGGATTATTGGGTAAGTCTGCACATATTATTACTTAGTCATGTTCATGTTTTTACGTCTAATTTGTCCCAAGCATTTTAACATTCCAAGTACTCAAAAAGTTTCATAAAAATCTATATCTTAAGCTATACATAACTGCTTGTTTTCTTCTTTAGCCAATCAGGATGACAAATCTGACTGCTTGTTTTCATCTAAGAATAGTTGGTGACTTACTGTTATCATGATTTCAAGTTAGAAGAATTGTATGCTTGGGAAAATTTTGTTGTTTCAGAGTACTTAATATATAATACCACTTCCGTTGCTAGGTACTAAATCCTGTATGAGAAAAGTGGAGGGTTGCATTAGATAGTCAACAGTCAGCGTAAAACTTGTCAAATAATCATGACATGAATTATTTAAAATTTTTTGTTATTAACAGGACACAATGGAGAAAAATGATTCATGTAGCAGATCCTACATAGTGGGACAAAGGCTTGAATTAATATTGTAATTAATATATAGATATTTTACTCTTGACGATTTAACAATTTGAAGCTTGAAACTTGTAATAATTAGTTGCAAAAATTGATAACCAATCGGTTATTGCAGCAAATGCAAATATATGATAATGAATTTAGGCCTTACCAGTTTCTACAGTGATTGTTGAATTTGCATGTTGGAACATTTTCTTAAGTGAAGCTCCCTCCACATTCATTTCTTTTCATCGTTAAGCTGGAATTTTAAGATTGTTCCTCTACTTCTGTTCATTTACATATGCAGGAATAGATATCGGGGCTGGAAATGTGAATCATTTTTTACAGGCTTCAGATTATAGAAGTGGTGATCTACATACCTTAAGATCAAAGCTTAATTCAGAAAGGCTAATGAAGAAGGTAATCAGACAACAAAGTTCTCTTCCTGGAAGTGAAATTGGATGCCATCAATCAGTCTTTGCAACTATTTTACAAAAAATCAAGGCTAGTGGCTTCCCTGCAACCTCATCTTCAACCTTACCAACTCTCATGGCAACACAAGGTGCTTCATCGCATGAAGAGGTAATGATACGCACAGCTATGAGGGAGCAAAACGCATCTCCAGGGCCACAGGAACAAATACTTCCATTAGACAACAACAACACTTCAGCAGAAAATCAGAATATCTACTATTGCCTAGAGCAGGAAGGTTTGTTAATGGCAACAAAGCTAGTAAACCAGTTTTCAACTGAAACTCCTTGGAGAAATTGCCAAGAGTTAACTGAGCATGATAACAAAAGCGAAGATGTTGCAGTTGAAGCAAAAACTGATATGAAGTCTGAACTTTTTTATAATGAAACAAAGAATGAAAATATAGAATCTGCTCAAAATACAGTGAGAAGTACATCGAATATGAACCAACTCACAGGAAATTATGAAAGATTCAGTCCTGTAACACATCCTGGAAATGAAATCAATAAAAATGAAAACCTTGGAAATTCTTTTGTTGCTGAGAATAAAGAGGTTCAAGCTAACAGGCTTGATGATCCCCAGATTTACCAGCAGCAGCTTGAACCATCAACTGGAGAAGCAGCAAATCCATTGAATAAGAATCTGCCTTATCATGGCAGCCAATTATATCAGTGCTCAGATAATGACGAGTTAATTCTGCAACAATCATTATACCAATCTTTTGCACCAAACAGTTTGATCAACTCTAGTAGACCAGATAATCTATTTTTATCTGCAGTTGAGAGTGTTGAAAGTCCTTCAGTAGGCATATCTTCCATCTTGAACTTGGAATCCCTCAATCCATTTGAGAAAAGCCAGTTCTCATCTTTTTCAGATACTTTTTCTCCTTCATTTATGCCTATTTTTACCGAAGAGGCCTACGGTTATAGAGAGATAAATCCATCTGAAGCAATCCCAGTCTCAGGAATACTGCCATTTCATGCTCACAATCTGAAAACTGGAATGAAAGAAAATGATTCCCCAGAATTATTGAAATTGTGTGGACTTAGAGACTTATCCAGTGAGGGTACATGCAGCAACCTTCACAGTGAATCTAGCAATGCTGATATCTTCACTGATTCTTCTGTTCCAAGTACAGTTTTAGAGGAGTTTAGTGTGGTAAAGGGCTCCAGTTTTCCTGTAACTTTAGAAGACTCATTGGGCTGCTTTGCTATGAACCAAGACATCCAATCTCAGCTGACTTCCACCAGCTTACCAGAATTCTCTTTGCAGGATATTCCCGAGTGCTCAGCTGGCGATGATTACAACTATTTGGGTAATCATGCGATGAAACTAGCTGTTCAACAGCCAATGAGAACATATACAAAGGTGCCATAATAGAATTTATCCTGCAAAAAACTTCTTTTTGATGACCATGAAGCTAATACTTATGTTAATTATATAATCTGAGTAGGTTCAGAAGCTTGGATCGGTCGGGAGGTCAATCGATTTGAAACGCTTTAGAAATTATGAACAACTTAAATCTGCAATTGTTTGCATGTTTGGGCTTGAAGGTCAACTTGATGATCCAAATCAATCAGAATGGAAGCTTGTTTATGTGGATCAGGAGAATGATGTCCTTCTCGTTGGAGATGATCCATGGGAGTAAGTACTTTGCTTCCTTGTTTATTATCTTTCGAGTTTTCATTTATTTTTCTTGTTCAACAACAACAACAACAACAACAACATCAAACCTTTGTCCCACTACGTGGGGTTGCCTACATGAATCCTTTTTCGTCATTGTGTCCTATTAAAAGTCAATTTCTCATTTAAATCTAATAAAGAAGGATCATTCTAATATTTTCTAACCAAATCTTTTTAGGTCTACCTCTACCTTTCTTAACATAAGTCAAATCTAATACCTCAACTTTCCTAACCGGGTCATCGGAAGGCCTCCGTTTAATGTGACCAAACCATCTATGGCGACTCTCTCTAATCTTATCTTCCACTGGAGTTACTCCAACCTTTTCATGTATATGCTCATTTCGTATGATATCTTTAAGGATAAAGCCGCTCATCCACCTAAGCATCCTCAACTCTGCAACACTTAACTTAGTATTATTTTTCTTGTTCATGTATCCATAATTTATCATGCTTTCTGCAAATCACATCTGATGAGAAGTAACCATATGCTATGATCCATCGATGCAAACACATGGATACCATGAGGATACTACACGAACACACAATACATTATCATTAAAAATATAAGAAATGAACATATATTTGATACAATATTATTATTATTTAAAAAAGACACACTGAGAGCATGTCCAATATATGTAAGGCATGTATCATGTGATATATATTTCAAATACTATGATGTTAAGTCTTTGTGCATCATACATCACATGTAAAGGTGTTAACCATTTTAGGTAACGCAATCATCATTTTATATAAAAACAGGAAATAGATACAAAAAGAAGCAAATGCATTATATATAGAAAACCACAATCTTACAATTATTACGTGATGAGTCCGGATGGCGAGAACCGTTCGGATTTGCTGCGTATTGCAAATACTCAATTGTGAGTATTACTGAGTATTTTGTAAGTATTTGTTGATTTACTTCGTATGTACTAAGTGTTTGTTGAAATACTCATCAAATACTTAGTAAATACGCAGCAATCCGGACTGTTCTTCCCGTCCGGACTCCACACAGAATACTTTCCCTTTCAACAGACCTCTTATACCACTTCTCTTCTTTGACATGCACTGTTTCCATGCTTCAGTGAATTTGTTAACTGTGTTCGCTGCATCAGAATCTTATCTCCATCAGAGGTACAGCAGATGAGTCAGGAGGGCTTGCAGTTCATGAACAGTTATCTGCCATGAGACCCTTAAGAAGAGAGCAGAAGTGTTGTTAAACAGGAAGGTAGGCAGAATTGGGCTTGTAGAAGTTTATGATATGAAGCCTTGACTTGTTTTATTTAGAGGAAAAATGGACAGAATGCTTCAATGTGTAACAGTGGGAACTGATATCCATCTATGTGAGGAATACCAAGAAGCACTTGCTGTAGGTGCTCTTTGTAATTTTTTCTCTGAGGCAATTTCATACATCATATTTAGATTTTAATTATTTATAAAATTAATATATTTTATCTCAAAATTTTAAATTCTCATTCAAATATCAAAATTCATGATAAATTTTTTTTTTTTTTTTTAATTTTGTTTGTGAATAAAAAAAGGTTAGGTGTTTAATTAGATATTTTTGTTAAAAATTATAATTTTATTTTTGATTATTTTGAGTGTGAAAATAAAATTAGAAAATGAGATGGCCCTTCAACTTATAATTATTTAATGTTTGTTTCCATCAATATTTAGCCTATTTCCAATCATTTTACTCATTAATCCATTATTTATTCATGCCATCATGGTACCCATATTGTAAAAATATTTAATATTATAGATATGTAATTTCTATGATTTTTTATCTGCAAGAAAAAATTAAGAAAGCACAAAAAATATAATTAAATTTTATTAATAGAGGAAATTACATTTGTAGTGTTCAAAATTTAATTATTTACAAAGTTAACATTCTCATTCGTTTTTAAAATTCTCATAAAAATATCAAAATTCACAATAAAATATCAAATCTTATTTTTTTTTAATTTTTATCAAATTTTTTAAATTACCATATTTTTGGTGTTATATATGTAATTTTTCTGAATTATTTATTATGCCCATAGACAAAGAACCTCCATTTCAACATAAGCACTAAGCTCTTTCTTAAATTTTATAAGCTTCTTAATTAGTTTTCTTCCACCTAAAGACTCTTAGAACAAAAGAAAATTTATTCTTTTTAGATTTTGCTCGGGATAATTTTTTGCAACTTTATAAAACAATTTTTAGTACAAATTTTTTTAAGATTTTTATACTAAAAAATCATTTTAGAAAGCTGTCCCAAAGAAAACCTTAGTCTCCCTTATCTTAAATAGAGAAATGGAAGTTTTATTTGGTTCGGTCGACTGAATGAGAGAAACATTCGGTCGCAGGCAAAAATCACGCGGTACCAGGTGTACCGAGTTTTTCAAAAAACTCGGTACACCTCGGTACCGCGCGATTTTTGCCTGCGACCGAATGTTTCTCTACATTCGGTCGGACGACGTAATAATTGTTCTAGAGAAATGGGGGGTCATAAAGCTACACTATCTATTTTTTTAATATTAGAAGAGAAAATTACATACATAACCTCTAAAATTTATCTATTTACAAAACTAATACTAATGTTATTTTTTTCATACTAAACCTTGTCTGGACACGATCAAATCATTAGAAATTGGGTGAAAAAAAAATTACTCTTTTATCATACATTTTGATATTTAGTTGGAAATGTAACAAATAGATGTTCGATCATGGAGATACTATTACGTGTAGAATACACACACAAAGAATCATTCGATTTTGTAACTGTGAACAGTAAAATCACGCTAAAATCTCAAGCGCGCAACGGTGAACAGTAAAAGCACAGTGGTGAACAATAGCTACGTTTTTACTATTTACGATCACAAAACTGAACGATTCTTTATGTCCGGACTTCGCACATAACAATTTCTCCCGATCACGACCATCACCACAACAAAATAAGATCTCAGAACTTCCTCAAACACTTTTTTTTTTTTTCAATCTTATTTCTGTAAATCCAGAATCAGAAGAGATCTACTCTTCAATTATTGATCTCTCTGTTGATAAATATATATAAAACTCCCTTTGCTTCAGCTCTACATAACTGCTCGAAGGAAGCCACTTGGAAGCAGTTGCCATCTTCATCAATCAATGAAATCACCCCTTCTATATCAAACAGTACTGATGTATATTATTTTTTTTTATGGATGGCCTGAAAGAGAAAGAGAAAGAGAAAGAGAGAGAGACAGACAAAGAGAGAGAGAGAGAGAGAGAGAGAGAGAGAGAGTTTATAAGAATTTTTTATACAATATCTTATAGATTATGATTCGTAGAGTCAAACAAGAAGTGGTGTGGGGTGAAGCAATAATCACAGGCTGTAGTTTGGAGTCTTTGGACCGAACAAACTAATTTTTTTTATCTGAATTCATTTTAATAATTAGAGAGCATTGAACATGTGGATTTCTGAAAATTGAGAAAGGCACAATGTGCCTTACCTCGAGTCGGTCAACTTTTGGAACTACGGCGACGGACGAAAACGGACCGAAGTCACCCAAAACGAGGATATCCTCTTCTTTCCTTCATTTTTCTCTCTCTTCAAAATGACACTATTTAGATATTTATAAAACATGATCGTCCAGGACGATGTCCCGATCGTCCCGGGACGATCTCCTCTGGACTCCATTCGTCTAGACGGAAATTAATTATTTTTTCTAAACGATGCTCTATGGACAAATTTCGTACGGACGAATCTGCCTTCGTCCTGGGACGAATCTCTTTGTCACCAATTTTTACTCTGTTCATCCCGGACGAACTCACCTTCGTCCGGACGAACCTGGAAGAAAATCTGGCTTTCACAAAGATGTTGAGTTCTGTATTGATGTATTTCCGGGTACAACTCTGATATCTAAAGCTACGTACATGATGGCACCGAAAGAACTTGCAGAGTTGAAAGTTCAACTCTAGGAGTTGGTGGATAGAGGATTTATCCGTCATAGTGTTTCGCCTTGTGGAGCACCTATTTTATTTGTGAAGAAAAAGGATGAGACAATGCGTATGTGTGTTGATTACATAGATTTGAATAAAGTCACAATCAAGAATAAGTATCATTTATCACGGATTGATGATTTGTTTGATCAACTTGCTGGATCTTTATATTCTCAAAGATTGATTTGAGATCTGGATACTATCAGGCGAAGGTGAAGGAAGCTGATATGATGAAAACACAGCTTTCAATACTCGATATGGACACTACGAGTTTTTGGTTATGCCATTTGGGGTAACCAACGCACCGGCTGTTTTTATGGATCTGATGAATATAGTGTTCAAAGATTATCTGGATCAGTTTGTGGTCGTTTTTATAAATGATATTCTGGTATATTCTGCTTCCGAGGAAGATCATGCCAGACATTTGAGAAGGGTGTTGGAGACTTTGAGGCAGCACCAGTTGTATGTTAAATTCACCAAATGTGAATTCTGGCTGAAGAGCATTTCTTTTCTGGGACATGTAGTGAGCGATGAAGGTATTTCTGTACGTTGATCCCCAGAAAATTCAAGCAGTTGCTAATTGGCCAAGGTCTACGACGGTGTTTGAGATACGTAGTTTCTTGGGTATGGTTGGATGCTATAGAAAATTTGTAAGAGGAATTTTCCTAGATTTCTGCACCTTTGATGAGGCTGACTCAAAAGTCAGTAGCTTTTATTTGGACACTAAAGTGTGAAGCTAGTTTTCAGAGATTGAAGGATTGTTTGACTTCTGCTTCAGTGTTAGTACTTCCATCTGGTATGGAAGGATTTCAGGTATTTAGTGATGATTCACTTAAAGGTTTGGGCTGTGTTCTGATGCAGCATGGTCGGGTAATAGCTTATGCTTCAAGACAGTTGAAATCACATGAAAAGAATTATCCGACTCATGATTTGAAATTGGCCGCTGTTGTATTTGCTTTGAAGATTTGACGTCATTACTTGTATAGCGTCAGGTGTGAGATATTCACAGATCATAAGAGTTTGAAGTATATATTCACTTAGAAGGATCTGCATTTGAGGAAAAGAAGATGGCTTGAGTTGATCAATGACTACGATCTGTCTATTCAGTATCAGCCTGGTAAGGCTAATGTGGTGGCAGATGCCTTGAGTAGGAAGTCTTCTGGGATTATCATGTGTTCAGCTCACTTCTGATGAGTATCTGATACTAGATATTGAACGATTACAACTGGAGGTGATTTTCTATACTAGTCTGGATTCTTGTATTTTGACTCATATGAATATTCAACCTTCTTTAGAATAGAAGATTCATGAAGTTCAGAAGTCAGACACTGAATATTTGAAGTTGATATATCAGATCGAATCTGGTAAGAAACATGAACTATGAATTTCTGATTATTGTATTATTTTCTGTAAGAATAGGTTGTGGGTTCCTATGTTTGGAGATTTGAGGAAAGAGATTATGCACGAATCTCATTATTCAGGCTATATCATTCATCCATGAAGTGGTAAGATGTATGGAGATATGAAAATCTTGTTTTGGTGGCCTGGAATGAAAAAGGAGGAGTTTGCTTCGAAATGCGAAGCCTGTCAGTTAGTAAAGGCAGAACATCAGCAACCAGGAGGTCTTTTACAGTTGTTGCCTATCCATGAGTGGAAGTGGGAAGAGGTGGCGATGGATTTTGCTATAGGTTTTTCCAGATCGAGGCAAGGGTATGATGCGATTTGGGTGATTGTTGATCGATTGACGAAGTCTGCACATTTTCTTCCGATCAGACAAACAGATCCGGTGGATAAGTTAACTCAGATATATGTGAAAGAAATTGTCAGATTACATGGTGTGCCAAAAATAATTGTATCTGATCGGGATGACAGGTTTACCTCAAGACTTTAGAGAGGAATTCAACAAGGATTGGGTACGAAGTTGCATTTCAGTACAGCTTTTTATCCGCAGACTGATGGACAGTTTGAGATGACTATTCGGGTATTGGAAGATCTTCTGAGGTTATGTGTTCTGAATTTTGGAGGCAGTTGGGAAGATCATATCCCACTGATAGAATTTGCATACAATAATAATTATCAGTCAAGCATTGGTATGGCACCTTACGAAGCTCTGTATGGCCGAAAGTGTATAACTCCTTTGACTTTGACTGAGGTGTGATATAGACAAGTAATGGGTTCAACTTTTATGGATGAAACTGTTATGAAAATCAATTTGATTAAAGAAAGATTGAAAGCTGCACAAGATAGACAACATAAATATTATAATCAGAAGCACAGATTTGTAGAATTTTAGATTGGTGACTTTGTGTATGTCAAAGTCAGTCCGATGAAAGGTGTTAACAGATTTGGAAGAGTAAGCAAATTCAGTCCAAGATATGTCGGACCTTTTGAAATCATTAAAAGGATTGGTAATTTTGCTTAGAGGTTGTTATTACCTAATCATATGTCTAATATACATAACGTGTTTCACGTATCCTCTTTGAGAAAGTGGATGTCTGATACTGGAAAGAAATTTTCTGTTGATGATGTGGAGATTCAGGAAAATCTGCAGTATAAAGAAGAGCCTGAAAAGATTCTGGCTTATGATATAAGAAAGTTATGAAGTAAATAAATTCAGATGGTTAAGGTTTAATGGAAACATAGAACAACAAGAGAGGCTACTTGGGAGAATGAGTCGGATATGAGACAATTATATCCGAGTCTGTTCTGACTCAGTTTTACTTTGGGAATATCGATGACGACATTGTTCTGAAGGTGGGGAGATTGTGAAAGCCAGATTTCCTTTCAGGTTCGTCCCAACGAAGGTGAGTTCGTCCGGGACGAACAGAGTAAAAATTGGTGACAGAGAGATTCGTCCCAGGACAAAGGTAGGTTCATCCGTACGAAATTTGTCCAGAGAACATTGTTTAGAGAAAAATAATTAATTTTCGTCACGACGAATGGAGTCCAGAGGAGATCGTCCCGGGACGATCGAGACATCGTCCTGGACGATCCTGTTTTATAAATATCTGAATGGTGTCATTTTGAAGAGAGAGAAAAGGCAGGGAGAGAGAAAAATGAAGGAAAGAAGAGGAAATCCGCGTTTTGTGCTACTTCGGTCCGTTTTCGTCCGTCGCCGTAGTTGCAAAAGTTGACCAACTCGAGGTTAGGCACATTATGCCTTTCTCAATTTTCAGAAATGTGGATTTTGACGACTTTTCTGTTCAAATTCTATTTCCGTTAGCGAAAATCTGGTATCATTTCGTACTGATAAAACTTTTACCGCGTAACTTTTGGTATGTTATAAAGACTGTAATTTTGTATGTTTTGAGTATTTTCTGAAATTTTCACCGGGTATTTTGAATTCTACAGAGTTTTAATCGAATAACGAATTATTTGGATGTTGAAAAATATTGCTTCAGTACAATAAAAGTCTTGAAATGATATTTTTTTACGATTTCTAGTAATTTTGTAATTTTATGAAATTGTGAATTTTGATCTATTGAATTTATGTTGCCTGCCGTTATACTCTTCGACGATATTCTGATACGAATTTGATGTGATTTGATGTTTGATCTGATTTGAATGATATCAAAAGGGAGTTATAAGAGGCCGAATCCTTTGGGATTCTGTAAGGGTCCGGGAATCTGAATAAAAACTGATATGATAATTCTGTATATCTGATATATTTTGGTGCTGTAAGCACAAGGGAGGCATAAGGGGTCAGAATCCTTTGAAATTCTATTTGTGTCAGGGAAGGGAGACATAATCGGCCAGAATCCGTTGAGATTCTGTCTGGGTCAGGGATATGTGATATGTGATCTTATCTGCTTTGACAATGTGCTTTATGATTTGTACGATTCTGTGATCTGTGACTTGAAGAGAACTTTGATTTGAAATCTGATTTGAATAATTATGTTATATGAAATGAATTCAGTTCTTATGTATCAGTTATTTGATTTTTGTTCTGTATGAATCTCTGACCTCTGTCTGATATCATATGATTATCTGAATTTTGTACGATAAATGTTTTTAAACGCATTATGAGTACTTTGATATGAGGATTTCTGGAGATTTTGATTGACTAGTGTAGTCTTGCTGAGCTGTTAGCTCATTCTTGTTATCTGCGTGGTTTTCAGGTTCTGTGAAAGGGAAGGATGTCTTGGATTAGCGGTTCAGTTTCTGATCTGAGATTAGGTATTTTTTTATACTTTTGATTTTTGTACAGTCATGACTTTTCTGTTCTGTTTTATACTTTCTGCTTAGAGCCATGCACTGTATTGTACATAATTATTTTGATGAAAGAAAGTAGAAAATTATGGATGAACTTTTCTGTATATTTAGATGTTTATAGTGGCTCTGTGTTTTCTGTATGTTTGATTATTGGAAGAAAGTCTGAAAGCAAATTTTAAAGCTAGATCCTGGATTCATCCGTCACGACTCGACGCGACGGGATTTGTTCCGATCGGGTTGGGTCATGACAGAACAGATGCAGAAAACAATTCATTGCAGTTAGCAATGTATATATATTCTATATAGGTTGAAGTTGTTGTTTTCCAGTACTTAACAGTTCTTTGTGTTATCTAAAAGATATAGTTGAAGGTAGGGGTGCTAACAAGTTGAGCTGAGCTCGATCTTGAGCTTGATTAATCAACTCAAGTTCAAGTTTGAGCTATAGTTGGAGCTTGATTAGGGGTGCAACCGAGTCAAGCCGGCTCACGAGTCGGCTATGGCTCGACTCGTTAATAGGCTCAACAAGTGATCAAGCTTATCAAGCTCGCACACAATTTCGAGCTCGATGGGTTTAACGAGCTGAGTTCGAACACCACGCTGCTCGATTCACGAGCTCACCGAGCAGCTCACGTAACTGCGGGTTTCATGCACGTGGGAAAATGAAACTGCGGGTCTCATGCTTGCGGGAAAATGAAAACTATGTAGGCGCTGGCTCGTTCGGGCAACACAGGCGAACGAAGAAGGCGCTGACGCGGGGCACATTAACAGGCTCGAATTGCGGCTCAACGAGCTCATTTTCCCTTGCCATGTCGAGCTCGAGCTCGAGCTCGGTATTTGATAGTCGAGCTCAGCTCAACCACACCCTGACTCGAGCTCGACTTGACTCGTTTGCACCCCTAAGCTTGACTAATCGATCATGTCCTAGTTAGAGCTTCATCTTAATTCTATGAATTTGAATGGGCCTAGGGGCTGATTTTTTTATTTTGAAATAGAGAAAATGATAAGAAAATGAGAAATTATAAGAATAAACCGTTTGATATAAGAATACTTTTCACTCAAAATAATTTCAAAAAATATTTTCTATTGGTCAAGTCCTAAAAAAACTCTCTGTATTAATCATTTTCATTTGAAGATTTGTGGGAAAAGCAAATGCTAAGTTTGCTTTAAAAATTTGTAAGATCAATCAGGTTTTTCATTATAGATTTTGTTTTTGTTTACATCTGCAGATTATTTAAAGAAAATCTAAGTTATATTTGCATTGTCATCCAACCTTTCTAATCTATTTGCAAAACCAGTTAATGGTATTTATGTAATCTCACTTTTTTAATGGTATTTTCATAAAAGCTTAGCTTCTTCAAGTTTAAGTATTGTACAAAACTTTCAAAAAATTATCTAAGTAATTAAGGTTTTGTTTGGAATAAATTTTGATACTTTTTTTAATGTTTCTTAAGTGTTGAGTTGCAATTGGAGCTTTGGGGCTCTTACTTTGTTCTCTCTTATTAAATACTCTTAGTAGCAATCATGGTTTCAAGAGAAAAGAAAAACTTATTTCTTCATTATTTTTTACAATTCGAGCGAATTTAATCATAAATTCATATAAATACACAAAAAATCTCAAACTCAGAATCTCTTAATCGGAAGCCTAAGATCCCAATCAAAAAATGAGTTGTGATGCTCTGTATCTATTTCAAATTCTGTGTTCTTTTAATGTGATTACGTCGATATTTAGTAGAAAAAGTGATCGTTCATTGACTGCAAAGGACGATTGTCGAAACGCTGATGCGAATATGACAAGGACATCGAGGAGGATTGATAATTAATGTCAACTCGACTGAGACGTCAACATGTAATAAATGAGAGCTTTCATCATTTGCATAGATTGTTTGGCATAAGCAATGATAATATGTTAAATTGTATGAATATCAAACGATCAATTAATTCTACGACTAATTGTTAAATGTAAAATAATTCCATCAGGATATTATGATCAACATATTACTCGACAACATCGGTTTTAATACCCTTAAATATGCTTTAAGATGAGTGCAATACATAAATAATTAATATTGCACTAATCTAAAAGTAGATCTAAGATCTTTAAGCCCCGTATTAATCACTTTTTCATGATGGCATCTTTTTTTTTGCATAAATCTAAATGAATGATGGTGATGATGAATGTATTAAAGAAAAAATACATAATTTAATTCTCATAAGATAGATAAAAATTATTACAAATAGAACCTTAAAATTAAAATAATTTTCAGATAAAATTCCATTTTGAGGGTGCCAAAAATCAGTATGGACCGAAAGCATAAAGCTCTTCATGCGCCCAAATCCCGTGTTGACGGCGTTGACTAAGTCAGCCATCCGCGTGAAGGAACGCTCCTCCCGTTAGCAAAATTTATAAAACGATAAATAAAATTATAAAAATGTGATAAAGATAAATATCAAATTCTACTATTTATTTTGAGATAATTAAAATGTATGAATAATGAATCAATTTTATATAAATAAAAAAAATTTAAAATTTAAAATTTTTATTGATTAAATTTTATTTTAAAATCATACTTTTTTTTATAATATAAGAAACATTGAACAAATTTATTTTAGATAGAAAAAAATAAAAATATTATCTTTTTTTATTATTGTTAGTAATAAGAATTATTATTATTGTTATTATGAAATAATGAGTTTTAAGATACAAATTAGATATACATGATTAGAATCTAAAATCTAAATAATAGCTTTTCAAAATATTTATTAATTAAATTAGTTAGTGCTTAGTACCAAATGTTGTGAAAGTATGGTAGATTATTTATATGATGTTTTATCTTTGTGCAAAAATCCAACATGCATTTATAAAATTTATGACATAAAAATTTTTTATGTGAAAAATCTAATAATGAAAAAGACCGTGCTTTAAAATGAAAAATACAAGAATCCTATATTTTTTATAATTGAAGACAATGATGAGGTGGCTTTTTTGTGCACCACATCATTGGACTTCGCTTGCTGACAACCTTGGTGTTCGTTTCTCTTTTTTGTTCGGGAGCCTGTAATTGGGCAGTGAGATGTTGCTTGTTGGTTATCCTCTGTTTGGTTTGTGGCTAGTTGCCTCCAATGGATGGTCTTTTCTTGACTTGCGGGTGGTTGTAAGAAGCCTCATGCCACATCCTGAGTTCGGCTGGCATCTTTACCCCTTTTTTATGATTCATTTTTACTCTTTGCAGCCTATTTAGTGTTGCAATTAATGACATGATGTAAGTATGTAAGATTTGGAGAACATTTCGTTATTCAATTAATGACATGATGTTTTCAGGTTTATTTCAAGCGCTTGATTTGAGCTCACTTCAAGTTAAATTGGATTATTTGTAGTATTGATGGGTCGATCCGTTTCGTCGATACATTCGCTTCGACTATAAGTTTGTTGAAAGTATAGTTGAGGTGATCTTTAATTTAATTATGGAAGTTTCTAATTCAAATATTGCCACGAAATACATACCAAAAATGTGATTTTTTTAGGCATATCACTAATAAATATGAATAAAAATAAATGTATGGCTTCTTGATCAAATTTATATCAAATATTTATCCCAAATTATTAAATTTGATTAAAATGTAATAATTTAAATACATATAACCATTATATATTTGCATGTATATCACTTAAATTTTTATATTTTATTATTTAACTTCCAATAATTTAAATAACATAAATATCAATAATATTAATTTTTTCTATGATGAAATACATCTTTTCATATATATATATATATATATATATATAATCATCTTAAATTTAATTAATATTTATATATATTTATTTATATTAAAATAAATACAAAATATTGCCATATATTTTGACGGATTCAGCGGTAAAGCTCTGGCGGTCCACGATTTTCTTGTCATTCTTCTGCTGTAAATTTACCTTTTTTACCATTATTAATTTTCAAAGGAGAGAGACGGAGCGAGGGGTTGTCTTCGAAATCTCTTCATCTCCACACTCCTTCAAAGAAAGTCCCTTCCTTTGACCGATCCCCTTACCCGCTTTCCACAAACCTTCGCAGTTGGATCCTCTCTCTCGAGATTGAGAGAGATTGCTTTCGTGGCGATCAGTTATATAGATTGATGATTGCCTCTCACTCGCCGTGTTCTGAGGAGGGAGAGGATGGGCTCCTGCTTCTCGACCGCAGGCAAGGCAACAGGCGGCGCCGCCGCCGGCAACCGGGAGACGGCGATTTCGCTCCCAGAAGCGAATGCTGGACTGGAAAGCGTACAGAAAAGTCAGCACGCGCAGAAGCAGACTGAGTTGACTGATGATAATCCGCAGCCACAACATCAGCGGGAGGGGAGGGAGAGGGAGAGAGAGAAGGAGAAGGCGGCTGGTGCCGGGCATAAGAGGAAGGTGAGCGGGATCGTGCCGTATGGGAAGAGGAAGGATTTCTGCTATGCGAAGGATTTTGATAGCCGGTATGCGATTGGAAAACTCCTAGGTCATGGTCAATTTGGGTATACCTTCGTTGCGACTGACAGGGCCAATGGAGACAGAGTGGCGGTCAAGAGGATCGAGAAGGCGAAGGTAATTCGAACATATTGGTTCTTGCTCTTCAAACAATAGATTTGATATTTTTTTGGTCTCTTTACATGTCTTTCTATTTTGATTAGAATGAAATTGTTTACATACTTTCTATGCTATTGGTTTTTATTGCCACATCTTACACCTCAACCAAGAGAGGGGCTGACCATCTTAGGAGTAAGATGTGGATAAGATCCTTATCTCTTCCCCTTATCCGCCCTCCTTAATTATCTTTATAATACCTTACCATCTCTTTTATATTAGTTTCCGCTTATGTTGTATTCATATAAGATAAGACTTCTATAATCTATAAAGAGGAGGGCATTCAGGATGTTTGAATTCAATTTTTGAAAATCAAATTCAAAGTTCTTCTTCCCTGCAAATCCTATCTTTTATCTATCTAATAACTTTCTCTACACACACATAATAAGAGATAGCCAAAGGAGAAGTCAAAAAGTATAAGTAAGATAATTTAATCATCAAGGTAAGATTTAATTCTAGTTTATATTTATCCTACATTTGGATCTTTTCAAATTGGAAATCTTTAATAAGTAAAAGTATATGCAAAAGAATTTTATCATCAAAGTAAGATTTAATTCTAGTTTATATTTATCCTAGTTTTGATCTATTTCTCCATGAATGTAATTTTTTTATAAACCCTAAGTCCATCATTCTCCAATATAATCGCATTTGGGAAATTCAAAAGTTTAATATGCACTATGCTTGTCAATTGAACAAGTGTTAGCATAATAGATTAATAATTTATAATATTCATTTGCATATTTCATCTATTTCCTTATAAATAATATATCATTTTAGACTTAGAATATGTCATATGTGGATGTCCAGGTTCATTTATCATCATAAGATAGTTGATTGTTTAATCACACATCATATCTAATTTGATCGTGACACAACCCTTGAATTATCATCCTAAAGTTCAATAGAGCCTTGGTGTATGTCATTATTTTTATTAAAAAATGATTATCAAGAGGTTGAGGGTCCATTTATCTCTTCGTCGCCCCACATGTAATGTCATCATAAACATATATTGCTTATCTATCCCACATAACATGATCTTTTTTAGGCTTATTGTATTTTCTTTATTGAACATTTCAGCATATATATTATTCATCTCAAACATGTCAATCAACTATGTGTATTAATATTTAAATCAAAATCACTACTTGTCCCACTTATAAGATACACATTTTTATAAGATGATAAAATACTCATAATATTTCAAATATGTTCTTGCATAATTTAAAATTAATACGGGGTCATTTAATCATGAATGATAGGACATAAACATGCATTTTGCAATATAAATACTTTAAAATACATTGCTTACATGCAAGTCTTAACTACTTACAAAATTTATGTGGAAAAGACAAAAGCAAATTTGCTATCTGAATTAGAGCTTGAGTACTTTATCCAACTAAAGATTGATAATAGGACAAGCTTCCTCACATTGATCCTATGGAATCTTGCTCTTTTGTAAATAATCTATGAAATATAAATTTCTAATTTTATTAAATTTTCTAACTTTGAATTGAAATCTAAACCAAAATAATCTCAAAGTAGCTGCACATTCAAATTTCAATGCCTATCAACCTCAAATCAAAATTGTTTTATAAAATTTTGATTTTTACCTTACAACCTTAACTCTTCTTCCTTGATCCCTATCATCCCATCGACTTTCTTTGCCTCAGCTCTTTGTTAGCTTATTACGGGATGGGAAAAATGAGGGCGAAGTGCACACTATTGCTTTGGTTTTATGTGTGTGTGTTTGTATATATAATGTAATTATAAGTATTATTAAATTAATATACTTATCTATGTATTAAAAGTAGCTCTTTGTTAGCTGATTATGATTATATACGTTGGATTAGCTCTAGTGAAGATAAGATTAAAGAGAGTCGCCTTAGATGTTTTGGTCACATAAAACGACAGCCTTTTGATGACTTGATTTGGAGAGTAGATGTATTAGATTTTACCTTTGTTAAGACGTGTAGAGGTGTCTCTAAAAAGATTTGGTTAGAAAATATTAGAAATGACATTTCTTTATTGAATCTAAATGAGAATTTGACTCTTAATCGGACACAACGGAGAAAATGATTCATGTAGCCGATCCCATGTAGTGAGATAAAGGCTTGATGTTGTTGTTGTATATATGTATTAAGAGATATCAACCCTTTCTTATTCAATCCTCCATTCAATGCCGGGATTAGTGAAATTCCATTAATCTTTTTGCTAATGAAAATTGCTATTAAGGCATTTTAGGCAAATTAATTTAAATTATAAATAAGCTAATATGTTAATATATATATAAATATTCCTAATAAATATAGGATTTCATAAAAATAGTTTTACTCATTTTCATGAGCTGTGAAAATTAGGGTATAAAATTTTTAGAACTTTATACACTTTTGAGTATCACATATTCTTAAAGGTCATTAGTTCCTTCTGATTAAATAACATCCGTTTTTAATTTCATCCTTGTTTACTTAGTATTTTAAAGATAAAAAAGTATTTATGATTTCATTTTTTACCACAGATGGTTCTTCCGATTGCTGTCGAGGATGTAAAGCGTGAAGTAAAGATACTCCAAGCCCTTAAAGGCCATGAGAATGTTGTCCACTTCTATAATGCATTTGAGGATGATAATTTTGTGTATATTGTTATGGAGTAAGTGTTCTTGAATACTTTTATTTGGCAAAATAGATAATTTGACAGCTAAAAATTGTTCATTCCTTGTTCTACTTCATTATTATTTTTTCAACTTTTGCACATATTATAAAACCGTTGAAACAGTTTTTTGCTTCATATTAACTTAACATTTTAAATTTTTACAATGAAAGCCTGTATATTTAATCGGATAAATATTTTTAGATTGGTGATTGTTTCCGTGCTCTCTATGATCATTTATGATCTTGACATGCTTTTCTAAAGCTTCCCTATAAGTAGTTCATTAGAAAACACCTTTCCTTATGTGATGCTTGCCACTGTAGACGCTTTCTTAAATTTTCTTGTCAGTTATAACCAAAAGCTTTGAAATTTTCTGTCAAAGTCAAATCCATTGGCCTTTTATATAAATCTAAAGGTTCAACTTCAAGACGTGCTTTCTGTGGAAAAATCCAAATTTTTTTCACATATTGTGTCAAATTCTGCTTTCTGATCTGGTATTCTGTTTGTTTTTTTTTTTTTTACCTAAGGCATCCATTATTGAACCGTTAAATGTCTTGTTTACAAGATCATCTAAGCTTCCATGGTTAAAGTATGAGTCTTCCCTCAGATTTTTGCCTGTTATTTACTTTTGGATATATGGGAGTCTACAAACTCGAATGATCTTCTTTAAGGTTGGGAATGACATCGTTATCATGTTCTTAAAACAGATTGTGCGAGGGTGGTGAACTACTTGACCGGATATTAGGCAAGTAAGTACATTCGTTTAGTTTTACAATGCTACCTACCATTGTTCTTGGATGCATTTTAATATGTTCTTGGTCCTTGTGGCTGCTCATGTTTCTTTGAAGCGCCATCAGAATAATTCAATAATAATTGATGATTCTGAGAAGAAATTTTGATTTTAAGCCAACTTTCTTTTCAGGAAGGATAGCAGGTACACAGAGAAAGATGCCGCTGTTGTAGTAAGACAGATGCTCAAAGTTGCAGCAGAATGTCATCTACATGGTCTAGTACATCGGGACATGAAGCCTGAGGTAAGGTTCTAGTAATTCAGCAGTGTTTTTAGCTGAAAATAAGGCTTCGTTTGGGACGGCTTTCTTTTTACTTCTTAAAGCAGCTTTTTAGTACAATTTCTTTATTTTGTACTAGAAAGTTGCTTTGAGAAGCAGAAAGAAAGTCATCCCAAACGAAGTCTAAATTATAGTTTACCTGCTATATGGGACATCAAACTTTTTTTCTTTTGACTCAGAATTTTCTTTTCAAATCAACCAAAGATGATTCTCCTCTAAAGGCTACTGACTTTGGCCTCTCAGATTTTATAAAGCCAGGCATGTATTGATCTCTTTTAAACTGTAGCATGTTTATGACTCTTAGCATACCTGAAGAATACACATAACTCATAGTTGAGAACTGGCACCATGCAGAGAAGAGATTTCACGACATTGTTGGTAGCGCTTATTATGTTGCTCCCGAGGTACTGAAACGCAAATCTGGACCCGAATCAGATGTTTGGAGTATAGGTGTCATCACTTACATTTTGTTATGTGGGCGTCGACCATTTTGGGATAAAACTGAAGATGGGATTTTCAGGGAGGTAATGTGTTTGAAATTTTTGTACTACTTTTTTTTTGTTATAGAAGATTTTGTTTATTCGTCATCATCTGTGTGTGGCTAAGTTTACATGGGACTGAATGACTAAATATAATGCCTACCTTAAATAGAATGAATAGGGCTAATAAAGTTATGATGATGCAAGTACAGGTAAAGAATGCTAATTCTTAAACGCCAAGGAGGTCTCTATTAAGGATGCAATCGCTGATGCTGCGAGGTCCTGAGAAAACCTAAAAATGTGAACTTCTGCTCTGGAGTGATTCTTCTATTATGCCATCTGTCTTGTGTTAACTCTCTGAGTGAACTTCTCCTTATGCCGATTCTAATCTATAACCTGTGGTTTTGAGCTGATTATTAACATTATATTTGTTCAGGCTTGACTCTGATAATATCTACTAAAAACTGTTGATTCTTGTTAATGTTTATACTCTCGTCGCAGCTAGTTTTGTACTAATCCTAATGAAGGTTTGTCCAATTATGATTTCGTTTGAGACAACTTTCTTATTGTTTTAAGAAGCAGTAAGAAAGCCGTCCCAAACGAAACCTATGTTGTAAACGAACCATTGGAATGCATGACTGTTGATTATAAGGTTTGTCATTACCCTGCTTACTTGAATATCATAGCATGGAATGGAATGTCCGAATGTACCTTAGTAGTTCTCGATTGCAATGATGATAAATCACCATCTCCTATGCACATCTTAGGCCTTGTTCAGTAATGCTTTTTGCTGCTTTGTTGCTGAAAGATCTAACATATCAGGTTTTTTAGTGAGGGAAACATGCAACATAATGTGCACTGTTGTATGCAACCCTCTCTATGGCTTAATCACCATGGAAAACATACTTGTAAAGCAACTCGTCCATCACTATCCAAATAGCAAAGACTTAAACTCGTACAAAACAACTCAATACAAAAACATTTCATGTTATAAAGAAAAAAAAGAAGATAAAGAATAGAATTAGCAGACGAAGCTGTATATTTTGTAGAAGAAATTTTGGGGTTTTTTGGCAAATAAGTAGAAAAAATCATAAGCTGTTTCTGTGTTTTAAGTTGTGTTTATGGCTTTTAATGAAGCACTTTAATATCTGGTAGAAAAAGTGCTTAAAGGACATAAATATGTATTCTGTTGTTTGATAAATAGAGTTCTTATATGTAGCTGTTTATTGTGAAATGACCTAAAAGGTTTAGGAAGTTATAAGAAGCTTTAAGAAAAGTGATGGTAGTTCTGCTCCAATTGGTTGGGATAATGCTAGTGATGATGATTATGATAGGCATGCATGTCAAACATGTTTATTTCAATAATCTTAAAATGAACGTTGGAACGATGCCGTGGGGGTAATTTTCTTAAAATAAGAACATAAGTTTTATAAGCTGTTGAAGTCAATAACTTCCAAACAGAGTAAATTTTCAAAATAATTCTCAGATTTTTTTGGTGCTTGCATTTTAATCTTAGATTATTTATGTATTCAATTTAGTCCCTCAACTCACCAAATTTAATGTTCGTCCTAAATGGAGGTAATTGGAAATTTTAATGTCAATCTCACTATTTAATACCAACTCAAATTAATGAGATTGATTCAACAAAGGCTAAGACACCTTCATGAACAGTTTCTCTCCATCAATTTTCATCCAAAGAAATGAGAAAATTGATAATAGGATTAAATTGGTTTAAATTTGGTAGGTTGAAGGATCAAATTAAACGCTTGAAAATTTCTAGGATAAAAATGACCACAACTAACAATAATTTAGGGACCATTTTGATACTTTACTCTTTCCAAACACAAAAAGATCAGAATTTATAAAAAGCATGGTTGGACTTCCTTACTAATACTCGTTATAAGGAACTCTTTTTTAACATATTGTTCAAATAAGGTAATTCATTTTCTCAATATTTTTATTGCTGTTGGTTATGTAAAGGTCTTGGAGATGGTGAAGTTACCTTCAATCTGACTTTTCCTTGTTGATATCCTAATTTTCATAACTTAAGAAAAGTTGAATAATGTTGATTTCACTTTTGGGCTTTGGCTTGATATACTAGCCCATCAGCTAATCTTTGCTGTTATAATTTTCATGTTGTAATGGAAAAGGCTCTTATATGCCATTTCTTGCTTAATTTTAATTGAATATTCTCCTTGTTCCCAGGGTTATCCTTATAATTTGCGGCTTTCATGAACTTGAAGAAGGAGATAGTGTTTTTATTCTCTTTTTATCTGGGTGTTTTTGGTAAATCATACTTGAAGCTAGCACAAATATTTTATTTTATTCATTTATGATTCTTTTCATGATGTATTCTCAGGTGTTGAAAAATAAACCAGATTTTAAGAGGAAGCCCTGGCCTAGCATAAGCACTAGTGCAAAAGCTTTTGTTCAGATGTTGCTAGTGAAAGATCCTCGTGCAAGGCTGACTGCTGCTCAAGCCTTATGTAAGTTTATGTTTTGGAAGCTATGATTCTACAGAACATACTTTTATGCTTCGTTTGGGACGGTTTTCTTACTGCTTCTTAAAACAGCTTTTGTGTACAAAAAATTTAACTTTTGTACTAAAAAACTATTTTAACAAGCAATAAGAAAGCCGTCCCAAACGAAACGTTAACCTACAAGATAGTGCATGAATCAGTTGATAAGGGAAGATAAACGCTGGTATTTCTTTGACAAGCCATGCTTAATTTTTTAACTGATTCTTCATGTTATTTTTTATAATTAGCGAGTTCAAGGGTTTAAATCTCCTTGAAATGGTAATTCTGAATTATACTTTTTATCTTATTTTTTGTTTGCAGCACACCCATGGGTGAGAGAAGGGGGAGATGCGAAGGAAATCCCCTTAGATATATCTGTTTTATCTAATATGCGCCAATTTGTTAAGTACAGCCGTTTAAAGCAGTTTGCCCTAAGGGTAAAAATTTATCACCATTATTGCACACGTAAAGTTCTATTTTAAATACATTGCCAATATATTCTGAGTATTCCATGCCCATGATTTAAACAGGCTCTAGCAAGTACGCTTAATGAAAATGAGCTAGCTGACCTACGAGACCAGTTTGATGCAATTGATGTTGATAAAAATGGTGCAATCAGTCTTGAAGAAATGAGACAAGTAAGCCTTATTTATTGCCGTGTGCTATGAGAAATTATTATGTGCGGTGTCCGAACGTAGAGGATCTTCCGGATTACTGGACGCACTGCGTACGCTCTACCTACGCTCTGCTTACACTCTGCGTATTTGTAGATACGCAGCAAATCCTCACAATTAATTATTTGCTGCTTATTTACTACGTATCTATAAACACACAGAGCTTACACATAGGGTACGCAGTAATCCAGAAGATCCTCTGCGTTCGGACTCCGCACAAAATAATTTCCTGTGTGCTACAGCTTTCCGAGTTCTTTGCCTCTTAGTTATAATGTGTTCCATATGCTGTTGATAATGCTATGTTTTATGTAAGAAACTAAATATGAATTTTGAAATGGTTTAGCTTCTAGTTTGACTCCTTTTGATTGTATCATACTTGAAATTTTTACTCAAGGCTGTTTATTTTTAACCTTCTATTGTTTCCCATTTGATTATTACTTTTTCTATCAAGAGAAAAATTACTTTTAAAATGCTTATTTTAGTTATTCCTGTAATGTTAAGTCATCTATTCTCTGTTTCATTTCATCTTCTTCACTCTCACCATGCTTGTATTATGTTCACTTAATTCAATGTGTTAGAGGGATAATTTGTCAGTTTTTTCTCTCTAATTGTTTGGGCCATTGGCTGAATTTTCTTAATCTCTTTGTAGGCCCTTGCAAAAGATCTTCCATGGAGAATGAAAGATTCACGTGCTTTAGAAATTCTTCAAGCTGTAAGTTGTCATTCTTCATTCCTCCTATCACTTATTGGTTCATTGAACTATATTTTATTTTGATATGAAACTTTTTTTTCCAGCAATTGGATTTTCTTAGTGGTTTGCTTGGCATATGAATGCTGGTTAAAAAAACTTCACACCTTTAGAATAGTAATCGAACACATTTATGAATTTACTTTTACATGTAAAAATGAGTAATAATTAAGCTTCATCTTTTTAAGTTCAATTAGAGCTTTAAATGTAGAGAGAGAGAGAGAGAGAGAGGGGGTTGATGCAGGACTAAATATGTTTTAGATGAATGCGATAAAACTTGCATGATTTAGATAGGAGTAAATAACAATTAAGACTGTTAGCTACTAAACGATCATAGAAAACGTACGAGGGGTAGCTACGCTTAAGCCAAATCACATGTGAAGAACTTGAATCATCAAAGCAATTAAGAATCTCAATAAAATACGAATTAAATAGTCATTCAATAAAAATCCCTACGTTAACAATGAAATTAGAAATATAGAAAGTAAAACTCAATTCCTATGATTACTAAGCGGAGATAGAGGGCGAGGCATGACTCCTTGCGATTGGATCACCACCTACAAGATTAGAGAAGTTCACCCTTGTTGATGCCCAGAAACAATTTGCCACTAGACGTTGGCAAGTTGTTCGTCGATGGCTTCAGAAAGTGTGAAGATGATGCGATCCAAATATTCTTCGATGGGGTTATCGACCTCCGGGTTGACGTCGAAGAAGGTTGAGTGGAGAATGTTGACATTCCCTTGCTCATCGTAAACGAATCAGGAGTCAAGATCGGGACCGGTCATTCATCGGTTTCAAAGGGTTGGAGTGTTGAAGACAATCGTTGTTACTTCCTTGAAGGCTCCTATTGAGAGGGAGGAGTTTATCTTGAGAGTTTAAGAGGGAAAGATGGAGAGATGTTGCAGACCAAGGGTATGGGTGTGAAGCAAGACTTGGGTTCAGATTTTAGAAGAAAAGAGGTGGAGGGAAATCAAGCAATTGTTTCCCCAATTAATCGTTTTAGTTTGGAAAGGATTTGGGTGTGTTTAGGAAAGGGTGGGGGCGGCTAAGAGGGAATGAAAGTGGATTTGAATTATTTCCCAAAGAGGAATAGCTTGAAGTTGGAAAGTAATTAGGAGGTGGGGAACCAAGGAGGGGGCCGGCGGCATGGAGAAAGAGAGAGAGGGGTTTGGGGAAATAAAATCAAGCCTTCTTTAATTGGATTATTAAATTAGAAAGGCCCTAATTAATTCCCAATTAATTTGAAAATTCAAAGGGATGAAATTTGGTAACTTTCCTAAAATATGATTGGTATTTTAGGTAACTTTTCAAATTCAAAAAGATTTGAATTTGTAAAATAATTGAGTTACCTAAAAATATTAAAACCCAATTAGAAAAGATGTAATTGCAAGCATTAATGGAGGGAAACCCCAAAGGGGGCCGACGGCTTTGGCTAGGGATTTGGTTGGGGAAAAGGCCGGTGATGGGGTGGAGACTTGGGTTAGTGGGCCGGTGGTGATGTGGGGAGGAGGGTGGTTGTTTGAGGTGGTGGTGGTGGGATGAGCCAACAGGTGGGAACGTGGAGAAGGGCCGTCGGCTTGAAGTGGGGTGGTGGTGATGGGCCGGCGGGCTAGGGTGGAGAAAAGGAGGAAGATGAGATACGATAAACTAGCCGCGAGCCTGGACTATTCCAAGGTTGACAGGTGATACGATTCCCTCTCTAAGGGTTCTCTCTCCAAAACGCTCCCAAGCTCTCGCAAGAACTCACAAGGCAGGAAATTTTATTCTTCATTCATTAACCATAAAAATAGAACATAAAGGCTATGTATAGCCTCATACAAAAGACTCAAAAATAAAAAACGACGATGCCCTTTGGCCTTACACATGACCACCCTTAAGTAAGGGATAAAAAGGAAAAAAACAACTAAAGCAAATACAAACATAAATAAATAAAAGACAAATACATATGACAACTTAAAAATACATCGGCGCGATCGTGGTTATAGATCGGCGGTCACGGCTCTGATAGACTTTCCAAGCTCCGATGTCCCCATCAGAGGTATTATGAAGCACCATATTTATAGAATAGTGTTGCTATCCATAAAATACTAATAATGTCTATATTGACCATTACATAAGTAACGACAATAAAACCAGCAAAAATAGAGACAACTAAGAGATAAATACAAAGCAATGACCTAAAGAAATCTACTAATAAAGCTATTAGCGCAATTTTAATAGGAGTCCATAAATTTTCATAGTTGTGTAGTTTCATTTGAGTGCAAGCTTTCGCATTGTTGCTTCCATTTTTTTTTCATGCTTTGCTTCTTATGGTGATATTAATTCATCTTTATTCTCCGTAACACTGAGTGCAATTTTGGTACAGATTGACAGCAACACGGATGGACTGGTAGATTTCTCTGAATTTGTTGCAGCAGCTTTGCATGTTCATCAGCTAGAGGAGCATGATTCTGAGAGGTGGAATTTGCGCTCTCAAGCCGCTTTTGATAAATTTGATGTAGACAGAGATGGATATATCACTCCTGAGGAACTCAGAATGGTAGCATTCAACCTGGAATTTAATAATCATGTTCTGAATTGTTTCATTTTTAAGTGTTACAAGAATCTTGTATTTCTTTGAACCACCTCTGCGATTTTAGCCTCCAACTATCTTTTAGATCTTTATCAAACTTAGATGTTAATGATTATTTCATAGCCTATTAACATCAACAGGAAAAAAATTTCTTCAATTTTTTTCATTACATATAAAAAATACCTTAATATTTTATTATTTTTGTCATAGATTTTACAGCAAATATCTTCAATATTTTTTATTTGTAGATAAAAATAACATAATTTTATCTCATTTAAATATAATATAAATGTCACATCTCAATTTTAATGCTCATTCTAATAGGAATTGGGTCTGGATATCCTAACCCGATATTTTTCTGCATGAATAGTTGCGGAGACTAATGTTTCTTGTTTTTGAAGTTTAGAATATAATTCATAGAGATTTAGTCTTTGCTTGGGATGGCTTTCTTACTGCTTCTTGAAGCTACTTTTTAGTACAAAAATTTTAATTTTTATACTAGAAAGTCACTTCAAGAAGCAGTTGGGATGGCTTTCTTACTGCTTCAAAGGCTTTGTTTGGGATGGCTTTCTTACTGCTTCTTAAAGCAACTTTAGAAAACTACTTCAAAAAAAAAAAAAAAAAATCCTCCCAAATGAAACCTTAATTATGTATTTTTGTTCATCATAAGAAGAAGAATTTTTATTTTCTATGCAGCACACAGGGCTTAGGGGTTCAATTGATCCACTATTAGAAGAGGCAGACATTGACAAGGATGGAAAGATCAGTTTATCTGAATTCCGCAGGCTTCTAAGAACTGCAAGCATGGGTTCCCGCAATGTCCCCAGTCCATCTGGAGCTCGGAGTCATCAAAGGCCATAGAACTGTAAGCCATTGCAGAGGTTCTGAAAAAATGGACAAACTTACTATCTTCGCACCAAAACTGATTCGTAGCTGTTACTCATTGTGTGTGTAGAGTGAGATTGAGATAGATGGAAGAGAGAGAAAGTAACAAGCAATCAATGCTGTATCTGCTGGTTATTCTCCTTAAAAAAATTGGTCTTTTCAGCCCCCATAAGGTTGGTGAGTGCTTCAGAAAGCTGGTATATTCGTACGTAATAATATATCTTGTGAAGCCACCATGACAGATTTCTTGTATTATCCTCTTCTGAATGGTCTCCATTCTTTCTCTTGGCTGATCTCCAGCTTTCACAGGAAATGTACAAGTAGCAAACAACAGTTATCAATGAAAAACTTGTTTGCAAACCATTCAGCTTGGGGTCTTTGTTCTTATTTCTCCTGATGTAAATTACATTTGTTGAAGCAATTGATTTTTATAATTTGGTTGTTTATGTAGCTCTCTTTTTTGTTGTTCCAGAAGGAAAAAGCTATGATGATGACTGATGGACCATGTTTATGTTCTTACTGGTTTTGTTTACCGTTTGTTGCAAAGGTAAAATTATTCTGTGTGGATATAGAAGCCGGTCAAAGGTGAATCAGAATACATCACGTTTCCTCTTTATTATGTACCGCGACTGTGTATCCGCTGTGTACTGGTTGATGTGGCGCGTTCTGATTCGCCTCCGAATGATCCGGTATCCGCACAGAATAATCTCTCGTTGCAAAGACCTTTTGGCTGCTGGGACCTTAGACATGCACTAAGTAGAGGTTGTTGTGATCATAAACAATTTTTGATGTGATCCATTTGTGGAAGACCAAATTAGAGTTGGGTTCAGTTCATTTTGATTGTATTGGTGCCTAAATTATAATAAGTTAAAAAAAAAAACCTATTTTTTTCTTTTTTTTTTCTTTCAAAAATGATATTATTCACTATCTTGAACTACATTTGAAATTAGAAATTTAACTTTATTTAGTATTTACCCTATAAAAATAAAAATTGGAGAAATATGCTTGATGTTTATTTTTTATGGATAAATATATCGAAAGTTCTCTTCGAATAGATAGTAACCTGGGCTTGCTTTCTGAAGTCAATGTTAGATGATTTGATTATTGTTTGATTGTAATTTCACTAATTTGAAGATGAATATTTTGTGATTGGAAGATCGTTCAATCATAGTATGAAAGTAGTGTGATCATTATTCAATAATGGACCCCAGTGATTCTTAGAAGGTTTGATTATTGTATAAAGATTACTCGGGCTTCGTTTGGGACAAATTTTTTGCTGCTTTCTAAAACAATTTTTTAGTAAAAAAATAAATAAATTTATAAAGTAGCAAAAAAACTGTCCCAAACAAAGCCTCAGTTTTAATTTGAAGATTGTTTGATCATTTTTTGATTGTATATCCATGGCTGATACAATAGACAGTGCAATCACAACTACTATGACACAATATTACGCATTTTACATGATCGACAAAACGATCATGAGAAAATATAATATAATAGTCATAACATGGAGCGCAAAATTTTAAGAAAAGAAGCGCAACGGCTACAAAAAAGGGTTATGTAAACAAGGCTCAGTTAGGGTTAGAGCAGGGTTTAATCATGATAGATACACCAAATATGTTCCAACACCTTGTATAAAGTAGACTAAAATACTAATACAAAAAAGTGTAATTAGAATGTATATAATACAATAGATTATGATTTTGTTTGTGATGATTTTTTTACTGCTTCTTAAAATAAAATTTTTTAATAAATATTTTAATTATTCAACTAAAATTTTACTTGAAATAATAAGAAAATCATGCCAAACGATGCCAAATCTATAACAAAGAGTAAAATTAAGGCTTCGATTGGGATGGCTTCCGTAGTGTTTTGTAAAGCAGTTTTTTAGTACAAAATTTTTTTGAACTAAACATTTTTGTACTTAAAATACTATCTTAGAAAGCTACAAGAAAGTTGTCACAAATGAAGCCTAAGGGGCTGTTTGGCAGCAGGATTTAGGCTGAAATTAAGGCAGATATGAGCGAAATCCATTCAAACAGCCTAAAAATGCAAAACCAAATCTCACGGCAAACGAAAGCCGCCGTAGGCGGAAAATTCCTCTTTTTGTGCTAAATCCCGGATTTCCGAAATTTTGTTTTTGTCGGATTTACGAAATCCATTAGTTCGAGAGGAAGAGTCTGCTCATTAAATCCGTTTCATAGCCAAACAGTTAGACAATATTTGATAGGATTTATTATGAGAGTTACCAAACAATTTTTAGAATTTAAACCCCTTAGAATTTCAAACTGAATTTAGAGGATTTACGAAATCCTTAAATCAAATTCCATGTGGTACCAAACAACCCCTAATAGTTGAAAAATTATTAGGTCCAGACACCAGACGTAGCTCTACATCCGGACGCCAATAACATGTTGCCACGTGCTCTTACTCTTTACTGTGCGGCCTGATGACCCAGACCCAGTATTGCTATGTATTGGCTGATTTGTGCATACTAGGGTATTGTTAGGTATTGCTCGGTATTGGTCGGCAATAACGAGAAATATCAATCTGTCGAGACCAATATCTAGCAATACCAAGCAATACCTAACAATACCCCGGTTTTGCTAGGTATTGCTAGATATTGTTCTTGACAGAGCTGTATTTCTCGTTATTGACAAAGCGATACCTAGTAATACTGAACAATACCTAGCAATACCGAGCAATACCTAGTAATACTCGAACATAACAATACCGGGTTCCGGTCTGGGTCAGGTCATTGGGCTGCACGGTAAAGAGTAAAAGCACGTGGCGTCATGTTATTGAGGTCCAGATATAGAGCTAAGTCCGGTGTCCGGACCAAATAGTTAGCCATATCTAATAGTCATAGATTACTATAGCAAAGAACTTCGTGTTAGCGATTTGGGCTTTTGTGGACAAGCTAGAGAGCTCACTTAGGGCTGGAAACTCCGATCGTCATCGACTCTCACGGCAACCGTCGTCAACTCCGACGTTCCCACTTTCGATAGCTTCTTTGGACACAGTGGAGGTCAAGAACCCTAAATTGGATTCTTCTCCTACCGACTCTTCCTCTTCCTCGACTTCTATAGTCCTCGTACTTTGATGGCTGGCAATGTTATCAACCGAACCTCCAGCACGCCCATGAAAAACTATTCTTCCCCCACAGGAGATCCTCGACGATCTATGCAGGTTAGTCGATTTCTCCGCTTACTATCCCGTTTTCCTCGTTTTAGATAATTTTCCGTATTTGCACATCAATCTCAGCGCTTTCTTTGATTTTTTGATGAACTTCTCGCTGTATGTTGGCACCTTTCTTCCATCGAGAAGGATTCTGCATTATTCGAAATTGAATGTTTCCGTAAACTTTCCCTCGCCAAACTTTAGAAAGCGAAGGCTTTACCACCAATGATACTTCCTCAACAAGGCTCCTGTATCAAGTCCCAAAGATTTGTAACTTTGATAGATAGTTCACTCTAAAACAATTGGCAAGGGGCGTGTCTACTCGTGTTAAAATTTATGCTTCAAATCTTATCTCAAATCCTAAAATCATCTCAAATTCATGAGTCCTGGTGTTTAAACTTTTCATTGCAGGGGGGATCTCTGAAGTAACATATGCTAGCCTGATTGCTGTGAGAAGTACACAAGTATGAAGACGTTAATTTGTAAGTGATGTGTTACAAATTAACTCGATTGTAGTGAGTAGTAAGGAAGGTTTGATTATGATGTCACCCTAAGTTATGTACCACTTGTTGTCCCATTTTTTATGAAAAATGGGAAAGAGTTGATGATGTCTAAAATTAAGGCTAGATTTGCTACATGATATTTAAAGAATTTTAATGGGATGATAAGAGATATAGTGGAGACAACAATTAGAAGAAGAGTCAATGTCACTTGTATCCAAGGACTAAATGGAAAGGTAAGAAATTCCTGAATATTGGGGAAGTTTATAAGCTATTTTATGTATTATAAATGTCTTATTGAAGTTTTACTTAGTCTGTATGCCGATAAAGTTAAGAAAAAATATCTTGACCCTTACTCTAGCATGATTCTGTACAACAAAGAGTAATACGGTAAACTTATCAATGTTTGTGTATTAGAGGGCCTTGATCTTTGTAATGATATTAAATTTAGGTGTCATCTTAAGAAAGAAATGTTTGATGGTAGCCTTTTACGAGCAATTTGCTTTCGAAAACCCTCCAAAATGATATGAAATGCAACAATAAGTGATAAAAACGAGAACATTTTTCTAAACATAAGATAAAAATGATGAAAAATAAATTTCATAAAATTGAGTCATTAAAACATTCTAATATAATATTTAATGCTATAAATGTGGTTATTATGCTAATAAGTGCCTAGTCTAAAAGAAACTTAATGAGTTAAAGAGTTAGACCTTGATGAAGGATTAAGAAAAAAATTAATGTAATTCTTACTTAACTTTGAACAATGCGTTCCAAATCTACATAAATTTTCTCCATTAACCTAGAATTAGAGTCTGATTTAGATAACTTCTTAGACAAATGGGCACAATTTGATTATTATAAATTCATAGTTGAAATGAATGTTTAATTACCTTAATAAAAAATAAAAAAGATAGTTTAAGTAAAGTTCTTACCCAAGTCTTTGATGACAAAGTCAAGAACAAAATACTTGATATTTTAGCTGAAAAAGGACACGTCTGAAGACTTTTAAACTTATAATGTTGTTGAAAGTCATAAAAAATTATCTAGTGAAAAGATAACCTCTAGTTGAGATTTAACACAAGAGATTAGTCATCTCGCTAACAAAATCATCTTGCTAATGAAAAATTATCCTTGAAATAGGAACAATAACATAGTATAATTGTTTGGTTTGCCTTGAACTTTTTAACAATGACAAAAGAGAGACTTGTTATACTCTTATTGATGAGTCTGAATAAATAATTGTTGGTTTAGAATAACTTAACTCTTTACTAAAGGCTATTAAAAATTTCATTAACCTTGTAGATAGTAGTGTTGACATGAATTGCGTTCAAGAATGAATCATAATTTGAAATTTTTTGAAAAAAGTTCCCAGAGATTAACTTTAACTAGTGGAAATTAAATGAGTATTAAATAAAAATTGTAAAATGCATTTAGATTTCTACTACATTTCTCTTTGTTAAATTTCTTTCACAACATATGATATTAGACACATCATTTCTAACTAAAATAATGCCTAACATCAAAATTGATAACACTAGAATCAAATAAGGAAAATTTAAAAAACAAATTATTTTTCAGCTTATCATTGATCCTAAAGAAATTATTTTAAATGTAATGAATAAAATTCAACCTAAAAAAATATAGCTAAATGTCCTTAAAGAAGAAGTTCAAATAAATAATATCCATGAAGAATTACATTGGAATTCCATCAAAACTAAAAATTTCCCTACTCTTATTAATAGTGCAGCTGGTATGAATTCCATTCATGGAGGGCTGAAGGAATCATTCCTTCCAAATATTTTGAAAAAATAATCCAAATATTAACATCAATTAGCTGAAATTAAATCAGTATTAAATAAAATTGTCAAATTCTATTTGTTGCAAATATGATATTTGTATTCTTACCCCATTTCTCTTAGAAAAAAAATCTTCCATAATGTATCATGCACACTATTTTTAATTTAAATAACTTGTACATCACAATTGATAACAGTGGAATCTATTTAGGAAAATTTTAAAATCAATTTGTTTTTAATCTTACCACTCATGCTTAAAAAATGATTTTGAATGAAATGAATAAAATTCAGCATAAGGAAATGCTGTTAAATTTCCTTCAAGAAGTTTGAATAAAAACTATCCACAGAAATTTTCATTTAGATTCCATCCAAAGTAAAATTTTGAATATAATAAAAATTTTTAATAATGAGATTTGTGGTGATAACCCTCATATATTTTGGAATAGGAAACTCATTGTGTTTCTCTTCCCCACGAAGTCAACTTCAATGAGAAAAACATTCCTATTAAAATTGTACTTTGCCAGATGATTAAAGATTTAGAGTTTTATAAAATGGAGATCCTTGATCTTCTATCCAAAAGGCTTATTTATAAGTCTTAGTTCTAATGGAGTTGTATGACATTTTATGTTATGAATGCTGTTGAAATAGAAAAAGGAAAACCTTGTTTACTTATCAACTATAAACCTCTCAATAAAGCCCTTAAATGGATTCACCATCTGACATTGTGATGCCTATCATCTCTTCAAAATTTGATTTAAAGTTAGGACACTGATAAGTTCAAATTAACGAAGAAGATCATATAGATCAATTCTTACTGCTCCTTTTTGGTCATATGAATGATGATCAGTTTGATGTTTGTTATATTTTTTTTCATCATTATTTTGAACCAAACCGAATTGTTCGATTCGGCTCAACTTTTATAAAATTAACAATCTTCTTTTGCTTTTAAGAAATTTGGTTTGATATGGGTTGATTTGATCGGTTTGATGTTTTTTTTTTATTATTATTTTTTAATTTTACTCAATGCTTGAGAGCATGCAAGTAGATTTTACATTAATAATGAGGCATGGTGGTGAAGTTAGGAGATATAAAATATTATAAAGGAATGAAAATGTACTTTTAAAGTGTGTCAAAATTGAGTATTCTACGGCTTCTTGCACGATTACGAGTAGGGGTGTCAATATTTGACACGACACGAAAACCCGACCCTGAAAATCCGGGTTGGACCCGACCCGATTTCAAAACGGGTCGGGTTCGGGTTCTAGAAATTGACCCGTTTAAAAAACGGGTCGGGTTCGGGTTGACCCGGCGGGTTGCCGGGTCAACCCGCCAACCCGTTTAATTTTAAAAAAATTCAAATTCCAGCTCTCTGCCCGCTGCCCCGTCGCCATGCGTGCTGCGCTGCCGCGTGCCACGCTCGAGCTCGCGCTCGCGCTGCCGCGTGCCGTGCCGCGCTCGAGCTCGCGCTCGCTGCGCTGCCGCGTGCTCGCCCGTGCCGCGCTCGAGCTCGCGCTCGCCTGCTGCCGCGCTCGCCCGCTGCCGTGCCGCGCTCGCCCACTGCCGCGGTCGGGTTCTCTGCTTCGCGGGTTGTGTCGGGTCAACCCGGCAACCCGCCGGGTCGTGTCCGGGTTCGGTTTTTCGACCCGTTTCTCTACTCGGGTCGGGTTAGGGTTGACCCGTTTTCCACCCGGGTCAGTTCGGGTTCGACCCGAACCCGACCCGTGACCCGAAATTGACACCCGTAATTACGAGGAAGTCGGAAATCTTGTAAATAGGATAATGAGCAAAACAAAATTTATAATTTTTGATAATTTATATAATAAAGTATATATTAATGAATGAGGAAATAAGGGATATAATATGGCTAAGGCAAGATATAGTCAATCTATATAAATTATAAATTTAAATGCATTGAACTTAAGATCTTAGTTAAAGATGAAGCCATTAAAGAAAGGGAAAAAAAATCTTTGATAAATTATTTAATAAAATTTTAAGAAAATAATTTTTTTTGGAAGAGTACAAAGAACAAAATTAAGATATATATATATATATATATATATATATATATATATATATATATATATATATATCATAAAAGTGAATTGGAGATATGAAGATGCATAATATTAAAGCTTTATCTCCGGCTATGATAGATGTTTAGATTTGGAGAGTAATTTGTAATATTGCAATATGTTGTTAACTATGTTAATGTTGAAAATTCTATTTGTTTTATGCTATGAAGATCTACTAAGGGTATGATTTTTTTGCTGGAGATATCGATGAAAAAAAGGGAAGAGTTAATAAAGGATCTTTATAATATTTCTATTGATCTTAAATTGGCATACAATCAATTACAACGAGAACCGATTTGATATGCATTAAAAAATGTGTTAAGAGTATTTTGGATTTAATAAAGATATATATTACAATGTTGAATAGTATTAAAAATAGTTGTAGAGTTATTAGGGAGTTCCTAATCATAATCGATTGACATCAATGATCAAAATAAAGTCCATTCTTTTTTGTATTTTGTATGGAGATCCATAGAAAGGATATTTAAAGTGAGGAATCTTGGTGTATGCTTTTTATAGGTGATAGTTGTAATAGGTGATTCCAGATTAAAATAAATGAAAAATTAGAATAATAGAGAACCTTAGAAGATAAAGGGATTAAGATTAGTAGAATAAAGATTAAGTGCATGCTATGCTATTGTTATTTGACATTTTGTTAGTTGTCATTCAAGCGATCATTTTCCATTTTACATAACTTAGCTCCTTAAATAACCTGCTTGAGATTTCATGATGATAACATTGATTTTTAACATGTCACGTGGAAGGCACATAGCCCCTGTTTCCAAACTTTGCAACCAACTTTGCATGACATAATCTTTCGTCCAAAGTTTTTGTTAGCTTCTAATGTCATTTGATCTGATGTTACATTGATTTTTATATGTGTATGTTCTCTTTTCTTATTGTGGCCTGCAATTTTTAGCTAGATACATGATAGGGGAAGTTTGCATATAAGTTTCGTATTTCACAACTTTATGGTTAGATTGTTTCTTGCTGCTTTCAAATTCCTAAAGATTTACACCTGAATCTAGTATTTTTGGATGACTACTGGAATGTGACGTCAACACCAAGTTCATCACATCAACTGGAAATTAGCCATTACTTATGTTCACTGTAATTTTATTGCAGCAAAGGTTTCATTGTTGTGTGTAGAATGAATCACTTAAATTAGGGACATTTGCAGATGCAAAATTAAGCCACTATTGACACAATGTTAACCAATTGGGTTCCTATGAAATGAAAATTTTAGCAACTTGACAATTTCTAGCAAACTTAGTCAATCACATATCAGAAATGCCTTAGATTTGTTGATAACAAGTATCAAGATAGTTACTATTTTAAATTTACATGCAAAATGTTATCCGACCAAAAAAATAGCATCATTACTTCTTCAAAAAATATTCTGCAAAAAGGTTGATAGTACAGAAAACTATAACTAAAAGATGATTTCAAGGCTTCTCTTTTGGAACAAGTTCATTTTCATGCATCAGAGTTTAAGATGTTTTTCTTCTTTGTTATCTATTATAATTGAAAATTTTGTATTTCTTGCAGCCGGTTTGTTTTGAATGTTCCAAAAGAAGATCTGGAGT
This sequence comes from Dendrobium officinale, assembly GCA_019514585.1. Classification (NCBI taxonomy): domain Eukaryota; kingdom Viridiplantae; phylum Streptophyta; class Magnoliopsida; order Asparagales; family Orchidaceae; genus Dendrobium; species Dendrobium officinale. The sequence continues at coordinate 1,830,508 of CM033690.1, read as the reverse complement.
CGTTTGAGAGGATCTTTTTTCTTCTTGAACAAGCACATTGGTTTTATGAGGACAATTCAGTTGAACAAAATCCATCTTTGAAGTCTCTTTCCTTCAAAGAGTTTTCATCTTTGAGTATCCAGCTTATTCACTTTTTTTCTTCAGTAATACATTCTAATATTTATCAGTTACACCGCTAGTGCTTATCATCTCTTTCTTTTGGCCCATATATGGAAATGCAGATGAATGTAAAATATATTGATTAAGCTTTACCCATATATGACATCATAATCTCACGTGAAAGCAGTCTAACTAAAGCAAAAAATTAAAGAAATGGATGTTAATAGGATGTGGGCTGATTCATGAAGAAAAGGATGTCGAGATGATTGTAGATAACATAATCTATATTACCGAATTCTTGTCAAAGCAATGGTAATATCATTATTGATATACCATTTTATTATAGTATATGCGATGCTACTAATGCGGAAAACTTCATCATTTTTGTCCTGAGAAGCACTTTAAATGTAATCATGCTATTTATATGTGAAATGATTACTTATGAAGCAGTGTAAGAATGAGGGTGCTACATATGATGTTAAATCTATTTATTACAAATATTTTTAAATGGCTTTTATCAATACTACCTTAGGTATATTCCTTCATTCTTAATCCTTTGAAACAGATTTTACTTATTTATCTAATCATCTAATCGATTATGCGTCTACATTTTGGTTTAATATTTTAAAATCATCTATGTCTATTTTCAACTATTTAATCTTTAATAGATACTGTCCTGACCTTCCTACATATTCATCTTAATATTTTCATTTTTTTCATGCTCAAATTAGCTTTCATTGAATTTAATGCTCGACACATGGATCCATGAAAATAACTAACCTGATTGTTGTTTTACTATATTTACCTTTAAGAATCCATAATATCCTTTCAGTTTCCAAAATTCTTCCAAATAAAAATTTTGTGGTCTATTTAAAGTCACATTCATTTATTTCTAAGTACATTAGTTTAATGAAATTATAGCCCTAAAATGTCATGTCCATTCTGCTAATTAGTGATAATCAAGAAGTTTCTCATATTGATGGATTTAGGTATCTTACTTTCTTTTAAAACATGGTTGGCCTAATTTTTGTTCCTATTTGTTGCCTAAAGTCAAAATGCCCTGTCTTTTGTTCGGCCTAACCCCAGCCTTAAGCTTGCTTAGCAAATACATCAATGATACTTTAAATTTGTATATATATATATATATATATATATATATATATATATATATATATATATATATATATATATATATATATATATATATATATATATCCATGTAAGATACTTAGTGTTTTTCTACAAGTCTTTCAGCCTGACACCATGATCCCTTAATTAGATAATATGAAAGCTGGTTTACCTTGAAAGGAGGATGACAACTTGTGATGAGTAGTTACGAGCCCTTGTTAAAAATGTGTGGGGAAATGATAGGAGTTAGGCAAAGGACAATGATCTTATCTCTCCTAAAATATTCAACAAAAGATCAGGGATTGCACGATAAGGGAGATTCCACATATGGAGAACCATTAGGGATTGGAGCATCCATATGAGGAGCAACACAACGCGATATAAATTGAGTAGTTGGTGATATACATGGAGCGTGCCACATCCCATTTTTACCTCCTCCAAACAATCATGAGGCATTATAGAAGCGGATAATCCAACTAAACATAATTATCACAACACACATCCTGATAATTGAATGAGTGAAAATTGGTTGACTGGATCATCCCAAGATCTATATGACATTTAACAAATATCTAATAGATCCATTGTAAATATTGAAATGGAAGTGCATATAAATAAAATTATCAAATCAAATCTTGTGCTTCTAAAATAACTTCAAAAGTAAGTTCATTCCTACCAAAAGTCTCTAATTTGCATCATGTAATTGATGGACCGGTTCACCCTGAACCGGTCCGGCCTGGACCCGTGCGGGTCTACAGGCGGAGGGGAGAGGGGCAGGCGGTCCGGTTGGACCAAGGGGCCCCATCCACTTAAGTGGGGGCATTTTGGGGAGGGAGAAATTGTGTGTTGGTATGAAGGGAGCCATTAGGGTTTAGTGGGGATCATTATGAAAAGTGTATTCTCCCTCTTATTTTCTCCTTAGCCTCCTTCTTGCTCTTTTCTAGGGTTTTCTTGTGGGAGATCTTGTCCTTCTCGAAGTGGACAAACTTATCTTGTTTTCTCTTGGTTTTCTTATGCAAAGGTTTTTGCTTCTCATCTCAACCCTCTTGTGATTGTTCTTCTTTGGTTTTGGTGGAGAAATTCCTCTTTTTGGGGGGAAATTAGGGCAAAACCGAAATTGTCAAAACCTAAGGTGTATAAATTTGGTATCAGAGCCCTTGATCCTAGATGGCATGGCGTCAATGAAGGTAGAAGTGTTGGAGGGGGAAATGGGCCAATTGAAAGAGGAGGTGGGCGAGAAACTTTCGTCGATGGAGGGAAAATTTTCATCCTTAGAGGAGAGGTTTGGAGGAATGGAAGAAATGATCCGGAAATTGGTGGAAGCCCAAGTGGTTCAATAAAATGCTAAGGAAAAAGGGAAATCACCGGTGCCAAACCCTAACCCTAATTTTCCAATTAGGGAAGAGGGAGTTATCCAAAGTGAAGAGGGCATGCAAGGGCAATGGTCAAAGGAAGGGGGTGAAGGGTCTGGAGTGGGCGGCCCTTGGGGGATAACGGGAGGCCAAGGGGGCCGGCCATACATGGGCTCGGTGGGCACCCACGGCACACGGGAAGGGTGGCCGAATTTGGGAGGGGGATTTCCGGAAGGGAACCGTACCACGTGAGAGCATGGTAGACCCACGATGCACATGGGAGTAGGCCAAGGAGGAGGAAGGGAAGGCTATGGCATGGGCTATGGAGAGCCAAGAGAACCACCGTGGAGGGGGGTTCAAAACCCTTACCTTGGGGACAGGAGGGGAAGACCACAAGGGGAAGGGTTTGCTCAAGGGGCATGGGGAGAAGGAAGAGCCTTCAACAGAATTGACAATCGCATGAGGAAATTGAAGATTCCTATCTTTGAAGGAGAAGATGCTTATGGGTGGATCTACAGGGTGGAGCGCTATTTTGCAGTAAATGGCGTCACAGAAGAGGAGAAGTTGATGGCGGTTCCGGTATGTTTGGAGGGTAAGGCGTTGGCCTGGTTTCAATGGCTTGAAGGAAGACAACATGTTAGGAGTTGGGAGGAGTTCAAAGACCTCCTACTTCATAGATTCAGGGTGTCCAATGAAGGTACACACTATGAGCAGTTTGTATCCCTAGTGCAGGAGGGCACAGTGGCTGAGTACAGAGAACACTTTGAACTACTGTCAGACAGATTGAGAGGGATTCCAGAAGACCTATTGGAGGGGAATTTCATGAAGGGGTTGAAGCCCCACATCAGAGCAGCCATCAGGGTCGTTGCTCCACAAGGTTTAGTGAGGGTCATGGAGACTGCACAGCTAGAGGATAAGCTGAGGGTGGAGCCACCAAGGAGATCAGGGGTGTCTTACCCCACTTACCGACCACCACCCATGGTTGGAGGTCCAAGGGCGACGACCATCCTTCCTCCTAGAGAAATAGCCAAGGAGAAACCCACTACGGCAGTGAACCAAGGAGGATTCAAAAGATTGACTGATTCAGAGCTAAAGGAAAAAAGGGCCAAGGGCCTTTGCTATCGATTTGATGAGAAGTTTACACCGGGGCATAGGTGTAAGGAGAAGACACTACATGTGATCATAGTAGGGGATTCAGAGGAGGAAGAAGAGGATACAGAGGCAACTAAGGAGGATGGAGAGGAGGAAGAGCACCCTCACTTGGCTATGGTTGAGGTCTCACTCCACTCCATAGCTGGACTGACATCACATGCCACCATGAAGCTGGAGGGGGAGATTGCAGGGTATAAGGTGATGATTCTGATTGATAGTGGGGCCACCCACAACTTTATAGTTTGCAGATTGGTGGAGAGGCTGGGACTATTGGTAACCCAAGGTAGAGGGGTAGGAGTCATTTTGGGCACAGGAAAGAAAGAGCGATGTAGCGGGCAGTGTAAGGTAGTGACCCTCACATTGCAAGGAGAGGAGACAGTGCAAGACTTTCTACTGTTAGATTTGGGAAGCACTGATGTGATACTAGGGATGCAGTGGCTCCAGACTTTGGGGGAGATGAAGGTGAATTGGAAGAAGTTGTGCATGGAGTATGGGAAGGGGAGCAGGAGGGTGACACTATAGGGAGACTCCAGTTTATGCAGATCCAGAGTGGCCTTGAAGTTCATCTTCAAAACATTGAGAGAGGAGGGAGAGGGCTATTTGATAGAGCTACAGCAGGTAGGCATGGAGTCAGAAAGAGAACCAGAAGTCATCCCTGAGGTGGTCCAGGACCTCCTACAACAGCACTCCACAGTGTTTCAGATGCCCAAGGGGCTACCCCCTATCAGATCCAGGGAGCATGCTATTGTGTTGAAGGCCACGGTAGCACCCATCAGCGTGCGACCCTACAGATATCCTCATGCTCAGAAGGAGGAGATTGAGAGGTTAGTAGCAGAGATGTTGGAGGCTCAGGTGATCCAGCCCAGTGTGAGCCCATTTTCCAGCCCTGCACTCTTGGTAAAAAAGAAAGATGGTAGCTGGCGATTCTGTGTAGACTACCAGGTCCTCAACAAGGAAACTGTGTTGGACAAGTTTCCCATTCCTGTGGTAGATGAGCTTTTGGATGAGCTTGGGGGAGCCACCATCTTTTCCAAGGTGGACTTGAAGTCTGGTTATCACCAGATCAGGATGAGGACTGAAGACATTCAGAAGACGGCCTTCCGGACACACGAAGGTCACTATGAGTTTTTAGTGATGCCATTCGGGCTCACTAATGCTCCCTCCACCTTCCAAGCCCTGATGAATCAAGTATTCCAGCCCTATTTGAGGAGGTTTGTTTTAGTCTTTTATGATGATATTTTAGTGTATAGCAAATCACTTAGGACTATATCACCCATCTTGGGGTGGTACTCACGACATTATTGGAGCATCAGCTATATGCTAACCAGAAGAAGTGTGCTTTCGCTCAGAAGGAGGTGGAGTATCTGGGACACATCATCTCAGAGAGTGGGGTGGCAGCTGATCCCACCAAGATAGAGGCCATGGTGAATTGGCCTACACCAAAGTCCCTTAAGGGACTAAGGGGATTCTTGGGACTGACTGGCTACTACAGGAGGTTCATCAAGGGCTATGGTTCCATAGCAGGTCCTTTGACTGATCAGTTAAAAAAGGACAACTTTCAATGGGAAGAAAAAGCAGAGGAAGCCATAAAGATTCTGAAGGAAGCCATGACTAGTGCCCCAGTATTGGCACTTCCAGATTTCACCCAGCAGTTTGTGGTGGAGACCGACGCCTCAGGAGTGGGCTTGGGAGCAGTACTCATGCAGAATCATAGACCGATCGCCTTCTTCAGCTGGATCTTATCTACTAGAGCAAGACTGAAATCAGTTTATGAGCGGGAACTGATGGCCATTGTCTTGGCTATTCAAAAATGGCGGCCTTATCTATTGGGGCAACGATTCATAGTTCGTACTGATCAGCGGAGTCTCAAGTACTTACTAGAACAGAGATTGGTGGCAGAAGAACATCAAAGGTGGCTAGCAAAACTATTGGGATATGAGTTTGAGATTCAGTATAAACCCGGGGCTCAAAACAAGGCGGCGGATGCTCTTTCTCGTGTGGAGTGTTCACAGCTGATGGCACTATCTGTACTACAATTGGTGGATTGGGGTGAAATGGTGAAGGAAAATCAACATGCAGAGGAGTTAGAGAGGATTCGGGCGGCTATCCAGAAGGGAGAAAGAGGGTTCAAAGGGTATCACCTAGAGAACTCTCTCTTGCTATACAAGGGGAGATTGGTACTGCATCGTAACTCAGCATTCATTCCCATTCTTCTACGGGAGTACCACGATAGCCGTATTAGTGGACATTCAGGGGTGGAGAAGACCTATCGGCGGATGAAAGCCGAATTTTTTTGGAAGGGGCTAAGAGGTGATGTGGAAGATATGGTGAGCAAATGTGATATTTGTCAGCGGAACAAGTATCAAGCTTGTGCCCCTAGTGGTTTGTTGCAGCCCTTGGTGCTTCCAAACAAGATTTGGGAGGAAGTCACCATGGATTTCATTGAAGGATTACCCAAGTCTGATGGGTATACGGTCATCATGGTGGTAGTTGACCGGTTGAGCAAGTATGGTCATTTCATTCCATTACGACACCATTTTTCAGCCCCCACAGTAGCCTCTACTTTCATAAGAGAAGTGATTCGATTGCATGGGGTCCCCAATTCCATTGTCTCAGATCGGGACAAAGTATTCTTGAGCTCCTTCTGGAAGGAAATCTTCAAGATGCAGGGTACATTCTTGAAGCGTAGTACAGCATACCACCCCCAGACAGACGGACAGTCCGAGGTGGTGAACCGGAGTATGGAGACTTACTTGAGATGCTTCGTTGGGGAGAGGCCTAAGCAGTGGGTCAAATGGCTGCCATGGGCCGAGTATTGGTACAACACTTGCTACCATACCGCATCTCAGTTCACACCTTTCAGGATTCTTTATGGGAGGGATCCACCAGCGTTGGTAAACTATCAGAAGGGGACATCCCCGGTATATCTTGTGGATCAATACTTGGAGGAGAGGGATAGGGTGTTGGAAGAGTTAAGGTAACACCTATTGAGGGCCCAACAGATCATGAAGACCAAGGCGGATGCTCACCGCAAAGATGTAACATTTGAGGTGGGAGAAAGGATATACTTGAAGCTACGACCTTACCGACAAAAGACTTTAGCTAGCAGAAGGAGTGAGAAGCTCTCCCCACGTTACTATGGGCCTTTTGAGATTGAAAGGAAGGTTGGGATGGTGGCCTACCGTCTCAAGTTGCCTCCTCACTCCTCCATCTACTCTGTATTCCATGCTTCACTATTGAAGAAGAGCATAGGGGATCAAGCTGTGGTCACTCCTACTATACCCCAAGGTCTCACAGAAGATATGCAATTTTTATTAGAGCCTCTACAGGTGAAGGAAGTAAGGAAGAATGATCAAGGCAAGAGGGAGGTGCTCATTGAGTGGAAGGACCTACCGGCACATGAGGCTACTTGGGAGATATACGAAGCCCTGCAGGAGCAGTTTCCAGACTTCAACCTTGAGGACAAGGTTGATCTTCTAGAGGGCGGTATTGATGGACCGGTTCACCCTGAACCGGTCCGGCCTGGACCCGTGCGGGTCTACAGGCGGAGGGGAGAGGGGCGGGCGGTCCGGTTGGACCAAGGGGCCCCATCCACTTAAGTGGGGGCATTTTGGGGAGGGAGAAATTGTGTGTTGGTATGAAGGGAGCCATTAGGGTTTAGTGGGGATCATTATGAAAAGTGTATTCTCTCTCTTATTTTCTCCTTAACCTCCTTCTTGCTCTTTTCTAGGGTTTTCTTGTGGGAGATCTTGTCCTTCTCGAAGTGAACAAACTTATCTTGTTTTCTCTTGGTTTTCTTATGCAAAGGTTTTTGCTTCTCATCTCAACCCTCTTGTGATTGTTCTTCTTTGGTTTTGGTGGAGAAATTCCTCTTTTTGGGGGGAAATTAGGGCAAAACCGAAATTATCAAAACCTAAGGTGTATCATTAATCTTCTATAATACTTTCGAAATCATATACCAATAACATTGTTGTATAGAACAAAACTAGACACCTTTCCACTATTCCACATGTTCCTTTCCTTTTCCCGAAATCATGGTATAACATCGAATGAGTACAAATTCAATGAGATAAATATTTTAATTTAAAGTTCAACCATATAAGTAAAGAATATAAAATGCCATGCTTATCATATGAAAGCTAAAAGGAACAATAATATTCAAAACATAAAAAACTTAATGCGTTACATTTAAATTCAATGTATACTTTATTAATTATATGTTTGAAGGATTGAATTAGAAACAAATAAAATTGTTGCCTGAAAGTGAGACTGGCATTAAATTTCTTATTTTCATTCTCTTACTCATTCTTAATGATCGTTACCTTCAATATGCATATTATACTTATAGGTTATTTCCTTTTTGTATCATTATGTCATCTCACCTAGCCCTTTGATGTAGGTCGAAATATTTCAACTTTTTAGTATCAAGAGTCGAGAATTTCTTTTTATCTCCTTGACACAGGTTGGACCATTTCAACTTTCCATTATCAAGAGCTGGCAATTTCTTTTGAGTTGGCTTTTTTTTGGGTAGGTCATCAAAGTCAGCCTACCTAATTAACATGATATGACCTTTCATAGGATTCATTAAGTTTTAATCTCATTATTTCAAACCTAACAATTCTTTGGTATTGACATAAACATTAATTAATCATTTCATAATAATGCGCATTGATGAGAAAGCATTATACATGTAAAAGTTGATATTTTGATACTCATCTGTGTGTCATACGTAATTAGATAGTTTTATGCTTTAAATTGATGAGAATTAATATAAAATCATTTCAAGATGCGAGAAAAAATAGGGTATAATTTTTTGATAAATTTTATCTCACCTATTTGAAAATTTGGGTCTTATAGAGTGGATGCTGATGAAAAATATAGGATAAAGTGGTATGATGCCGGAATCGAGAAGTGGAGCATATATTGATAAGAGGTGAATCAGGTGATACAGAAAGAAATAACAAAGGTGCCATCTTAGGCGTCGAGTTCAGTGATGACGTAACTGACAACACCAAAACTGCTATAGAAGCATCAATGTACTATGAGTGCCCAAATGTAGATGACTCTAGCAAGCATACGTAGAGGCATTGGGATGTGCTTGCAGGGTGGGTCGGACAATATCATCGATGGGATGCATTGGACACGTGGGGGTTGTTCATACAAGATGCACTTAGGTCATCCGCACGCAGTGAGGGTGGACTTGTTGGCGATGAGATGCTTCCATTTTTAACACTAAATACATTTTTCTATTCATAAATTATTCTTTTCTCATTTGAATAAATTGTAAAATTTAGGTTTATGAGTCAAGCTATAATTACCACCTTTTTGGAATGGGGTGTTATACTTCTATGTATTAGGCATTGACATTTTTTTATACTATTGGAAATATTATTTGATAGTTCATTTAAGAGACCGATCTACCCACACAATCCAAGTACTTTTTATCATGTGAACCTTGCAGGTTGCTTCTAACTGAGCATTTTTTATACAATACCTTATTTGTCACCTGCCTGTGAACATATTTACTTTTGAGTATGATTATTGCTTTTAGTAGCTTAATATTAATGTCCCGTTCTTAATTGATTTAAATTTTTGGCATTTATTTGATAACTTGAGAATTTTCTCTTTCCACCTTTCTGTGTTATTGTTTTCCTTAATGGTTCACAGTGTTTAATAATTGTGCTGCATTAAGACCATATATCAACCATCTTGATGACATATACAAGGACTTCACTACCTACAAGTTTCGGGTGCCAGTTAGTGGGGCAATTATATTAGACGAGTCTTATGAAAGGGTTAGTTGTTCTGATCATGAAAATACTACCTTATTCGTCACTTCTTTTCATTTCTTTGCTAATCTGTTTTTTTTTTTTAAATATTTATCTCCAACTGCTCATGTCTTGCTTTACTCCCTGATATAGTAATTCATACTAGAAGCAGAAAAAGAAAAAAAAAAGAAATAATACTTGAAAAGCGTGACTGATTTTCCTCTTTTCCTCTTTTTATACCGAACTATTAACTTTGGTATTTGGTTGTTCAATGCAATTCTAAGGCTAGTTTAAATTGTTTGGTATTGCTGGCTGTTGCCGAGATTATACAGATGGCCATGTTTGAATAAAGACAGCAATGTTAGCTTGAATTTTGTAGTATTGTTTAGTTTGATGTGGAATATTGATTTTTTTGTCTAGTGGGACTCTCAGTTTATTTTAGTTTCATTACATGCTAAAAATGAATATCAAGTATTTCGAGCTTTGGCATGTGCAGAGCTCATTGCAGAATGAATCTGTAGTAGAGAGGGACAACTTCTAGGTCAAATCCACCCTGGAAGATATTGATTAATGAATTATTAAATTTACTCAGCCAACTTTTAGGACAGTTGATAGAGGAACTATGCAAGAAGTGATCGTGTGTGTGTGTGTGTATATATATATATTATTATTATTATTATTATTATTATTATTATTATTATTATTATTATTATTTTTTCAACGGGTTGGTGGTGGGGAAAGATTTAAACGAGAATTTGACTTTTAACAGAACACAATGGAGAAAAAGGATTCATGTAGCCGACCTCACATAGTGGGACAAAGGCTTGATGTTGTTGTTGTTGTTGGGGGATTGGTGGTGGGGTTTGAAGGTTGAGCATAGTAGATCTGATTCATTACATTGTAAAACCTTTAATGATCATTTTAGCTACTTCATTTTTATCTGTTTAAATTCTTTTTTTTTTTTTTTCATATTTTTCATATCCAGGTTCCTGTTTCATTACATTGTTAACCTTTAATGATCATTTTAGCTACTTCATTTTATCTGTTTAAATTCTTGCTGTGTTTTTGTTTCTTTTTTGTTTTTTTTTTCATAATTTTCATATCCAGGTTTCTGTTTCCTACACTTTGTGCAACATAAAATATGATCCTTCAATTAATTTATTATTATAAGGCATAGTGTTTGTGGTACTCATTAGAAGTATCAAACTTATTCTTGCATTCTTTTATGTTGAGTATTTTCATTTATGTAATGTCTTTTGCAGTGTTTACTCGTGAAAGGTTGGAAGTCTGGATCTAGCTGGAGCTTTCCTCGTGGCAAAAAGAGCAAGGATGAGGAAGATCATATATGCGCATATCGTGAAGTAATTTCTAATGATGACTTGCCGAATCCTTTTCCTTTTTTGTTAATGACGCTTTAGTACAACAATGAAATGGAATCCTTATTATTGGATTAGTGCGGAGCTTTACTGCTTTAGTGTGATTTAGGATATAACCTCCTTTCACAAAATTTCCTGTCTTATTGGTGCATCAACTATTTTTCATTGTACATTGTAAATGACAAATCATCTCTCTGGATCCACTATTATATTTTCAAGCGATTATACTCATATAAGCCCCTCATATTATCATTTCTCAGCCTATCCTTCCAAAAATTTCCTCCACCATACAAATATATTTTCAATATCCAAGTAATAACATTTAAGCAAAAGATTGTAAGCTTGTTTTCTGGCTTGCGTAAGCATTGCTACTTGCTAGAGTGAAGATGCTTATTTTATTAACCTCCGTAATACAGTGTTTAAGTTGAGTGAAACAGTTTTAGTTGCTTTGTTCTGACAGAAAGTTTATGACAATTAGTCTGCAATGCCGTGCCAATTGTTAGATAGATCAGGGACACGATAGCTTCCTTAATTTTCCCTCTAAATTCAACGCTAAGGTGTTTAGTGGGACTTTGTATGTGTAGAATGTAAATCCATAATCTCTCATACTCAGAGTCAAATATATCTATGGTGAATTAATTGATACGAACAGCATGACATTTAGAACCATGACATCTGACATGTGCAAATGGAGAAACAATAAGGCAATCAAAGCTGTAGGAATTTGGATATCACAGATGCTTTGGGGATTCTGGCCTTTCCTCCATCTAGTTATCCTATAATTTTGTTTTTTATTTCATGACAGGATGGTTGTTCCTTACCTGTTATTAAACTGGTTGGTTTTCCCACCGCACAAACTACGCACCATGGCACTGCGTTCAATGGAATTCAGAACCAACCTTCTATTTTTCTTCTGTCTACCAGGTTGGCATTCATCTTTGTGCTATTGTAATTGAAGTATTCAATAAAGCATGTAGACATTGATTCTCAGAATATGGAACATGGACAAGATAAGGGTAGTAGACACATCAATTCTCAGAAATATGAACTATGAACATAGGTTGGACAATTAAAATTATATATTATATGAACAAAAATTGTGCAATCTCTTCCTTCACAATTATAATCATCATCATTATTATTATTAATCTTATCCTATAAATTTAGGATCTGCTTATGAATCCTTATTTTTCATTTATTTTGTACCAAGTATTGCGTGACATTTTATTATAGATTTATAAATTAGTTCTGTCAAGAAATGAGAGTAAAACATAGTTCTTGTTATGTTTCAGAACTTTAATCATAATGTTTGTAATAAAAAATGAGATAAGTTTTATGTAGTATTTGTCCAATACATGCTCATCATGTGGAGAGGTTTCCCTAAACATCATTAGGGAAGATTAGCATTCATAAGCTGACTAATGGGACAAATAAATTGAAGAGAGGCTACTTATAGAAGGACGGTGTTGACCTCGATATTTACTTCGCAAACGACCTAGTCAAATGCGACAAAAGTGGTGGACAACAGTTGCCGTTGTGCAGAAATGAGGTTCTATATGTATTATATAAATCAAAATTATGTAAATGTTGCTCATTTTAACGGATTGTGTCGAGGCTATTGGGGCATCAAAGTTATCAAGGAAGTACCAGCAGGTTGAGTCAATTGAACATGATGATAACGATGGATAACAAATGCAGTGTCATGCGAGTTTGGTTTGGAACATCTCTATTATATTAAAAATCACTCAAACATCTCTTATTTCATAAATCAGATCCTGTGAACACATCAGAAACATTGAACTTGCTAAGAAAGAAGGCCCATATTTCTCTATCTATTGCACAAAAGCAAGACAAACTATACCTGCACACGCACATAGAAGATGACATGCAATTTGAAATGCACAAATGACAAATTTTGCGAAGAAACAACATATGCATCATATATATATATATATATATATATATATATATATATATATATATATATATATATATATATATATATATATATATATCTTCGCACTCCAAAAATCCATAAACCTTGTACTCATGTTCATCACAATGCGTGAGGTCCTGTTTGCATCTCGTCTATTCATCATTCAGAAAAAACAAAAAAACTAAAGCAAAGTTTTTGCTCCTATTACTCTTAGTTTCAATTGTTTACTTCTCTTTGCTTTCGAGCACCTATTATCCAATTCACTCCCTCTAACCCATATTTATGCCTCACTTGCCCTGTCGAAGCTTTGCTCTTGACCTTCCTTAATTTTCATTACTCATATTATCTTACCCTAACTCTTCGCTACCCTTTACAAGAACTCCTCTTTGCAGACTTGCACGAAACTCTCACAAGCTCTACCTCGTACATCTAGCCCAAACCAAAGGCACATCTCCCGCTTCGCTGATCTTGCATAATACTTGCAAACTCTCAAACATGAAAGAAAATTGCCTCCTCGAACGAGCTCAACACACCGACCACTTCCCATTCATAACTTTGCTTCATTCTCTCACCCAACCACTAACAAGCCCACTTGCATAACAGATCAAAACTAACCTCTACTTGCCCCTTGTCCTCATTCAATCTCTCTTACATCCAGCTAACATGTCTCATGTTACCCTTTCTCAGTTCTTGCTGACCGCCTCCTTCCCTCTTTAAAAAAACTCTTCCCACCTCACAAACCCTTCATCTTTTCCCTTACATGCACAATCATCGCCGACAATTGCTACCACAATCACCACCAGCCATCCATCTCTTTATTTTTCACTCTCTCTCTCTCACTTTATTCCTCTCCTATTCTATGTTTCAGGGTTTATTCTCTCGAACAATATTTTGATTCACCATCGAACTATATTTTGACCATCGAAAAATATTTTGATTCACCTAAAAAGAGTCTCAATAAGGGTAGCCATGCTTTATTCAGTGCCCCCAGCCAAAGAAGAAATAAAAAGAAAATCAGTGCAAAATGAAGAATGGAATATTGCTGTCTAAAAAAAAAATTAAAAAATGTTGAAGCAGTTTGAAGGAGTTTCATGTGTTAAATGAAAATATTCAATTGAACCAGTAGTCGATTGAAAGAGAAATCGAGTTCAAATGCATGTACTTGATTGGCTCGTCAAATGCATTGAATTTGGGGAAATAGTTCCTACAAGGATGCCTAAATATTGTCCTTCAAGAATTTAAGAGATTTGCACAAAGTAGGAGTACCAAAATAACTGAACATCAAACTCAATTTTTTCAAAGAAAATTGTATCGGAAAAGTGTGCAGGTCATTAATAGTTTAGTTTTGTTGTTTATTAGTTTAGATATATTTTTCTAATAGTTTAGTTATATTGTGTAAAGGTTTAGTGATATTGATGGATAATATGTGAAGCGGGTAATTAATGGCATGAGTCCTAAAATTGATTCGATCCTGATACAAAATGTTTCACGATAGCCGGACAATTTTTTTTGAATATATTTAAACATAGCAGAGATTCCTTGCTGGTTTTGATCCATTTGGTTCTCTTAATCATCTTTTATGTCTGCTGGATCACATTTTGCCTAAAATGACCTTTTCTATGCATGGTTTAAAATTGCGCAATTAGAGGCGCGCCTTTGCGCAATTTCACCAAAAAATGCCTCGAGGCTTACGCAATTCTGGACCTGGATGAGGCGTACGCCTCACCTGGACTGAGGCGCGCCTCAGAGGCGCAATTGCGCAATTCTGGGTGAGGCGTACGCCTCATAGAACCGGCCCCACCCACTTAAAATGTAGGCTTTTCTCCCCTTCAACCCGCACGGCATTCCTCCTCTCCGAAAAAAAGACCTCCCAGCTCTCTGTACGCGAAACTGGACGCGTCCCGCACGGTCGGCCAAGCTTCCCGCCGCTCCTCCCGCCGGCGCCGCCCCTCTCCGGCGAAGAGAAAAGTTCCGGCCACCCTCTAGGAGTACTCCACATTCGATTTTAGGTATTTTTTTTAAGTTTAGGGATTTATTTTGCAAGTTTTAGAGAAATTAGGGTTTAGTTTTTTTTTTTATTTTTTTGGAATGTATTTGTTTTTTTTTTAGGAGACATGGTTAGAGGTAAAGAAAAGACGAATACGTCATTGCGGAGGGACCCTTCTTGGAAGTATAGTGTACAAGTTGACATTGGCGGCGGCGAGAAGAGCTATGTATATTTAAAGTGCAACTTTTGTGAGAAAGTTGTGAAGGGTGGAGTAACCCGCATGAAGGAGCACTTATCATGCTCTCACAAGAACGTAGCACCTTGTGCAAAAGTGCCGGACAATGTGAAGGAAGAAATATGTGCTTACATGAAGAAAACTACCACTGTCAAACACTTACAACAGCAACAATTTGATGAAAGGGTCGACCAAGGTGCCTATTTTGGGAGCGAGAGTGGAAAGGGCTCCTCCTCCACTATACATAATAGAGGTGCACGGGGTCCTATGGATCAGTACATGACTACTGAAGGAGCAGATAGAGGAGAAGCAGATATAATCCCTGCAGGTGGTACTAGAGAGGGGCGGCGACAGGTTTGCATGGACATTGGGAGGTTTTTTTTTGAAAATGCAATACCTTTTAATGTTGCTACATCGCCTGCCTACTTCAGTATGATGCGGTCTGTAGGATTGTATGGAAGAGGGTTGAAAGCACCTTCTATGTATGAGTTGCGCACTTGGATTTTAAAGGAGGAGTTGCAGAACACCGAGCGAACCATTGGTGAGATTAAAAGGACATGGATTGAGACAGGTGTGACTATAATGTCAGATGGATGGTCTGACATGAAGAGTAGGAGTTTGATAAACATCCTTGTCAACAATCCCTATGGTACAGTGTTCTTAAGATCTGTTGAAGCTTCTGATGAGGTGAAGAATGCTACATTTATTTTTAATTTACTTGATGGAGTTATTGAGGAGATTGGAGAGCAGTTGGTTGTCCAGGTAGTGACTGATAATGCCACTGCATACAAAGCAGCAGGTCAGATGTTGATGGAGAAGAGGACACACCTCTATTGGACACCTTGCGCAGCACATTGTATTGATCTCATATTGGAGGATCTTGGTGACTTACCTCAGCACAAGAGTGCTCTTGTTAGGGCGAAGAAGATTACAAAATTCATCTACAATCACTCTTGGGTATTAAGCTTAATGAGAAAATTTTCAAAGAAAGAAATCATTCGACCTGCAACCACTAGGTATGTTCATATTTTTTACATTGTAATTCATTCCAACTGTATGTTCATAGTTTTAACATTTGGGCACTGTGAATCTATAGGTTTGCCACCTCCTATTTGACACTGCAGAGCTTGATGGAGGTGAGGCAACCTTTGGAAGCCATGTTTACATCAACTGAATGGCTAAACTCTGCTTGGGGGAAGAAGAGTGAGGGAAAGGAGATAAGAAAGATAATTCTGAATGATAAATTTTGGGCTACTGTGACCTATGCCATTTTGAGCACGAGACCCTTAGTGCAAGTTCTACGCTTAGTGGATGCAGAGAAGAAACCAGCTATGGGTTTTATTTATAATGCTATGGATGAGGCGAAGGAGTTGATTGCACATAACTTGGGAGGAGAGGAGGCAAGTTATAGGGAGATCTGGGATATCATTGATGCTCGGTGGGAGGTGCAGTTACACCGACATCTACATGCAGCTGCATATTATCTTAACCCTCAATTTCAATATTCAGAGAAAAAATCTTCAAATCCGGAAGTTAAGCTTGGTCTATATCACTGTATGGAAAGATTAATACCGGAGCAGGCAGATAGGGAGCTTGCAGATTTACAGCTTGTTCTGTTCCGGAATAAAGAGGGTTTTTTTGGTTTAAATGCAGCAAAAACTACCATTTCTAAACGGTCTCCAGGTATAATTAATTTGGTAAATGCAATACACTTTATTCAATATTCTGAATTTTGATTATATTTTCTTCTTGAAAACAGTTGAATGGTGGATCCAATTTGGTGATTCCACCCCTGAGCTACAGAGTTTTGCTGTGAGAGTGTTGGGCCTCACTTGTTCTTCTTCTGGGTGTGAGCGAAATTGGAGTACATATAGTCAAGTGCAAACAAAGAGACGAAATCGACTATCTACACTCAGAATGAACTCCCTCGTATACATAATGCACAACAAGAGTTTAAGAGATAGGAGGTTGAGGAATAAGGGGTTGAAAGATGATGAGGACCCGTTGGTGTGTGATGATCTGTCGTCTGATAATGAGTGGTTCATAGATGATGAGGCAGATTTATCATTATCAGACTTACAGGTAGAAGATCTAAATGTGGATGTATTGAGGGGCGAAGCAGATCAAACGGGTACATCCACTAGTACCACACCACACACATCTGCTAGCTCTGCAAGTAAAGGTATATGTTCTCTGCTAGTCTGCTTGATAATGAGTGGTTCATCCAATTAATATGCTAATAATCTTTTCTTTTAATGAACAGGGAAGAGAAAAGTGAGCCATGTTGAAGATGAAGATGACATGGCATTCATAGATACAATTGGAGAAGAAGATTCACTTGAAGACTGATATTTTGTGATGGGATATGACTTCATTTTATATGTTTTTTGTATTTTGGGAGTTTTGTTAAACTGATATTTTGTGATTTTGTACTTTGGGACATAATTTTATTGCATCTACTTTCTTATTTTCCATTATTGCTATTATTTTCCTGCTAAAATCCTTAATTTTTCATTTACGCAATTCTGTGTTCGTGAGGCTTACGCCTCAGACCGCCTCGAGGCTTACGCCTCGCCTCACGGACGAAAACCGCCTCGAGTCCAGATTTATATGTGTTTTCTTGCCTATTGTCTACTCCTGTTTAGTTATCTCGTGTTTAAATAATGTTCAGTAGAAATATGTGTTTCTCTGTAAAAAAAAAAAAAAAAAACTGAAAACAGAACTTCACTATTGTTGACAAGGTACTTATTCGTGAATGAGAAGCTCATCCGATGTTTAACTCAATTGTTTGGAATACAAACTACAACTTTGAAGTTGTCTTTAGGATCCTGAAGTAGATGTATCAGAGGCTTGAGTTAAAAGCATTATGTATCCTTTTTCTATAAAGCATGATTTTATAACTAGAAAATGATATAGGCACAACAAGAGGGGACACGAATAACTTTTGATAGGGAGTGGCTTTCGGCTTTTGTGAGTAGACTATGAGAAAGAAGGGGAAGAAAAAAGATAGAAGAGTTAGCATAAGAGAGTCCACCTCTCTCTCTCTCTCTCTCTCTATATATATATATATACAACTAACTTCCGTTAGTTGCCGAAATAGTGCATGGTGAGGCCATCTACAACCCCAATTATAGACCTTTATTTTTTAATTTAAAAAATAATTTTCATTATTTTGTGGGTGTATGAGGGTAGGGTATGGACCCCCTCATGTGGCTAGTTGATGATGTCCTTATTTTCACTGCTTTTCAACAACACCAAATCAACAGAAGGAGGTAGCTTTGTTTACCTCAAAATCATTTTGCAGTTTTTTTATCCAAAGAGTGAACTTTTCTTTCATTATAATATATGCATACATATGATGTGTGTGTGTGTGTGTGTATATATATATATATATATACACACACACACTTGTGAGTGATCCATGCGAATTCTATCTTTCTTGTAAACAAGAGAATTTTCATCTCCTCTGCAACAACATTGAGTGAGATGGAAGGCTCTCATTCAATTGAATCAAGATCATGTCCACTGATACCGAAACCTGCCACTGAATCATCGTGAGCTCAGCGTGAATGGATCGAGGTACGCCTGGAATCAGGCCCTTTCGGGCTTGTTCTGTCTGCTCCAAAATCAAATTGCAAACATTGATGTGATAGATTGACATAAATTAAGAAGAAATTCTAATCATATACTTTGAATTAAAAGTTACATTTGATGCATGCTTTTCTTCTTGTTGGATCTAAATATTAACGTTGGTCTGAAGTAGTGATTCTCCAAATTTAAATTGTTGCCTCTGATTCACTATAGGCTTAGTTACAACAGATTCCTTTCTCTGTTGGTCAACCATTCATTAGAAGCTATGTTTATAATAGAGTTATCTACCTCCAATTTTGCATTGGTCCCCTAATATGAAATCAAAATTCTCTTTTTGCTCTTTAAGCAGACACTCATTGTTTCTATGTTGAACTTGAAAACATTGGTCAGTTGTCATTAGGGGTGTCAAAACGGGTTTTCAGGTTGGGTTCGGGTTCAACCTGAAATTGATTTTTCATTGTTTGACCCGACCCGGTTATAGTTTCTGGTCAGCATTCTTAACCCAAACTTGGTCTGAATCAATTTTGGGTCAGCCCAACACGTCCCGGAAACCGGAATACGAAGATTAGGCGCAGAACCGCGGACGCAAGCTGGTGCGTGCATGACAACAAGGCACGAATGCAAGCGTGAAGGGGGCGGTGCGGACGTGGCGGCAAGAGGGTCCAGGCTTGATGCGGGCGTGCTGCGACTTGCCATATGAGTGCTGGTGTTGGAGGGTGCACCCACTACGTCAGTGCGATGCAAGCGCGGGTCAGCAACGGACTCTAGGGTGGGTCTGCATGGGTCAATTCGGGCGATTTTCAAGTTTTAGGGTCAACCTGAATCCGATCCGATTTTAAAAATGGGTCAGAAATTCGAGCTCAAATCCGACTTGTATGGAAAACAGGTTGACCTGAACCTAGAATTTTTCAGATCGGGTCAAATATTGATAACCCTAGTTGCCATAAAACCCTTTCTTAACTGCCTTTTACCCACAAATTGAGGAAACTCTGCCAATTCCTCCATACAGTGACTACTTCCTTCTTGATTCCTTAGAACCAAACCTGGACTTATTTCTACCAAAACTACCTACTCCACCCATCTTCCTTTTTCTAGTCTCCTATTTCTATTGTATCGTAGTCATGTCATTCTCAATTAATCTTTCTTTTTTTACTAACTTAGGAAAAATCATTGATTTTGGAGAGTTTCGAAGGGTTACCTAAGATTATCAATTAGTCCTTTCACAAACCTAAAAATCTTCTTAGGAGTACTAATCAACTATAGAGGAGACCTTGCCAAAGCTTTGCTTGAACTTCATACTACATCTAAATCTTGCCACTTTGTATTATTCGGATAAAGGGATCTTATATTTATTGTTATGTTGATGGTGGTACAAACTAGTATGCATCTAAAAATTTATGACATTATAAAGTTTAATCTTTCTTAAAATATCTTCTCTTGTTGATGCAAACCTCACTTTTCTTCTCCTAGCACAAACATTTCTAAATTTACCTTTATGTTGTTAGGATCATCGAAGAAATATCTTTTTCAATCCTTCTCAACTAGTATGCAATCATTGTTGGCTCTACAACGCCCTTGAATAAAGGTGGCTTCATATTTTGAAACACTTTCAAATGCTTGTCAGCCTCTTCTTCGTTATTGGTGCTCATCATGCTCTATATATCTCTCATTTGTGCTCATCATGCTATATATCTCTCTCATTAATTATCCTCCCTTCAAACTTGCCACATCATTATAGAATATGATGTCATAGCTATTACACTGCTCTATAAAGATAATTCCTTATTTCTCAATTCTTTTTTATTCATTGTATCATCCCGCTTAGTTTCTTTTAAGAACTTTGGTCATTGGTGATATCTTGTTAATGTGCCATGTAATCTTGACACCTATCGTCCATAGAAAATGGGAAGGGGGATTATGGATGAGATCTAATTAAGATTCTACATAACTTATCACCAGGGAGCACAAGAGTTAGGGGATTGAGAGGGTGCATCCTTGAGTAAATTTACTTATTGATAAGTTTGGCCCAAACATGGTAATGAAAAAAATATCGAGAGATTGGAGGATATTGTACAAGTTTTTAAACGGTTTGACTTTGTAGCCTATATCCATTGTAGGGGGAAAGATATTTTATTGATCAAGAGATAGATTACAATTCTAATATTTTCAAGCCCCATCTCTGTTAATTGGATAATAAGGCTTGAGTTTTCATCTCAGTTGTGTCTCACATCTCTTTTATTATCAAATGAGAAGATGGGTATTTATAAGGTCAATTGGCACATCTTCATGATATAAGCATTGTGACCCACCCCCATCAACATGAAAATGTTTAATCGCTGTGTTAGACATAATAAATGTCAAGTTTGGGGCATGGGGTTTATGCTATAATGCATGAACACAACGATATAGACATGACATGGATACGGGATGGTCATCATAAAAAATATAGGACATGGGCATGGTGCGGGCACATAATTACAATTTTTAAGTAGTGTATAAACATTAATATATCATCATATTAGAAATGGAAAATAATAATAAATTAATGTCATAATTACTTGTCTAGCACCAATTAATCTCTTAAATTGAAGAATTTGCATACATAAAAGAGAACTATTATATATATATATATATATAACACTAAATTTTTATGTGATTTGAAGATTAAGATATTCGCAAGTTGAAACCATACCCAAATATGAATATCATGCTCTCAACTTTTCATAAGAATACAAGAAGAGTGGAGAATGGATATGCACATAAAGTCGATAATCTTAATAAATATGGCATGTTTCTAAGAGAAAAAATAAAAAAATCAGATAAATTGGTAAGGTATAGTTTGCTCGCTTGCGGAAATAAAGAAGTTGACAATCTATACTTTAATCGAACGTATTTGCCTACTCTCCCTCCTCTAACTTCGATGGAGAAAACACAAGAGTCGAAACCATTCGATGCCCTCGGTGACTTCAAAAATGGCGAAAATGAATCAGTGAGAAACTAAACGAGTGAAGAGAACGATGAGAGAATAGTTGTATTCGGACATATCGGGCTTAAAATATAGCAGTAGCCTGCTCAGTTGGGCTCGCCTTGTCACAAAAATGACGAAGAGAAGAACTGGCGAAGAAGACGAGAAAACGAGAAGGTTCTGGGCTTCAATCTTGTGCTCTCTCCGTTTGGTTGGCTTGCCTGGTCGCGTAAACGAAGTACACGAGCGAGGGCGGTGTAAAGTGAAATCTTGAGGCATTCAAACGGTGTAAAGTGAAATCCTGAGGCATACAAATAGTCAGGCACATATTCATGGATATATGGTTTGAATGGTCCCTGAACACCATTTATTTGATTAAGAGATTATTTGAATATAAAATTTTTTGTAATTTAAATAAATTTAATTATTAAATATTAGGACACGCGTGTCTGTTTTAATTTAAATATTATTTTAATCCTACACGAATTTAATGTGTTCGACTGTTGACTGAATTTAAAATAAATAAATACAAAAAGAGAAAAGAGACAGAATAAAGCTCAATGTCAGAGCGAATATAGACGTTACTTCACCAAATGACACTCTTTTGATAACTTAGTTAATAAAATGTCGAAGAAATTGAATAAAAAGATTACCACCGTTTCAATTTCAAAATCTTGCTTCCTATCTTTTGTCTTCCTTAAACCGCACATAAGAGTTCAAAGGAAGAAGTCCTAGGCTCCAATGTATGCATTCAGTCCGTGATTCTATGCCTAAATCCTAGTCTCACGTCTGAACTGCTGCTTTCTCCCCCATCCAAATACCTCTCGGACTCCTCTGCAATTCCTCCTAGCTGACAGCCCTGCGGCGTTTTCCTGCTCTCACACGTAAGATTTGTCGAAGCACCCCCGCCATCCGCCTCCGCCTCTACCTGTCTTCCGATCTTGAGTCCGAACACCGCACCCGTGCCTTACCCGTTTCGAGCCAGGCCCGTCTCCAAATGCCGGAATGAATGCCTCCGACTTTGCAATCCGTCAACCGGTCCGCCTCTAGGCCTGCACGATCGGTTTCGCCTCCTTCAAGACGTCGATCAAAATCGATCAATCGGCTTGCTCTTGCTCTGTACGATCAACCCACGCCTCAGTCTCCGCATTCCCGCTTCAATCAAGCGAACAGTAGGTTGTCGGGTTTTAAAAAGACAGTAATAATAATTGTCATTTTTTATGTTCACAGAAGATTATCCTAATAAATCTTTGGACAATTAAATATGAAATATTAGCAATTGTAAAGTAGCAAGCATTCATCAATTTGAAGATCCGCTCCATCGATTTCTGATATGGGCGGATGAATTCCAATTCGAAGACCCGCTCCGTGATTTTTAATTCGAGCAAATGGTTTTAATTTTGGAAGACCTACGCCGTTGATTTTTAATATGAGCAAATGAATTTTAAAATTGAAAACTCTATGTCGTCGATCTCTGATCTGGGTAGAATGGTTTAAAATTGAAAGACCCTACGCCGTTGATCTCTGATCAAGGAGGGAAGAAACAACGACAAGTGTTGTCCCGATTTCCCTCTGTGGGGAGGGGACGCCGAAATTGCTTCGGGAAATTATTATATTGGAAAGTGACTCAATTTAAACATTAATCGATTAATTCAATAAAAAAAATGTTAAAATTGCTTTAAATATTAATTAATTGATTCAATTAATTTATATTTAATAGAAGTTAATCGATTAAAATTAATTAATTGAGATTAATTAATTAGGAATGATTACTTAATTCCAATTAACTAGTTAATTGGAATTAATTAAAATATATTAATTGATTAAAGTCAATTAAGCAAGATTAATTAGTTAACTGAAATTAATTAATCAAAACTATTCAATTAATTAGAATTAGTTAATTAAAAACTAATTAACTAATTATAATTAATTTAAAGTTAGTTAATTAATTGAAATTAATTAATTAATTAAAATCAGTTTGATTAAAATAATTGATTAGTGGAAATTAAGCAATAAAAACTAATTGATTAATTAAAATTTAATTGAGATTAATTAATTAATTAATTAATTAAAAGTAATTAATTGAAACTAATTGATTAGTCAAAAAAATAATCAATTGAAATTAATTTATTAAAATTTGAGAGCATTGTTAAAAAAGATATAAGTTTATAATTCTCCCATTGGATTTTGGGTTGTGTTCTCAGTTCCAAATGAACCTAAAACCTAAGAACATGGATATTTTGTGTTTGGGAAGGAAAATATTGTAGTGATTGTTTGGAAACTGGAAAGTAAAAGAAGGATAGAGATAATGCTGCAATGATGAAGGCTGTGGCTTATAGAAATTAAGAAAAAAACCTAAGACTTTGATACCATGACAAAATTTGGCAAGGATTGGTTGAGTATTTCATTAAAATATTGTGTAGTATTTATATAATCTTAGGAGAGCTTCTAATAGGGAAGATGTAAAATCAGTGAATAATAATTACAATAGTCAACTGATTAATGAAATAACATTAAAATCTCTTTAATCACTGGCTTGGCATGAAGTGAATAAGTAAAGTGCTATTTTTTCTATGCATGGCTGCTTCTCACTTTAAGCAACAAGGTCGGGATTTGAAGGAATTCCCATTTGGAGTAATACTTATGTGAATAGTTTTGCTGGGTTCATTGCAATATTTTTGCCATTCTGTGCAGGAAATCTCATGGCACCGCCTTGATGAAATTCTGCCAGCAACTGAAGAGGAATTTTCACGTGGAGCAAATGGTTTGAAGCTTTACATGGTTGCACCATTCCTAACGTCAGTATTTCTGTCGTTCAGTGACATTATTTGGTTTGAATATTCTTTCTTCTTCTAATCTTAGACCCCCTGATCCTGATTTTCTGCAGTGGATTAAAAGCATGGATTGCAGCAAATCCTCCCCCCGCCGGCCAGAAAACAGAGGCATCTGCAAAAGGTTACTGTAATTATCCCATTTTCTATTTTAATGCTTTAGGTTTCGTTTGGGACAGCTTTCTTACTGTATCTTAAAGTAATTTTTTAGTACAAAAATTTAAATTTTTGTACTAGAAAGTTGTTTTAAGAAGCAGTAAGAAAGTTGCGCCAAATGAAGCCTTAATTTTTTGTTATGATGACTTCTCAAGGCAAATGCTTACTGGACAACTGAGCAAGTTTAGAAAGGTTTGAGCTTCGCTAGTTAAAAATTTATCTCTACTTTTAAAAGGTAAGAAAAATTCGAAGTAAATTTTTTTATATCTCTACTCTCCTGCATGATATAAGGGTGAGTTTGGGTTTCCGTCTTCCAACTTATCTCTACTCTCATAGGTAATTGCAGTCACCCACAATCAGGCACAAGGAATGCAACACAACTAGAAACTAAGAGAAGAAGGTTATGATGAAAACAACTCACCCAACAATCAACATCAGTTCATAAGTTGTTGTAGCAGAAGGCAATGAATGCTATGGCACCTTTATGATCACTCATTGTTCAATGGTGATCAAACACATTGATCAATTGCAATCAAACACCGGATGATATGCAACAAATGCGAGTTCCCATGTGCCATTGTAGGAGGCCTGCTATATATGCAAAATGTCATCTACGAACCAAAGGCCAAATGGCTATAGCGAATGTAAATATTTACGAGCCGCTGAAGGGGGCCCATTCTACATTCAATATGTTGTCTATGGGAAAAGGAGAAAGAACTGTAATAGATGCAAGCATCTACAACCGATAGCAGGAGATTCGTTAGTACTCAAAAATCTACTTGCGAAAAACAACAAGTAGTGCACGATAGTCTACCTGTATAAAACGGGAAAATGACCGCAGTGTGACATCATGCTGCTGGATTCGCAACATTTATACTAGTGGATAGAAGACGTTTATGGGCTTCTATATAGAGAGTTGTGTACATTCAACTGATAGTTGTCCACACAATTAATCAACACCAAATATTCCAAAATTGTCCTCGCACGTGCACTACAATTTGTATACACACAAACACAAAAGATTGCATGTGTAATCAAATACCCGCATGGGCCCCAACGATCGTGTTATGGGTACACATGTGACATTTAGTGATGCTATGCAGGTCAGACAATAAACCCAAGTTCGAGCTCGATCCTCCTATACGGGTAGATAGGATTCAACACGGCTCGAACCATCAAACAAATATACGGTTGCGGTATCAGCCATAATATTTGTTTAAATACGTTCATGTTAGACCTTTAAGATTTATAATAAGAAGAATTCACTAATAAAGATTTGAAGCCTATAATGGATCTCATCCATTATTTTCAATGAAGTAAAAAATGCTCATATACTCCGATGATGGCCATGTTGAACGTATATCTCACCCGGTGGGATTAATTCCAAACATTTGAAATGCCACCTAAACGCCACAAAATCCAAATTATCAAAAAATTCCAAAATTCAAATATTTAAAATTGAAATAAATCATCAAACACTTAAAACAAAATTCATCCATCATCCACAACAATTTGCCGAGATAGACAAATTTGAAATACACTTCATCTCACAAAGAGTTAGTGTTTGGTTGAGAATATCACTAGGATTCATTCTCAAACCATCTTCTGCTAGGAAGAACATGACATGTGTCCTCTAACCGACAGTTTTGCCACCAAATGACATTGTAGGTAAATATTATGAATGGGGCCCTCTGAACCGGGTGGTTTGCTATCAAATGACACCACTAAATTACGATTATTGCCAAAGTCTGTAAGCTCCCCAATGACATCAAATCTTTGAGATATGAATCAATATGTTATAATCGATAGGGCACAAAGCTCTCTGTTAGCTAAAGTAGATTCAAATTTGTCCCTTTAGACAAACATCCACCTAAGGTCTACAAGGTACCCTTGGACGACGCAACCTATGGTTGCCGACAAGGATCCTTCTGTCAGGTTGGGCCGACTACCTCCTTTGACTAAGTAGACCACATACCACGTTGGCCCGGGACGACTGAACGATGTGATCTTGATCGGGTTCATTATCACTCCCCCCACCATCCGCTTTAAGTGCAAGATGATGAAATTTCTGATTTTTAAATAGCAACTCTCAAATATTAACCCATGTTGCTACTATATGCCAGATACCACGTATCTTCAATAGAGGTGTCAAAAATTGACATGACCCGAAAACCCGACCTGAACACGACACAAATTTCGGGTTCGGGTCCTGATTTTCGACCTGCTTTAAATTCCAAGTTGGGTTCGGGTTGACCCGAAAACCCGACAATGACCCGGTTTTGAACTAAAGAAGTGCACAAAAGGGAGAAAGTTAGCTTCACAACGAGCCAACTTCCATCATTGCTTTCGATTAAAATGTTGTAACTTCCGATCCGATGGGAAGGGAGCGTCGTCCAAGGAGCGAAGTCGAACAACATTGTCACAACGAGCGAACTCCTGTCTTTGCTTCCAATCAAAATGTTGTAGCTTACGATCAAAATGTTGTAACTTCCGATCCGATCGGAAGGGAATGTCGTCCAAGGAGCGAAGTCGAACAACAATCTCATAGCGAGCAAACTCCCGTCGTTGCTTCTGATCAAATGGTTGTAACTTCCTATCCAATCGGAAGGTAACGTCGTCCAAGGAGCGAAGTCGAGCAACAATGTCACAGCTAGTGAACTCCCATCGTTGCTTTCGATCAAAAGGTTGTAACTTCCGATCCGCTTGGAAGGTAATGTCGTCCAAGGAGCGAAGTCGAATAACAATGTCATTGCGAGCGAACTCCCGTTGTTGCTTCCGATCAAAAGGTTGTAACTTCCAGTCCGATTGGAAGGAAAGTTGTCCAAGGATCGAAGTCGAACGTCATCGCGGGTCGGGTTCGGATCTAAAAAATCGACCCGTTTGTAAAAATGGGTCGGATTTGGGTTGACCCGAATAGTACCAGTTCAGTTCCGGGTTCGACCCAAACCCGACACGTGACCTAAAGTTGACGCCCCTAATCCTCAACGTATTTGATTGATGTTTAGCTTTAATTGAAAGTTCTCTCTTGTTATTGGGAGGGATAATTAACTATAAGGGCTTGCGCCTATCGGAAAACAGAATTCAGATCATAAAGTCATCGCAAAATAAGAATGAAATATATGGGTAGTGACTTTTCTACAAACCTAACATGCCTTCTCAAAATTTACCCTCGGAACTTAATCTGTTAAAACTCCCCGAATGCGGGGAGGAGGCCGGGACACGAATTTTTGGAGCTGACAAGGGTTCAAGTCCTTTCCTCTGCCTGCATTCAAGTGAAAGTAAACACCCAGGATTGCAAGGTAGATCAAGACAATAATAGAGGTTTTCTTTCTTGGAAAACTATGATAGAGCGTATAAAGAAGATTGATCCATGTTGGAATGATTCTAGCATTTTTTTTCCCATGAGAAATCCTAATCCTCACATCCCTCTTACCTGATGTAGCCCGGATGTAAACATCATTGACATGGGCGCTTACTACCATCTTATCCTCAAGGAATACATTCCTGAACTTGTAAAAACTTTTTGGTGAAACTTGGCCTTATGACTCCCAACATCCCGGCAAGTGCTTACTGGTAAAACTGACAATAAACACATTCAATTTCTCCTTCAAAAGCATTTATCTACTATACAAATCTAGCTAAAGCCCATCACAGCCGATGTCTACAACAACATCAAGTCTTTGTTCCACTATGTGGGGTGGGGTCGGCTACATGAATCATTTTTCTCCATTGTGTCATATTAAAAGTCAAATTCTCATTTAAATCTAATAAAGAAAGATCATCTCTAATATTTTATAACCAAAATCTCTACTTTTCTTACCATAAATAAAATCTAATACCTCTACTTTTCTAACCGGGTCATCGGGAGGCTGCGGAGCCAATGTCTACAAGCACTTAAAATATCTAAAAATCAACCAATCCGATATTGAAAGTTTCTGTACTAACAATCATCAATTCAAACTTGAACAGGTGTATGTGTGTGGAAAGTGAAGAGCAATTCAGGTTCTGCTTCAACTGTTGAGAACCCACTGCACAAAGTGCCATCTGATTCTCACAACGCTGATTTTAGGCCTGGTAGAAGCTTCAGAAATTTCAGATTTGATATTCCCAGCATACTGCAGTCTATGGAAGCTGCTTTCTCTGCCAAGTGAGATGTAAAGTAGCTTCTCAGAACTGAATTTAATATACATATATGTAATGTTCTTAGCATAGCCAAAGAGAACTTTGTATGCCCCTTAAGAGAAATAAAATACTTTAGGGGTTTTATGTAATGATTTCTAGGCTGTAAAGGCTTAAATATGACCTTCTAAGTTGCTTAGACCACCATACTGGTCCTTCAGCATATAAATGCCCATTCCCTGTATGGAGAAATTATTCTGTGCGAATATCAGACTGTTCGGAGACGAATCAGAGCGCGTCATCTCACTTGGTACACAACGGATACACAGCAGAGAGGTGACTTATAAGAATTCAAATTTGATTAAGATAACTATTTATTTTGAAATTAGTGCAATAGATAGTTAATCATTAAAAAGTTAGATTGCACTAATTTTAAAGTAAAATGTACAGTTATGCAGTACAGAACTACAGTAATTCAAAAGGAAATGAAAGGAGCTTAGGCTTTGTGCTGGATAATTTTTTTACTATTTTTAAAAATAATTTTTAATGTAATTTTTTAGTATAAAATTTTTTTGAACAATAATTTATTGTATCAAACTTTTTTAAAGTCTACAGCTTTGTTTTGTTTGAGATGATTTATTATTATTATTATTATTATTTATTATTTTAAAAATTATTAAAAAAAAATGTTTTTTAAAAGTAGCAAGAAAGTTATACTAAATGAAGCCTTGATCTTGTAAGTTTTAAAAAAATTTAAATTAAGATGAGTTCATTATTTGAAAAAATTATTAGATGCGGAGTGCGCATTGTCCGCACAAGCATTGGGTATCTAGTGGTACCTAGTTAGGTACCCAATGCTTGTGCGGACGGTTCTCCCTGTTTGCACTCCGCACTTAATAATCTCTTCATTATTTGACACTTATGAAAGTTAAAGGTATGCTTAAAGAGAGTTAGAAGTCTTGAAATAAGCTCAATTATATCAAGATATTTACATTGGAGCTCAAGGATTTAAATATTAATGGTTAATAGGTTGTAACTTTGCATTTAGTTAATTCACTCATATATATCAAAGTCAATTTTCAAAGTCTATATATCATTAAAAATTCATTTTATATCTTAAAATATATATTTAATATCATCAGCATAAATAAAAAAAAAATGGAACAATTTCCTTAAAAATTTTGCTATTTATTTTACATATAATTAATCATGCTTAAAAAATCAATATATAAATATATTAAATGTTAATATTAAAACATCAATCATACTATAAATCATATATAGATAAGTCAATTTCAATAATATTTTCATTTTCATAGAGCAATTAGATCTAAATTGTTTTCCAAAAGCTGAGTCAATAGAATTCTTTCACAATACATATCCCTTTGAACTGAAAAGCTCTTCTACTCATCATGTAACAGAAAAAGTGCTTCTGAAAACACAATTTTATAACTTATTTGCACAGAAGAAAACATATTTGAACAATTTATGTGTAAAAAATCAAATAAGAAGCATAAAAATGCATTAATAACTAACTACCTATTCACCTGAGATGCAAAATCTATGGCTGGAAGAAGAACTAATCATCAGGAACAAGATTCAGAACAATATTATACAGCAAGAATCACCATTTTCTACTGTGTATTATTGAATAAACTCAATGTATACCATGTTGGCTGGAATCCATTGCGAGACATCTCCTCCATCCATTTTTCAGCATATTTCCTGCAACCAAGTTTGCAAAAACCATGGACCATAATGTCGAAGGTCCACCGATTGGGCTCATAGCCCTTATCTTTTATCCTATAGAACAAATTGCAAGCAAAGTCCATTCTCCCTGTCAAAAATGATCCCCTTAACAATACATTATATGTATAAATGTCAACTGGAAAGTGCTCTTCAATCACTTCATCAAAGTTTTGTAGGTTCTCTTTCATTCTGAGACCATTTGAAAATTCTTTAATAAGGTGTCCAATAAGAAGATCTCCTGAATTTGCATCTCTTTCCCAAGCCTTGAGTAGTTTCTGGCCCTTCAAGATATGTAGCAGGAGGACATTGAAGATGAAGGAAGAAACCTGGTGACTGGTTTCCTTGAAATCCTTGATAACTTGAATGACAAGATCATAAGAGTTGGAAGAACACAAAGAAACGCACAAGCTCCTCATAGCATTGAAGACTTGGTAGGAGCTCCTTTTCTCTCATCTCCTTCCATATCTCCACAGCATTCTCTGACCTTCCAGCCTCACAGAGACCATCTATGAAAACATTATAGAGCTTCCTGTTCACCATATGTTTCTTCTTTAGAAGGTGGAAGAAGGCGAAAGCATCACCGAAGCGACCGCTCTTCATATAGCAACGCAAAATCAGAATATCTGTGGATAGGTTGGGCTCTATCCCTGCATTTACCATCCTGTTATACACTTCCATTGCCATTTCAGGTTTCTTGGAGTGTGCAGCTCCGTCGATGATGTAATTGTAGCAAGTCCGGCGATCTTGTTGCTTGATTTCCAACTGTTTGTTCAGCAAATCAAAGACAAGATCAAACATTTCCATCTCACACAAACTACAGACCACCTCCCTGTAAAGGCGCCGGCCTGGCACAAAGCCCAGCTCCTGCATCTGGATGAGCAACCCAGGAGGAAACTGTAACATTCTCAACTTTATAAATGCCCGAATCAAATTGCAGCATGTAGACTTGTACATAGTAATGCCAGCACCAATTCCATCAGCAGTCAAAAGCTCTGAGTAAGCTTCCTTAACTGCACCAATCTTGCACAAAGCTGATACATATCGAGAGTGGATAGGCGCGGTCGACCTTAATTTCCTCTTCAGAGCTTCGGCGAGTAGACTACGAAGCTTCTCAAGCTTTCCATGTCTGAGGAGGACATTGGAAAGCTGAGTGAAGGTCTGATTACCAGGGAAGTAGCCCTGGTTCATGCAATCCTCTAACACTCTCAGAACCTCGTCGACATTTCCATCTTTACACAGGGCTTTGATGAGATGGTTGTAGACAATTCTCTTTGGTGCAATTCCAATCTCCATCTTCAAACTGTAGAGTTTAATCGCCACATCAACCATTCCAGCTTTGCAGAAAAAGCATAAAGCTGCGTCCATGGTGTGCTGATCTGGGACAATCCCTTCCTCCATCATCTCCACAAGGAGATCACAAACTTCCTCAAGCAAGTTCTGCCTTAGCAACCGCTGAATAATTTGATTGTATTGGAAAGTGTCAAGTAAGTGTTTTTCTGTATCTGTACCTTTCTTCTTTTCTCAAAAACTCCATGGCCGCATCAACCTTTCCAGCTGCAAGCAGATGGCTGATCCAAGCGCCATAGGCCTCTGCATTGCTGAACTCATCAACGAACTGACTGGCACATTCGACCTGCCCAGCCTTGCATAAAGCTTGAACAAGAGTTCCTACGGTGCGATCGGCAACCACTCGATGGTCGCAAAGATAGAGCTTGCGGAGATAAGTAGCGGCATCATCCAACCGGCCCTGGCGGCAGAGCCGCTTGACGCGTATGCAAGCCGTGACGGGGCCAGCAAGGCCGCGGGCGTCGATCTGGGTAAAAATAGAATCCGCGAATTCAAAGAGGGATGCCTCCACAAGAGAGTTAAGGAGGACATGGTAGCAGAAGTCGTCGAGGTCGGAGCCATTATATCGCATTCGAGCAAAAAGCTGGAGGGCGCGCTCTGCGGACCCTGTTACAGCGTAGCCGATTACTAGCGCCTGGTAGAATCTGGGATGACCTTTGCTGCCGCTAGTAGCGGCGGCGTCAGCATCAAATGAGAGGGAGAAGTAGCCAGTGGCGGAGAAGCGACGGAGGCATTCCCTGACAAAAGAAACGTGGCGGTGGCGATGGAGGAGGCGGAATATGGCATGGTAGACGGAGCGGGAATGGAAGTAGCCAGGCTGACGGCTGCACCATTCGAAGAAGCGGATACGGAGCTGAAGGAGGGAGCTTGAGGCGTCAGCAGAGGGAGGAACGGCGGAGGGGTGGGGACGGTGGCGGAGAAAACAGAGGACAAAGTCTTCGGAGAGGCGTACGCGGAGGCGGGAGAGGGCGGCGTTGATTGCTGAACTGTCCTCCGAAGAGGCGAAAGCACCGTAAATCTGGTCAAGGAGGTGAGGGAGTGGATCGTGGCCGCGGCGTAACCAGTCGGAAAAGGAGGAGATTATGTACGAGGACTCCAGGTGATCGAGAGGGAGTGGCGTATTCACTTGGGGTGCGAAGCCGAGCGGAACTGCCCCACCGCGTGCTCCAGAGGCCGCTGCTACGGGGGCCGAGTGAAGGAAGGATGACGAAGAAGGGATCAAAAACTTGCGGAGGAGATTCCTGGGCGAGGGTTTGACAAACCCTAGCATTTGAGGCGGCGGCGGAGGTCGTGGAGCTCAGCTTCCTCCCATTGCTAGCCTGACAATAAACAATGGGTGAAAGACTTAGCCATTGGTCAGTGCTTAGTTTGGTTAATTTCAAATGGAAATTCATCTTAGAGCTTAATTTTGAGCATTTTAGAATCATTAGTAATGTGACTATTTATATCTTAATGAAATATTGTCATGTGGCTCTTTGAAAAATAAATTCCAATTAAATTTTTGAGGAGTTTGAAACTCCTAATTTAGTTAAGTTTTATGTATTTAAGAATTGGTTGATTTAATCGATTTCTCAATTTCTAAATATATCACATGCAGTCGTCGTTGCCGCCTATCATGACGGTCAGTCTCGGACACAACCGTATAACTAGAAGCCAACATCATAGTAAACCTCCACCGTCTCTGCCGACTATCATCATCATCACTCGTTGCTGACCACTATCGCCCACAGCCCGGCCCTTATCAGCTGACCACCACCATAAGATATTACACTTTAATTTTCTTGTATGAGTTCTTTTTTTATGAAGAATGAGAGATCTATTTATAGTTTTTATATAGTGGCATGACCAGTAAATAGTGAATCAAGGGTATATTGTGAGTGGTTTGAATGGACAGTCGATATTGATCCCTTTGATCGTGGACCGTTTACTGGGTATTTGAATATCTTAAAATGATATCAAAATTCAACGATCTTAGGCTCGTTGGATTCATCTCGTCGAGCCTCTTGATTCAACTACAAGCATGTCACGTTCAGAGCTCATTTGTTAATCCAAATTATGGTTTGATCCTTCTAAAGGAGCTTCGGGTCTTCGATTTAAGCCCATTTGGGCTTGGATTGAGTCGAATTTGGTGTTGTTGGGTTCGTCTTTTCGAGACGATCAATTTTACAATAAATTTGCTGATCAGAATTTAATTTTGAAAGTTTTCAACTTAATTTTACCTTGAGATTCTTGCCCTATCAAGTTAAATTTTTGATGATATATCAAGAAGCATCAAGAAATATAATCCATTTCAGAATGGTATGCTTGCTTAACGCTCTAGCTCAGGGATCAATCCTTCTCCCCAACTCGCAGCCAAGATTCGATGCTTTTATCTCCCAACAATTTGTCTTCTTTCTTCTCGCTGCAACGGAGGAGATGAAAGCGAGACCTTTAAGCTAATCTGGTTGGCTTTGGCATTTTCTTTCAATCGGTCATTCCATCTCTTCTTCAGTGAATATTGCGGTCAATATTTAGGGTTTCTCTCACTTTTGTGCAAGGACATCTTAGGTTTTGTTCAGCTTTGAAGCATTTGATGGAAGAAGAGGATTTTTCTTGGCCTTTGAATGGAGAAATTATATATTTTGAGTAGGTAGCTGGTTTCTATAGAATAGATGAATGGGACTGTGAATGCTTCTGCTCCATCGAAAATGAGTGAGGTATTCGGTATTCCTTTTTATTGCATCAAGATCTGCTGTTTTCAGTGGTTTTTGCAGTACATTTGGACTATTTGGGATCCTTCCTTGGTTCATTAGTTGGTTTTTGTATTCTCTATCCTCCAATTGAAATAAGAATTAACTGTCTTTTTCTTCTATGTTTTTTCAACAGAATTGATCAATGACATTGAATGAAAATTTCCTCCTCCATTGATTGTAGGCTTCTTATCGATCGGTTTTGTTTGGTTTCTTTGATTTGAGCTATTTATGTCGGTTGCATCCATGTTGTCTCATGGAATTTCTAGTTTTTTTTCCCAGTTATCGAGTTCCTTTTCCTCTTCTCTAACATATTTTAGTTGAGAATCTCAATTGTTCTTTCTTCACATCACTCTACTGTAAGTTTTTTTTAAATCTTATGTATCTTCAAAGAGGATTGTACCTTATATGTTTGGCTACCTTTAGTTTCTGGTAGAGATAGAACCAATATTGGCGTGGCACTGTTCACCCATGCAATTTTTCCGTCTCAACCGAATTTGGCGAAAAAACACACAAAAGAGTAGAAAGACAGTTACCTTCGTAGAAGCGCGCAAAATGGAGTTTGATTGGAGATGAATCATGGCATTTTTTAATTTCACTGTATTTTGGTGTGAAAAATGAGATTTTCAGTTGGAGATGGCCTTAGGCCCAATTCTAAATTTTTTATGTTCCTCATTATCTTTGTCTTCTGTTAAATTTGTGCATGATCAAGTAAGGATTTGTATGATCCCAACAATAATTATTCTTGTGGCTGAAAATCGTGCTTCTTGATTGAACAATTCTAATACTACAAACACAATGCTTGCTTTGTTATAGATGAAATCAATTAACTATCCGTAAGTGATTATAGTTATCACGTTTGATTACAGGTTGCTGTTGAGAGGCTTTCCAATGATAAAGCGTTCAAAGTGATTTTTGTTTTAGGTAATCATAAATCCTTGGATATTTTGTATGTTGCTTAGGCACCATTTGAAGCTGAATGTGCAGGGGGACCTGGCAGTGGAAAAGGTACCCAATGTGCAAAGATTGCCAAACACTTTGGTTTTACACATCTTAGCGCTGGTGATCTCTTGCGGGCAGAAATCAATTCTGGTTCTAAAAATGGGTAATCTGAACTTCGTTTTGTTTTGCAATGTTTAGCTTATTTTGAAGTGATTTTATTGACTTATCTGATTTTTTATTTTGCTCCTGAATCCTGATGTCATTTGATTAGAACCTTGATCGAGAG
The DNA here is from genome assembly GCA_019514585.1 of Dendrobium officinale. Taxonomy (NCBI): domain Eukaryota; kingdom Viridiplantae; phylum Streptophyta; class Magnoliopsida; order Asparagales; family Orchidaceae; genus Dendrobium; species Dendrobium officinale. The sequence goes on along the minus strand of CM033690.1, from coordinate 1,794,760 downwards.
CATGATAAATGAAGGAAAAATTGTTCCATCAGAATTCACAATCAAGCTTCTGAAACGTGCGATGCTTGAAAGTGGAAATGATAAATTCCTTATTGATGGCTTCCCCAGGAATGAAGAAAATCGTGCTGCATTTGAGAATCTTGTATGTTCTTCAACCTGAGTTATATAACTTATCAACTTATGAACATATAAAAACTTGTGGTGCTCACTTCATGATTTGATATTGTCAAAATTTTTTAAATTTGTTCATTGCCTTAGGAAAAAAATAGAGCCAGAGCTGATAACTTCAGAGCTCGTCTGAAAATAACTTGTTTGAACCTGTTAGATTGATGCTTGTAAACCAGCAGACGAAGTATTTGAAGATGTAAAGGCCATCTTTTCCAGATTTAGAGCTAAAGTAAGCTTCTTATCTCAGCAGTGCAGCTATTCTATTCAAATATCTTCTCTCTTACCCACACTTGTTTTTTTGAGCAGGAAGATTCCTTCCAACAAACAAATATATCAGTACAGCCAAGAGATTTGAACTTGTGATGTGCCTTATGAAGAGGTGTTTGTTCCTTAATCTTTCTTTTCTTGAATGGATATTCATATTACCAAAAAGCTACTTTCAAAAACAGCAAAAAAGCTGTCCAAAATGAAGCCTGAGATTTCTTTTGAGACAGCATTATTTCGAAAAATTATTCTGTGCGGAAACCGAATGCCGTCCGGAGACCAATCAAAAAGTGTCACGTCGTCCTTTTATTGTACCCGACTTGGTACTGCTCGATATGACGGCTAGGTATCGCTCGGTACCACGTCGTACGGACATAGAACTGTATCTGACGTACGCACAGAATAATTTTTCCTTTTTTTCTACTTCTTAAAGCAGAAGCACTGCTTCTTTAAGTGCTTCTTAAAGCAGAATCAATAAGAAAGTTGGCCTGAATGAAACTAAACTAGGTTAGTGGTTGATGATATAGATAGGAAATCAACCTCTAATTAGCATTTAACATAAATATACAATAATTGGGCTTAATTATCCCTTCCAAATACAAATAAATAATATTTTTAAAAAATTACATTAATTTATATTAATCATTAATCAAAATTTATTAAGAATAAAATTAAAATTTAAAATTTATTTTGAACATAATAATTAATTAGTTCTATATTATATTTATCTTAAAATAAATTCAATTTTAAATTTAAATAGATTTAGTCACGATTAATAATTAAAAAAAAATTATTATATTTATCTTAAAATAAATTCAATTTTTTTATTATAGTAAATGGTATAATAATAATAACACTGGTTTTCTGCCCACTTATGGAATCGGGAATGCCCACACAGAATGTAGTAATCAGTAGGTTTTGAAAGGGTTTCGTCCGCCGTCGCCGCCGGACCGCAGCCGCTGGAAAGTGGAAACACGATGCAGCGGTGGTTAGCAAAGCTCGGCCGTCCTCTTCTTTCATCTTCCCTCCATGTCCTTCCTTCCCGCTCTTCGAATCCCGTCCCTGTTCGGTTGTTTTCCTTAATCAGGTCCATTAACTCTTCCGTTACCCCGTACGTCCCGATCTGTCCCTCAAGGCTCATTGCGCATTCTTTGCCAGTCTTCCCGGTATGATTTGAATTTCTTTTCACTGTGATTCCTATCAGAAATACTCGATCTTTTGTAGCGCTTTGTCGATTATATGTCTTTGCTTGCTCAAAGGTTTGTTTTTTATTTTGGAGAAGGTCCAGGTGTTGCAGTCCCGGCACTTGGCGACCAAGAAGGTAAAGAGGTCGAGGGCGCCGGACACGCCTGTGGTATCGAAAGTTAAGAAGTACAAGTTGAAAGCTTACTCGTAGGTTTGATCTTATCGTCTTTTCTATCTCTTCAGAATTTTGTCAGAGCTTCTGCTATTGAATCTGTTGATTCATTATTTGGTTAGTTATGTGATTTGAGATTTTTAGGTCATTCAAGTACCGGTTTAGGACGATGAATGATGGTCTGATCCGGCGGTGGCGGGCTGGGAAGAGGCATAATGCCCATTTAAAGGTGTGTCTTCTGGTTCATTTTTTTGGAACAGCATGTGTACAGTTTAGAAGAAACAGAAATTCTGAATAAATTTACCGAATTTTCCCTGCTATTTTTGTGCTTCTTCTGATAAATGAACGTTTTTCCTGCTAATGATGAAGGAATCTGGAATATTGAAAGTGAACTCTTACAATCCATGAGGAAGGAATTTGTAATTCGGAAGATTTTCCTAAAATTCCAAAGCCATTTCGAAATGCAAAGGGTGCAATGGTGATAGAAATGAGGGTCTTTTATAACTTTTGTTGAAGACTACTTAAGAACAAGTGCAATATTATTGATGCTTCTCTGGAACAAATAATAATGATCACATATACTTGTTTTTATAATTGCATGCAAAATCATGTCAAATGAAAGAAAACTTGTATCCCCACTTGGTTGAACCACCTGAGTCACTATCTTCACCTCTATTGAACAATCGAAGAGTTCATGGAGCCTTGGGGGTGGAGAAGAATATTTTAAGAAAGTATGATGCTTCCTTGCTCAAATTTGATGAAGATAGATGGCATTATTTGCAAAAACTAAAAAAGAATTCTTCCTTGTTATGAGAGGAGCAATTTGAAGCAAAAGTCATGAGATGAAGTGGGTCATAAAGGTAAGGAAAAATGGTAAGAAAGCAGTCCCAAACGAAGCCTTGGTCTTTTTGTGAGTGCTTTGAGATGTTAACTCTTTAAAAACTATGTTTGATCAGTGCTTTGAGATCTAAACTCTTTAAAGACTATGCTTTATCAGTTAAGGTATTTTATGAATCAAGCAATTTTACCTTTGATTTTGATCTTAAGTGATGCGGAGCATTTTAACTTAAAATTTTCATTAGGTTATTTGATTTAGTTTGTTACATGTTTCTAGAATCTTGTAGGTTTCTCTAGATTTATCTATTTGATTAGTATATATAGAATGATGTAAGAAGAATGAAGGTATTGATGAATATTACTCCTTTTTGAAGCTTGGTGCTTGTGTTTGTTACCTGGATTGAGAATTCCTTTTAGCAGGTCCGATTCTTCTGTCAATCCACTACATCATTAAGTCTAAAATTTTACCTTATTTGTTGAATCTGCAGATGAGAAAGTTTTTGATGGTATGTGCAGTCAAAAACCTTGTTCTTGAACAAGGAGAAAATGTTAAAGCTTTCATCCACACTGAAAGATTATAGAATTCTACATTCTTCTGTTCATTTGAATCGACTAATACTTATTTTTCTATCGTATTGCAGTCGAAGAAATCAAAAAGAAGACTCAGAAAGCCTGAAATTGTTCATTTGGCCTATGCCAAAGTGATGAAGAAGCTGAATTTTACTGGATAGAGTTCTGTAGTTCTGTTGTTTCCAGCCTTATTAGTTCTCCAGAATTTCACAAAAAGGAGTACTATCTTTCCTTCAACTCTTAGAACATCTTCAGAAAAATAATATTTAGTACGAGAATTTGACTTTGTGTTTTGTTATTTTTTTTAGCCAATTTGTTCTGTTTGTCCAGCTTATGTAGTGCCAACACCAAGTCAATGTAGAAGGTTAAGGCTTTGTTTGAGATCATTTTTTTACTGCTTTCTAAAGCAATATTATAGTAAAAAAATATTTTGAACTAAATATTTTTATACTAAAAAGTTGCTTCAAAATACATTAAGGAAGCCGCCCCAAATGAAGCCTAGCCTAAGGCTTCGTTTGGGACGACTTTTTTACTGCTTCATAAAACAGTTTTTTAGTACAACAATTAAAACTAGAAAACTGTTTTTAAAAAGTAGAAAAAAAGTCGTTCCAAACGAAACCTAATTCTGCATAAGAAACATAACCTGGAGGTGTAGACGTGCTTGCCAAAAATTAATATGATTTTTTCTTGTAACATGATATATAGAGCTCATTTGGGGCAGCTCTATGTTTTGCTTTTCAGATTATAATCATATTTTTGCTCGCGACTATGTTCTTGATGCAATTAGATCTATTAAAGTGTGGGGGTTATAACAAAATATGATTAGATTTCTCAAGATCGAAGATTTTTATAATATGAATAAAAATATATTTGAATGTGTTCTACATGGTAATTATATAGGTATATATGTACATGTTAGATCATCTTCAATCGAAGTGCATATGGTGGTATGCAGTTCAAAATTTGATAGGTGAACAGTACGACTCTAATATTGACATTGCACTGTTTATCTATGTCAATTTTTTGTATTACGAGATTTGGTGTAGAACTGCATGAAAGAGGAGAAAGATGGCTACCTTCAATTAGAGTGAATTATTGTATTTTGGAGTGGAAAATGAGTTTTTCGGTTGGAGATGCCCTTAATTTAATCATATGAGTGTCAAGTGAATGTTATTTGGTTAAAAAAGATTAATAAGAAAAAAAATGTAAATTAATTTGTATTTTGATTTATTAATGTTTAAAAACTATTATGTACTTTTAAAATGAAAGCTCAATTTGAAGCAACATGTCAATGTATTTTTTATTATTTTGAATAAGATATTAAGTATTGACTAATAATAATTAAAGTTTTAATCTTAAAATCTAAATAGAATAATAATTATTAGGTAAATGTAAAATTTATGATGCAAATAGAATAATTATTGTAATAATTAGCAATTCATTGTTCAAAGTTTTATCAATTAAGTCATTTTGAGGTAGGAAACTGAAGTTTCCTAAAAAAAAGAAAAAAAAAAGTCATTTTGAGTTTTTTAATATTTGATCTACATATGAGTTTAATTGACTCAAAAATTTTCAATCAAAATGATATGTTCTAATTTTTAAAATAAATATTAAAAATTTATTTAATTAAAAATTCTGGAATTTATTAATTTGTAATTAGTTTTTATAATTATTTTATATGTAATCAATCTTATTTTATTCAATTAATAAAATATTTGAATAAAATTCTATAATGATAAAAAATAAGTTAATTATATAAATATTCATTTAAAGTTTCCTCTCTTTATTAAAAAAAAAACTTTTTCTCTTTCCATCGCAAATTCTCTTTCTAGAAGAGTGGAACTGTGGAAGTCGTCCTCTGTACGTAGTCTTTCTCTTTGAATCCGTCGCGTTGGTTTCCATTTGCTTCTTTTCCAAGTCAAGTTGCGATTTTTCTTCCTCTTCGGATGTAAAAGGGTCTCGGCTAGGGTTCAAAGGAGCATTTTTGTATCTGCATCTCAGCTCTAGTTATTCGCGGCAGCAACGACGATGTCGGTGAGTGATTCTCTCACAGATCCCAACTTTCTTCTTTTTGTTCTCTTTTTATGCGATTTATTTGGGGAAATTGGCTCCTCGTTTGAATTATTAAGAAACTGTTTTGGTTTTCTTTGACTTTGGAAGCCTCGGTGTGATTTGACTTATGGATGCCGTTGAGCGCTTTAATCTTTCATTTGGACTGAAAGTAGCAATAGATTTACTGATGAACACTAGTTTTTAGGCCTTGGATCCGTTAATGTTGAGAAATACAGAAGTTGGAGTCTGAGAATTACATCAGGATATCTTGGCAGCATTGATTAGGATCTTAACGTTTTCCAAACGCTATTCAATCTAGAGTTTGATTTCCTAGGATTGCAAATTACCTGCTGAAAGTCATGGATAATCGTATAAAAAAGTGTAGAACTAACAATTTGCCAAATATTTAAAAACTATGCTGTGAAATTTGTATGAGTAGAATATGAGAACATACAAAAGAGTCTAAAACACCGAAATTTTAAGTAGGGTGATGATATCTTTCTTCATGAAGAAAAATATTCTCAACTTGTTCGACTCTTGAATGGACTCTAATAAGCCTTCCAAATTCAAGTTTCCTCTATCTAGAAGCTCTCTTTTTGTTCCCCTCTATCTTACTGAGAGATTATTACGTGCGGAGTCCGGATTTTGTCGGGGTGCGCAATAAAAGTGCAATAACTGCGCACACTGCTCTTTTACTGTGTACACTTTCATAATCCGGACACAGCTCTGGTCCGGACTCCGCACGTAATAATCTCCCCTATCTTACTAAAATTTAGGTTTGCTTATTTATTTTTTATTTTTTTTTATAGAACTATCTATAAATTGATCAGTTTTATGTTGATTGGAGTTGCTGTTCCATTATGTTGTTATAACAAACATTGTATGTTACCATATGAGCTTTGTTAGGAAAGTGTAACCATTATTCTAAACAAATTTATGATGCAGGTAAGGACTGTCAAAGTGAGCAATGTTTCTCATAGTGCAACTGAACAAGATATCAATGAGTTCTTTTCCTTCTCGGGAGATATTGATCACGTTGAACTGAAGAGGTTTTCTTCATGTTTATATATGATGATTGTGGTTTTATTATATATGTAGATTCCAATTTAATGTTTGTTTTTCCAGCTTTGATGAATGGTCTAGAGTTGCTTATGTCACCTTCAGGGATTTCCAGGGAGCTGAGACTGCATTGCTTCTATCGGTGTGTTCCCATATCTTTACATGAAGCTCTTTCTAATTAATAACTTTATTTGAGATGTTTGTAATCAGCCATGGTTGTTGTAAGTTTATCTTATAATTAGTTGTGTTATTTATGTTCAAATCTAGAAAACAACAGGTTTCCATATATTCAAAGGTCTTTACAACAACAACAACAACATCAAGCCTTTGTCCCACTAAGTGGGGTCGGCTACATGAATCTTTTTTTGCCATTGTATATTGTTAAAAGTAAAATTCTCATTTAAATCTAATAAAGAAAGATCATTTATAATATTTTATAACCAAGTCTTTTTAAGTCTACTTCTACCTTTCTTAACATAAGTCAAAATGTCAAATCTAATACCTCAACTTTCCTAACCGGGTCATCGGAAGGCCTCCGTTTAATGTGACCCAACCATCTAAGGATTAAGGCGACTCTCTCTAATCTTATCTTCCACTGGAGATACTCCAACCTTTTCACGTATATGCTCATTTCGTATCCCATCTCTAAGGGTAAAGCCACTCATCCACCTAAGCATCCTCATCTCTGCAACACTTAACTTAGTATTATGCTTTTCTTTAAATGGTCTAATTAATAATTTTATTTGGGATGTGCGCAATCAGCCGTGATTTATTTATGTTCAAATCTGAAAAAGATCAGCTTTCATATATTCAAATTGCAAAGTGCATGCCATTATCCATAGAATTTCTACTTGCAGGTTTGTGACAGTCTCTTTATTCATTACGAGTTGTTGAGAAATAGATGAAATCAAACACTAAAAATGAAAAGAACATAAAATATTCCAAATTTTATTGCTAATAGTTGAAGGATGTGAAAAGAAAATTTGAATTGTCATCTGATGTTACTGACTTTTCTTCAAACTTAGAAAAATACAGAATCTCTGCTTAGAAACTTCTTGTTCTCTAAGCTTTAAAGTTTGAAGAAATAATTCAGCTTTTCTTGTATTACAAATGTATTTTTTCTATTTCCTTGTGTATCCATTCCTTGAATGATATTTCTTTTCAATGACTCAGGGTGCTACTATAATTGATCAATCTGTCATCATCACAAGTGCTACAGATTATCAGCCTCCACGCACCATGTCACTCCCTCCACCAGTATGAATCCATATATGCTTTATAACTTTAGTTTTCACAGTCTAACAACAAAGAAATAAAATAAAACAAAATTTCTTATGTAGTATGAAGAGAGCAAATCAACCAATGGCTCGCCGTCCGTTGTTCGAAAAGCCGAAGATGTCGTTACAACCATGCTGGCGAAAGGTTTTGTTTTGGGCAAAGCCCCTGTCGACAAAGCGAAATCCTTTGACGAGAAGCACCGGATAACATCGACGGTGACCGCCAAGGTTGTTTCTTTGGATCGAAAAATTGGGCTAAGCGAGAAGATTAGTGCAGGTGCTTCAGCTGTGAATGGGAAGGTCAGGGAGGTGGACCAGCGATTCCAGGTATCTGGGAAAACCAAATCAGCCATTACAGTTGCTGAACAGAAGGTGAGTAGTGCAGGTTCAGCAATGCTGAAGAACAAGTATATCTTCAGTGGGGTATCATTTGTAACTGGTGCTTTCAGCAAGGTTGGTCAGGCTGCTAGTGATGTGGGATCAAAGACAAAAGAAAAGGTTATGGCTGAGAAAATGAAGAAGGGGACTTTCTGATAAGATCTTGATACTTCTAAATATATTATTAGTTTGCTATTTGTTTTTTTTTTTTTTTTTTCATTATCTAATTTTGGATTAAGATAATTGATATGTTGTTGAAAAGTATTTTGATCGGCACAAATTTCTATGCATATTTGAATTGAAAATTTTCAAAATTAAATTGAGGGTCATTTAAACTCCGAGTTCACTAAATGTATAGTCGAGCAGAACGTTTGGATGAGATGAACCAAGAATGCTAAAAGTGGTCCAATTTGAGTTTGAATGAGCCCAGATTGAAGTGAAATTGGAAACTTCAAGGCACTAATTGATGATCGAACAATCTTTAAATCTTACATGCTTATAGTTGAATTGAGAATCTTGACAATATGAATTTAATGAGTCCAACATCACTTAATTTCGGTATCAGTAGGGCACTTTATTCTTGAAGGAATGATATATGATCGATGGAATTAATATAGGTTGTTTGATGAATTGTTTCAGATTTTCTCCATATTTATAATACATGTCATTCTAAAAAATTTATAAATAACCATACTCTCTATATGAAGGCGGGAGTTGGAGCTTGGACTTATGCTTAAGATTCAAAAGAGCTTAGAAACGTGAAGAATTATGAAGCTGTACTCAAGCATCACCTAACCATCATTGTCGAGCAACTGTCTGATCGTTGTCATTAGGCCATCACCCGATTGCCATCGTTGAACCACCTATTTATTGTTGCCATTGTACCACTACTTGGACATTGCTCGACAGCGACTTTCAGTACATTGCCCAACCATCGTCATTGGACTATTGCTTGATCGTCGTTGTTAGAACACTGCCTTGTCGACCCCATCAAAACATCACTAGATTACCATTGTCGCACTGTTATCGCTAATTATAGTCCTACGACCACCATTATTAGACCTACAGGATCACAATCCAGTTCAGACTAGTTGACCTGATTGGTAAATCTTTGAATTTTTTAGTTCTGAACTCATTTGCATGTCTTTGAGTGTTTCAATGCATGAAATGATGACATGTGTTCTAGAATGAGTCATAAGATTTCGATGTGAATTCCAGTAAAATTTGAGAAACATTATTATTTGAGCGTCTCAGCAATGGATATCCGAGCGCCTCAGTGCTCAGTGCAGTTAAAGTACTAGAGGCCAAACAGTGACATTGCAGCACTCCTGACTCTAGAATAGGATATGGCATGACTTGTGTGATATCATATCATATCGGTTCGGGTAGTGACAACCATCACTTGACTATATTCCTTCAGCCTCCATCGCTCGCTACGGTCCTTTAACCACCGTCACTCAATTACGGTCATCTTACCATCGTTGTCCGATTACAACATCTATTGTACAATCTTATGATATTTGTCGCCTGGATACATCGGCATCTGCTAATTTTATCACCTACCGTTACAAACAATGTCAATGCGTGCTATCGTTTATGAGATCGATGCATACTATTGACAACTCTGACTCTCATCCATTGCTACATCAATTTTATAAGAAGCGATTTACGATTAGGGGCAACCTTAGCCGTATACTCAGAGGAATATTCATGTTAACATCTCGGGAATGATTGTAACCAAACAAGTTATTTGATCTAATATTTTTATATGCATCTAAGACAATATTGCTAATAATAATTTTTCTTGAAGCTTCTATAAAACATGAGAAAATTTTTCAAGAAAGTCTCAAATATTTTTAATGAATTATATACATTAGTGAGCTAATTATGAGAAAAAGAAATATTTAAATAAATAATTTATGATGGATGGTGTGTAATTAATAAATTAACGCACGATGAATTATATGAACTATGAAGCACGCTTAATCCACCTTTGCGTACGCTATGATCATTCTTCGCATTGGATCAAGGACGGTTCTTCAAACAGCGAACATTGAAATTTTCTTACGTGGCAAAAATAGATTAGGTATCCTTAAAACCCGGCGCACTTCTCGCTGAGCCACCGCCGCCCTCTGCTGTTCGGAAGAAAATATGATTCCCCAAACAAAGAAAATATAGATATTTGGAAAAAAAAAATCCTCAGATTTCATTTTTTTTAAATTTATTTAAATTTCATTGTAAATTGGAAGTTTTAAAATTTATTATTAGATATTTTTAAATATTTTTTATATATTGTTATAACAAGAAAAATAAATACAATGTAACTTTTGTTTTAGGAATGCAACATTTATTATAAATTTGATGTATTTAGAATTTATTTGATTTTAATAAATTTCAAATACACTAAAGATATATTTTCATTAATGTCGGTCACTGTTGTCATCACCATTGCCATTGGCCCAATCCCCATCACCATCACCCACAACGGTCGGTTGCCAGCACTACCGCCACCGCCAAACACCACCTGGCAGCAAGATGCTGCCATTGGCCATATAATAATTTTATTAATTGTGTAAATAAATATCTATAACTTTTTATTCTAATTTATTTATCAAAATAAACTTATAAGTTATTTTCATAAATATATTTTGTCATTAAAAAAATTAACCCTAATATTATTTAAATTAACCCCTACTTCGTTAAATTTTAATTATATCATTAAACTTCTAATGTTTACTAATTTTTTTTTAATTGAAAAAAAGGACGAAGAATGTATCATTTATCATAAGAATATATTTAACATTATTATCACTTAAATTTTATATTTTCTTACAAACTACAAATTAATTAAATTTGTATAATTTTATTTTATCGTATTTAAATAATTTTTAAAAGGGCTTCGTGTCGGTTCAGATCATTTAATATTTTCATAAGGTATTTTAAATTTTATATTTTTGATCCGAACTGATTGATCCTGCAGTTAGCTCTACCTACTTTTGGGCAAATCAATAAATATTAAAAAAAGAAGGATTACAGTGCAATTATATTTCGCATGCGAGACGCTCGCATATAACTTCAGATATCAGAGGAGTCGCGTTGGGAAATTTAAAAACTATAATGGCAAGTTAACTAAACACGTTTTAGGGGAACAGAGGTTCTTACTTACCATTACTGTAAAAGCTCACAGCTTTCGTCTTCTCTCCCAATCTTTCCTTTTGAAATCGAGAGAGAGCCTCATCCTGAGTTTCTCCCATTGTTCTCGGCGAAGATTTACTGCACTGTTACTGATAACAACCGTTCCCTCTGCACTGGAGTGGCGGGTAGATAGATCTCTTCTGTCTGTTTACAGGTGAAGATAGATCTGCTGCATTGAAGTGAGCCTCGATCGATTTTCTAGGGTTTGGACATTTGCGGAGCAGTGGACGAAGCCTCCTCCTTCATAAATTTCCTTGCTTTTTCGGCCTTCATCGACGAGTAGATAATAAATGAAGAAAAGTTAACGGGAAAGTGTTTTCATTGGCTGTTGTGGCTTGGGCGTTGGGTCTCTTTCATGAGTCTTCTCCTTTTTGATCTAATCCATCAGATCCGGTCTTGAAGTCGTCGGATCTGTCTTTCAACTGCCACTGGTCGTATAAGATCCAACCCTTTAGTTTACATGCCGATGGCTAACACGAACCAAGCTCTGCGAGCAAGCTGGTCGGCCCGTTTTCCGCCGCCGGCGACGGGAAACCAAACAGTGGCCTTTGGCCACCGGACACAGTCCGGGAGGAACATCAGCTACTCCCGCGACGACCTTGACAGTGAGCTCGGCAGCGGCGAGCACTCCAAGGAGTTTCTCAGCTACCATGTCCACATCCCTTCTACTCCCGACAACCAGCCAATGGACTCTGCAGCATCAACGAATCTTGATCCATCAATCTCCGCCCGCGTGGAGGAGCAGTACGTCTCGAACTCTCTCTTTACTGGTGGATTCAACAGTGTTACCCGCGCACAGCTTATGAACAAGGTGATCGACTCTGAGTCGAGCCACCCGCAGATGGCCGGAGCCAAGGGTTCGTCTTGCGCCGTCCGTGGCTGCGGCGCCAAGGTCATGAGCGATGAGCGCGGCAATGATATTCTTCCATGCGAGTGCGATTACAAGATCTGCCGCGACTGCTTCGTGGAGGGTTTGCAGACCAATGGGACTTGCCCGGGCTGTAAGGAGCCTTACAAGGCAACGGATGTGGATGAAGTCGTTGCGAATGCTCAGCTGCATCTGTCAATGCAACCTTCTTTAGGAGGGATGTCGAAGATGGAAAGGCGACTGTCGCTGATGAAGTCGAGGAACTATGGAAGGAGCCTGACCAGAAGCCAAACTGGTGATTTTGATCATAACAGGTGGTTGTTTGAGACGAAGGGTACTTATGGGTATGGAAATGCTATCTGGCCTAGGCAGAATGATGGTGATGGTGATGGTGATGGTGATGGCGATGGCGGACAGCCGGTAGAGCTTGTGAGCAAGCCATGGAGACCTCTTACAAGGAGATTGAAGATCCCGGCTGCAATCCTCAGCCCTTATAGGTAAGTTGATTGAATTGTGATATATTGGAGATTGTTTGATCTGTTTTTTTATATTTGTTGTACATCTTGGGGATAAAACTACTACATTGTTTGCTCTGATTCTTTTCATAACCATTTTGGGGCTGTTTGGTAGCACACTGATTTCATTTAAGTAGGATTTCATAAATCTGGGTTTTAAATCCTGAAAACTGTTTGGTAACTTTCATGATAAATTCTGTGTCTGTTTGGCTCTTCTACTTACAATTTAAGGAGTTTAAAATTTTTGAGCGGAGTTTTTTCTTTCTCGCTTCAATAGAGTTGGAGGATTTTGTAAATCCAACAAAAAGCAGGATTTCAGAAATCCGGGATTTAGCATGAAAAGGCGGAATTTTCCGTCTACGGTGGCTTTCATTTTGGGTCATTTGGCTGGATTTCGCTTAAATCCGCCTCAAATCCGGCCTAAATCCTGCTACCAAACAGCCCCTTTGAGTGATTTGTATCATGTTCTTAAACTACATGTTCTTAAACTACATTAAGATTTTAAACAGAACCATTTCAGCTTTGTCTGAAGGAATTTATGGCCTCAATGCATAGTTCAATTAACATAAGTTCTTAACTGTTTTCAGGCTACTTATCTTTATTCGAATGGCCATTCTAGGCCTCTTTCTTGCATGGAGAATCAAGCACAAGAACGAAGATGCCATTTGGCTTTGGGGCATGTCAGTTGTCTGTGAGATATGGTTTGCCTTTTCATGGCTTTTGGACCAGTTGCCAAAACTCTGCCCCATTAATCGAGCCACCGACCTTCTTGTTCTGAAAGAGAAGTTTGAGACCCCTTCACCTTCCAATCCGTCCGGAAAATCAGATCTTCCTGGCATAGATGTCTTTGTTTCAACTGCTGACCCTGAAAAGGAGCCACCTTTAGTCACTGCCAACACCATCCTCTCCATCCTTGCTGCCGATTACCCCGTTGAGAAGCTAGCCTGCTATGTTTCTGATGATGGCGGTTCTCTTCTCACCTTCGAAGCCATGGCAGAAGCTGCAAGCTTTGCCAATCTATGGGTTCCTTTCTGTCGTAAGCATGAAATCGAGCCTAGAAACCCTGAAAGTTATTTCAGCATGAAGCGGGATCCTTACAAAAACAAAGTCCGGTCGGATTTTGTAAAAGATAGGAGACGATTGAAGCGAGAATACGAGGAGTTCAAAGTCCGTATCAATAGTCTGCCGGACTCCATTCGTCGTCGGTCTGATGCTTACCATGCCCGGGAAGAGATCAAGGCAGTGAAGCGGCAACGAGAAGCTCCTCTCGAGGAACCTGTAGAACCTGTTAAGATCCAAAAGGCTACTTGGATGGCCGATGGGACTCATTGGCCCGGCACTTGGGTTTACTCTGCAGCTGAACATTCTCGAGGAGATCATGCTGGAATTATTCAGGTATTCTCTTGTGACTACATGGTCATCATTCCCCTTCAAAACTGAGTATACTCATCTCTTTTAATGGAGAAATTATTAGGTTCGGACATCGAACAGAGAGAATCATTCGGATTTTTCTGTCTACAGTAAAAGCGTAGTCAAAGCGCAGTTACTATAGTAGCTGCGCTTTGACCGTGATTTTACTGTAGGCATAGAAAAATCCGGATGATTCTCTGTGTCTGATGTCCGCACCTAATAATGTCCTGGGGGAATTATTTTGTACAGAGTCTAAAAGTAGAAAATCTTTCGGATTACTGTGTACCCTATGCGTACGCTCTGTGTATTTGCTGCTTATCCACATATACGTAGAGTGTAAGCAGAGCGTATGCAAAGCATGATCGTATGTAGAGCGTACGTGGTACGTCCAGTAATCCAAAAGATTCTCTACGTCCGGACTCCGGACAGAATAATTTCCCTTTTTAATGGCCAACATTAATGTTATTTGACCAATATGCTTTATGATTTCTGACAAATTCATGTTTTGGGGCTGATTTCCTTGTTCTAGGTGATGCTGAAGCCCCCAAGTGATGAGCCTTTGCTTGGTAACAATGATGAAATCAAATCTTTTGATCTCACTGAAGTTGACATCCGTCTGCCCTTGCTAGTCTATGTTTCACGCGAGAAACGTCCAGGTTACGACCACAATAAAAAGGCTGGCGCCATGAATGCCCTGGTTCGAGCTTCTGCAATCATGTCCAATGGACCTTTCATTCTCAACCTGGACTGTGACCACTATGTATACAACTCTCTGGCCTTGCGCGAGGGCATGTGCTTCATGATGGACCGCGGCGGCGATCGCATCTGCTATGTTCAGTTTCCTCAGCGATTCGAAGGCATTGATCCTTCCGACCGTTATGCTAATAACAACACAGTCTTCTTTGATGTTAACATGCGCGCCCTCGATGGCTTACAGGGACCTGTTTATGTCGGCACTGGTTGCTTGTTCCGACGGATTGCTCTCTATGGCTTTGATCCCCCTCATTCGAAGGTCCATAGCTCCTGTTTCTCGACTTGCTTTCGAAGAAAAGGGAAAACTCCTTCTGCAGAGGAGACCCGAGCCCTGCGAATGGCCGATGAGGACGACGATGACGAAATAATGAATCTTTCATCCTTCCCGAGGAAGTTCGGCAACTCAAACTTCCTCATTGATTCCATACCTGTGGCGGAGTTTCAAGGCCGCCCTCTCGCCGACCACCCTGCAGTCAAGAACGGCCGGCCGCCTGGAGCACTCGTCATCCCTCGCGACCTTCTGGACGCATCCACTGTTGCAGAAGCCATCAGTGTTATCTCGTGCTGGTACGAAGACAAGACGGAATGGGGGCACCGCGTCGGCTGGATATACGGGTCAGTCACCGAAGATGTCGTGACCGGTTACAGAATGCATAATCGAGGATGGAGATCAGTTTATTGCGTGACCAAGCGCGACGCTTTTCGCGGCACCGCACCGATCAACCTCACCGACAGGCTGCACCAAGTGCTCCGGTGGGCGACCGGATCCGTCGAGATCTTTTTCTCTAGGAACAATGCTCTTCTTGCCAGTCCCAAGCTAAACCATCTTCAAAGAATTGCATACCTCAACGTCGGCATATATCCCTTCACTTCCTTCTTCCTCATCGTCTACTGCTTTCTACCGGCCCTCTCTCTCTTCTCAGGCCAGTTCATAGTCCAGACTCTCAATGTCACATTCCTCACCTACCTCCTTATCATCACCATCACCCTCTGCCTGCTCGCTGTGCTTGAGGTCAAATGGTCGGGGATCGAGCTCGAGGAATGGTGGCGAAATGAGCAGTTTTGGTTGATTGGAGGCACAAGTGCTCACCTTGCAGCTGTTCTTCAAGGCCTGCTGAAGGTCATAGCAGGAATCGAGATCTCTTTCACACTCACCTCGAAGTCTGCCGGAGACGAAGAAGACGACGACTTTGCTGATCTGTATCTTGTGAAATGGACATCACTGATGATTCCTCCTATAACCATCATGTTGGTGAATCTCATCGCCATTGCCGTGGGAGTAAGCCGGACGATTTACAGTGTGGTTCCGCAATGGAGTAAGTTGATCGGCGGTGTGTTCTTCAGCCTGTGGGTGCTGGCTCATCTCTACCCTTTTGCGAAGGGGTTGATGGGAAGGAGAGGGAAGACTCCAACTATAGTATTTGTCTGGTCTGGTTTGATTGCTATAACTATTTCACTTCTGTGGGTGGCAATCAATCCTCCTTCTGAGAGTTCACAGATTGGTGGTTCGTTTACTTTTCCTTGATCTTTCTTTCTTCTTCTTCATGGCAATTTCTGTTCTGGACATAATCTGATATCTGTATTTATAACAAATTAACAAGTTTTGAATGAGTTTTTCAGTTATATTTGATTTTATCTTTGATAAATTGTGTGTGTCATCTTAGGCAACAATTTGATTGATGAATCAAATTCGAACTTTTATTACATCCAGTGAACGTACGCTCCTTTACGTTCGGTTTTAGATCAAAACAGCGCAATACCGACTTTTTTGAAAAAACTCGGTACAACTCGGTACTCGGTATTGCGCTTTTTTTGCCTAGAACCAAACGTAGAGGAGCGTACGTTCACTGGATAAAATAAAAGTTCATCAAATTCATGTCATAAAATGATTAAATGTGTCACAGGTTCGGATCAGATATTTTGATAGATATAATGAACGGATTAATATAACATTCAAAATAAATGAAAAAATATATATTATTTTTAAAAATAATTTTCTAATTGCAATAAACAAAATGAGCCCTTAATTAATTTTCTATAGCCAATGGCCGGTTTTTATAAACAGGTCCGATTTTCTAGTTCGGCGGTCGAACCAGCCGTTCGAACGGTTCACACATGGTTCTTTGTTGAGGCGGTTCTTAAGGCTGGCCGGTTTGGCCGGTCCGGGCCGGTCCGATTTTAAAAATGTTGGCCAATGATGGGTTGCAACTGCAACTAGAGATTTAGGCTGTTAAAAAATCATTTAATTTAATTGAGTTTAATTAAATAAAAAATAATAGAGCCAAGCATTTAAGAAGCAATTCCCATTAGCTCATCAAAATTTTTTGAGATGAGGCAATTTTTTTACGACAAAATATATTATAGAGTTTATTTGGAACAACTTTTTTGCTGCTTTATTTTTCAGATAACAATCATAATTTCACATGAATATTGATTTATTGTTGTTATTTCACTATTTTTTTTAAAAATGTTTGTGGTGAGCAATTTTTTTCAACCAGGTAGATAAGTTGTTTTTCCCACAACAATTTCACAATCAACTTTATAAACCGTTATAGTCAACTCAAACATACCCATAAAGTGGAAAAAATATTCTCTGCAAATGCTGAACGTCGTCCGGAGACCAACTATAATGCACCATATTACTCCTTCGCTCGGTATCGCGGAGTACCGTGGCTCGATACCGTTAATGTGGCTGCATCTGATTCACCTTCGGACGTAAAGCTGTGTCTGGCGTCCGCACAGAAAAATTTCTCAAATAAAGTGATAGTTTGTATAACACAATTATTTTTAAAAAGGAAAAAAATTATAATACCTACAATAACTTTAAAAAAATCATATTTTTTCACACAATTTTTACAGAAATAAATCCTCATAACGATATCATTCTTCAGTGAAGGATAGGGTCTCACCTCAAACAAACATTGACCCATACAAACCATACTCAACAACTAAAAAAGAAAAAAAAAATCATTGAGTACAGGAAGAACAGCTCTATTTTGCAGAAAACAAAGTGGAACTAACCAATTACCTATCTCAGGAAGAAAGAATCAGTCTCTCATTTCAGATGCATCCACAGTGCAATATCTCTCCTGATAACATCATTATATTGCCCTCTTCCACAGCTTAAGAATGATGAGAAATTCTGAACAGACTGAGAAGAGAAATGGTGGGTCTGAGCTTGCTTTGTTGGCTTCATCATCATAACGGTTGGCAAAGGCAGAGAGTTCTTGTTGAATGAGATAAAGAGTCGCCGGTTTTCGCCGATTTGATCTGACATTTTATCAGTTGGTTTGTCCACACCAACGGACTTATTTGAGTTTAGTTCCCGGGTACTAACAGGAAGTTTTTCTGGAGAGCTACGGATCTGGGCGGATGGCTTGATTCTATCAAGAAAACGAAGGAACCAGTTACCAAGGCTCCTTCCTGCTTCTAAGTCTCTTTGCTGTATGTTCTTGTGTACAGTAACTGCCACATCAAAAATGGAACGTGTTCTCCTACAAGATGAAAAGGAAGAAATAGAACCCAAGTAGAGAAGGATATTCTGACCCGAATTTTTTACCATTGAAGCAACAAGTAAATGGGTGAAATCTTTAAACTAACTGAAATTTACACAGACCATAAAAGATGTAATAGGAAAAGTTGTCCAATTAAGAGAAAACTGAGGATTTAATGGTTCAGTAATGAAGAGTTGCCAATCTTATTAACAGGTTTGTTTCGATGTTGGTGCTATTTGTCAAATAATCTATTTTTAGTTTACCCTTATTGTAATAGATGTTAGTTCCTACTCTCAAAAGTTCTTAACCATGGTTTAAAAAATCGTTAAGGCACGCCTTGAATTGAGAGGCATAAAGAAAGCGTAGAGGCTTCAAACCTCACTGGGGTTATTGCCAGAGTCAAGTAATTTTTTTAAAATATTCTCTTAACTTTTTTCATAAAGGCTTGGGACTATCATCGACAATTTTAAGAAATTTAGTTTAAATTTGTTATTCAAAATTTAGTTTACTCGTATTTTAAAATAGCTGAATGATTACTTCATTACCAAAACAATCTAACTATTTTTTTTTTAATATAAGTGATTGAAGTAGCATTTGTCAACTTATCAAATTATATTTCATAGTCAATTTTTTATAATAGTTATGGCAAAAAAAAAAAAAACTCTTTTAATGTTGCAGCAACGGGTAAAACTAATGCTAGTTTCAATAGCTTGAAAAAAAAAACGATATAAAATATCCTTCCTGCTCTGGATCATTTTCTCAGTAAGGCTTCCAATATCATTTAAGCATGAAAATTATACATGTCCATAATATAAATTTTTGAATGATTACCAAGAATCATGAGGTTTATTGTAGTAAAATCATCTAGATAAATGTGTATCATTCTAATTAGCTTATATTTGTTGAATACATTTAAACTGACTATTTGGATTCAAATAGGCAACGGACAAAATTAATTAAATATTTGTCTCTATAAAGTGATTATTAAATTGTATAGAATATTTCAACTTGAAAATGATATCAATTTGTTATATCTTAAAGTCTATTCTGAGGACATCCATAAGCAACCATTTATCATCCATATGGAGAATAACTATTTTCTATTGCTCACAAAATAAAATTATTTTGTTAATAAAGTCTTTCCACTTGTAAGCGCTTATATCTTGTAGTATTACTTTAGCATTCACAATATCTTGTTCTTTTCTCTGTAATACTAATGATAGTTTAAAAGTGACTCCAAGTATATCTTTCATCAAATGTAAGCAAAGAAAAACATCAAAAGATTATAGAGATTCTACTACTACGAGGTATTTCTTGATATAAATCTTGACCTATAACAAGCTCTCCATTTTGTAATACACTTAACATCTTCTCTCATTGGTAATATCTAAGCTGATCAAAGCATCTACATGAAATAATAATGATATTCAACACATTTAAAATTATAGTAAATAAAAAAACAATTTGAATATGATTTTTTGAAACAAATATTAAGGTTGATTGGAGTTGGTGTGAGAAGTAGTGAATATAATGTAATGATTTAATTTCATTTAGGAATAATATTTTTAGCCCATTAAACTCCACACTCATATTACTAGCTCCATCATAAACTTGGTCACATTAAAGCATAAGTTGAGAAGATTTATTCAATTGTTATTTAGAGGTATTTAGCTATTGCCTTTGGAACATTTATAATTCCAAAAATTAATCAACTACGTGACTTATTTATTCACATATCACAATACAATAACTTTTTGCTCCTTTGCAGATATATCATGAGATTCATCAACTAAAATAGAAAAGAAACCATTGCTAAGCCCCTTAATTAAGAAATTCGTTACTGCAATGGATGTGGGTCTAGTAATATCGCAAGTTATATATTTTTTTAAATATTAGGATCTATTAATATCGCTATTAATATCTTTTTAGTAGAACATTATTTATATCTTCATTATGTTCAGATAAAAACTATACTAGCTAAGAAATTTTTTTGGATTAATAACACCAATTATGTCCTTCGAAAGCTAATCCTTATCTTAAAAGAAGCCTCATGCAATCAACAAAAGTATTTAGTGAGTACGATATGTATTTGTAGCACGATCAAATTGCTTTTGAAAGACAACCAATATGCTGACTCTATTTTATTAAGTTCTCACATTTATGTCGTGCATAATTATGAACACTAATGGGGCCTCCAACATGAAGTTCAAATCTATCTTCTTCTTTTTTTCAGTTTGAAAATTCATATTTGTAAATTCTTAATCATCCCCTTTCTTTGGTCATAGCTCTAAGAAAATAACAACATAACTAATATAGTTGATCTTTATATATATTAAACTCTAACAAATTAGAGTACTTATCAAATTAACTAGAATTGAAGCGACTCTCTTTGATTCTATAAATTTTATGAAAGTCTTGATTGTGAGGTTCATAAGGCCCTTTTGCAAGTATGATCTTCAAACTTAATCTTAAATATTAGAATTATATTCACAAATAGAAGTTGTAATACAGGATACTATTGAGGAGTTTGTAAATAGATCCCCAAGTTTGTTTAATGAATTAATATCCATTTGAGTTCGTTTTCAATTATGTTATTCGTTGATTTCATTTTTTTCATTTGATTTCATTGATAAATTTAATTTTAAAACTTATTGAAATATCTCTCCATAAACATACAAACCTTTAAGTTGAAAAAAAAGAAGGAAATAAGATTTAAACAAACTATCATTATTAATTTATATTTTTATTGTAAGAAAAATAAATCATATCAAATGCCAACAAGTCATAAATTTTCATATTAAGGCGAGCAAGAAACCAAACTTGAAGACAACATATGCCCATAAAAGCCATTATGTTATCCTTCTTTGAGGTCTGAAGCGAAGTTTTTGGATAAGCAAAGAAAGGAGATAATAGATTTATATCTACTATAATAATATTAATAATTGCAACAATAATAATCAAATATTTTATAAACAGAGAAAAATCAGGGTGAAATCATGAAGAGAAAAACTAATCGGCAGTTGTTGACAATGAAGATGGAGAAGCTGTGACTCAGATGCTTTGGAGTGCAAACTGGAGCGATTGGGGCAGAAGAAGGAGGCATTTTTTGGGAAACATCTTAAGCCTAAATTAACTACACCTTGATATAGAAATTCTAATGGGTTGCATTTTTTGAGTAAGACTAATAAGAATCAGAAGTTGATTTTGATGATCATTAGGAGCTTTTAAGAAATGGGATCTCAAAATAAAAACTATGGAAACCAAGGACCTTACCACTAACTTGCTTGATCAGCTAGTTGGTTCCTTAATAAAACATAGCAGAATATTACAACCAAAGACAACAATGAAGCTAAAAAGAAGAAAGAAAGGTAATAATATTCACATCTACAAAACTCAAAGCATAAGCCTTCAATTAAAGTGAAGAAGAAGACAGAAGGTTTGGATAAGAAAATCCCGATGATATCAAAGAGATTTTCCTCGCAAATGAGAAGAAAGAAGTAGAACTTCCATCGGCAAAATCAAAGACACAGTAATAACTTTTTTACAAAAATAAACCTGAAGTGTCTTCTAAAGGTGAGGAGAAGGGAAATTATATGCTACAACTACAAAAGAGAATGGAAATATCTAATCATGGGATTGTTCATACCTCAAAAGGATATAAGAATGATAGAAAAAAGCAGAAAAAGCCAAACAAAGATGTGAAGGTCTTCTGTGTGAACTCCATGAAGAACCAAATTCCAGTAAATTCAAGAATGATGCAAATGTTTGCTTTATGGTTGAGGAAGATACATTCACAAAATACTTAAAATATTAATAACAATAATAATGCTAGATGTAATTATAATAGAAAGCAGCATATCATCAAATGATTGTAAAATCAGAAAAGCTCTCACATTTATTCACGTTTTAATTCATATGGGTGTTGAAAGTTTTAGGATCTTCTCACCATAAACAAGACTAAAATGCTCTAAAAACTAACTGACGCTCATTCAACACTCAAATGCCAAACTTTCCCGATTTTCACCTTTCTAGTTAGTAAAAAAATCACCACTTTCCCACCTCCCTAATTTCCGACCATCCTCAACATAGCAAGAATGCTCACTTATAAACCCTAAAATGGTCAACAGTAAGTAGAGGAGAAGGAGGAAGATGAAGAGGAAACGATACCTGTGGAGAAATTGTCTAATCCTGGGGTGCTTTGGGCCGATAATTCTCCGCTGGAGTCTGAGAGCGATCCTGTAGGTCCGCTTCAACCCCAAGAAATACGCCGTCGCCGCGGTTATCTCCCATAACACCATCTTTGCCAAACTAAAAAAGGGAAAAATTGAACCTTCTCAGATCCCTTCTACTCTCTATTCTTCTGGGAAACTATCGCCTTTCTTCTTCTACTATCACATAATCGTCAACTCATACAATCATTTCACTCCTCTCTGCGGCGGCGAGGGTAGGAAACGGAACTTGATAGAGGAAGAGTCGAAGACGAGAAAGAAGAAAACAGTCGCTATTTCTACTTTTGATCATTTTTTTTATAAAAATATTGAAATTTAGAAATAATGGTAGTGATCAAAACAATCAAAATTGTCATTTGATAGTTTCTTTTGAGATTTGAATAAGATTTATCAAAAAAACATAATTTTTTTTTATAAATTGGCTCATTCTTTAGATGAAAGGGGGAGTGATGTTAGGATTTTAAAGAAGACAGAAATAACAATTCGATCGTCTCCGAACGACATGCCAAATCATCGAGAAGAAATTTCGGAAGCGTACCTGAATCCATTGAAATGCAAAATCAAGGTCTTACGATCTTCCACGTTTAGAGCGGCGTTCTCCAAGAGAGCGAGAGGCCCCTTCTTTTCACTCAAGATGGGAAATGAGGGAAATGAGAACTTAACCGCTTAAACTGGGGACCATGACCCTTATATACTTTAAGTGTAAATATTTTATTTCAGCCCATCATAAAAATAAAATAAATATCCGGCCTCTACACAAATTAATTCCATACAAAATTAATTGAGATGCCACATAAGCCAAATAATAATTTAATACTCAATTAGATCACAAATTTAATTGGCTTAATTTTAGATAGCGTCTAATGTATAATTCTTTATTTATATGTATAAAATATATTGGCCCACATATAGAAATTTCCCAACAATCTCCCACTTGGGCCATATATATATATACATATAATTATACATTCTGAAATAACTATAAGAGCTCAATTTTGCTATCTTTTTAAAATAACATCTCCAGACAATCTGGTCCATCAATCATATCAATATAGAATCAAAGCGACCTTTGTTACATATTTCGTAACAAGACCCATCAATGGTCACTATGTTGACATAATTAACGACATAGATCAAGTATGAATGTGTAGCATGAAAATTTCATGTAATGTGATCTCAAATCATGACTATTTTCAACTGGTCCAATTTTATAACTCAAAAGAGTTATAACCAAAATTCAATACTTTATGCTAAACTGCAATTGAAATCAAATAACTGTATTTCAGAGTTTTCAATCACCAAAATAACAATACTTTAGTCTGATCAGAAATTAAGTTCATAATAATTGAATAATACAAACAAACTCCCACTAAGCTAGCATATCAAAACAGATTACACCCATACGAGCCACATGCTCATGAAATACTTTAGGTGGTAATCCTTTTTGTAAGTGGGTCTGCAATCATAAAGTTTGTACTAATATGTTCAATACAAATTTGAGAACTCTGAACCCTTTCTTTCACAACAAGAAACTTTATGTCAATGTGTTTTGATTTTAACGAACTCCTGTTGTTCTTGGAATATAACTCAGCTGCTTTATTATCACAATTTATCTTTAATGGTCTCTCAATGCCATCAATAATATGTAGCCCTGTGATAAAATTTCGCAGCCATATTTCCTGATTTGAAGCCTCATAACAAGCTATAAACTCTGCTTCCATTGTTGAAGAAGCTATAAGTGTCTGCTTGACACTTTTCCAAGAAATAGCTCCTCCAGCCAACATGAAAATATAGCCTGAAGTGGATCTCCTGCTATCGAGGCAACCAGCAAAATCAGAGTCGGAATACCCCACGATCTCTAAATGATCAGATCTCTAATATGTGAGCATAAAATCTCTTGTCCTTTTTAGATACCTCATAACCCGTTTCACTGCTTTCCAATGATCCATTCCTGGGTTACTTAAATATCTACCAAGCATTCCAACAATGTATGCAATATCCGGACGCGTACAAACTTGAGCATACATAAGACTCCCTACTGCCGATGCATAAGGGATCTTATCCATCTCTTGCTTTTCAACTTCATTTCTTGGGCATTGAAGCAAACTGAATTTATCCCCTTTTACAATGGGTGTATCCCCTGGTGCACAATCCTTCATGCCAAATCTACTAAGCACTTTATCAATATAGGCTGTTTGTGATAACCCAAGTATACCACGGGAGCGATCCCGATGAATTTGTATACCCAACACAAAAGATGCATTTCCAAGATCTTTCATTTCAAATTTATTTGAAAGAAATCTCTTAGTCTCATGCAATAAGCCTATATCACTGCTTGTAGCAGAATATCATCGACATATAATACCAGGAGAATAAATTTACTCCCACTGACCTTATGATAAATGCATTGATCAACAGTGTTTTCTTTAAAACTAAATGAAGAAATCACTTGATCAAATTTCTTATACCATTGACGGGAAGCTTGCTTTAAACCATAGATGGATTTCTTTAATTTGCATACCAGATGTTTTGAATCAGAAGATTGAAAATTTTTTGGTTGCACCATATATATAGTTTCCTCAATGTCTCCATTAAGAAATGCAGTCTTTACATCCATCTGGTGTAGCTCTAAATCATAATGAGCTACAAGTGTCATAATGATTCTAAAAGAGTCTTTCGAAGAAACTGGAGAGAAAGTCTCTTTATAATCAATGCCTTCCTTTTGAGTGAAACCTTTAGCAACTAGATGTGCTTTATATCTTTCAATATTGCCTTTTGCATCCCTTTTGCTTTTAAAAATCCATTTACAACCATTAGGTTTTGCTCCTTCAGGCAATTCAGAAAGATCCCAAACATCATTATCTTTCATAGATTTCATCTCATCTTCCATGGCTTCTATCCACTTTTGAGAATTAGAACATTGTTTGATCTGACTGAATGAGATTGGATCATCTTCCAATCCCATATCAAACTCATGCTCTTGGAGATATACAATATAATTATCCGAAATTGTTGTTCACCTTTCCCTTGTGGATCTCCTTAATGACACTTCAGTTTGAGGTTGTTGTCCTTCTATATGAGTGGGAGATAATTCAAGATTATTTTGATTATCTAGATTTACAATCTGAATAATATCAGGCATAGTTACCTGATCATTTTCAATTGTAATAGTAGGAATAGTAACATATTCCTCCTCAAAATCAAAATCTTTAATTTTATCACTCCAACTATATTCAACATCCTCAATAAATTTAGCATTGCCCATCTCAAAAAAGGATTTACTTGAGGAATCATAAAATTTAAATCCTCTCGATCTTTCAGAGTATCCAACAAAATAGCAGCTAACAGTTCTTGAGTCCAATTTTCTTTCATTAGGCTTATAAGGCCTAGCCTCAGCTGGACATCCCCAGACATGAAAATGCCTAATACTAGGCTTCTTTCCAGTCCATAACTCATATGGGGTTTTAGTTACTGCTTTACTTGGAACTCTATTGAGAATATAAACTGCAGTCTTTAAGGCTTCTCCCCAAAGCGATTCTGGTAAAGAAGAATGACTAATCATACTTCTAACCATATCCTTTAAGGTTATGTTTCGTCTCTCAGCTACACCATTTTGACTTGGAGTCCCCGGCATAGTGTATTGAGGAACGATGCCACATTCTGCTAAATATCTCGCAAAAGGGCCTGGACGTTGTTCACCTGATCCATCATATCTACCATAGTATTCACCACCACGGTCAGATTTGACAGCTTTTATCTTCTTACCAAGTTGATTTTCAACTTCAGCTTTGAAGATCTTAAATACATCCAGAGATTCTGATTTTTCATGTATTAAGTATAAGTACCCATAACGAGAATAATCGTCTATGAAAGTAATAAAATACTGTTGACCATTCCAAGAAGCTGTAGGGAATGGACCGCAAATATCAGTATGTATTAATTCCAAGACATTTAGACTCCTTTTGGTACTTAATTTATTAATATTTGTTTGTTTTCCCCTTAATACATTCAATACAAATTTTAAAAATCTGTATAATCAAGGGAATCAAGAATTCCATCTGACACAAGCCTTTCAATTCTTTGTTTAGAAATATGTCCTAAGCGCTTGTGCCATAACATAAAGGAATTCTCATCAGTTAATTTTCTCTTTGTACCAAAATTATTTGTATGCAAGATTTCATTTATTTGTGAGGCAGAAATATCTAATTTATATAGATTATCAATTAAAGAACCTGTGCCAACAACTTTAGAAAATTGAAAGAGACTAAATTTTTCATTTCCAAATGAACAAGAGTAACCAGATTTGTCCAAACATGAAATAGAAATCAGATTCCGTCTAAATGACGGTACATAAAAAGTCTCACACAAATCCAAAGTACAACCAGATTCTAAGTACAATCTATATAAGCCTACAGCTTTAACAGGAGCTTTATTGCCATTTCCAACATAGATGAATCTTTCAGCATCAGTTGGCACTCTGCTCCTTAGACAACCCTGCATAGTCACACTTATGTGAGTAGTTGCACCAGTATCTATCCACCAAGTGTGATTTGGTACTAAGGACAAATTAACTTCAGAAGAACAAACATAATTCAGAAGTTTACCCTTTTTGACGAGCCAGTTAGCATATTTTGGACAATCCTTCTTCACATGACCAGTCTTCTTGCAAAAGAAACAAGTAATAACTTGATCTTGCTTCTGTTGCACTTTAGGTTGTGAAGTCCCTTTATCTGCAGCTCCTTTAACTTTATAATTCCTCTTCCTTTTGGTAGCAAAATCATGAGAAGAAGAAGCTAAGTGAGCACTTTCTATCTTTTCTTGTTTCAATCTTTCTTCCTCTTGCACACACTGAGCAATGAGCTCATTAAGAGTCCATTTTTTCCTTTTGAGTATTGTAACTTATCTTAAAAGGACTGAATTGTGCAGGAAGAGAGATTAAGACTAGATGCACAAGAATGTCATCAGACAATTCTAACTTTAATGCTCTTAGTCTTGTAACAAGATTAGACATTTCCATAATGTACTCTCTTATATTCCCTTTGCCTTTATATCGCATTGAAACAAGTTTACTAAGAATAGTACTTGTTTCTACCTTTTCAGAACCTACGAAACGGTCTGCTATTTGGCTTAGGAATTTCTTAGCATTTTCCTCCTCAGGCATTGCACCCCTAATGGTATCTGGAATTGAGTGCTTCATGATCATAAGACTCATGCGGTTTGAACGCTCCCACTTTTCAAAATTTGCCCTTTGTTCAATAGTGCTTTCCGCAGTAAGGGCGGGAGGGCGTTCAGTCCGAATCGCATAGTCTAGATCCATACACCCAAGAATGATAGTAATGTGCTCTTTCCATTTCTTAAAATTAGAGCCACTCAGCACTGGAATGTTATGTAAATTGGCAGATATAGAAGAAACATTAACTGAAAAAGAACAAAATTAATTCACAATTAGCAACAGTATATGGTGGGCCCTTTATAAGATACCTAACACAACATCATAATTTAGTCTTTGGACAGAAATTATAATTTGTAAATGGTACTCTTAAAATTATAGTTAATAAATATTGATAATAAATTCTGCCAATAATAAGCCTTTCTTTGGACCGACTTACTATATGCATGAATAATTTAAATTATCACATATTTATAACTATATCTTTAGAGTCCGGCCAAAAAAATAATCTTCCTTTGGGCCGATTATTTTTCGCATAGACTAGATAAATTCTTTAGCATTATTCAAATAATTTTAAATTAAATAAATAATTTTAATAATAGATGTCACTTTGGTGACGTATTATTTCAATTTAATTTAAATTTAAAAATAATGAATAATTATATCAAATGAGAAATATTTATTGATAAACTAAATTAATATTTCTCATAACATAAAAAGATATATAAGCATCTCGCATTTACAAAATAAATATAATTAATTCAATGAATTAACTATAACAAGGGAAAAAGTTAAATAAATATCACTGAAAATATATCATAATAATATATTAACAGTTATATGAAACAATAGGAAAGGCTAACTCAAATAAAGATTGATAATAAATATTTCTGCAAAGCAAACGTCAATATCGAGATGCCTTATAAACTGATTCCTTGTCAAATCAAATACAAGAAGATAATACTAATGAGTAATGAATATAACCATCATAATGGAATTCATAGAAACTTTATATATTCAACCGTTATAATTTATGCGGAAAAAAAAATTAAATAATTGAAACCATAAAAGTAACTACACACATAGTTGCGTCGTTTCACATTACATTAACCGCAAATATTAAAATTTAACAGTATGTTCATCTTCTTCAATGGATTTAAAAGAAATCGATAAATAAACTTGATAATGAACCGTGAAGAATCAACAAACGAGTGAATCACTATTCATATTAAAAATTCTGAAATTCTCAAAACTAATTGAATATCCTAAACATAATAGTTTTGAAATTTTTTTTTTGGCAACTTATTTTCACAGAGAAAATAGAATCTCTGCAAATGAAAAAAAAAAATTCTCAAATGACGATTCCTTTTGATCGAAAAAAAACTCAAATCAATATCATGATTAACGAAAACTATTTCTCGTTGATTCAACATGACAACCGGGCTCTGATACCACTTGTTAGGATTTTAAAGGAGACAGAAATAACAATTCGATCGTCTCCGAACGACATGCCAAATCATCGAGAAGAAATTTCGGAAGCGTACCTGAATCCATTGAAATGCAAAATCAAGGTCTTACGATCTTCCACGTTTAGAGCGGCGTTCTCCAAGAGAGCGAGAGACCCCTTCTTTTCACTCAAGATGGGAAATGAGGGAAATGAGAACTTAACCGCTTAAACTGGGGACCATGACCCTTATATACTTTAAGTGTAAATATTTTATTTCAGCCCATCATAAAAATAAAATAAAAACCCGGCCTCTACACAAATTAATTCCATACAAAATTAATTGAGATGCCACATAAGCCAAATAATAATTTAATACTCAATTAGATCACAAATTTAATTGGCTTAATTTTAGATAGCGTCTAATGTATAATTCTTTATTTATATGTATAAAATATATTGGCCCACATATAGAAATTTCCCAACAAGTGAAAGTTTCAACTTGATATAAAACTTAGATACGTACGCGAGAGAGCCACTTGCGTCATCACGTTGCCTAGGATAGTCAATTGCCCATCCTCAAATCGTAAAATTTAACCCCCTCTCCTAAATTTTTTTTTTTGCCCTAATCTAAGGCATTTCCCGACTCCCGCCTTCGTTTCATTCTCTTCACACACTCGACATGTTGACACAAGCAGCCAAAGTCGCGAGGCGCGAGGATTCAAACTCAAAGCTACCCCTGGTTCGTGAATCGTGATCTCATCCATCAGTTATAATATTAATGCAAGCCATCAACACCAATGCTAATGCTTGCCAACTTCATCATCTGGTATCACTCATCACTTCAATATACACCATTGACAATAAAGCTTACATACATTGTCGGCACCAAGTCTAATTCTTAATGCCAATGCTAAGATTATACTAGAATTCTTTGTCTTTGTTTTCGTGACCTCAAAGTAGAACAATCAAAGTTACTAAAATGATTTCTTGATAAAAGAACTTCAATGCATCAAAGCTCTTAGAATTTTCACCGTGAAATTTATCGTCGAAAATTTATGATTATTTTATTGTATTAACGTCTATCTCAATTAGTGGTAACTTTCTCAATATTTTGCTTCATAACCTATATTTTTTGAACAATTATTCTTATTTCTTTACAAAATAAATTCATATATTAAATATGTAAATTTAACAATTTTGAGTGCTATCCACATAAATCCATCAATATTAAAATATTGCATGTAATAAATATGATAAATATTTAAAAAAATTGATGTATATATTAATTTAAGAATCATTTTACTAAAAATGTAATCAAAATATATGGATATAAAATTTTCCTTGAAAATCACTTTATTTTACATTTTAATCCTATCCTTAATGCATTTTTACATATTGCACCATGCAAATGCACGAGTATATAATGGTTACTCGCTGTGGCGCTCTTCTGTTCCCAAAGGAAAAAGCCCTAGTAGCTGAGGAGCCGCCATGCCGCCCAAATTCGATCCTTCTCAGGTTGTCGATGTTTACGTTCGCGTCACCGGCGGCGAGGTAGGGGCCGCAAGCTCCCTTGCCCCGAAGATCGGTCCGCTCGGCCTCTCCCCCAAGAAGGTCGGAGAAGACATCGCCAAGGAGACGGCCAAGGACTGGAAAGGACTCCGCGTCACCGTCAAGCTGACTGTTCAGAACCGGCAGGCCAAGGTTTCCGTCGTGCCTTCGGCGGCTGCTCTCGTCATCAAGGCCCTCAAGGAGCCCGAGCGCGATCGCAAGAAGACTAAGAACATCAAGCACAACGGGAACATCTCGCTTGACGATGTAATCGAGATTGCAAGGGTCATGAGTTCCAGATCTATGGCTAAGGATCTCAGCGGCACCATCAAGGAGATTCTGGGGACGTGCGTCTCCGTCGGCTGTACCGTGGATGGGAAGGATCCCAAAGACTTGCAGACGGAGATCACAGAAGGGGATGTTGAAGTACCGCTCGAGTAAGTATCGGATTCTTATGTGTTACTGGGTTTGATATTCTGTTTTCATCTTTCGAACATTTGGACAGTTGAAATCTTATTTATCATCGCAGTGTATTGTAACTTAAGAAGGATTCTGAGCGAATGTTTTTTAGAATTAAGAGCTGTTTTGTCTCAATGTGGTTTAGTAATCTTATTTTTTTGACATTGTTGAACACTGATTGTTGAGAATTTCCTTCTCATTTTTTTTTCAATAGCTTGCTTTATTTTCTCGTGGGAAACTTGAATTTCGGTTGATAGGTAATTTCTGTGTCTGGTCATTTTATTACATTCTTTTCTCATATGACTTTTTTAATTGAATTGGATGTGTAGATTTCATGACTGGAAACTAATTGATTAGTTGCAGATAAAGATTAATTTGAATCCATCGTTGGTTTTCTATTTGAATTTCTGTATGGACTCTTAGTTCATGTCAGGTATATGAAGAGCACTGGACATGTTTGATTCTTTATTTTTATCAGCATTTCTCGTGAAGTATGACCCTATTTGTCAAACAGATGGATCGTGGCGTACTTGGGATTAAAGAGTGGTTTTTTTTTTCTTGAATCATAGATTTCTTGAAAAGAGTTTTCTAAAATTTGGATTTTTTTGGTATTTGTTGCGATTTGGAAGAGTGAAAGAGAGAGTTTGAAAGATTCAGGTTCACCTTAGCTTGTTGATTTTAGTTACAATTATAATTAAGAAGCTCTGTTCTTACATGAAATTGCATGAAGAAAAATTCTAGAGCTTATCTCAGACTGTTGCCTTTATCAATCTAGTTAAAGTACAAGGGTATGCCATTTATCAAACAATCATAGTCCAATGTTTCTATTGAGGTTGTACGCCAAGAAAACATTGAACTATATAGTGAATGATGATTCAAACTCAGTCAATTGGTTTGCTTAAGGTCTATCAAAATAGGATATCTCATTCCTAATTTTCACCACCCAATCTTTTTCCATGGGTGGGCGAGTGGTAAATTTACGAGGGTGAAACTTATCAGTTTGTTGATCGCAAAGGCATATATCCAATTGATGCAATAGAAAAAAACACAATTTAAGATTGCAATTTAAAACAAACTTATCTTCCTTAAACATAGATGAACATGTACACATAACACAACAATGCTTACAACTTACAAGACACAATAACACTTTCAACTTTAAAAAAAAAAAAAACACAACCTTAGAACACAACAACTTACAACTTATATTAATAATGATAAGAAGGATACAAATGGGGCGGGAACCGTGGAGAGAGAAGAGGTAGAAAACCGAGATGAAGTAGTAGAGGAAAGGAGACTAGCTCGCAAGCTAGAAAAAATCCGTAGGTTTTACAAACAAAAATTCATCATTTTCTACTCTAAAACTGTAGCAAAACAGTCCCATTTATAGGGGAGAAAAAGAAAAAAAAAAGACAATTAGTGCAGGTAGTTACAGTATCCACCCAAACAACCGCTATAAACACCTCAAAACTTTAGCAAAACCGAAGGGATAGCTGACTAGGGGAAATCAAAGTATCAACACTACAACCAATGAACACAGAAACCGAAGGGACAGCTGCCAAGGGGAAAACTGAAGCATCAACACAGCAATCAATGAACACAAATATTGAAGGGACGACAGCCAGCTTTGCCCACATTCACCAATGCATCCAAATCCTCGCAGCAATGGACCAAACTTACAAAAAATTATTATGCCTAGTCAAATGTGCTGACAAGGCTCATCTCATTTTAGCCCTTGTGGATTGGGTATGTGGGCATCCAGAATGTCATACATTAATGTAACACCTAATTTGCGTCAATGAATTCACCCATTTAGGAAGATTCATATAAGGCTAATAATTAGTCATGTCAAAGCCTCTAAGAAACATAAATAACTCAGCGATACCTTTCTGAAATTTGACCTCTTCGTGCATCTCTACAATTCTACCTTCTCATCGATTCCCATTGAGATCTTAAACTATATGATGACCTCCTCCCAGGTGTCCCACTTTTGTTCTTCATTTATATAGCATGGTTTTTGCAAACAAAACATATACCAAGCCTATTTCTTTTTGGATTTCCATTCCTTTCTTATTACAATAATGCCACTCAAGTCCATAGTGAATCGTCGCATATTACTTGATATCAGTAGTATCTAGCCATTCCTTCGCTCCATCACGAGATGATGAAGGAATTCCATGGAATCCAATGGCCATGTCAAAGCTCTTCTCCAAAATAACAATTTCAATCTTTCTCAAGGTAATAATCACTAGAGGTGGCGTCTCAATCAGTTCAACCAAACAGCTTGAAGATGGAACAATGAAGGATGAAGCTTTATGAGGAACTCCATGGAATCCAAGCTCTCTGAGTGGCTGATCAAACTCATCATC
This sequence comes from Dendrobium officinale, assembly GCA_019514585.1. NCBI lineage: Eukaryota > Viridiplantae > Streptophyta > Magnoliopsida > Asparagales > Orchidaceae > Dendrobium > Dendrobium officinale. The sequence goes on along the minus strand of CM033690.1, from coordinate 1,761,341 downwards.
TTCATTGAAAGAATAAGCAATATCTTGGTTAGTAGTTGAAACCCCCGATTTATATTTAAGTCAGTTAAGGTATACTCACATATACATCACATATATAAGCTTCGAACTCAATACCTTTTGGTTAGTAGCTGAAACCCCCGATGAACAGACCAGGCACGTGTTGGGCATATATATTGACCAATTCTGCAAGACATGTTTTCATTATTCAATTGCATTTAGATGTTAATCTCAAATCCAATCTATCAAGTAGCATGCAAGTAATCTTTGGCCAACTACTTGATCTCCAAGCCCAATACATAGTGATAATACATGTTAAGTTTGCAACAATTAAGAATATATGCCAATTATGTCCCCAAGCTAAGGATTGTTTTCTTGATATAGGAACATAATAGCTACCTTCTTGATTTATGGCAATTAGGACCAACTTCTTGATTTAGAGAGATATGAATTGACTTAGTAATCATTTGCTAATGGTTAAAATTCTCTATAGCATTCTTTTGTACCAAACAATTTTTATCTCTATTATGTTCAATAAAAAATACTAAAGACTCAAGAAAACTTTCTTGGTTTATTGATTTATAAGATTTATCATTGGTATACAAATTGACACAACTCTTACACTAAAGTGAGTCATGTCTTATCGAATGCAGGGGTGTCAATTTCGAGTCACGGGTCGGGTTCGTGATGAACCCTAAGTTGACCCGACCCGAACTCGACCCGACCCGAATGACATGGGTTGGACAAAAAGCTGCTAGTTTTTTTGTCCAAATATGGGTCAAACTCTGCTTTTCGGGTCAAAATGGGTCAATCTCGGGTTGATGGGTCAAAACGAATTATTTTCGGGTCAACGGGTCAACCCAAACCCAACCCGCTTTGAGTTCGGGTCAACCCAAACCCGAAATTTTTGGGTCGGGTTCAGGTCGGATTTTCAAGTCGGGTCCAATATTGACACCCCTAATCAAATGTGTGACATATAATTATTCGAAATCTATTTGGAAGTATTTTTTTTATTATATATAATAAAATCTGTAAACTAATATACGATCATAAGTACAATAAAGCAAAAAATCATCTACATCGCATAAATTTGTATTAAAAAATTATACAATCTGAAAGGGTCCATATTAACAATATAATATCATGATCTTTAAAAAAATATAACTACAATTTAGCTAAAAGTCATAACCATAATTCGAAATTTACAACCTCTACCTCTAATAACCAAGCTCCGAATCATTTTCCATTTCTTGAAAGCAACACACAGAGAGAAAGTGGCGGTGAGCATCAAAAAACTAAGTTGAGTACAAAAAACCTTCAATAATTTATAATGTATATAAGGAGAAATAATATGTATATGATCCTATTATCATATAAAAATAAAAAAGCATGTAAAAATTAGCGATAGTTCCATAATAATTTTAAAAAAATAATGATATTAAATATATTATCTTATATTATCAAACATTATGATCTAGCAAGTTTAGTATGTTAGTATAAAATTTATTAAAATTGGTTCCATGTCATCAAAATATTTGTTGAATCAAGAGAAAAAAAGTTTCTCACCCATCGTTGCTTGTCCGGATGGTGAAGAGCCGGCTAGGCAAAGCCTAGGTCCCTGGTTCGAATCCCTTGGCAAGCAGTAAAAGCCTTAAGTTTGGCCCGTGTAAATTGGTGTGGGTTGCATGCTAGATCGGCCAGGGTTTTCACTGGCCTAAGGACAATGCTTCCTCGTTACAAAAAAAAAAAGTTTCTTGTCCTTGATCTGAATGGCTTACTTTGTGATATAGTTAATGATTACTATATTCATTAGTATGGGGAATATATATATATATATATATATATATATATATATATATATATATATATATATATATATATATATAAGAAAATAATGAATAATGTTCGATTTTTATTTCGCTTATAAGAGTTAAAATTATCAGTTACGGGATCAAAGAGTCACAGGCTGAAGTCTAATCTGATTCATTTCTCACCCTAGTTGCCAAGATCATATAAAAGAAAAATTATCACATTAAAAATTAAAACAAATTTGTTGGCATATAAGAAAAAAAAAATTTTGACTCTATCGCCGTGTATATTCTAGACTGTAATAGTTTGATGTCGTCTATTAGAACACAATCTCACTATCCTAAGCCCTGATTTAATGCAAAACATGCGTAGCAATCATAACCTATGAGCCTCTCGCTCAAACTCACACTACTACTGAAATCAGTCCTTAAACCAGGGGCGTCAGGCGTCTGTCTCTTTTTACCCAAGTGGGTGAAAACTTATCGGGAAAGGAACATCAGGACCATCCCTGGAAGATCACATCCAAATAATTGAGGAATCTCAAAACGAGATTCTTCAACTTCTTTGAGAGACCCGACAACCAATACTAGCATAACAAAAGGAGGTTCTTCTCCCTCGAGATACACCACTAGTCGAAGGTGTTCAACCTAAACATCCTAATGCAGATAATCCTCTTCCATAGTCACGAAGTCGCCTTAGAACACAACAAGACATTGACCTTGTTGACACCGCTATCTCTACCCATCCTTCTCTCCCCAATCAGCTAGCCCGCATTCCTCCGGACATCCCAGAGGACTTGGCCTGACCTAACATTGTTGAGCTCCCACCCAATGCCATCAATCATGAACTGCAATGAGTGGTTTGAGAAGAGTTCCCAATGAGAGGTAGAAAACAATCTCTTCATCAGTGAGACTTCTAGGAGTCATCAGCCCTTACTGAGGCTATTCTTCAACACTCCATTCCGGCAGGATTTAAACAACCGAACATCGATTCTTATGATGGGTCATCCAACCCCTACGAGCATATTGATTACTACCAAACTAGTATGCATATATAATGAGCCTCAGACGCACTCATTCGTCAAGTTTTTCTGGCCACCCTCAAGGATAAGCTCGAACATGATTTTATTCGCTTCCAACCAGAACCATTACCATATTTGTCAAATTGGCCAAAATATTCGTTGAACAATTTTTTATAAATCGGAGAATATTTAAATATTTTTCCCACCTCTTGGAAATTTACCAGAGTGAAAGTGAGTCCCTCAAAGATTTTCTACTGAGGCTCGATAAATTTTAGGAGTGGATCCCGAATTACTTAGAGGAGTTTTCCTCATATGGCTTTGTCCTAGCCACTTTTACTCAACACTCATACGAGACACGGTTCATTAATATGCTGATCTGATTCATCATGTGAAGGCACAAATTTCTGCAAATGAAGATAATAATGCTCATAGAAACTAATTTGAGCAAAGAAATAGAAAGCGTAAAAGTGCATCAGGAACAAATAATCCATCCTTGCAGCGAAAGAACCAAGAAAATTATAAAATTATACAATCAAAAGGGTCAATATTCAACAATCATAGTACATATTTCTCTAAGTATTACAATAAAATATCATGATCATTACAAAAATATAATTACAATTTAGCTAAAAGTCATAACTATAATTCGAAACCTACAACCTCTACCTCTAATCAAAATGCTCCTTATCATTTTCCATTTCTTGAAAGCAACACCTATAGAGAAAGTAGCGGTGAGCATCAACAACTCAGTAGGGTACAAAAAAACCTTCAATAATTTATAATGTATATAAGGAGAAATAATATGCATATCATTCTATTTTCATATAAAAATAAAAAAGCATGTAAAAATTAGCGAAAGTTCATTATTTTAAAAAATAATGATATAAAATATTTTATCTTATATTATCAAACATTATGCTCTATCAAGTCTAGTATGTTAGTATAAAATTTATTAAAATTGGTTCCATGTCATCAAAATATTTGTTGACTCAAGAGAACAAAAAAGTTTCTTGTTCTTGATCTGAATGGCATACTTTGTGATATAGTCAATGATTATTATATTCATCAGTACAAAGAAAATTATATATATATATATATATATATATCAATTTTTTTTCTATCATAGAAAAATTTTTCTATTAAAGAATACTCTGAACTTTATTCATCGGATCTTTAAATCATCATAAGTGATTTTGAAAATATTTTTATTAGAAAGAATCAGCACAAAATAGCCTTGTAAAGAACGATTTTCCACCGACCTTTTCTTTCACTTTATAACTAGCACATTAGGGCATCTCGAACAGAGAACTCCATTTTTCACGGCAAAATACCGCAAAACGCAAAAATGGCGTGGTGCTGCTCCAATCGAACGCCATTTTTTTGCTTATACCCGAAGGTAACGATCCTTCTCCTTTGGCGTGTTTTTCCGGTTGAGAGAGGAAAATAGCGTGGGTGAACAGTGCAATATTGATGTTGCACTGTTCACCCGCAAGCAAATGGCGGACGTTTTGACGTTCGGCTGGAGCGACGGAACGACTCCAAACACTCGTTTGGCGTTCGGTTGGAGATGATCTTAATCATTGACTATATCACCAAACATGCCATTCTTATCAAGAACAATAAGCTTTCTCCTCTTGTTGGAATAATCAACAAATATTTTGGTGACATGGAACCAATTTTATGAACTTCTTTTTTTTTTTTTCCCTTGCATTTCATGTTGTATTACATGATATATATACACATTTACATAAGAGTATTAAAAATGCTATACTAGGAAGTAATTAAATTACATTTGCTCCCCTTCCATTTTTTCTATATTGTATGAACAATGAGACTAATTATAGCAACATTTATGGAAAGAATTGATGATTTAATTATAGTAAATATTATTGTAATTAAGGTTGTTTTGCATGTATATTTTCAATTAAGGATAAAAAATATTAAAATTAAGTGGTAGCAACACCTTAAATATTACTAACCTACTGTGTAGTATGAGGCTAGGAGACTGATTAATAGGCCCAAGATCATTTCTCGCTATTTGATCGATTGTATTCGAGATTAACCTCTAAATGTTATCGAACAATTAAAATCTCTCTTACAAAATTGTCCAAAATCTACTATGCACTCCCTAATAGGTTTGATAAGGCTCAATTGTCCCGACACCAACTAACATAATATTATACTAATAAAGATGAGCTCAAAAGTTAGTCTTTTCTCTCAAGGCTACTCAAGCGTGTCTTCGACTTGCTCAAATTGAGTCAAATCTATCGTAATTAGAGCTTGGCCAAAAGTCTCTCACCATGACTTGATCCAGCTTTTTAGGCAAAGCGAATTCATTACACTTATAAGAAAATAATGAATAGTGTTCGATTTTTATTTCATTTATAGGAGTCCAAACTATCGGTTACTGGATAAACGAGTCACAATCTGAAGTCTAATATGATTTAGTTCTGACCCTAATTGACAAATCATATAAAAGAAAAGCTATCACATTAAGGGGTTGTTTGGCTGTAGGATTTAGGCGGGATTTGAGTGAAATCCAGGCAAATGGCCTAAAATGCAAAACCAAATCTTAAGGTAAATGAAAGCCATCAAAGATGGAAAATTACCCCTTTTCGCAATAAATCCTGGATTTTCGAAAACCCGTGATTTGGCGGATTTAACCTCTGTTAGCATGAGAGAGAAAAATAGTACGTTTTTTTTTTTAGAATTTAATGCTCTATTGTCAAACAGTGACACAAGATTTAACATGATTTATCACGAATGTTATCAAATAATTTTCAGGATTTAATCCGACCCCTCATGATTCCGTAAATTTGGATTTACGAAATCCTACTACCAAACAATCCTTAAAAACTAAAACAAATTTGTTGGCATATAAGAAATAATTAAAAAAAAAGTAAATCCTATTAGATAAATAAAATCTTATGGTTGACCAAAACCTTTTATCTTGCCACGTAAACCTTCCAAAATAGCTTCTTCAACTAAAGTCACCCGTTAACTAAAACAGAAAATTTGGAACATCCTAACGCAGTTCTCGAATAAAACTGTAAAACAGCCGCAAAAAGGAAAAATCAGAGAGCCCCCAAATTTCTCGGATTTGAACTCGAAGCGAAGAAATCGATCGATCGATTGATTGACTGGCAGATTTTCCAGAACCCTAATGGTTTGATTCTTTGCTTGCTTTGTCGTACTGATGACGTGCAAGCGACACCCTTACGAGGTCGGCGTCGGCGTTTGCGCCACCTGTCTCCGGGAACGTCTTTGCGCCCTCATTGCCGCCCAGAACAAGCTCGCCTCCGCCGCCGGGGATGCTCAGACCTACCCTACTCCGCGCAATCCTCATCTCTCATTCCCCAGATCCACTTCCCCCTACTTCGCCCACCGCAGATCGGTTTGCTCCGATGGCCCTGCTATCAACCGCTTCTTCACCACTCCTCCCGCCGGTAATCTCTCGCGCCGAAAACCTCATTCTCTCTGGTCTTCCTTCTTCGGACCTCCCAGATCTGAGTCTTCGGAGCCCCGATCGTCCTTTTCGTGGATCTCCACCCTAATCCGGAGAAAGAAATCGCGAAAATCGTTCGAGGCGGCCGGATCGCCTCCGCCCTTGGAAAGAGGGATGTCACTTGCGCGGTACCGTGACGAAGATGACGGAGGAGACTCCGACTACTCGTCCGATTCCTCCACCGTTGGTCGGTTGCCGGGACCAACGCCAATTCGGCCTCAGGCGGCCCGGCCTCACCGGACTGGCGACGGCGCGGGTCGAGGATTTTCTGGATTCGCGGTTTGCCTGAGCCCCTTGGTTCGTTCGAATCACAACCGCCGGCGGGCCGAGCCAGTCAACGATCAGATTCGTCGCCACGTGTCTTTCGGAGACAACCGGTCGGTCGGAGTTAATCGGTCCAGAAAGCTGGCCGATTTTGGTCGGTTTAAATGACGCTTTTGCCCTCCTTCAACAGCTTGATTTTTTTTTTGTAATTTTTTTAATATGAAAAAATTATTATTGTATAGAGTATAGACAGAGAGATGGGGAGAGGTCTGCGCCAATTAAATGGCTTATGGTGGGGTTGAAAATGTCAGAGGAGGATTCAGAGAATTTTATAGGTTTTTAATGCCTTCCATAATTTCTTTGAATGAAGAATTCAAATAAATGGCCAAATTTTTAAAATTTTCACCCTAAAAAATAATTTTGTTCGATGATTTTTTTTTTGGAACGGGATATCTACCTGCTGTAACTCTAAATGGATCGCTTGTCGGCGTAACTAATTTCTCGGCATCGACTCACACTTACTTTGTCCCACTGAAGCGGCGTGGCCAAAATAGAGGATTCAAATCAGGTATGGAGGTCCCCAATTGTGCTCGCCCACCAACCACCTTAAGCCTCGACGGGTGTTTGATGAAATGCTTATGAAATTTTAAAATGAGTTGTTTAATTTGTTCTTAATAAAATTTTTATATTAGGATATTCTTCTGCACTAATCTTGATGTAAATTCAAGAGCACAAATTTTATACTTATATAATTTATATGAATATATTTTGGCATAATTTTATATTTTAGTTTTAGATAGAAGAATTTATAGATACAAATTGTTTGTATTTATGTATATAGCATTTTAAATATATGTAACTAAAATTTTAAATCACATAAAAATATAGTTAATATGTATTTGAAAATTGGTCTATTTGATTGCTTATGAAAATTAAGAAAAATTAGAGTTTTTATAATAATTCAAAGTTTATTTTTGGTTGAAAAAAATTAAATTCATTAATAGTGCTTTTGATTAAATAATATTTTATTTTTTATTCTAAAGAAATTATATATTAGAATATCAACTTATAACATTAAATTTGATTTGATACAATTCAACAAGTGATTAATTAATCAAATAGGGTATATACATGTTGCCACCTCCAAAGGAGGCGCATGACGACATAACTAATCCCTCGGTGTGCTTACAAGAAACCAACCCCACAGGTGCAGGGTCACACAATTATTTTCTCCCCATATAAGGAGTCATTAGGGGTGTCAATTCGGGTTAACGGGTCGAACTCGAAACTGACTCGATGCTATCTAACACGACCTGAGCCCGAAACATTTTTGCAAATGGGTCCGAAAATGCAACCCAGACCCGACCCGCTGGGTTGCCAGGTTTGACATGACCTGACACAAAATGGGCTGCAAAGAGTGGAGCTAGGTGCGCCACACGCGTGGGGACTGCGGCCTTGTGTCGCGTGGTCGTCCTGCGTCTGCTTGGATCTCGCGCAGTCGCGTCGCGCGTGGGGACTTGAGGATTGCAGAGGCGCGCGTGCCCGCATGAGGATTGCGAACTGGGGCGGAGGTGCCGAGGCTGCGCCTGGGGGCTGCTAAGGCGCGTCGCGTGGCTTGGGCGGAGGGAGATGGTTATGTTGGGAGTTCGAAGGTGGGTTCGTGCCGGACTGCGGTAAGCAAGTTAGGGCGGAACCGCGGAAGCGAGAAGCCGACTAGGCTGGGCTAACGGACCCGGGTCAACTTCGAGTTGATTTCAAGTTTCCGCATCAACCCGAATCAAGCCCGTTTTTTCAAACGGGTCAAATATCCGAACTCGAACCCGCATTTTTTCGGGTCGGGTTTCATGTCTGGTCAAAATTTGACACCCTAGGAGTCACATCACATGAGAGAGAAATCAAATATGGGTGGGAGGTTCCTAATCACACTCACCCACACAACTTATCTTGATTTGTTGGTTGGAAGCTTCGGCTATCAACTAAAAGGTTGTGGATTTGAGTCTTGTGTGTGTGATGCGTGTATGAGTCTGCATAACTGTCAGTTTGTCTCAAAAAAAAAATATTACACTTAAATCAAAATAAATTGAATAATTATAAAAATCTAACCTAACAATAACTATAAACCTCATATTAGTTATAAATCTAAACTAAATTTAATATTTACCCTTTAAATTTTCTTAAAACTTTAATTTTTATTTGATCAACAAATATTTTTAAAATACTACTCAAAGATTTTGAATAAAGAATATTATTTTATTAAAAAGGAGTTTTTTATCAATATAACCATCAAAATCTACGAAAGTAAAAAAAATAATTAATGTTAACTTTATTTAATTAAAATTAAATTAAGATCTTTGAAGTCAATTCAAAGTCATCAAAACCAAAATCATTGGATGAAGCAAAAGCTCATTGCGTCGCTATTGGTTCCATATTATTAGTAAATTTGCAGAAAAGCCATTTGTACTTTCAAAATTATTTAATTGGTGACGTGCAAGTTATTTTTATAGGTAGGTGTTGTGGGTCACGATTTGAATGGTCAAACCCTTTACCTGTTTAAGGAAAGGCAAGTTGTCGGTGACCTGTTAAATTGTAATAATTTATTTTTATAATATAAAATTAATCTATGACGTGCTTACAAATTTGTATTTTACTATAATTGATAATCCTACTAAAAAATTAGAGTTCGAGTTATAATCTGATTAATTTTCATATTGAATTTAGGTTTGATACGGCATCACAAAATTAGTCTGAGGCACGAATCTCGAGGCAAAAGCTAGTTGGAAACTTCAAAAATTAATTCCGGGAGCATCCGAACTCCGATTTTAGCGAGCTTATAGTCAAACTAAGCGTCTCGGAAATACGAACCCAACGACACCAAGATCAACCAAATCCGAGCCCAAATGAGTTTGAATCAAGGACCCGAAGCGCTGTTGGAAGGTTCAACCGCAATTTGAGTTACCAAACGGTCTCCGATTTTAAAGAGCTTATACTCTAATCGAGCGGCTCGACGAGACGAATCCAACGAGTCCAAGATCGCCGAATTCCGACATCATTAAGGCATTCAAATATTGGACGAACGGTGCACGATCAAAGGATTCAATATCAGCCGTCCATTCGACCACTCCTTATTTGCCCTTGATCTCACGCCTATTTACTAGCTATGCCACTCCAGAAAAACTATAAATAGAGCCCTCATTTCTCATGAGAGGAAAAAAAGTGAAGAGAGAGAAGAAGAAGAGAAGGAGGAGATGGAAGAAGCTCCTCCTCGACCACCGTCGGAGCTCTTCCCGTCGCCTGAGGACGCCGGAACTCTGCCGGATTTTCGGGAAACGCCGGGAATTTGCAGAACTTTGTAACTTTGTGAGAAGTTGATTATAAACTGATCGTCTTGATTTGTAAGACGAATCAACCTTTGTACTTCATACAAACATTAGTGGAACTTTACAACTGGGCGAGGCTCCGTGGTTTTTTCCCTTTTTGGATTTTTCACGTAAAAACTCTGGTGTTCATTTTTCTTTTCCGTTTGTGTGCTGAATACTCGTGCAACGCTAAGACGAATATTTTCTAACTCTACTGCTGCGTATATTCTAGCACGCAACAAGGTTGATTCAAAAACCTGTAATTAACTCGATTATTATTCACGCTTAATTTAAACAGGTTATTGACATGTCAAAATGCCGTATTTGGGTTAAACATATCGAATTAATCTAGAGATATTAAAAACCATACGATAAACTGGTCAGATAGGTCTGATTTAGGTCAAATAACTAGTATGATAAATGAGTTAGGTTCAGATCAAGAATATTCGGTCAAACTTCAGGTGAAATCCGAAACCGACATGTTAACTCAAATTAACATCCAAATTGCATGTCAAGAATATTTAATAGGGTACCATTTTAAAGAAATATAAGTCAATTTTTTATATAAAAAGAGAGATTAGTTATAAAAGAGAAGTTTATTTTATTTAAGAATATTAAAGTACTATCACTTGTCCCACTAAACAATCATTATGATATAAATATATTTTTTTATTATTATTTTTTAAATGCAATTTGCTCATTCTATACGCTAAAAATTAAAGTGAGTTAGTAATTAGTAAAAGTTTGTTAGCAAAATAGATTAATTTGAAATCATAGATTTGTGCTAACTTAAGTTTGGTTTGGAACTGCTTTCTTACTACTTAAATCAACTTTCTAGTAAAAATTTTATACTAGAAAGCTGTTTTAAAAAGAAATAAGAAAGACGTCCCAAACGAAGTCTTAAACTTTATTTGGGACTGATTTTTTTACTGTATCTTAAAACAATTTTTTAGTATAAAAATTTTTATTTTATACTTAAAAATTATTTTAAAAAGCAGTGAGAAAGCCGTCCCAAACAAAATCTTAATTTATCGTAGCATGAATAGAATGGGAAAGCCATTAGTGTTCCTTTTTTGGTTTAAAGGAATAATTACTAAATAAAAACAAACAAAAAAATCAAATAGCTTTGCATCATATTTTATTTATCTTTTTTTGAACTATAAAGACATGCTTTTAAATTTTATAAAAAGTTTTGAAATTTTTTATGTAAATTTAAAAAATTTGGAAATTTAATAATTCTTTATTTTGAAATTTATATGATGAATAATGGATTTAAAATTATGATAATTCTATATTTATTTAACTTAATACTATGGCATATATGTAATTAAAACTAATTACTATTATTTATACCAAAATTGATCAAAAACAATTAAAAGAATACACCTTTTCTTATTTTGGAAATGTTAATTCTCTTTTTCATCATCAATATTTAGATATATTGTTATTATACACCTTATTAATATAGACATAAGAAGTATATTTTCATTTATTTTGTGTGTATTATTATTTGTAGATAAGAGTTCATTTGTAATTTTGAGGAATTTTGAGATTAGTGCTGCATATGATATAGAAATAGTTGCATTAATATAATCATAAATTCAATGAATATGAACCTTATCTTGATATGATATGTCACCATAGTATTACATAGTTTGTGTTGAGATTAGTGCTACATATGATGTCAAATGGTTGTATTAATATAATAGCAAATTCAAAGAATATGAAACTCATCGAATCCGATTAATCAATCAAGCTCAAGTCATGGGTGACTCAGAGCTCGACTCGACTTATTTATACCCCTAGACGCACATAACTTATTACTTGAAATCTACATTGATAAGTTCAATTAATTATCATATATAGAGAGTACATATGTTGCGTGACTGATATTTACTAATAAATATAATTTATCATCTTATACTTCGTTTGAGATGGCTTTCTTACTACTTCTTAAAGCAGCTTTTTAGTACAAAAATTAAAATTTTTGTACTAAAAAGCTGCTTTAAGAAGCAATAAGAAAGCCGTCCCAAAATGAAGCCTTAGATGTGGATGAATCCAACACTTCGTTAACCATGGTTAAACAAGATCCTCAAAGCCTAAGACAAATAAAATTATTGAGTGAGATTTTTCACTCTCTTCTACATGCATCAAAATTTATCACAAAAAGCATGCAGAGACAAAAACAAGCAATAAAAACAAATAAAATCAACAATATATTGTCAACCAAAGTATCTGAGCTGCAATGTTAGCTCCAGCAAAAAATTATAGTAGAAGGATCCATGATCGAAATCATAAACACACAAACCTCACAACAACTTCTATATTTAATAGATAAGATCATATTCCTTGTTTTCTACTAAGAAATTTAAAAGAAATGAGAGCTTCAGATCAAATAATTTCCCAATCAGATGCAAACTCATCTAGCTTCTGATAAGACGCTTCAGTTTCAATGAAAAGCTTACTCTCTGGGGTTTCAACAGCCGTTGAAGTGATTTTGGATTCTTCAAAAGCTGCTTTAGAGTCACCAGACTGATCTAAAATTGGAGCTTTAAGCTTATTTTCATCAGATAGTTTGTTAGACATATCTGCATTGCAAATTTACAGTTCATCAGGTAACAGTTCAATTGAATTATAGAATATTCTTATTAAAGTTTTGATTATGAAAAGCTATGAAAATTTTGATTGTTTGAAATCTGACCTTGTACTTGATGCGTAAGATGTTCCACCTGAATTTCCAAACGACCAATATGAGCTGTTAATGAAGAAATAGCCTGTAGCAGTTCAACTTTCAACTGCTCCCCATAACTCCAGCAGTATGGGAAGTGATTATAATTCTCTTCAGTTTCAACTGTCTTGGTTGTATTCTGAACAGGCTGCGCATTTTGAGTCTGACAAATTATTTTATAAGGACTTGAGTATTTCAGTTGTTTTTATAAAATAACATAGTTGACAAATTAACTTGTTTGATGGAAGCGAACCAAACGAATCAAATCTGAACACTCATTAATTTAAACGAATCAAACATGAACAAAAACAATAAAGCTCGAATAAAACATGAATCAAACTTGAACAAACTGATAATAATTGAACTTAAAGATGAACACTCACATACTCGGCTCCGCTTGATTTGTTTGTAGTCTTATGCTAAACATATGCAAATATGACCAGGCCATTGGATTACACCGGGTCGCCGAGTCACACGGTTTGATTAACTTCTCTTAAATATTGTTTTGTTGAATGGGATGGATGATCGGTACTGATGGGGACATCGTCAGAGATTGCGACACATGTACCATCAGGAGATGCCGGAGATCGACGGCCACGATCATGACCTTTATTTTCATCATTTTATGTAGTAGTTTATTTGATTTTTATGTTTTTCCGTTTTTGCCCTTATGGGTAGTTGGTCGTTATTGTAGCCCGAGGGGCATTTTAGTCTTTTGTTGTCTTGTCATTTTGAGGCCTATTTATATGGCCATTTTCTCATGTAATTTTAGTTTTTGAGGAAATGAAAATATTTTGTGTTCTCTTTGTGAGTTCCCCCTCCAAGATCTCTTAGTGAGTTCGCCGGAGATCTCTTAGTGAGTTCGCCGGAGGAGACTAGATCTCTTTGTGAGTTCTAGTTTTCATACCATCTTATCTTGTGGAAATCCAAAGTGAAGATAATTAAGGATAGTAATTTTATGGTCGCTCGAATCCTTAAAATTTCCCTCTCTCCCTTCCCCTTTGCTTTTGCCGCCGGCTAACCTGAGCTGCTGCTCAAGCCACAGACCACCTTGGCTGCTCCTCCTCCCGCCGGCCAGCCCTTCCCTAGGCTGTGGCCGCCGGCCCATAACCCCCCGAGCAGCCATCCTCAACTTCCCTTGCACCGTCCATCCACTCCCCATGTAAGCAGCCCATCCCGTGAACCCCTCAGCTCCCAGAACTTCTTTTCCTTGCAACCAATTCCTGCCGTTTCTCTCTGATTTGCACAACCCGAGGAGTTATGCCATTAATGCCTGATTAATTGCTGCTTTAATCAGCCGTATTAAGCAAATGAAAACTGACATTTGGTTTTCAATTTGAATTTATAAGCCAAGCCAAAGCCCCACCTCCCTCCACCACTCCCCAACTCCACATCCGGCAGCCCTCACCGTGAGCCCAGCTCAATAAATTTGCCTGCAGCTCTTGCCGCCGGATTCCCCTATTGCCCAGCCGTTAATTTCAAAATCCTGATATGTGATTAATTGCCTAATTAATCATTCCATTAAGGCAGGCAGTTAATAGCATTTAACTGTATTTGAAATTCAAACTTCTTTTCCCTCTCATTTTAAATCTTGGGGAGTTACTTAAACTCTAATTAAATCTGAAATTAAAATTCAGGTTTAATTGAATTTCTTACTTAAACATGGGCCCCACCCTCATAACTCCTAAATCTCTCTCTCTCCTCCTTATTGGGCCGGCCACTCTTAGTGGGCCTCTCTCTCTCTCCCAAATGACATATTAACACCGCAAATTCAGCCCAAAATTCTTCCCCCTCTTCTCCTGGATGCTCCACCATCTCCAGGCAAGAATGCATGGACGTTGGATCATTAACGGCCGCCCACCGCTTCTCCAAATCCGGCTTCCTCCCCGGCGACGAGTCCTCTCGGGATTACTTGTCTATTAGTGGCATCGTTGAGTTTACTTACAATCCTCCTCCGCTAGCCCCTATTTTCGAGAGCAATGAAAGGACCTCAAGATGAATGATCTAAATTTTAAACGTGTGGCTTTAGTCGTAGCTATTTGCATTATCAAGTTTATTTTGGTTATATTTTGTAAGACTCATGTAATTCTTAAATGTAATCACCGCCGTTAACATAATCTATCACGAAGTTTCTTGAATCCAAATTGAGAAAGCTAGATTTTATCGTTAACATTGCAAAGTTAAACTCTCATTAATCTCTAACGTGCAATTCATGTTCACCGCATGTGGTTTCACATCATCTTGGTATCAGAGCATGGCTAGCATGCATTACATGTGCTAGATGCATCCTAGGAGTCTACTTAACTTTCACTTAGCTTGTTTGCATGCATACCATCGCATAGTGATTTTTATTCACTGTTTTTTGCCTGCTGCCATCTATATTTCTGCATCGTTTTAATCACTTCGAGCAAGTCTATCTCATTGTCTAAGTGCTGTCCTTGTCACAACAACATCCCTAATTGCTTAGAAAGCTTAGACAAACCTGTTAGCTTGCTGTCCCAGTTATTCCTGCACTGATTAGTGACGTTTAGGTGACATTAAACTTGTGATAATTTGCTGTTGACACCGTAGAGTCCATCTAAATTTCTTAGATAACTTCGTCCCTCAATTTAGTTTGCTGTCCAAACAAAATCTGCACCTTGTAGTGTCATTTTGGAAGAGTTTAACTTAGTGTTTAGGTGCTGCCCAAGCCTTAGCAACCTCCCTAAGCACCGGGTGACTTAAACCCTTCTTGAAGCTTGCTGTCCAATACTTTTCCTGCACCTTATAGCAAGTCGAAATGGTGTTTTCCCTCTGTAGAGTGTGGTACCTTGCACCCAATCTTCACTAGGTTTCACTTGACACTTTTCAATGGACCCGATAAGACTCCAAAAGAGTTTAGATGACATCGTTAACCTAGTGGGAAATATGACTAGAATTATGACGGAGAAACCCAGTGACTATCCCCACTCTAATTACATGCCCCACTCAGCTTATCACCCGAGACCTGAGCCTAAGCCTCCACGACCTCACTTTGAGCCACCTTATCGTTTGCCTACCTTTGATGGTTCTTTGGACCCTTACTATTTTAGGGAATGGGTTAGACAATTAGAGGACTATTTTGATTCGCGTGAAATCCCTAACTCTCGTCAGTTTAGCATTGCTAGGTCACACCTAAGCGGTGATGCTCTCCAATTTTGGATGAGGTTGGAAGATCATAAAGAGTCTCGTGGCGAATACCCCACCTCCGATTGGAAAAACATGAAACGAGAACTTGGATTAAAGTACACTTCCCCTACTAGTGGTCACCCATCCTTTAGTAACATCAGGGTTGCTGCCCCACCCTATAGGTCCTCTCCAAAACTTAAAGGCCGACCCTCTATTGGGTCTTCTGAGAGATCAATCTCTTATAGCTCCCCACTTGGACCCACTTCTAACCATCCCAGTCAACCTTTAGACTCCCCATTCCTTGACCCTGCAGGTGTGATTGTAATAAAGGAATGCATTAAAAAGAAGAGATCTCCTGAACCTGAGAATGAGTGCATCCATTTCGTGGATGCTAATGATATTAATGATAACGAATACTTCTTTGAGGATGAAACTGAAGTGATTGAATTAGACCCCCTGCCGGACTTAAACCCTGATTTAGGAGGTCTAGAACGTTTTAACCTCGAGACCTTGGCCCCTCTTGAGACTAATATCATTAACGATATCCCTTTGGATAAGGTCTGCCTGGACAATATTGATTTGATCCCGAAAGAGATTGATCTGACCTTGAACACAATGAAATTAAAATTGGGAGAATCTAATTTAATTACTGAGATGAATTCGGATAACTCTGATTTAATTTTGGATAGTTCTGATGGCGACTTAGCTAGTCTCAAGTTGAATGTAAGTCAATCGAATTTGTCATATGATTCAAGTGAAACGGAACCTACGGATCTTAGGATTGAAACCAAACCTGATTTTACTTTGGAAGGCAGTACCTTGAGTCTGAAATCCTTTGAGCCTAATTTGAATAATGAGCCTCCTTTTGTTTCATTAGAATCTAACTTTGGAGCTGCTCCTTTGGATTTAGATTTGACTACGTGTGTCATTCCAGACTTCTCTCTTACTGTTGCACCCACAGATGTCCTGGGAACTTTTTCCCATCTTATAAGTCCCATGCCGGTCGACGAATCTTTGGGATATCCCCTTATGGATGTGAGTCAGGACCAATCATCCTATTTTATTCCTGATTCCTACTTTTTGTCCGTTATAGCCTCACCCTACCTTGATGAGGACCATCTCTGTCCTAGTTGGATTAATCTGGTCAATTACACTACCCCCACTAGGAGACTACCTACGACTCTAACTGAGACTTCCCATAGAAGTACCCTGGTAGCTAAGGATGTCTTCATCACTCCTCCTACACCAGTTCCCTTAGACTGAACACTTTAGACCCCTCTTTTGTGACCCATCCCTGTTCGAGCAACGTGTCGTGTGAGTTAGTATGTTGTGTGTGTGTTTGTAGTCTGTTGTCTTCCTTTTGTCTATGCTTTAAAACTTTTGTAAGCATGAGTCTTGTTATTCGATCTCTTGCATTTGCATCCCATTTACATGAATTGCACAAAGAAATTAATGAAAGAATTAAACAGAGCAATGCTGACTATAAACTTAACGCAGACCTCAAGAAAAGATTTAAAGAATTTGAAGTGGGAGATTATGTGATGGTTCGGATTCGTCCGGAGCGGTTCCCACTAGGAACCGTTAGGAAATTACACGCGAGAAGCGCGGGGCCTTCCTAAATAATTTCCAAAATTAATAGAAATGCTTATGTGCTAGACCTTCCCGAAGGTTAACTTTAGCCCCACTTTTAACGTTGAAGACCTTGTAACCTATGAGGGACCCGAGTTTAACCCCACCAATCCATTACATGATGAGCCTTGTGAGTCCCCACCTGGTGAGATCCCCCAGCCTACCTCCACACCCAAAACTCCCCACATGACCTACCGCGGAGAGGATTAAAGCAATACTTAGCGATGACATATTTTCCACTAAGGACGGTGGTCGTTAGAGGTATCTGGCTGAATGGGCAGGAAAGCCGGAGATGGAAAACGTGTGGATCGACCGAGATGAGCTACAGAGACTAGACCCTGACTTACTAGAGTGGTACGAGAGCTCTATAGATGCTTACTCGACGGGGTCGAGTTTTCTCCCACCTGGGGAGAATGATGGGGACATCGGCAGAGATTGCGACACATGTACCATCAGGAGATGCCGGAGATCGACGGCCACGATCATGACCTTTATTTTCATCATTTTATGTAGTAGTTTATTTGATTTTTATGTTTTTCCGTTTTTGCCCTTATGGGTAGTTGGTCGTTATTGTAGCCCGAGGGGCATTTTAGTCTTTTGTTGTCTTGTCATTTTGAGGCCTATTTATATGGCCATTTTCTCATGTAATTTTAGTTTTTGAGGAAATGAAAATATTTTGTGTTCTCTTTGTGAGTTCCCCCTCCAAGATCTCTTAGTGAGTTCGCCGGAGATCTCTTAGTGAGTTCGCCGGAGGAGACTAGATCTCTTTGTGAGTTCTAGTTTTCATACCATCTTATCTTGTGGAAATCCAAAGTGAAGATAATTAAGGTTAGTAATTTTATGGTCGCTCGAATCCTTAAAATTTCCCTCTCTCCCTTCCCCTTTGCTTTTGCCGCCGCCTAACCTGAGCTGCTGCTCAAGCCACCGACCACCTTGGCTGCTCCTCCTCCCGCCGGCCAGCCCTTCCCTAGGCTGTGGCCGCCGGCCCATAACCCCCCGAGCAGCCATCCTCAACTTCCCTTGCACCGTTCACCCACTCCCCATGTAAGCAACCCATCCCGTGAACCCCTCAGCTCCTAGAACTTCTTTTCCTTGCAACCAATTCCTGCTGTTTCTCTCTGATTTGCACAACCCGAGGAGTTATGCCATTAATGCCTGATTAATTGCTGCTTTAATCAGCC
This sequence comes from Dendrobium officinale, assembly GCA_019514585.1. Lineage (NCBI taxonomy): Eukaryota > Viridiplantae > Streptophyta > Magnoliopsida > Asparagales > Orchidaceae > Dendrobium > Dendrobium officinale. The sequence goes on along the minus strand of CM033690.1, from coordinate 1,742,704 downwards.
GTATTAAGCAAATGAAAACTGACATTTGGTTTTCAATTTGAATTTCAAAGCCAAGCCAAATCCCCACCTCCCTCCACCACTCCCCAACTCCACAACCGGCAGCCCTCACCGTGAGCCCAGCCCAATAAATTTGCCTGCAGCTCTTGCCGCCGGATTCCCCTATTGCCCAGCCGTTAATTTCAAAATCCTGATATGTGATTAATTGCCTAATTAATCATTCCATTAAGGCAGGCAGTTAATAGCATTTAACTGTATTTGAAATTCAAACTTCTTTTCCCTCTCATTTTAAATCTTGGGGAGTTACTTAAACTCTAATTAAATCTGAAATTAAAATTCAGGTTTAATTGAATTTCTTACTTAAACTTGGACCCCCCATGGACCCCACCCTCATAACTCCTAAATCTCTCTCTCTCCTCCTTATTGGGCCGGCCACTCTTAGTGGGCCTCTCTCTCTCTCAAATGACATATTAACACCGCAAATTCAGCCCAAAATTCTTCCCCCTCTTCTCCCGGATGCTCCACCAACTCCCGGCAAGAATGCATGGACGTTGGATCATTAACGGCCGCCCACCGCTTCTCCAAATCCGGCTTCCTCCCCGGCGACGAGTCCTCTCGGGATTACTTGTCTATTAGTGGCATCGTTGAGTTTACTTACAATCCTCCTCCGCTAGCCCCTATTTTCGAGAGCAATGAAAGGACCTCAAGGTGAATGATCTAAATTTTAAACGTGTGGCTTTAGTCGTAGCTATTTGCATTATCAAGTTTATTTTGGTTATATTTTGTAAGACTCATGTAATTCTTAAATGTAATTACCGCCGTTAACATAATCTATCACGAAGTTTCTTGAATCCAAATTGAGAAAGCTAGATTTTATCGTTAACATTGCAAAGTTAAACTCTCATTAATCTCTAACGTGCAATTCATGTTCACCGCATGTGGTTTCACATCAGGTACATGGTCCAACCAGTCATAACAGCTAGTCTAACTCGAGTTTCAAAACACTTTCCTTCTATGGTTCTCCCTTTCAGTATGAACACATATAAAGCTTAAGAAAAATGCTATCAAATAAAACGAATCACAAATACTGAAATAATTCATTGTATTTCAATGATCTTACTTGCTTTTGTATCTCTGTTTGAAGGAGACTTTGAATCAGATTATCAATTCCTGGAGCATTGTATCCAGAACTGAAGTGGCCAACATTTGTTTCAAAAATATGGGCCGCATCTTTCTCCATTAAGTTGGAATTCTTAGATCTTCCTAAATATGATCCAGAATTTTTTGCTTCATGTAGAATTTTCTCAAAAAGGTATCCCTCGCCAATGCATTTCCCTTCCTCAGAATCTTCGTTAAAATCATTGGGTAATTTGTGAAGGTTTGCAACTTTCTCCATTAAGTTGGAATTCTTAAATCTTCCTAAATATGATCCAGAATTTTTTGCTTCATGTAGAATTTTCTCAAAAAGGTATCCCTCGCCAATGCATTTCCCTTCCACAGAATCTTCGTTAAAATCATTGGGTAATTTGTGAAGGTTTGCAACTGAAGTTGACAAAAGTTGAGAGATTCTATCATAGTTGCCTTCGGAGTCTGTTTGGTCATATGGTTGATGAAATTTCAGACCTGAAACATCATGAGTTGGACACCCATGATAAGCCCTTGAGAACTGGGCATCGCGCTGTGGTTCTGAATGGAAGCCAGGGAGATGTGCATTCTCGTGGTCGTTGTAATAGTAATCTTGGTGTTGATAACTATTCTCATAAGAATCACCCACTAGGCCATCTAAGGAAAATAGCATGAGATTAGTGAGCAATTTTCTTATTGGGATTATAACAAAGTTTCTAATGATTTAGAGATTGAATAATCGGTAATGTCAACAAATAAAAACTTACTGTGAAAAAGCTTTTGTGCTGTTGCTTGATGAACAATAGAGTCGGGCAATGCTGAAAACAACGTTGAAAAAAATTGACCAGGAAGAAGAAATTGTGGTCTAACTGAAGAATGAGAGTATAAACATATACAAAACATAACAAGTCGAAGTTTTGAATATTTGAAAGAGGCCATTACGCATGTGGTAAAATGTAAAGTGGTTCTTACAGTCAAATTATGTTTGCATTATAGAAAATATGTAGAGTTTGATAGAATGGATAAGAATGTTCACTACCAGGGAGCACAAAGAATGAAAGAATAGGAAGCATGCAAGAAATTAAAGCTAACCAAATCTAACATAAACATGGGCAAGAGAAGATCAACAGTTTGTTCGGTTCATATAAGGCTTTGTTTGGGATAATTTTTTACTGCTTCTTAAAATAGCTTTCTAGTTTAAAAATTAAAATTTTTATACTAGAAACCTGTTTTAAGAAGCAGTAAGAAAGCCATCCCAAACGAAGCCTAAATCCCAACATTTTAGGGAGAAATTTTTATGTGACCACCACAGAAAAGCCGAATTGAAGTGCAATTTGGTATGCTTTGATCAATTCAAACACAAACATGGTCAAAGAGGTTTGATAGACCTCCTATCAGTCCACAAAAATTCAATTGGAGTTCATGCAAGCAAAAATCAATCTAGTTGTAGCATACAATTACTATCTTCTTCCTCAATTAGAAGCATCAGGGTACTCGTTTCTTTTATAATTTCATGGGGCGCAATATTGTAAAAGCTTCACTAGCAAGATAGGAAAAAGGGTGAAGACTAATATCTTAATAATTTTTACTAAAATTTTGTTTGTGGCCTAAACTAAATGATTCAAAAGATTATGGACTCCAAGGGATATATGCAATCTGTGAACTTGGAAAATAGTCATCAATATGTCCAAATGATTTTTCTTAGTCCAACAGCATCAGAATCAAGAAGTATATCAAAATTTAAGAATTCATTGAAGGACAAAAAGTCATAATTAAATTTTTCGTTCAGAGAAAAAGTGAGCATTGATGTCCACCAAAATTACAAAAAAAGAGTAATATGCCAAACAAGTCACAAAAACTTATTATTGACCTTAATGGCCGGCTTGACCAAAAAATCAACAAAGAAAATTCTAACAATACTAGACTATAATGAACTAAGCAGGAGTAAAGCATCTTATTGGGCTGGCCATAAAATCAATTGATATTTTGTACTACCAAACGTATTAATTACCCGCAAAGGACAAAGTCTAAGGATCAATTTCCACATAATGAAAACTTATCAGGTGGGCAAGGCATCCATGTAAAAGTCCTTGTCACCTTTATTTGATGTGTGCTGAGAATTCTAGCAGCGATGAGGCAATATTCTTACTCTATAGGTTTTCAGAAACTTTTTTATCAAAGAGCTAGCTTTGACCTTTTTGGAAGATAAATTGACAAATTTCTATTAGTTCCTACCTTCCATAAATTTCCATCTTTGAAATGTCAAAGTCAAATTAAGGTTGCTGATCTATACATCCTGAAAATGATTCATGTAGACAATAATCTCTCTTTAATTCTACAATTTTTTTGATGTTTGATAACTATGTTCATAATCTCCTTTCATGAATAATCTTGATATAGTGATAAAATCTCCAAAACCAAGAATTTTAGCATCAAAAAGTATACTCCATCCACTTTCATATCTCACTTGAAATATACTAAATAATCAAACTTTGACAAATCACCTTCCTTCTATTTCTTATATAGTAGATAAAAATCAACCATTTTATTGTTCATCTGAATCTCAATAAACAAAATTTAAATGTTGAAAAAGATAACTCTCCTTGCAGCATAAATGTCTGCCTCATTTATTTTACTAGCAAGAATGCATGCACACAAAATGCACTTAAAAATAAAGTTTTGAACTCTACCCATATTATTTTGTGAACAACCACTACAGGTAATTCATCATATACCGACAACATTATTTCCAACAGTTAGACCGGCGTATTAGCCACTGGTAATAATCGGAGGTTATACTGGTGGTTTGGCTGCCGGAATTTCCGGCGGTTCATTGACCGTCGGATATTACACCAGTACTTTGCTAAACCGCCGACCAAATGCCGGAAATTTCAGGCGATTATTCTGCACTAGCCACCACTTTGACCGCTGGTGAAACAACAAATTAAAACCGTCGGAAAATAATACTGTCAAAAATAAACCTCCGGTTTCAATTTCCTACACAACTAATACCGACGGAAAAAAAATGTTGGAACAATGAGTTTTCGCTTGAAAAATCTGACGGAAATGGAAGATTTTGCTGTAGTGTGTAAAGGCGTTTGATTCATGCATGTATGCTCCCCTGTTTTTGTACTCCACACACTTTGATAGTAAACTTCATAAATCTCCTTTGATGAATGCATATTACCATCTAATATTTAAATTTTTATGTAAATATCACTACATTTTTTTATCTTTATATTTATCTTTATAACACCCAAATTTTTTATCAATATTTATATATGAAAATATGAGCTTCAATTTAAATAGGTTAATATTAGTGATATTTTTTATGTAATTCAAGAGATTTTGGTGATATCTAAATGTAAAAAATTGAAGTGTTAGATATATAAATACATAAAAAATCAATGCCATGCATGAAGTCCAAAAAAAAAAAAAAAAATTTTTTTCAGCAATATATGAGCCTGGTTGGTTCATGTTTATTTATTGCTTTACATCACTAAACCAGTTTCCACTGTTCAATTTCTCTGTAAAACTACATAATTTAGAAGTGAAATCAAAAGAACAAACTTTCTTAATTTTCTAATAAAAATTTGTCCAAATATACATTCTTTTGTTAATGCTACATCAAAAAACTTCAGAATCATAAAGAACAAAACCGAAGTAAAGGCCAAAAATCATACAAAAAAGAAAAGGAACACATCCGAACCCTAAAATTTGAAGAAAATTAGTGCAGAGAAGAACTTTACCAATAAAAGAATCATCGAACTGCGGCGTCTGATTGTCTTCCTGGCGGAGATCTTCAGGTCGAGAGAACTCGTAAGCATAGCCCTCGTAATCAAAGGAACGATTTTGGGCTAAATTGCTCATAGTTCTAGAGATATTGCCGGCGCTTTTGCCAATGCTGACGGAGGATAGCTGCGGTGGTGGAAGCCCATAGAACGGAACCGCCGGATCGAATGCCTTCATCGGCGGAGAACGCCGGAGGTCGCCGCTACTCCGCGGTGCTTCCGCCGTGGCGACGGTGGCAGTGGGAACGGGATAATTAAGATCAACCAATCCACGAAGGGTTTAGGGATTTAGGGTTTCAATAGGGGATCGATCATCTTCCCCATCTTCATCTTTAACAAGATTGAATTTGTTTCATCTTCGAAACTGTTATGAGAATATTTTCTGAGATTTTATGCCATATTCAGTTTTTTTTCTAAATAAATTATATTATTTATTTATTTTATATTTATTCCATTAATTTTTATTTGGAAAGTGCGCAAAATCTGATGGAATATTACGGATTTATTATCTATTTTGAATTTAAGAAGATTTGGTACTACATATTTCATGCTAAAATTTAATTTTTATATATATAATTTTTTTTTAAAAAGATTGTAAAATAAAATTTAATCAGATTTTTTCATAAATACATTTTAAAAAGGCATTTCGAATTTAGAAATAAAGATTTCTTTTTAAAAATAAAATTTTCATAAATAAATACATTTTAAAAAGGCATTTCGAATTTAGAAATGAAGATTTTTCGTACTTCTAGCTTTTTAAGCTAGTATTTCATATTTATGATATATTCCAAATAACTTTTTTAAGCATTTTTTTTAGTATAGAAATTTTTATTTTTAAGAAAATTTGGTATTAAAAAGTTGCTTAAGAAAGTAGTAAGAAAGTCATCTCAAATGAAGTCTAAAACTCCAGTATGAAAGTATTAAGAAAGTCTCCCTCCCCCGTATTCCAGCGCTCACGTCCACACCCATACCCACTCTTGTGCCCTTGCTCATCTAATGTGTTTATACCCAGACAACCAGATATGCACCCGCAGTGAGCCCTTTCCTTTCTTCATGCACCCTAGCTCGCTTGCTCAAAAAACCCCTTCGCCCGCCCTTGCCTGCATGTCCTCACTTGACCCACAAAATTCTTGGTTAGCGAGTCGAGTCGAGTTAACCCAGTGGGTTCAGTTCGGGTCTAAAGTTTCGACCAATTTAAAAAATTGGGGTCTAATTAGGGTTAACCCGTTTGGACCAGGGTCAATTTTGAGCTGGGCTCGAATATCTATTTTTTGACACCCCTAATTATTCCTATTAATGTACGTGTTTTATTATTATTGCAGAAATTTACTGTTACTATATTATTTGCTGCTCTTGCCACTAGATTGTTATTGTTACCAATATAAACATTGATATTATTTGACACTACTAAGTCACTGTATTGATATTTAGCATGTGACATACTAAACGTGTAATATACTGATTTGATACTAAGATAGAATACATGGATAGTATGTGGACACTTATATATACTTTTACTACGTTGATATGATTATGACAATCTTTACTGATGACAATATTTACTGATGTTTAATTTTACCGCTTTATTTGATTTCTCTACTAATTGATAACACTGATATGACAATTGTTTTTCATGATTCGACATCCATGTTGGTTTACTGATTTCTCAATTGTAATGCTTTATTAACTTCCATACCATATCGCTTTACTAAGTACAGTCTTTACTGCTACTATATATGCATTTTACTATTTCTGTATTGATTCATGATCATAAAAATATTAATGTTATTATTTGACTGTTGATAAGAATATTACTCCTTTGTCGTGTTTTGAGCTCAGTTTTAGGATTTAGTTACTTCTTTGACTCTTGAGCTCATTATACGTTATTAAACGACTTCAAGTCAGGACAAGAGAACAAGAGTATGAGATTAATCATGATATTTTAAGTTCATGTTCTTGTTATTTTAGCAATTCTTTTATCATGATAAAGTAATTACGACAAGATTATATAGATCCTGAACAGTGTACATGATTTTCAAGAAAAAAGAATACATATGTATATCTTAATATTTCGATTGATAGTTTCACTTATGTTGATATTTATATTGATAAAAGAAATCATATAACTTTGATTGTTATATATTAAAAGATAAAAGAATAATTTTTTTAAATTAAATTCCAGAACATCATAATATATAAGAGAAGTTACAACAATATAATTCTTATATTAGCCTCTATTATTTAGATAATAACTTCAAGGATTTAATAAACAATATCTCCTTCTAGCATGACATAAATTAGCAAAGGAATATAAATAAGGGGAGTTAATAAATCCACATGCTCAAACAAGCATAGATATGCAATTAATCATTAAGGTTGGGATAACTTACCACTATGACAAACAATTGAAATAAAATCAATTGTGATAATATATATGATTATTATTGCATACTAGAAATTTTGAGTCGGTAGAGTATGAATTTTACATCTTAACAGTGTACAAAGATTCAGTAGGTAAAAATGAAAATAGTAAGATCAGATAATTTTTTACGTGGAAAATCTGAAAAGAGAAAAAATCATGATGACTGATCTAGTTTTAAAACCACCATGTAGCAAGTGATACAAATACCATTCTTTCTTCATTATTGAAAAAGAGGGAGAGTACTAATATAAAGCGTTCACAGAGGGATAGTCTATACCCAACAATATTGCTTAGTTTTTTCAATAGTGATTATAGAAATAGATGTCCATATATGAAGAAATATATCCAACAACAGGGTCAAAACTTATCAGTATTATGGAGATGATGGTGATTTCTGATACTGGTCGTCGCTGGCGATGATGGTTTTCGGTGGCGATAATGATTGTCAGTAGCGATAGCTAGGTTTTACTATCGATGGCGATAACTAAAAAAATACAAGAAAGTTGTCTCTAAAGAAAAAATCTAGGACAAATTCAATGTTCTCCATCAAATGATTCATATTAATTCATTTGATCAAAAATCTTTCGTCAAGAATCTAAATGCCTTAATGATGTCAGAATAAAGTGATATTTGACTAATTGGATTTATCTTGTCAAATAGCTCAATTTGACTATAAGCATATCATATTTGGAGATTATTTGGTTCCCAATTTATGTTTTGAAGCTTCTAAATATGCTTCAAGCTCATTTGGACTTGGATTAGATCAATTTTGGTGTCATTGGGTTCGTCTTGTCAAGATGCTTAGTTTGATTGTAAGATTGATGAGATCAAATTTTGGATGGTTCAAAATTTAATTATGAAAATTTCCAGTTCAAATATGCCACAGGATTAATGTCTGATCAATGTGATTTTTAATGATGTATCAATCATTGCTATTTGAATTAAGGATATTATAAGTTTTTTTGGGCATTTAGGTCAATTAAGATAAATTTACACGCACATCATATACACAAGCTTCGAATTTTAGACCTCTTTGTTGAAAGCCAAATCTCCCAATCAACAGATCATGATGAGCTAAGTAGGATATTATAAGTTAGCTAACTATAACATATCATATGGGACTTAGTTATTATAACTTAAAAGATATAATTATTAAAAATTTTATCTTATATTGCTTAATTTAATGCTTGTACAGATCAAATTAGCTTATAGAGCACATATAGTTTTAAAAATATCTATCTTAAGAGATCAAAAGATTGAATTGGCTCCTTAGATACAAGGAAGAGCTAGCCCTGGACCTTTCAATGGCTTCCACCGCCGCTAACACCGCTGCCTCCGCCGATGATTCAGAGGAGATCGAGGTCGACGTCCCTGGTTTCTTCCGTATCTACAAGGACGGCCGCCTTTTGCGCTTCATCGGCACCGACAAGCTCCCCGCCGCACTCGATCCGGCCACGGGCGTGGACTCCAAAGACATCACCATCGACCCGACAACCGGCGTCTCCGTTCGCCTCTACCTCCCACCCGTCCCCGCCGGCCAAAAGCTCCCCGTCCTCGTCTATTTCCACGGCGGCGCTTTCTGCCTCGAATCATCCGCTTCTCCCGCCTATCATCGCCACCTCAACTCGCTCTCTGCTCTCACCCCTCTAATCGGCGTTTCCGTCGATTACCGCCTTGCCCCCGAGCACCCTATCCCCGCCGCCTACGAAGACTCATGGACCTCTCTTCTCTGGGTCTTGTCCCTCCCAGATCCATGGCTGTCCGACCACGCCGATCTGAATCGAGTCTTCATCGCCGGCGACAGCGCCGGCGCAAAACATCTGCCACCACATGGCGTTGCGCGCCAGGGTGGATTCGGCTGCCGGGGTAATCCTCAAGGGGGTCGCATTGATTCACCCATATTTTTGGGGATCGGAGCCGATTGGCTCCGAATCGACGGATCCCGCAGTCCGGTCTACCGTGGAAAAACTCTGGCAATTCGTATGCCCTAATTCCACCGGACCAGACGATCCTAGGATAAACCCTCTCGCCGTCGATGCCGCAAACCTCGCTTTGTTGGGCTGCGATCAGCTACTTGTTACTGTAGCCGAGAAGGATACCATTAAGCACAGAGGAAAAGCTTATTACGAAAAGGTGAAGCAGAGTGGCTGGGAAGGGAAGGCGGAGCTGGTGGAGACGCCGGATTCCGAGCATGTATTCCACCTTTTTAATCCTGATACCGACAAGGCGAAGGAGATGAATAAGCTTTTGGCTGATTTCTTCAACAAAGAATAGGTTTGATTCTGGTCGTCTTCTTCATCAGATTACTGTTATGCTCTAAATAATCGATCGATTTGATCGCTCCGACGATTAGATTATGTTGTTCTATCTGTTCTGTTTGCCGTTCTACTGATCTCTGGTTTCAATAAACAGAGAAATTCGGATACGAATTAATCCATTTATAAAATAGGTAAGTTTCAGGTTAACCTGTAAACTCATTTTTAAATCCAAAAATAATTTGTTTAATTTTTTTTTTTAACTTTTTATTTGATCGCATAATATTCTTATTTTTTATCAAATTTGTTAAATTTTGTAATTAATCAATTATAACAAAAAAAAAATTCACCAAAGCGGGTTAATGCGTCTTCAGGTTATTTGGGTGGCTAATGGGTTGAGTTCATACATGTATTTTTGACCTATTTATTAATCTTTCGGATTCAAGTTGACTCGATTCATGTCAGATCAATTTCGAATTCGAGCCAAATCTGATCCGTCAATCTTTTTACGCCCTACTTATTTACAAAGTTACACTTAAATTTTAAAATTCATAATAAAATTTTAATTATTATTTTTTATTTTAATCAAAATTTTAATTAATTTATTGTTGAAATAGAAAAATATTACATTTATATTATATCAGAGAAACTTTATTTATATTTTTTTCGTGTGAGATTTATACTTTTATAATAGGGCGTGCAGAGCATGTGATACACAAATTTTATTTTTCCTCAAAAAAAGCACTAAATTTTTTATAATATATTAAGATGTACATTGCATGTGAACAAGTGCAAATTTATGTGATTGAATAAATTAATAAAAATATAAATATAAAATAAAAGAGCTATAAAAAAGATAAACTTTTTAATTGGGACATAAATTAATTATTTATAAAATATTATTAATATTTTTTAATTAGATATTTATAAATCTCATAAAATTTAATTAAATATTTTTATGAAATTAATATTTATATACACTCTCTATAAAAATTTTTTAGTGAAATATTGATTATTCTACTAAGACTTTGTTTGAGAATTTATTATTATTATTATTTAAAATAATTTTTTACACACAAATTTCTAATTCAAAAATTTTTTATACTAAAAAATTTATTTTATAAAGCAGTAAGAAAGTTATCTCAAATAAAGCCTAAATCTATTCAAACATTTAAGATAATCAAATTGTGTATAATTTTTATGATAAAAAAAGTCAAGAGAGAGCTAATTTGAATGGATAGCTATCATATTAGAGAAATTTTTTTTCCATTCTCATACATATAATTTTATTATTATCATTATTCTTTCTATTAAATATTTTGATTGATGGCCTTTTTACAAAAATATTCATACTAAAATAATGTTTGGGCATAGTATTGAGAAATTTGGCTTTATATATCTCTTAATATATGTAATTGGAGAAATATTTTTTATGTCTACTTTCTTGGAGAAATATATCTAAAAATTTTCTTAAAATAAAATTATGAATAAAAATGATCTAAAATAAAATAGAATAGAATAAAAATAAAATAAAATGATTTATTTAATGTAAAAATGATCTAAAATAAAATCAACATAATATTTTTTTTGTTTCGCATAAATAATTTGTTATGATTTACTTTTTTTTTTTAATTTTAAGTAATGTCATAACGGTCCTTTCACATATTATTCCACTAGTTATGCCAATATGCCTATAGAATAATAAAAAATTCCTTGCAATATTTATGTCAGGCAGGCTTACCTTTTATAAATTAGTTCTTTGGGTATTTTATATTATTTTTTTGGAGTTTTATTTTTTCTTTATATGACAATGATTGATTTCCACAGCCAATACCTAACTTATGATAATTTTATATCAAAAAAATTTTTTTTTAATTAGTTGATTGTGATTTCAAAAGATATGAGTATTATATTTCAACACCTATTAAATTAAAAAAAAAAAAAAAGGATAGGTAGGTTTTGTGGAATTGATGTATCTCCTAATATTCTTTATTTTATACAAATATTTTTTATGATTATTTTTGTTTTCATATAATACGTTAATGGCCATACTGATTGACGTACGTCTAATAAGATTAGAGGTTCCTCCTCTCAATTATATTTAGGATTTCTCCTTTTTTTTCATTTATGATTTTTTTCTCCACCGTTGTAGGCCTCTATGGCTTAAATTTTCTGTCTGATCTCAACATGGACCCACTTGAGTTTCCATCGCTTAATGCGTGGAATCCTGACAAAATATGAATTGAAAGGAACTTCTTACTTTGCATGTTCCACAAGCTAAATATCCTTTAACTATATCCATTGTTTGGAAGGGAAATTTTCTTTCTCCAACATTGAAATTTTCTCTATACGCTAAATTTCTTTTAATTACATCCATTGTTTGAAAGAGAAAATTTCTTTCTCAACAAGTTAAATTTCCTTTAATCAATCTTCATTTACTTTTCCTCGTGTTTGTATTAAGACTGACAACTTTGCATCCTTTCCAAATAAAATCATAATCAATGTTAGAGGGAATATATTAAATTATTGGTTATCTATGAATAGAAGCATTTGGCCTGTTCTTCTTGTCACACAATCACGCATGATAATGCCTCATGCCCCAAATCTAGTATTCCTTTTAAAAAACTTACACCCACCCAACCCACTAACCCAGCCTATAACATCCTTGTGAGAGGAGTCGCAATCGTTCCCCTTTCCCTCAACAAGTGATGAACCAACCTAAATTAACCTCGTTTAATCCAATCCCTCCACCTACATCCATTGATACTACCAAAAATCACTAGCATGATACAACCCTCATACTTTCTAAGACCTCAACACCACTATTGATTCATCACCAAAAATAGCTATTCCTCAACTTTTGATAATCAAGATTTCTACCATAGTCACTAATAATAATTTCTATCACCTTTAGTAGTATCAACTCACATACATATCCAGCATCCTCATCCAACACTAGTGAGAGCAATGCTAATGTATTACATGGTATTCTTCTCTTCATTTGTGAGGGTTGAAAACTTAAACAAAAAAGGGATATCCCCTCCAACCTCAAACAACAATCAACAACCTTACATAAAATGTTATCTTAGAATGTTAGGGCTTGAATGATGATGGTCATATCACCTAATACAAAAAATTTGTGACTGATCATAAGATCAATGTTCTTTGCCTTCTCAAGACTAAGATGAATCAGATTTCTCTTGATGAAGTGACGAGTAGAAGGAATTTTGATGTTTCCTATAATGAAGTTAACTGCAATAATTCGTGGACAAATTAGGGTTAAATGAATGTAGCTTATGTATCATTTACTTATGTCTCTACTCATTTGTAATTTATTTATGGTAGAATAAACTTTTACTCTTCAATCAACTTCTCGATCACTTTCATTTATGCTGATAATAATGCTAAAGAAAGGAAAATACTTTGGCAAACAATCTTTAATATTTCTTGATTAATTTATGCCTTATGGATTATTCTTAATGATTTTGACTGTGTGACAACTTTGGATGAAAAAACTTGTGAAAATTCCCCTCATCCTTACAAAATGGTGGACTTTGACAATTGCATCTTAAACGTAGGTATGTTGGAATTGTCTCACTCTTGTCTCTCTTTTAGTTGGTATCATCTTAAACGTATGATGGTGTCCCCCAATTTGTGTTATGCAACAAGCTTAATAATATCAAAGCCGGCATTAAAATAGTAAACTAAAACTCATTTGTCCATATTTCCAACAAAGTATCTATATTGAAGTAACCTTGAAACTCTATTTTATAGAATCTTAAAATTCAACCTTTGGATCAATTTCTTATTAAGAATGTTTTTAACATCCAAGATGAACTTTGCAAGACACTCTTAATTAGTGTCTTGAGATTTGTCTAATCTAAACATTCAATTATACCATTAAGTTTGCTAAAAATTCAGTTTGGGTAAATCAAAAATTGGTCCTAAAATTTTCTAATTCAAATAATTAGATCAAGAATTCTTATTTTCTTGAATGAATTAATTTTCATATGATATTTTAATTCTACTTTAAAATGAAATGATAGATCAACTCTAATTTCAACACCCAACAAATTTTAAAAGCAAACATGCAACATTTCTCATGAAAATGATCTGCCCATATTAGTCACCTATCATGCATGGAATCTTTCTTTTCAAAAATAGAAATAAGATAAAGTAATTAACTTTAATAATATAAAATGATTGTTTTTTTAAACATAATTTTTTTTTGCTTTATATACATAAAATTTATGATTATAATTTTTAATGATTGGATATAAATTTTAAGATAAGTGCTTTAAAATCATAATTTTGCATAATGATGTGAACCTAATTGTAATAGCTTATAGTTGAGGACAAGGTCATTATGAGTGGTGGAGTAATGATGTGAACATAATTATGATTAATAACTAATTAAATAGACCTACTTAATTGCCTAAGTGTGCCTTGTAAGTCTATAAACACCTTAAATAGGGAGTATGAGGGCCGGGCTTCTTTATACATTTCCTTTGTTCTCTTAGAAATATTGAATGGCTCCAAAAATTTAAGATCTATTCTAGATAAGATTAGGTTACTTTCACCTACCAATCCTTTCACTCATGATTGTTTTAATGGTGTCTTATAAAATGATAAAAAAAAATTATATTTCTATATTATGTCTTACTTTTGGAAAATAAGCACCTTTGTTGATCTAATTATAGCTTTAAATATTATTATCTAACTTTTTTTTCTATGAAAATGGCTGGATGTCTCAACCTAACTCATTCAAGAATATTATAAAATAGATAATGTCTTATTTTATCAAATACTTTTAATTAATATGGAGGCACCGATAGAACAAAATCTTATGGATCCTTTACGTTCTCCTCAAATTGATAATGTTATTCGTTCATATATCCGCTAGATATTACTCTCAATGACACTGATAATAATTTGAATAATTTCTTAGATCAAATTTCGTTAGTGAGTATGGAGTCAAGATGATATACTCTTAGAGAATATTTTAGATTTGATGATAATACATTCTTTCATTAATAATAACATAAGCAATAGAGATAATAATGTTATTATGTAATTTATAATTGTGTAATAATTATATACATTATACAATTTATTTATTCATTTACACTTATTTGTTAGAAGTTTAATATATATTTTTTTAAATAAACTTAATTATGTGATAAGTTACAATAAATGATATATTATACTTTTCTTATAATTTTCATTTATATATGCTTCATAAAAAATTATTTTTGTCATATATATTTTCTAGAATAATATTCAAATTCCTTCTAGTAGGGATACTTATGGAGCTCCAAAGTCCAAGGTAGATTTTCTTCCTGATTGTCTTATAGTTTGAAACTTCAAAATTGACTGATGAAAAAACATACATAACCTTTGAAACTAATCTACTTAACATTCAACATATAAAACTATGACAAGAAGATAAAGAAACACTCGATCAATTGCAAAGAAGGATTAGTGACAACATTTACGATGCATTGCTTTTGCCGTATTGTCTTTAATTCTTGTGTTGTTCCAATGATGACTCCGTCATCCCACTTTAGGCCTTCGGTAATGCCCTTCGTTGGAGAAATTATTACGTGCGTAGTCCGAATATGTCAGGATGCAAGCTAGGTTTAGACTCCACACGTAATAAATTTCCCTTCCTAGGCTCCTTTCCTTCACTAAATCCTGTAGTTTTTGCCGCTGATGACCTCTTCCTTGCCCGAAAATCCTTGTTTATCTTTTACATTAGAGAGTTGATAACGTGAGATCGATAGTGAATGGTGAGAAAAGTGATGGTGTGTGAAATACAAGATGTAAGAGTGGGCGAGAGGAGGGTAGAATTTTTGATATTTTTTAAATTATTAAATATTATGCAGACTTATAAATTTTAGATATTAAATTTGAAAAATGATACATTTAAGTGCTATAAAAAAATATAATTCATGTAAATAAGTGTAAATAAACAATAAATATAATCCAACTTAGTCCATATCTACGATAATAACTTGGTTCTCAATTGTCTTCGCCTCTCCTTCTCACGTTTGACTCTTGGAATCCAAATTTTTCCCTGCAGCATACCATTTCACCTATAAATACCAGACTGCAACAGAGAAGAAGCTCACATCACAAACAAATCAAATTTCCTCAGCTCAGTTCTGATCAGTTCTCAGATCCTTCAATGGATTCAGAATCTCATCAGATTCAAGAAGAAATAGAAGCATGCAATCATGCCTTAAAAATATGTAGCATGGCTGTTCTTCCCATGACTCTCACTGCAGCTATAGAGCTCGGCTTGTTCAAGCTTCTCTCTGCTGCTGGGCCTGGAGCACAGCTTTCTGCAGAAGAGTTTGCAGCTAAGCTGATTAATGATTCTACAAGCGATTATATTGCTTGCAAGCTCGAGAGGATTCTTCGTCTTCTTGCTAGCTATTCTGTTTTAACTTGGTCGACTGAGACTGATTCCCATGGCCGCACTGTTCATCGCTTTGGTGCTTCTCCTGTATGCAAGTTTTTAGCTCCTAATGAAGATGGAGTTTCTTTAGCTGCACTCGGTCTTATGAGCACTGATAGGGTCGCCATCGAAAGCTGGTGAGTAATTTTTTCAACTTAAAAACAGTGAAGAGAGTCCAGTAATTTGGCTGGTCATTTGTTGGATGAGAAATTGTTTCTCTGAATTAGTCAGCCTCGTGGCGAATTATTACGTGCAGTCACCGGATCACATCCGGACATCCAATTCAGACGTGCCACGTCACCCAAATACACTGGGGTGGTGTATTTAAGTGACGTGGCTCGTCTAGATTGGTGTCCGGACGAATCCGGACACCGGACATAATAATTTACCCTCTTTTTGAGAGTGCATGAACATAATAGGGTTGGAGTGCGCATAAGTTTATGGGTGAAATAGAGAAGGATTTGGATTAAATTTCAAAATAGTCCCCCGACTATTTATATATAGTTATTTTAGCCTCATAGTATAATATTGCTTCATTTTAATTCTTGATTATATAAAATTGATTCAAAATGATCTTTCTGGGAGTAAATTCAGCTCAATTTTATATTATGAATATAACACGAGGGATTATTTTGGAACGATTTTGTATAGCGGAATGACTAAATTTGGGCAACGTGATAGTCTAGGATTAAATTAGTCATACGCAAATAATCCTGGGACTATTTTGAGTTTTTAATGAGAAGAATATATATCTAAATAGAAGTGTGGTAATTGTGTTAAAATATAATTATAAATAAGCTAAGGATCATAAGAATGTTTTGGGGTTTTAAACCCATCATTTGCTAGATTTGGCCATTTGTAGGATTTGATATATTTACAAAATTCTTCTCTCATAAATTTTAAATTTTGAAATAAACAATCAAATGGCAAGCTTATTAGGATTTAATAAAATTTAAAAGTTGTTATGAAAATAATTTTTCAAATTTTATTTCTCTTAATATTTAATAAATCTATAATAATAGAATTTACTAAGGATCCATTTGTGGAAGTTGCAATTGTCTATAAAAGATGTTGTTGAAGAATTGTGTGGAAAATATATTTTCTCAAATTTGTGTGTGCATCATAATTTTTTTTTTCTTTTGCAAAAACCACTAACTTTCTCATAGCATCTCACTTTAGTAGATCTATTATAAGAAGTTAATCCTCATCATATAAATAGGAGTGTCAATTCGGGTTGACGGGGGTCGGGTTTGGGTTATTTCCGAGTTGACCCAGATCTAAATGGGTCAATCCAAACCTGACTCATTTTTGCAAATGGGTAAGACATTTCAACTCGGACCCAATTCGTGCGGGTTGCCAGGTTGACTCGACCCGACTCGGATTTAGTAGATTTGGTTGAAGAAGCACGAGTTGAGCGCCTGAGCCAGTCTGCGAGTGCGGGCAGTGGAGTCTGAGTCACGAGCCGAGGGAGTTCGCTGGATTGCGAGTGCGGGCAGAGTCTGAGTCTTGAGCATGTGGTAGCTAGCAGACAGAGCCAGCGGGTCCACGAGTGCCGGCAGAGTCGTCCGTGGGAATGTTAGTGTGGGCGGAGTCGCGACTCGCGAGCACGCTGCAGCGACAAAGTCTGCCGGACTATGCAGTGCGGGCGGAAATCCGAAGTTGTCTCTGACTTTCGGGCATTGTCGTGTTGATTTCGGGTTTTCAGGTCAACCCGAATCTGACCTATTTTTCAAACGAGTAAAAAATTTGAACCCAAACCCTACCTGTTTGCTAACCGGGTCAACCCGAACACAGATTTTTCCTGGTCGGGTCTGAATTGAGTTTCGGGTCTTGTCAAAAATTGACACTCCTACATATAAATTATAAAGAAGCATCTTTTTAGTACAAAAAATATTTAAACTAGAAATTTTTATACTAGAAAGCTATTTTAAAAAGCAGAAAGAAAGTTGTTCTAAACAAAAACTGCATTTGGATTCAAAATATTTACTAAGGCTTCGTGTTGGACAGCTTTCTTACTGCTTCTTAAAACAGTTTTTTAGTATAAAATTTTTTTTAACCACCAGTAAGAAAGTCGTCCCAAAGGAAGCCTAAATCACACTAGTAGCCAAACAATGAATGCCAATACACAAACTTAGGCTTCGTTTTTCTGACTGTTTTTTAAAACAGCTTTCTAATACAAATTTTTTTTGAATCAAGACTTTTTGCACTAAAAAGTTGTTTTAAAAACCATTAAGAAAGCTGTCCAAAACAAAACCTTAATCTACATGAGATTCAAATACAAAATCTTTTCAATTTTTTAATTTCTAAGATCTTTAATTACCAACTAAATTAATCTCCCTACTTTTCATTTAAAGGTATCATCTAAAGGATGCAATATTGCATGGAGGAGTGGCCTTCAACAGAGCTCATGGTGGACTGAATGAATTTGAATACCATGCTAAAGATCCAAGATTCAGCAAAGTTTTCAATGAGGGAATGAGAAGCCATTCTATCATAATCATGAAGAACATTCTGAAAATTTATAAGGGATTTGAGGATATCAATGTGCTTGTTGATGTAGGTGGTGGAACAGGAGGAACACTCAGTATGATCACTGCAAAGCATTCTCATATCAAAGGGATCAACTTTGATCTTCCTCATGTTATTGCTCAAGCACCTTCTTTGCCAGGTGATTAGTTTGCTTGTCTATTATTCATTTTTCTTCTTGATTGAGCTCTTGTAATTGAGCATTTAGCTTAATTATCTTCATTCATACGATGTGTTTTATTACTAAGGCTTTATTTGAGACATCTTTCGTACTGCTTCCTAAAACAGTTTTTTAGTATAAAATTTTCTAATTCAAGAAATTTTTGTACTAGAAAGTAACAAAAAGCTGTCCCAAACGAAGCCTAAGACTTCTTTTAGAATAACTTTCTTACTTCTTTTTAAAGTAGATTTTATGTACAAAATTTTTTTTTTTTTTGTGTTAGAAAGCTGTTTTTTGCTGTCCCTAAATGAAGCTTAAGTGCATCGAAAATAAATGTTTTTTATGGCTTTTTTTTTTTTTTTTTGAAAATTGAGTTATATTTTATTGATGTAGGAGTGGAGCATGTTGGTGGAGATGTGTTTGAAAGCATTCCAAGTGGAGAGGCTTTGTTGTTGAAGGTGACATAGAGCTAATATTAACATAATTATAATATAAATTGTGAAATTAATTTTGGTGAATATTTTTCATAAATTTTAGTTTTAAAATTATTATTATTTGTTGAGATTAATATAATTTACTCAAATGAGATTGTGGTGTAGTAAGGTCACTTGATGCTCAAATTATTGCAAAAGATTATTATAATATGCAAAAATTAATTAAATTTTATATTATATTATGTCAAAATAAACTTAATAATTTTGAGAATGATTTTGAGATAAATTTTGATTTTTTTTTCAATTTTAAGGAAAAAAAAATGGAGCTTTGATTCCTTCAAAAAGCAAATATGGTGCAAACTTATAGGCTTCGTTTGGGACGGCTTTCTTGGTGCTTCTAAAAGCCGCTTTCTAGTACAATATTAACTTTAATTTTTGTACTAGAAAACAGCTTTTAGAAGCACCAAAAAAGCCATCCCAAACGAAGCCATAATTAGCACTCGAAGTATTATTTATAGGTCTAAATTTTCAATATAAATATATACTAAAAGCATTCAAAAATATATTTTTCAAAATACAAAATTTCTTAATAAAATATCAATAGGAATCAGTAATTATTATAGTAATATTTTTGGCTTAGTGTGTGTTTGTGATAGCTTTCTAGCAATTTCGCTTTCAGCATTGCAATCAAAATTTTGTTTGGCCATTGTTATATTGCTACTTTCTCATTGCATTTTAGAAATTTGTGTGGTGGAAAGTAATATTTTTGCAACTAAGGCTTCGTTTGTGATGACTTTCTTTATTACTGTTTATTAAAGCATTTTTTTAATACAAAAATTTAATTTTTATACTAAAAAGTTGCTTTAAGAAGCAATAAGAAAGCCGTCCCAAACGAAACCTAAAGTAATGACTTTTCCCACAACAACTTCACAACCAACCTTATAAAATGCTACAATCGTCCCAAACAAATCCTTAATCTATCTGACTAATAATTAGGTTGCACTACCAAAAAACTAGTTAAATAAACTATAATACTTCATTTTAAGCATCTTCAGCCATCAAACACTAAATTGTAAGGCATAAATCAGAACATTCAAATCAACTTGAGCTTCCCTTCAAACATGCATGCCAATTTTAGGGCATCACAATAAACTTTTAAGAATTTAGCAAATTGAAGAAATAGCAACTAAATGACGACCAAACAACAAAAATAGGGCAAAAGAAAGACAAGAGTTGAAAAATACCAATGACCGAGCAACCAAATATGACAACCGGACTTCGTCGGTGATGACTGATTCGGCGACGGGAATGGATTCGACCTCAGCGCCGGTGGATTTGGCCGTGGATGAGGATTCGGAGGCGACGATGTCAAACGTTTCACGGAGCGATTACAAGGAACTAAGGGGAGGCAGGAGGAATCGTATACGAGGCGGGAGCAGGTCGAATGGCTAGGCTAGGGCACGTCCGCACGTGGGAGAAATAAAGAGCAGTTTTTTTTTCAGCGGCTAAAACCGCCGTAAAAAAAGCTAAATATAAAAGAGGTTAAACCGAGTGTCATATCTCATGTATAGCATCGGTTATAACTGCTGCAAATACAGAGATTTAGCACCGGTTTACAAACCGCTGCTAAGAAGGGTGCGAAAGCTTCATGTTTTTAATAGTGTTGGTTCAATATATTGACACAATTAATTACTTTGAGTTAATAGAATGACCCAATTAACCAACTTGGTCCAACTTAAACAACATATAGCTCTTTTTTCACTAATTTTGGTAATATTGAGATAAAAAAGAAATTTGTTAGGAGCATTCTTATGCAAAATATATCACGCATGAAAAATCAATTCAAGATATCATATAAAGTACTAATGTATTTCACGCTTTTTTTTTCTTTTCAACGGTTCTGTTCATTTTAATCAGATGTCTAAAGAATAACAAGCCTGTTAAATGATTTTTCTGATTAATTACCAATAATCTGCAGTGGGTTCTTCATGACTGGGGCGACGAGGATAGCCTGAAGATTCTGAAGAACTGCTGGAAATCAGTTCCAGAAAATGGCAAAGTGATAGTTATAGATTCCTTTCTGCCTGAAGCTCCAGACTACACAGATCTGACACATTGCGTCCTGAACACTGACGTGATAATGCTTCTGGAGAGTCCCAGTGGCAAGGAGAGAACAGAGAAAGAGTTTAGAGAGTTGGCCAAACTCTCTGGATTTTCAGGTTTCAATGTTATCTGCAACTTCTCCAATGCTTGGATAATGGAGTTGAGCAAATAGTTCACCGCAGCTTATTATCTTTGTTTGGGACGACTTTTTATTGCTTCTTAAAGTTGTTTTTAGCATAAAAACTTAATTTTTTGAACTAAAAAGCTGTTTTAAGAAGCAGGAAGAAAGCCATCTCTAACGGGAGTCTCTTTTATGTGCTTTCTGTAGCTATCTATATATGTTATGGGATAATAGAATTCTAAATGATTTGTAACAGAAGATTTCTATGAGATTATAGAAGTTAAATAAATGTTTCAGGAAACAAGTTTTGCTTTCTGAATCAGAGAGATTTGAGAAGATGAAGGTTTCGTTTTGGATGGCTTTTTTATTGCTTTCTAGTACAAATTTTTTTATTTTTGTACTAAAACTCCGTTTTAAAAAGCAATAAAAAAGCCGTCCCAAACAAAGCCGAAGTGATGTTCAGAATGTCTGCAGCATAATTGATTCTGTTAGGTGGTTAGCAGAGCTGGGAAAAGTGATTAATGGAAAGTTGGAAACCAACAATGCTTTGTTTTTTAGTATAAATCAGCAACTTTTTACTAGGAGAATGGGAATTGAGATCATTGAATCTCCTCATTTTCTCTTTCCCACTCAGCTTTTTTGAAGATGCTATCCAAAATGAAGACATTAGGCATGCAATGAAGGTTTCGTTTGAGACAGCTTTTTTACTGTTTTCTAAAATAATTTTTAAGTTCAAAATTTGTTTGAACTGAAAATTTTGGGTAATAGAAAGCTGCTTTAGAAAAATAATTAAAAATCTATCCCGAATGAAGCCTAAGACCATCTCCTACCGAACGGAGGCCCTCAAACATCACAACTGAATGTCTTTTCCTCCACCATTTGATTGCGGATTTCAGTGCGACGCCAATATTGACGTCGCACTGTTCATCTGCGCCATTTTTTGTCTGCGCGCGAAAGAAGAGAGCGACAGTTATGGGCAAAAATGGCGTTCGATTGGAGATGAATCATGACACTTTTTTTTTGTTTCACTGCATTTTGGAGTGAAAAATGAGATTTTCGGTTGGAGATGCCCTAAGTGTATGATGGATGAATGAAGTGAAGAAGTTCCGAATCATTGCAGCAGCAGAACGGTGAAATCAATATTGTATTGAATTAAAGGATGGATTATAATATTACATGTAGCAGAGAACAGAAAGGAGGAAGTGTGTACAATTGGAGAAATTGTTATGTGCGGTCACCGGACGGTCTGGAGGCGAATCAAAATGCGCCATGTCACCTGGTAGACACTTGTACACAACTCTCGTACACAGCTAAAAAAGTGACGTGGTGCGTTCTGATTCGCCTCCGAATGGCATCTGGTGACCGCACATAATAATTGTTACTGAAACAGCTAGTATCGCATAATTTATTTATTAAACTTATCTTTTTTTTTGTATTTATTTTTATAAAGAAATAGATATTTTCATAAAGTAGTAGAAATTTTTTAAATTTTGATACATTTATAGTAGTTAAATTGTTGCAAGAAAAAAAAAAAACAAAACTTTGAAAGCCCACAAGAAACACAATCTTGAAAGGCCCATAAACCTTTTTGTTTGTATATAATTTTAGTTAAATACACATGTAGTTAATCTAATCATAATTATTGTAAGAAATTATAATAATAATATATATTTTTTAATTTATGTTATGTTGTAATTCAACCCAATCATAGTTTGTAGAGCATTTGCTTACTTTTCAAAGTGGGATTACATTAATTATATTTTTTATATTTGTGTTATATGAAACAATAAGATTTATATTAATGAATCATAAGTATTTGATTAGAGAGTTTAGATAATTAACATCTTAATTGAATTTTCAATCAATCTTCTTTTGATTTGTTTTGTTAGGTGATGTGTGTTAGCATTTTGACTATATTAAATTAGAAGATAGAGCAACTTAGGACCACTTATGATGCATTAAGAAAGGCGTATAGTTTATAATGTCAATTTATGCTTTATTAAGTGGTCATTATCTTGGCTTAAGCTAAAAATGTTAGAATCTGATTGTGTTGATTAATTGGATTATTTATGTTGCCTCGGACCTCAAGTTTGTCTTGCTTTCTGGGGGGGTGCAGGAGGTTTACCCCTTACTTGGGTTAAGGTGCTTTGCTTCAGGAATTTCTTTTTTTCTATACAATACCCCGAAGTTATGTACATGAGCGCCCTGGCGTTTTTCCTGAGTGCCAACGCGCTAATCAAAAGAGAACAAAGAGTCATAGAGCACTAGATTCGACAAAGTGGCGCTGCAAGTTTGAGTGTCGCATCGTCAGCAGATAGAAGCTTGAGCACCGCTTTGTGGTTATAACTGGCTTTCTCAAAGGATTGCATCCCTTGGTGGTTATAACTGGCTTTCTCATGTATTTCCTATTATTGTAGACATAGAGAATGGTTCATAGTAGATTTCTTGGTGTGATGTGGCTCCGTGTTTTTTTTTCCTAATTTAAATTTTTTCACGTTAAATTCTGATGTCCTTTATTTTTCCGCTGCCTTTACTTTCTTGCTTGTTTCATCACTGCAGTGTTTACTCCTCATCCCCAACAACAAATATTAGTGTGAAATGAACTAGAGTTTGCATTCAAAGGATTGTGATTCCAATTTTTTCTCTATCATATAAAGACTAATATGAAGTGCCCAAATATTTTACATGATGAAATGTATATTAATATCATTATTTATAAAGCGCATTATTTATAAAATATAGAATTTGTTTGGGAAGGCTATAGCATTTTATAAAGTTGATTGTGAAATTACTGTGATAAATTTTCTTATTGATTTCTAATATAAATTTTTAGACGAAATTAAAAAAAAAAAAAAAAAAAAAAAACTGTCCCCCATGAAACCTAAGAGGGCTCCAACGGGATCCTCCAGCACCAATTGGCTGATTGCAATAATTAAAAAAAAAATAAAAAATTAGCCTATCTCTAAAGAATTTGCAATTTTTTTTTTTAATTTTTTAAACTAAATAATTTATAAAGAATATAATACTCGTTGCCTATTTCCTTCACGACTCAGGAGCTCCTCATAGTATTAGTGTTAAATAGAATTTTAATTTTCATTTATAAGCTATAATATTTCCCTCCCCACTAGCTACCAAATACCAAATACTCATCTCTCTCTCTCTCTCTCTGAGACAGTTTGCTTACTATTTTTTAAAGTAGTTTTTTAATATAAAAATTTTCTATTTATGATAAGGGTGTAAGTGAGACGAGTCGAGTTATTAGCCGGCTCGAGGTCAGCTCAAAAAATGGCTCATAAACCGAGTTCAATGAGCTAACAAGTCAAGTTTGAGTCAGCTTTAACTCGACATGTTAACTCGCAAGCTAGGTCGTTTAAAAAATATTAATATAAACTATGCTTAAAATGTATTAGAGAACAAGTCTAAAAATATGAAAAAAATATTTAAAAATTTATATCTCACTTTCTTATTCAAGTTATTCTTTATTACTTTTCTTCTAATTTCTTATTCTTGTTATAATTTTATTATAATTACTATTTGAATCATAATCATTTTCTCTCTTTTTTAAGATAAAATCCATTATAGGGGCCTACGTGTTAGAATAATAACAGATTAAATGTTCTTAATAGAACAAAACCTAACTACAAATACATCATTTAAAATAAAACTTAAGAGCAATTATTCTAAACTAATAGAATAAGCAAATAAATAAAAATAAAACCACGACAACCACTGAAGAAGAGCAACAATACACATTCCAGTCCAACAGAAGGCCAGGCACAGGCAACCTGCAAATAAACCTTGAGCAAAATAGGCAGAACAAACGAATCACGGCCTGATGCCAGACTAATTAAGAAGAAACCCATTCAGCAGCATCATAAACAACCAACCACAACCTGCAGAAGAAAAGGGACCAACCCATAGCAGGGAAGAAAAAACCAAAATAAAAAACCCAAAGCCACTAAGAGAAACACAAGAGCAGCTCAGTTAAGGACTTGCAGAACCCACACGAGAACAAAGGACATAATCCTTTTCTCTCTTTCTTTATAAATAAGTTGGTTCGCAAGCCAGCTCAAAATCACATAATTAAGCTTAAGCTTGACCTCGAACTCGATTAATTAATCAAGTTCAAGTTAGACTCAACTCAAACTGGATTTGATTCGACTCAACTTAACTCAAACTCGAACTCGACTCATCTCCAGTCCACTCATCTCGAGTCGACTCGACCCATTTAAACCCATAATTCGTGGCTTTGATGCTTCCAAGAAACTACAATTTGTAGATTGAGAAGACCTGATAAGTCAACACATAGAAATTCTATTAAACTTTGACTTCTAAGTAGCGTAGAAAAGCTGACTTTTTCTTCTTCGGAATCACTTTCTTAAGAACTTTGAATCAAAATAGCGAAATTTGTAGATGATGTGCTTGTTTTCGAGGAGGCTACTACTCAGAATGCTTGGGAGCTTCATAAATTTTTGATGGACTTTGCTTGTGCTTCAGGCCTGCACACCAACAATGCAAAATGTTCCATCCTCTTCTCCACCAATACTTCTCTGGCAAATGATATTGCCAATATCTTGGGTTTTAAGTTCTCTGAACATACTTTCAAATACCTAGGGCTCCCCATTTCCACTAAAAAAACTCAATTCTTCTCACTTCCAACCACTCCTGAGCAGGATTTCCTCTCTACTTGATGGTTGGAAAGTAAAATTTCTTTCTTTTGCAGGTCGTATTCAATACTTGAGATTCATTATTGCATACACATTGGCATACTGGATTAGGGGATCTATTATACCTAAAACCTACATCAAATTGATTGATAGGCTTTGTGCTAGATTTCTTTATCATGGGACTACTGAAGGAAATAAACTACATTTGGTTGCTTGGAAGAATACCTGTCTTCCAACTTGTTTTGGAGGTCTTGGGATCTCTAGTATCCATTCCCTTTATCATGGTTTCGGCTATTCTTTTATTTGGAGAATGTATAATTCTATGGCTCTTGTTTTTGACTGGTGCAGAGTCAAATATACTTAATATAGAGGCACCGATACAACAAAATCTTATAGATCCTTTACGTTCTCCTCTAATTGATAATGTTATTCGTTCATATATCCGCTAGATATTACTCTTAATGACACTGATAATAATTTGAATAATTTCTTAGATCAAATTTCGTTAGTGAGTATGGAGTCAAGATGATATACTCTTAGAGAATATTTTAGATTTGATGATAATACATTCTTTCATTAATAATAACATAAGCAATAGAGATAATAATGTTATTATGTAATTTATAATTGTATAATAATTATATACAATATACAATTTATTTATTCATTTACACTTATTTGTTAGAAGTTTAATATATATTTTTTTAAATAAACTTAATTATGTGATAAGTTACAAGAAATGATATATTATACTTATCTTATAATTTTCATTTATATATGCTTCATAAACAATTATGTCATATATCCTTTCTAGATTAATATTCAAATTCCTTCTAGTAGGGATACTTATGGAGCTCCAAAGTCCAAGGTAGATTTTCTTCTTGATTGTTATATAGTTTGAAACTTCAAAATTGACTGATGAAAAACAATACATAACCTTTCGTACTAATCTACTTAACATTCAACATATAGAACTATGACAAGAAGATAAATAAACACTCAATAGCAAAGAAGAATTAGTGACAAAATTTACGATGCACTGCTTTTGCCGTATTGTCTTTAATTCTTGTGTTGTTCCAATGATGACTCCGTCATCCCACTTTAGGCCTTCGGTAATGCCATTCGTTGGAGAAATTATTACTTGTGTAGTCTGAATATGCCAGGATGCAAGCTAGGTTCAGACTCCACACGTAATAAATTTTCCTTCCTAGTCTCCTTTCATTCACTAAATCCTGTAGTTGCCACTGATGACCTCTTCCTTGCCCGAAAATCCTTGTTTATCTTTCACATAAGAGAGTTGATAATGTGATATCGATAGCGAATGGTGAGAAAAGTGATGGTGTGAAATACAAGATGTAAGAGTGGGTGAGGAGGGTAGAATTTTTGATATTTTTTAAATTATTAAATATTATGGAGACTTATAAATTTTAGATATTAAATTTGTAAAATGATAGATTTAAGTGCTATAAAAAATACAATACATTTTCCCTGCAGCATACCATTTCACCTATAAATACCAGACTGCAACAGAGAAGAAGCTCACATCATAAACAAATCAAATTTCCTCAGCTCAGTTCTGATCAGTTCTCAGATCCTTCAATGGATTCAGAATCTCATCAGATTCAAGAAGAAATAGAAGCATGCAATCATGCCTTAAAAATATGTAGCATGGCTGTTCTTCCCATGACTCTCACTACAGCTATAGAACTCGGCCTGTTCAAGCTTCTCTCTGCTGCTGGGCCTGGAGCACAGCTTTCTGCAGAAGAGTTTGCAGCTAAGCTGATTAATGATTCTACAAGCGACTATACTGCTTTGAAGCTTGAGAGGATTCTTCGTCTTCTTGCTAGCTATTCTGTTTTAACTTGGTCGACTGAGACTGATTCCCATGGCCGCACTGTTCATCGCTTTGGTGCTTCTCCTGTATGCAAGTTTTTAGCTCCCAATGAAGATGGAGTTTCTTTAGCTGCACTCGGTCTTTTGAGCACTGATAGGGTCGCCATCGAAAGCTGGTGAGTAATTTTCAGTCCAGTAATTTAATTGGCTGGTCATTTGTTAAATGAGAAATTGTTTCTCTGAATTAGTCAGTTTTTTTTTTATGAGTAATTATTACGTCCGGACACTGAACGCGTCTAGAGACCAATAACCACGCGCCACGTCATATGGAGCTCAGTACTGAGCACTCGGTATTGCTCGGTATACGTCCGGATTTCCGATTTTTTGACCGGACGTAATAATTTTCCCACTTTTTGAGGGTGCAAGAACATAAGACGGTTGGAGTGCGCATAAGTTTATGGATGAAATAGAGAAGGATTTGGATTAAACTTCAAAATAGTCCCCCGACTATTTATATATAGTTATTTTAGTCTCATAGTATAATATTGCTTCATTTTAATTCTTGATTATATAAAATTGATTCAAAATGATCTCTGGGGGAGATTACGATTATAACTCGAGGGATTATTTTGGAACGATTTTGTATAGCAGAGTGACTAAATTTGGGCAACGTGATAGTCTAGGATTAAATTAGTCATACGCGAATCATTGGGACTATTTTGAGTTTTTAATGAGAAGAATATATATCTAAATAGAAGTGTGATAGTTGTCTTAAAATAAAATTATAAATAAGCTAAGGATCCTAAGAATGTTTTGGGGTTTTAAACCCATAATTTGCTAGATTTGGCCATTTGTAGGATTTGCTATATTTACAAAATTCTTCTCTCATAAATTTTAAATTTAGAAATAAACAATCAAATATCTAGCTTATTAGGATTTAATAAAATTTAAAAGTTATTATGTAAATAATTTTTCATATTTTATTTCTATTAATACTTACTAAATCTATAATTATAGAATTTACTAAGGATCCATTTGTGGAAGTTGCAATTGTCTATAAAAGATGTTGTTGAAGAATTGTGTGGAAAATATATTTTCTCAAATTTGTGTGTGCATCATAATTTTTTTTTCTTTTGCAAAAACCATTAACTTTCTCATAGCATCTCACTTTAGTAGATCTATTATAAGAAGTTAATCCTCATCATATAAATAGGAGTGTCAATTCGGGTTGACGGGTCGGATTTGGGTCATTTCCGAGTTAACCTAGATCTAAATGGGTCAATCCAAACCTGACTCATTTTTGCAAATGGGTAAAACATTTCAACTCGGATCCAATTCGTGCGGGTTGCCGGGTTGACTCGACCTGACTCGGATTTAGTAGATTTGGTTGAAGAAGCACGAGCTGAGCGCCTGAGCCAGTCCACAAGTGCGGGTAGTGGAGTCCAAGTCGCGAGCCGAGGGAGTTCGCGGGATCGCGAGTGCGGGCAGAGTCTGAGTCGTGAGCGTGTGGCAGCAGACAGAGCCAGCGGGTCCGCGAGTGCGGGCAGAGTTGTGTGTGGGAATGCTAGTGTGGGCAAAGTCGCGGCTCGCGAGCACGCTGCAGCGACAAAGTCCGCCGCACTGTGCAGTGCGGGCGGAAATCCGAAGTTGTCTCTGACTTTCGGGTCATTGTCGGGTTAATTTCGGGTTTTCAGGTCAACCCGAACCTGACCTGTTTTTGAAACGGGTAAAAAATCCGAACCCGAACTCTACCTGTTTGCTAACCGGATCGTGTCCGAATAGAGTTTCGGGTCTTGTCAAAAATTAACACTCCTACATATAAATTATAAAGAAGCATCTTTTTAGCACAAAAAATATTTAAACTAGAAATTTTTATACTAGAAAGCTATTTTAAAAAAACAGTAAGAAAGTTGTTCTAAACAAAACTTGCATTTGGATTCACAATATTTACTAAGGCTTCGTGTTGGAAAGCTTTCTTACTACTTCTTAAAACAATTTTTTAATATAAATTTTTTTAAAGAACCAGTAAGAAAGTCGTCCCAAAGGAAGCCCTAAATCACACTAGTAGCCAAACAATGAATGTCAATACACAAACTTAGGCTTCATTTGGGACATCTTTCTGACTGTTTTTTAAAACATCTTTCTAATACAAAATTTTTTTAAATCAAGATTTTTTGCACTAAAAAATTGTTTTAGAAAGCAGTAACAAAGCTGTCCAAAACGAAACCTTAATCTATATGAGATTCAACTACAAAATCTTTTCAATAATTTTTAAGATCTTTAATTACCAACTAAACTCTCAACTTTTCATTTAAAGGTATCATCTAAAGGATGCAATATTGCATGGAGCTAGGAGTGGCCTTCAACAGAGCTCATGGTGGACTGAATGAATTTGAGTACCATGCTACAGATCCAAGATTCAGCAAAGTTTTCAATGAGGGAATGAGAAGCCATTCTATCATAATCATGAAGAACATTCTGAAAATTTATAAGGGATTTGAGGATATCAATGTGCTTGTTGATGTAGGTGGTGGAACAGGAGGAACACTCCGTATGATCACTGCAAAGCATTCTCATATCAAAGGGATTAACTTTGATCTTCCTCATGTTATTGCTCAAGCACCTTCTTTGCCAGGTAATTAATTTGCTTATCTATTCATTTTTCTTCTTGATTGAGCTCTTGTAACTGAGCATTTAGCTTAATTATGTTCATTGGCATGATGTGTTCTATTACTAAGCCTTCGTTTGGGACATTTTTCGTACTGCTTCCTAAAACAATTTTCTAGTATAAAATTTTCTTATTCAAGAAATTTTTGTACTAGAAAGCAACAAAAAGCTGTCCCAAACGAAGCCTAAGACTTCTTTTAGAATAACTTTCTTACTTCTTTTTAAAGTAGATTTTTAGTAATTTTTTTTTTGTTAGAAAGTTGCTTTTTGATGTCCCAAATGAAGCTTAAGTGCATTGAAAATTAATGTTTTTATGGTTTTTTTTTTTTTAAAAAATTTGAGTTATATTTTATTGATGTAGGAGTGGAGCATGTTGGTGGAGATGTGTTTGAAAGCATTCCAAGTGGAGAGGCTTTGTTGTTGAAGGTGACATAAATCTAATTATATTAACATAATTATAATATAAATTGTGAAATGAATTTTGGTGAATATTTTTCATAAATTTTAGTTTGAAAATTATTATTATTTGTTGAGATTAATATAATTTACTCAAATGAGGTTGTGGTGTAGTAGGGTCACTTGATGCTCAAGTTCTTGCGAAAGATTATTATAATATGCAAAAATTAATTAAATTTTATATTATATTATGTCAAAATAAACTTAATGATTTTGAGATATATTTTGATTTTTTTTTCAATTTAAAGGAAAAAAAGATTGGGGGTTTGATTCCTTCAAAAAATAATTATGCTGCAAACTTATAATTAGCAGATTTTACATGTATTTTACACTTTTTTTTTCCAACGGTTCTGTTCATTTTAATCAGATTTATAAAGAAAAACAAGCCTGATAAATGATTTTTCTGATTAATTACCAATAATCTGCAGTCGGTTCTTCATGACTGGGGCGACGACGATAGCCTGAAGATTCTGAAGAACTGCTGGAAATCAGTTCCAGACAATGGCAAAGTGATAGTTATAGATTCCTTTATGCCTGAAGCTCCAGACTACACAGATCTGACACATTACGTCCTGAACACTGACGTGATAATGCTTCTGGAGAGTCCCAGTGGAAAGGAGAGAACAGAGAAAGAGTTCAAAGAGTTGGCCAAACTCTCTGGATTTTCAGGTTTCAATGTTATCTGCAACTTCTCCAATGCTTGGATAATGGAGTTGAGCAAATAGTTCACCGCAGCTTATTATCTTTGTTTGGGATGACTTTTTTATTGCTTCTTAAAGTTGTTTTTAGTATAAAAACTTAATTTTTTTGTATAAAAAACTGTTTTAAGAAGCAGGAATAAAACGGTCCCAAGCGGGAGCCTCCTTTATGTGCTTTATGTAGCTATCTATATATGTTATGGGATGATAGAATTCTAAATGATTTGTAACATAAGATTTCTATGAGATTATGGAAGTTAAATAAATGTTTCAGGCAACAGGTTCTGCTTTCTGAATCAGAGAGATTTGAGAAGATGAAGTGATGTTCAGAATGTCTGCAGCATAATTGATTCTGTTAGGTGGTTAGCAGAGCTGGGAAAAGTGATTAATGGAAAGTTGGAAACCAACAATGCTTTGTTTTTTAGTATGAATAAGCAACTTTTTACTATAAGAATGGGAATTGAGATCATTGAATCTTCTCAATTTCTCTTTCTCGCTCTCTTTTTTGAAGATACTATCCAAAATGAAGACATTAAGCATGCAATGAAAGTTTCGTTTGAGATAGCTTTTTTACTGCTTTTTAAAATAATTTTTAAGTTCAAAATTTGTTTGAACTGAAAATATTGGTAATAGAAAGCTGCTTTAGAAAACAATAAAAAATCTATCCCAAATGAAGCCTAAGGCTTCGTTTGGGACGGCTTTTTTATTGCTTTCTAAAACGGAGTTTTAATACAAAAATAAAAAATTTTGTATTAAAACTCCATTTTAGAAAGCAATAAAAAAGCCGTCCCAAACAAAGCCTAAGTGTATGATGGATGAATGAAGTGAAGAAGTTCAGAATCATTGCAGCAGCAGAACGGTGAAATCAATATTGTATTGAATAAAAGGATGGATTATAATATTACATGTAGCAGAGAATAGAAAGGAAGAAGCTGTGTACAATTGAAGAAATTATTATGTGCGGTCACCGAAAGGTCTGGAGGCGAAGCAGAATGCAACATGTCACCTGATAGACACTGGTACACAACTCTCGTACACAGCTAAAAAGTGATGTGGTCCGTTCTGATTCGCCTCCGGACGGCGTCTGGTGACGGCACAGAATAATTGTTACTGAAACAGCAGGTATCGCATAATTTATTTATTAAACTTACTTTTTAATTTTGATTTATATACCTTATCTATTTTTTTGTTACTTATTTTCATAAAGAGATAGTATTTTTTAAAATTTTGATACATTTATAGTAGTTTTAACTGTTGCAAGGAAAAAAAAAAACTTGAAAGCCCACAAGAAACACAATCTTGAAAGGCCTATTGACCTCGATTTTGCCCAGACCCTTGGTCAAAGGGTTGACTTGGTCAAATAGACCAAGCCAGACCCCAAGACCCTCTCCAATGGGTTCAGTGAGTCGAGTCGAGTCCGTTGAGCCCGGGCTTGGACCCTGGGTCAACCCGGTTGACCAAGTCAACCTAGGTTGACCACATAGCCCATTAAGAGCCCAAATCACTTTTAATCAAATTCAATCTCTTACATGGCTTAATCCAATGACTCCCTTAGCTTTCTTGACTGATTTGACCAAGTCAATCATTGACTTGGTCAAACCAAGTCTTTAATAGGTTAAAATAACCTATTAAAGCCCATTAAGAGCCTATTTAATGCCCTAATTGATTTGTAACGTTTTAGAATTCAAAATCCCGCGGGCTTAAGCCTAATTTCCCTCCTAAATTCGTTTAGATTAAATCCTAGCCGTTCCCCTTAGGTTTAGGAGTTTAAATAGAAGAAAATTAGGTTTGGAAAGGACTTTTTTGCTCTTGCTCTTTCTTGAGACCGCCTGGACACTTGAGATTTCGTGTGAGAGCTTTAGAGAAACCCCTCTCCTTTTTCCTCGCCGAACCCGACCGTCCAAGGCCGCCGCCGGCGAGATCTCAGGCCATCCGAGACGATTCCCGTTCCACGACGAATCCCGTCCGATCGAGGCTGTTTTGGAGCACGAGTTCAACAGGAGAATTGTTCCTTGGGAGTCAACAAATTCAACGAGACCAAAAACTTCCGAATCCACCGTGTGGATTGAGGTATATCCCTAACCCTAGTTAGAACACTCGAAGTTAAATAACTTTTGATACAATTTGTTTTAGATCTAGATAATACTTCCCCATGATTTCTGTACACGCATAGGATCTACGTTTAAAATTTTGTGAAATATCGTTGTCTGGATCGAGAGAACGAAGCATTTTTCTTTTTAGGGTTTCGGGTGGCTTGTTCGACGCGCCAGATTGAA
This sequence comes from Dendrobium officinale, assembly GCA_019514585.1. Taxonomy (NCBI): domain Eukaryota; kingdom Viridiplantae; phylum Streptophyta; class Magnoliopsida; order Asparagales; family Orchidaceae; genus Dendrobium; species Dendrobium officinale. The sequence goes on along the minus strand of CM033690.1, from coordinate 1,708,713 downwards.
TCTGGGCCGTTGATCCCGCGGTCAACGGCGCGGATCTCGCCGTCCAGGGGTCTGGCGTGACCGCGCTGACCGGTACCGCGGTTAAGCGGACCACGTGGCTCGATCAGGGCCGTCGATCCGGACCGCGCGGATCTGACGGTGGGCGGCGGGTGCCGACGTGGTTAAGTGAAACCGCGTGGGTCCCGCCGCCGTTTGAGCTGCCCGTCTCCGCGCGCCAAGTGGCGGTCTGTGAGCGGCCGCCGCCGTCTGCGGTCTGACCGCCGCCGCCACGTGTCCCGCACCGAGCCGCCGTTTATTTTTTTTTAATTAATAAATATAAAAAAAAAATTACTTTAAAACCTATTTTAACTTCTAAAATTCATAGAAAATTCATTTTTTGTCCGTTTCTGGCGTATAATACCTCGTTTTGTTTGTATTTTTATCCTCTACATTATAAAATTCTTTTTTATTAAAATAATAAATATAGTTTTATTAATTAATAAAAACAGTAAAATAACTTTTATTTTTGATCTATTTATATTATTATTTTATTATTATTATTAATATTATATTTTATTATTATTGATATTAGTGTTTTACTGTTTTAATGTTATAATGGTTATGTTTTATTATTATTATTATTACTATTATTATTATTATTATTATTATTATTATTATTATTTCTTTAAAATTATTTTAAAAATAGCCTTTAAAGGCCTTTAAACTTCAAAATTCCATAACTTCTTCGTTTTAAACCCGATTTTAACGCACAACCCCTTGTTTTAATCGTATTTTAATTCTGCATTTTCTGGAATTGGTTTCATCTGAAATTTTTGGGTCTGTGTGCAATTATTTTCAAAACAGCAAATAGCATTATTTTAAAATTAATTAGTTATCGTATTCAAACTTTGAAGTTACATGAATTTGTCGTTTTAAGTCCGCTGTCGACGCACAGCACCTTGTTTTGTATGTACTCTGAATTCTGCACATTTTGAAACTATTTTCAGATAAAATGCATGTCTGTATTTTCTGTTATTTTAAAACCAGTGAAATGGGGCTATTTTAAAATATTATTTTATTATATTTAAAACTTCGGAAATTCATATCTTCGCCGTTTCAAATCGGATCTTTGTGAATAACCCATCGTTCTTTTCAGAAAAGCGAGCTTTATGTTTTGAAGCCATTTCCAGCCCTTGATTTTGGCTGTTTTGACCAATCATTGTTTGGTTTCGATTATTCGAGTATTTTCGATATTAAATATTAATTATGATAATTATTTTCAGGATACAAATTATTTTTTTAAATCGTTTTGAGACTGGCGAGAGTGTTCAGTGGGTCTCCCTATATATATGTATTATGAATTGACTTACTTTTTAATTACTTTATTTTCCAAAAAAAAAAGGTATACTTATATTTATAAGTATTTTAAAACTATTTTAAAACTACCTATATATAAATCCTAATTTTGGGAGACTCGCTACTTCATGAAATTTTAGACATGGATCTTATGTATGAAGAGCAATCATGGGGGAGCGGGTTAGTGAATGGTTGAATCTCAATCATTCACTAATCCTTTCTTTAGATGTCTGTCCTTTTATTTTTCGTAGAATGCATGTATAGGACTGCACCACGAGCACTTAGCCTAGGCTCTCCTAGATCTAAGGACATGGTGTGTTTATTTCATTTTTGTACTCCCATGCATTTATTATCCTGAGGGTTAGCTAAAACATCATTTTAAACCCATATAACGTAGTGACACCCTAAGGACAAAAATTAAGGACTCGTCTAGCGAACTTAGAAGTCTTCTAGGAGCTAGGATAGATCCCAAAACGACATGAAAACTACAACACTTAAACTTAGTGACATCTAAAACATCACTGAATTTTCTAGGAATTTTTAGGAGCTTTTAGAGCCCTTAGTTAACTAACCCTAATTAACCTGTTAATTAAGGCCCCGAGACCTTCCGGAAAATACAATAAATACACCTTAGGTCAGAAAATTACCCATAATACCTCAAACTGACCAGAATCTGATCGTTGACCTTAGATAAATAGGGCTCCCTAGTTTGACTTCAGGATGACCCCTAATTTGACCATAGGTGGAATTTACCGTTTTGCCCCTAATAATTCATTAAAAATTAATAAAAATCCAAAATCTTCTCCAAATACTTGGGAACACTTTTTCTGGTCATCCCTGACCGTTAGGAGTGATTCCAATCAGTTTGGAGCTGATTTGGAGCAAAACAATAAAAAAGGCTATTTAGTAGGAAATTTAGAAAATTCCAATAAATACCCCGGCCTTTAGAAATCCATAACTAATTGTAGAAAACTCCAAATTAGGTAAACTCACTTGCATTAGACTCCAATTAGGGCCTAGTATTTATTAAAAATTTTAGTTTTCCAGAAATTGGCTTAGATTAGAAAGTCAACTTTTTGGTCAACCGTAGTTCATTTAGGGCCCGAAACTTAGAAAATTCATAACTTTGCCTAGAAAACTCCGATCCCAGCCTACTACCTGTCTAACTACTCGTATTAAGGTCTAGTATTTTCCTAAGATGTTAGAAATCTCAGACTTAGCCTTTTTCCCATAGTGACTTTTTGGACCCTTAGCTTAGTTCCTAGGAGGACCCTAGAACTTTCTAAAATTGACTAATATCACTTAAACTTTAAATATCAGTACTCTAAGCTTCTAAAATTGATCAACAAACTGAAATAATTAAAATAAACTCTAATTCACTAATACTTGAATTCCAACTAAAACATCCTTTTCAGACCCCCAACAAACCTGAACTCTAGATAACTTTAATTAATTATCCCATTTAGGGTCTATCTATCCAAACCACACCAGCCTTACACACACATAGAATTGTTTGCTAGGGCACTACTTCTAGACCTAGGTTAGGCCGCTGGGTTTTTATTTTTCTGCTGTGTGCCGGAGCTTTTCGTAGTTTTCACTGCATGCTGTTTGAAAATTGATTGGTATGTTTGCTTACTTTTTCTGCACTCTGGATGTGAACGCTAGACTTACCCATAGGTTAGGAGCGCCATATATACACTGTTCTTCCGTGCAGGTGGCCATGCTCAATGCTAATAAAAGGGGGGGGCACCATTTATTTTTCTAATATTGTCTTGTGCAGGTGCTTGCTCAGCCCCCCTAAATAAATGAGGGCTAAATTAATAATTATAATTGCACAGGTGGAGCTGCTTAGCCCTCAAAATTAAGAGCATGGCTTGGCACAGGGTCAATGGTGTTAGCACTTTTATTTTCATATAAACTGCTTGGGATGATTATTAGGATAACCTTGCAGGGACTTTAGAATTTTTCTGCTTTTCAATTAATGTAAAATTTTGTAATAATAGTTAAGAGTTGTGAAAACAACCTTGAGTTGGGATATTCTTATCCAGCTCGGATTCCAAAAGAAGAAGGCATCCCTAAGGGGAGAGTCTTCTTCCATTTGGAAGATCGAGCTGGATGGCTTTAGATATCCAAAGAGAAAAGGCAATACCCCCATACTGGGGGAATTGTCTCTTCGTTTGGATATTCAAGCCAAGACGGATCCAAGGAGTCTAAGGAGGAGAGATCCAAGGAGTCCAAGGAGGAGAGATCTAAGAAGTCCAAGGAGAAGATATCCAGGAGACTAAAGATTTGAAGACCCAATATCCCACTCAAAGTTGTTGGCGTCTGTCATAGGCTTAGAAATCCGGGTTGTTGGCAGTGGTGCCCGGCCACTTTACTTTTCTGCATACCCTGGGTTGTAATTAAAGGGCAGTTGGCCTATGGACATTTACTTGATTAGTTTGATTTATATTGATGTGTTTACCTGATTGTGCGTAGAAATTGCCTGCTTTTCTCTAGGTTTCTTTCTTGCATGTCGATTTTGTTTTTCGCCTAGATTTTCGTTAGGCTCTCTAAGGATTATAAAATTTTTCTACTCATAACTAATCTTTAAAATTTTAAGTTTTAAATAATATAGAAACTTAACGAATCTAGGGAATTGCCGGAACCGTCCGGGGTCGCATGCATATTACTGCATCTTCTTTCCTTGCTATAAGACATCTCCCTGCCTGCGGGTTGAGTCCGGATAATCTGGCCTATGAGGATGAAGTGCCGGACCTAGGGAGACCCAGTCTTTTCAAAAAATTATTTTCTATAAGCCTGTTTTTAAAGTTCTATAGCATTCATGAGCTGACATTTCAACTAGCATGCATTGCATTAGAAATCAATTTAATTAAAATTTAATTGCATTAGCTAGGAGCATCTGACCCACATAAGTCTAGGACCACTTAGGAAATTCTCTAGATGTCGGTCCCATTTCTAAAGAACTGTACCACCCACCCATCTATCATAAATGACTTGACAGCATGGTTTTAAAGCGATTAGGTGGTTAGCTGGCTCCCTCAATCCAGGCCGGGATAAGTCCAGGTTTTGCATAGCATTAGCTAGGACACTGGTCTTAGTGTGTGTCGAACACTAAGTCCAATCTAGATTTAAGGGTCCGAGGCTACTACACTCGGTCTCGTAGTATGCCTTAAATAGTAGGTAGGTCCCTTCTTTTCAGGGACCATAAATCCTACTTATCCGCGTCACAGGATGACGCCACCTCCATCTTTCTCTCACGCATGTGATTGATTGCTTGTCTTTCTTTCTCCAGTTTCTCTCTAGTACCCTAGAGCCTCCGAATGCTGGTATGAGCCACGCATGTTGACTGAGCCTTTTTGAGACATTTCTTTCCTTTGAGTAGGATTTCCTAGTCTATACCCTTGTGCTAATCCCAATTTGGAAAAGATAATGTATGATCCTTAATCGAGAGTTTTCTCGGGCTCCGGCCCGGGATGTAATTAACCACGGGGGCTTGCGCCCGTGGGAAACTTGGCCCCGCAATCTACTTTACCCCACTCGATCTCTCGTATCGGGTGGGGGAAACCCGTGACTAGGTCGTGTATATTGCTACCCATCGGGGTGTGCTGGCGACAGCATCTATCCCCAATGGTCAGTCGTATGCGCGATCCAATCTGCCCTCCCATCGACCCGTTCGTGTCGAGTGTAGAGGCCTACGATCGTTTTGTCCCACAGGGATAGTGCGGCCGTACCCTCTGCGTTCGAACCCCCGCGAGCGGTGCTCCTTCGGAGGTCCACAGGTTTCTGGCGACCACGGTGGGACCAGTTTCTCTCTCCATCTTTGGATTATATATTATCTTTTCTTGTGTGTACTCCGGGATTGGTACTCCTTAGATTAGGTCCGTCCCACTCTTAGTTAGGGTCTCTCCTTAGTTAGGGTTCCTTTCCCTTAGCTAGGGTTTTCTTCCCTACTCTGCTTCTTTCCAGCCTAGCAGGCTATTCCGTCCTTTATCTATTCCTATCTATCCTATCAAATTCTTACTCGTCCATTCTTTCTTGATTTACAGTCTTACTGACCTTTTCACTTTCTTTTCTTGGCAGCAGTGCCATGGCTTCCTCCGTACCTTCCGTTACTTTTGCCTTTGGTTCGGACGCGCGGGTGACTCTCCCTGAGTCCCTGCTCGCTAGTCCGCCAGTGGGAGGAATCACTTTTGGTTCCTTCACTGACTCGGCTTTCGTCACTCTTGGCGGGCCGACCCCGGCGGAGGCTGCTGCATTCTCTCCTCCTCAGAGGAGAGGACGCGCAGCCATGCGCCCGTTTGGACGTCCTGCTGCTCGGCGCCCAGTCCGAGCACCACCACGTCCCGTTCCTGTTCCTGCGCAGCCAGTGCGCCCTGTGGCTAGGCGACCAGTGCCTAGGCCACTTGCCGTTCCAGCGGTCAGGCGTCCAGTGCCTGTCGCTCCTGCTGCACAGGTTGCCCCGGCCCCTCAGCGCCGGCAGCCTGTTGTAGTTCCCCCCGTTCGTCCAGCGGTCCGGCGCCCAGTGCCTGCCGCTCCTGCAGCACAGGTTGCTCCGGCCCCTCAGCGCCGGCAGCCTGCTACTACTGTTGCTCCCGTTGTTCCAGCGGAAGTACCTCGTGTTCGGGTTCCCCCTCCTACTCCCACTAGGAAGAGGGGTGCCCAGACCGAGGTGCCTTCGCCTTCCACTGGTCGGGTTTCTGTTTTCGCCCGACTTTCTCACCCCGAGGTTGTTGGGGCAGACCCCGACACCTCCCGTTGTTCCTGTTCCCGTTCCCGGTCCTGATGTTCCTTCCTCTTCCACCTCCGGCCTTGGGAGAAGGGCCAGGAGGAATAGGAACAGGAGACTTCGTTTAGCTGCGTCAGAGGCAGAGAGGCAGCAGATGGCTGATGCTATAGCTCACCAGGAGCTAGTTGAGAGGACAGTGGCTCCCAGGCAGCGGAGGCCACGACGAGTTACAGTTGTGCCAGTTCCAGAGGTTGTAGTGGCTCCCGAGATAGAGGCAGTTCAGGGAGGACGCTTTTCCCCGTTGACACATAGTGGGGACGAGGAGGACGTTGCCCGCATTGCGGCGGCTCCTCCTGTTACCACTACCCTACCCCGTGCTAGGATCCCTAGGGACGCTGCTGTTCGAGCCCTCACCCAGAGGATTCGAAACATCGTCCGCCTAGCAGGTGGTAGGGGTCCTGTCGATCGGCAGAAGATACTCCGTCAGATTTCTCGGGCCACCTTTCAGTTGCGAGGACAGACTGCCAGGAGACTTTACAGTTGGCAGAGGGGACAGACAGTTCAGCAGCCTGCAGACACAGTTCCAGTAGTCAGACCCCCGGCGGTTACTCCTGCTGCAGGCAGGACGGCGCCCACGTCGTCGAGGACGGAGACAGCAGCGGAGGCCTGCCCAGCCTCAGGTCAGTTCAGAGGTTGCAGTCCCGGAGCAGCCAGTTGCCCGTGCAGCACCCCCACCGTAGGAGGTGGGTTTGGAGGCGTCGGCAGGCGGACACCCCTGTCGACCCAGTTGAGCCAGTAGAGACAGCACCACCACCGTCAGATACAGAGCAGTTTGACGATGTAGATGATTTGATGGATATAGCAGTTACTTCCGAGGCAGAGGCAGTCCCGATGAGGTGCGATGAGGAGGTGGCACCTACTCCAGAGGGATCCCCAGACAGAGTTGAGACAGAGTCAGTCCGTAGCCCTCACAGGATTGGTTCCCCTATGAGTCCGTACATAGCAGCCCTCCAACAACATTTCTTGGAAAACGATGACACACTGACAGATGAGTTGGAGGAGGAGGTACCAGTTCACCGGGTATGTGTGGTTACCCGACGAGGTCACTCGGATGAGAGAGAGGCCGAGGACCAGGACGAGCAGGGAGACCCCGAGGTGGGTGGATCTCCCAGGTCAGTTGACACGGATGCTACCGTTCTACACTTGCAGACACAGATGGCAGAGATGGCCAGAGCCATGGCAGCCATGACAGCACAGTTGACAGCCCTGGGGGCGATGCCTCAGGTGACAGGTGTAGCAGCTACCAGTACCTCCAGAGAGCAGCCAGTAGTACCACCTGCTACAGTAGACCCCGTGGGAGTGGACAGGGTCCAGAGAGTAGTCCCAGCACCACCCACAGTACTTCCTTACACCACTTCAGTTCAGAGTCAGCCAGCTCAGATGTCAGCAGGTCAGATCCAGGATTTGATCGCCCAGAAGGTCGAGCAGGGCCATTTCCTCCAGGAAGACTGGAGAGTCAGTCAGCAGGGGGCGTCCTTACCCAGTAGAGTACGAGCAGGAGCCTTACCCCCCTGGTTTCATCCCTCCTAGGTTCAGAGTTTTTGACGGGTTTGGGAACCCGAGGCAGCATGTGGCTCAGTACCGAGCCATATGTTGCAATATAGGAGGGAGTGATCCACTGATGTTGAGGTTGTTCGTCAGCAGCTTGGCGGGGGTGGGCGTTTGCTTGGTACGCCGACCTCCCCAACGACTCAGTCAGGACCTTTGCAGAGTTGGAGCAGCTGTTTGTGCAGAGGTTTGTTAGCACAGAGCACAGAGTTACAGTGGGAGAGCTAGTGGTGACCAGGCAGCGTCCCAGAGAGAGTCTCACAGATTACATAGTCAGGTGGAGGAATCTCAGTCTGCAGTGCGAGCCACAGTTACAGGAGCAGCATGCAGTTGAGATCTTGTTGAAGAACATAGATGGTCCGATAGCACCATACCTGAAGGGTTTCACCATTAGAACCTTTCAGAAGCTCCTCACCAAGGTGACCAGCCTACAGGACAGCATACCCGCTGCAGTCCCTCCTAAGGTTGAGAGTCAGCCTTCGCGCAGACCTCAGCGGCAGGAGTTTTCAGGGGCACCTCCACCTAGGAGAGGAGAGGTTCACAGTACTCAGGGACCATCAGATAAGGGCAAGAAGCCCTTAGTCACTTCAGTACCCCAGCAGCCACGACCAGCTAGTCAGCCACACTCAGCCAGCAGGTCTTACTCAGTTGACCAGCCAGGAGGACAGCCCAGGACCTCCCGCAGGACTCCAGAGAGTCAGCAGTACCTGCAGGAGAAGCTTAGGAAGGAATATCCCTTTAAGAGGGAGAGTGTGAAGAAAATTTTTAGATTCCTTACTAAGAACAACCTGTTGGTATTCCCTGAGAGCAGTAGAGCAGAGGAGGAGGGTCAGACTGAGCACCCCCTTTACTGTCCTTACCACAGACATGTCGGACATGTGTTGGAAGACTGCTATGTCTTTAAGGACAGAGTAGAGAGACTGATGATCACAGGACAGATACGCCTTCAGGACAGTGATCTAGTGCAGCCTAAGGGCAAGACCCCTCAGACAGTTCAGCTAGTCTCCAGCCCCAGTGATTGTCAGAGTGATGCTCAGGGCACTACTAGCAGTTTTTACCCACGGGTTTTGAGGATGATTGGCAGATCTCACTTTCCAGGAAGACTAGGAGGATGATAGACAGAGCAGTTCAGAGCTCAGAGGCAGTTGAGAGTAGGCCACCTCAGGCCAAGTCGACAGTTGCCACTGCAGTTACCACTCCAGCACTTTCTTCCTCCTCTTCTCCTTCTGTTGTAGTGCTAGATAAGCACATTTCCTCTTCTACTTTTTCTTCTTCTGGATGTAATAAGAAAATGTATGAAAAAGAAAAGTATGTTGTAACTGCAGAGGGGAAGACAGGGTTCCTTCCAGCACTTACGCTGAAGGACTTTGTTCTCCCTTCATTTGATGAGGAAATAAAAATAGAAGACGATTCTGAGTACTTTTGGTCTTCTGTGCCTTTTACTTACGTTTCTACTGTTACTCCTAGTTCTTCTTCTTCCAGCACTCGCTCTTCCTCAGTACTACATGTTTCTTATAATATATGGATGATTCTAATGATGAGTTTGAGTCTGACGAAGAACCTGTTTTTGCAATTCCAGAGGGTGGATGTTACATGGATTCAGATGATGAGTCCGAGGACCCCTCTCCCAGTACTTGCCTTAGAACCAACACCTGCCACCACCCCCTGAACCAAAGGAATCTCCTGTTGAGGATGACTCAATACAGGAAGTTCATTTGCGTTCAGGGAAAGTTCTTCCACCCAGGTTGGCTAAAAATACAAAAGATAAGAATATCATTACCCAGCAGGATGATCCTATCCCTTCCTCCCAGGAGCAGTCTAAGGAGAAAGGGAAAGGCCCTCAGCTGGAAGTTGATTACAATGTGTTGGCACATCTAAGGAAAATTCCTTCTCTTCTTAGTGTCTATGATGCTTTGATGCTGTCACCTGACTTGAGAGAGACACTGGTAAAAGCATTGCTTGAACCAGAGACCTATCAAGCCTTCTTCACTTCTGACCCTGATGATGGGGCATGGCATTTATACAACACGCCATGCATCACTTTCTCTAGTCGTGACCTGTTGTTAGGGACCACTGAGCACAATCGTCCCTTGTATGTCACTGCTGAAGTCAATGGTTTTGAGGTGAACAGGGTCCTCATTGACCAAGGGGCTTCAGTAAACATTTTGACACATGAAACTTTAAAGAACCTCTCCCTGGGTCATTTGAAGCTTACTTCTGATAAGATTATGCTGAAAGGCTTCAATGACCAAGGCCAGCGAGCTTTAGGGTCTATCACCCTGCCGCTGAAGTTTGGAAGTTTTCTAACAGAGGCAAAGTTTCATGTGATTGAGGCTGATACTTCGTACAGGGCTCTCTTAGGAAGGCCTTGGATCCATGAGTATGGAATGGTGCCCTCTACCTTGCACCAATGTATGAAGTTCCTGAGGAATGATGTCGAGTATACCATTCCTGGAGATACCCAGCCCTTTTCCGTGCATGAGATTTCTATCTACGATGATGCCGAGTACTATGTACCTCGAAGGATTCGTAGAGCTCCACCAGCTCAGTCACCAGTGATGCCTGATACTGCCGTACAGGGTCCTGCGCAGTCACCTGCACAGGGTCCTGTACAGTCACCAGTACAGGGTCCATCACAGGTTAGTATTGAGCCAGGTGTTTCCACTGCCCATTCTGATGAAGATCCCTCTCAGTTTGCAGTGAGGCACGAGGGTCCCCCTAGTAGAGGTAGGGGAGGACGAGGTAGGGGTAGAGGTAGAGTTTCGATCCGTGAGCCGCGGAACCACGACACTCGGACTCCCCCTCCTCCACACCTTTACACTTCTTCTTTGACTGTAGAGTCCGACTCTTCCGACGATGAAATGATCGATATCCTTCAGCGTCCAGTCACTTCACCACTCCCACATCCCGTCGGCTATGATTCACGGCCTACCTTTCAAAGCCACCTGATACCTGAGGGTGGATTGGTTATTGATATTAGCTCAGACGAGGAAGAAGACTTCCGACGTCAGACTATTACCAGACAACCTTCCCCACATCAGGTACGCGGGATAGGAGTTGGGGATTCCAGTCGAAGAACTTTTAACACCCCTATGGTTGATGATGACGTCCCAGTGTGGGGTAGTCCATAATCCCATACCTCACTTGTACGAAACTTTTTTCACCGGCACGATCTGAGGAGCGCCCTTCTGTATCCCGTAGTATAGGTGCCCCACTGGGTCCTGTGAGACAAGATCTAGAGGAGACCGCTATGGATATAGAGATCAGGAGTGCCCCCCGTTACTTTTCACCTACTGTAGAGAGCTTGGTTGAGCGGGGTCTCGTTCGTTCCACTTGGCCCGACGAAGAAGCTCTACAGCAGGCCCGAGTCTGGCGGACCGATTTCCCCCAAGGTCTAGGAGGCGTAGGTTATATGGGGTTAAATCAGTCCAGTGATGCCAACATTCGTGTTATTTCCCATGCTTATCCGGTTGTTTCTCTTGCCGATGAAGAAGACCCGGATAGTGGCGATGATAGAATACTTGATGCTCCACAAGAGTTCGAAGATGGCGTCACTTCTGCCATGGACGAACTATGTGAGGTAAACTTAGGCACTGAGTCAGATCCTAGGCCTATTTTTCATAGTTATGCTCTATTGTCTGATTCAGAGGCTCAGGAATACATCAAGTTACTGTCAGAGTTCAGAGACTGCTTTGCTTGGAACTACACCGAGATGCCTGGTCTAAATCCAGAGGTAGCAGTCCACAAGTTAGCCATTAAGCCTGATGCAGTCCCTGTTAAGCAAGCACCTCGTAGGATGAGGTTGGAAATTGAACAACAGGTGGTCGCTGAAACCAAGAAGCTCATAGAAGCTGGTTTCATTAGGGAAGAGAAGTACCCCACTTGGCTTGCCAACATTGTTCCAGTCCGGAAGAAGAGCGGACAGATACGAGTCTGTATCGACTTCCGTGATTTGAATAAGGCATGTCCAAAGGATGATTTTCCCCTTCCCATTCCTGAGCTTATGGTGGATATAGCATCGTCACATAGCATCTTCTCATTCATGGATGGTTCATCTGGTTACAATCAGATAAAGATGGACCCTGAGGATGAGAAATTCACTGCATTTCGTACACCTATAGGTGTCTTTTGTTACAAGGTGATGCCCTTCGGTCTCAAGAACGCTGGGGCCACCTATCAACGTGCCATGACTGTCATCTTCGATGAGATGATACATGAGCAGGTTGAATGCTATGTGGATGATTTGGTCGTCAAAAGCAAGGTCCGCGAAGATCACCTCAGAGATCTGCGAATCGTTTTTGAACGCCTGCGCAAGTTTGATTTAAAGATGAATCCTTTAAAATGCGCATTTGGAGTTAGTGCAGGAAAGTTCTTAGGGTTTATAGTTCGTTACCGTGGCATTGAGATAGATCCCTCTATGATCAAGGCCATAGTAGATTTAAAAAACCCCCTAAGAGTCTTACCCAGTTGAGGTCCTTTCAGGGTAAACTAGCTTTCTTGCGGAGATTTATCTCCAATCTTTCTGGTAGGTGTCATCCTTTCTCTGCACTAGTAAAAAAGGATGCCCGATTCCGTTGGGATGAGAGTTGTCAGGAGGCCTTTGAGAGTATAAAGCGCTACCTGATGAACCCCCCAGTTTTAGCTGCACCTATCCCGGGCAGGCCGTTGATTCTCTACACTACGGCCCTGGATGAGTCTTTAGGTGCACTGTTGGCTCAAGAGAATGAGGAAGGCAAGGAGAATGCCTTGTACTACCTTAGCAGACGATTGATTCCTGCAGAGCTTAAGTACCCGGCGATGGAGAAGCAATGTTTTAGCCCTGATCTTCGCGGTACAAAAGCTTAGGCATTATATGCTTTCACATAAAATTAATTTGATCTCTAGAGTCAATCCATTGCAGTACTTGATGACCCGTCCGACCCTCTCAGGTCGTCTAGCACGATGGTCTATGATACTACTGCAATTTGATATCACTTTTGTTCCTCAGCGGGCCGTCAAAGGACAGGCTCTAGCTGACTTTTTGGCTGATCACCCGATTCCTGCTGATTCCCCACTTAATGATGATCTACCTGATGAATCAATTATGAGTGTGGATGAACAGGAGTCCCCTACTTGGGAGTTTTTCTTTGACGGTGCGTCATCCGTTAAAACCTTAAGTCCAAATAAAACTCCTACAGTTAGGGTAGGATTAGGCCTGATTTTTGTGTCCCCTGAGGGTCATACTCTACGGTACTCCTATAGTTTATCAGAACCTCGTACTAATAATGAAGCTGAGTACGAAGCTCTGATTTTGGGGCTAGAGTTGGCCATTCAGATGAGTCTTATGCGGGTGAAGATCTTTGGAGACTCCCAACTGATAATCAATCAAGTAGCTGGAGTTTACAAAGTACTTAAGCCTGAGCTCATTCCATATCACAATAAAGCAATGGAGCTCCTGTGCTTAATACCTGAAGTAACTTTGGCCAAGATACCTAGATCTGAAAATGGAAAAGCAGATGCATTGGCCAAGTTAGCAAAGGAGTTAGCTGACCCTACTGGAAACCCAGTTTCTATTTCTGTCCAGTATCGTCAAGCTCTGTGCCCCGCAGACTTGTCCTCCCCCTGATCAGACCCTCACAGTACTTGCCGTGTGTGATGAGGAGTCAGACTGGAGAGAGCCCTTCATAGAATATTTAAAGCATGGTAGGCTCCCAGATGATGGGTCTCTCGCCGCTCTCAAATTAGAAAGAGAGCTCTATCATTCGCCTATGTAAATGAAACTTTGTATCGACGCTCTTTTGACCAGATGTGGTTAAGATGCCTCAATAAAGAAGAGGCTACTAGAGTCATGAGTGAGATACATGAAGGGCTTTGTGGTGCTCATCAATCCGGACCCAAAATGAAAAGCAGAATCAAACGCCTTGGCTACTACTGGCCTACGATGATCCGAGATTGTATGGAGCATGCTAAAAGGTGCCACCAGTGTCAAATTCACGGCACTGTGATTCACCAACCCCCTAATCCGTTGCACCCTACTGTTTCTTCTTGGCCATTTGAGGGCTGGGGCACGGATGTGGTGGGTCCTATAGACCCTCCTTCTTCTAAGGGTCATAGATTTATTTTAGCCGCCACTGATTACTTCTCTAAGTGGGCAGAAGCTGTCCCACTTAAGGAAGTTAAGTCAGAAGATGTGATGCGTTTCTTCCGCGATAACGTTGTTTATCGCTTTGGTGTTCCGCGCCGTATCATTTCAGATAACGGTCCGTCCTTCAGAAGCACCAAAATTGCCAGATTTGCCCGCCGCCATAACATTAATTGGCGATATTCTTCGATTTACTACCCTAAAGCCAATGGCTTGGCAGAGGCATTTAATAAGACTCTTGTGCAACTAATAAGAAAAATCCTTGTTGCAAACAAGAGAGAATGGCATGATAGATTACCTGAAGCATTATGGGCATATAGGACTACCTACCGAACTCCTACTCAGTCCACCCCATATGCTTTAGCTTTCGGGGTTGAAGCAGTCCTCCCACTTGAGGTCGAGCTCCCCTCACTGCGTGTGGCAGTCAGTTACAACCTATCTGAGGAAGATAACGCCCGATTGAGATTGGAAGAGCTTGATGGTTTAGAAGAGCTTCGCCTACAAGCTCTCATCAGAACCTTAAGCTATACCAGGCCCGAATGGCCCGGTCGCACGATCGCCTTGTTAGACCCCGTGCTTTCCGGGTAGGTGATTTAGTGCTTGTTTTGCGTAGGCCTATCATCTCGCATCGTCGGCGAGGTGGTAAATTTGAGCCTATTTGGGAAGGCCCCTTCGCTGTAGAGCAAGTTTATGAAGGTGGTGCCTACCTACTTGTTGATGCAAATGGCATTCACCCTATGCCTGTCATCAATGGGCAATACTTGAAAAAGTATTATGCCTAAGTCTAGTACTTCACAGGGGGAGCCTCCCTACCACCTGTAGATATTCCTCTGTATATGTATATCCTAGAAGGATTCCTCTTACTTTTCAGCAGTTTGTGTGGCCACGACGATTTGTCCTCTACCACACGACGTTTGCCTTGAAGGGTATAAGGTTATCCTTAGAAGGGTTACACTGATACGCCGTAGGGATGTTTTGTACTTCTGTCTGTGCGCATCAATCATATTGGGTGCTAGAGCATAGAATTCTCTTGACTTTGCTCCCCTCTGTTTGTATGGCTTAGTCCCCCAGTTTCACCTGCCCGCCCCAGGTGTGGTCTGGGATATCAAAACTAGTAATTCGAGTCTAGTTCTTGAAGAAGTGATACTGGGTCCACACCACCCCGTGACAGTCAAGAATGGTGATGGAGATCCACTGTCCCTAGTTGAGTTTCTTCTTCCTATCAGCTCTGATCTGATAGATGTAGCCCCTAGTCCATTCGTGTGAGTTGAATGTGATCAAGGATGTTAGAGTCATTGGTTTAGACTCTTTTGAGATAGGATACCGGGTCCACACCATTCCATGCTAGTCAAATATGGTAGTGTTGATCCTCTATCCTGATGATAGTTTCAGTTGTACATCAATTTCTACATGATTGTGCTCCCCAGTTCATTCACATGAAATGAATGTGGTCTGGGTTATCAAAACCATCCACTACCCCTGATTTAAAAAAAAAAAAAAAAAAAAAATTGTGTGTGATAAGGGAGGAGAGCTCTTAGTAGAGCAAAACCGGTTGCCCTTGTCACAGGAGGAACCCGGTAAAACTCTCCACAAGCACAAATTTCCCAGTCCTGTTCATGTGACGAACATGATCCGAATCATCAAGATAATTCACAATTCCTAAAAAAAAAAAAAAAAAAAAAAAAAAATGTATATACATACATGTGATAAAAAAGAGGGAAGCTCTCGATAGAGCAAAACCCGGTTGCCCTTGTCACAGGAGGAACCCGTAAAACTCTCTATGAGCTCAAATTCCCAAAATTTTTCTTTCCCCTCCCTTGAGAGTACTTTGACGATCTCTTCAGGGTTGAGTCCCCACTTAGTTGGTCGATGAACTTATATGATTTTAAATGCATTTCTTCTTTAGTGATGTAGTGCCTTGTGCTTTAAGGTGTAACCATCACTACTTTTTGGGCTTGAGTCCTTCTGAGAAGAGATCGCCCCCGGCTGCTCTCTTTTGGCAGTCTACCTCCCATTCATGAATTGCTCTGAGCTGCCAGCCAGTAGTCCTATGAATGTGGCAGTGTTACCTCCACTTCGCACAGGGTCCTACCTAATTAGGGTAGGTGTTACCACTGTGGTCTTATGATAATCATAAATCTTACTCATGATTATCAGATTAGGTGTCAGGAGTGCTCCCTTGCCACCTCAGAGTTGTGCTGTGATGTAGTACATCTATTCTCAGGTGTTAGCATTACAGTTCCAGGAGCCCCGGTTTTCCATCGGAAGACCGACTCCTTGGTTTCTTTCACCAGCTTACTTTAGCATTCGTTCCCTACTCTTAGCTGCTATAGTAGCCCTACGAATGTTGTTTGGTTGTTCACTCACTTCTCGCAGGGTCCTACCTAGTCAGGGTAGGTGCTACCACTGTGACCCTTCTGATGATACTTCACTTCTATACATGATTACCGTACTCAGGTGGTAGGTGTGTCCCCTTCACTACCTAGAGTTACTTTTCTCCTTGTGGTGTAGTATACCTCGCCCAGAATACTAACATCACCACTTTGAGAACTTGGATCTTTTAGCAGAAGATCAGTTCTTTTACTACTTTTTCGTGACCCAAGTTACCATTCATACTCTAGACTCAGTTGCCAGATCAGTCCTATGAACGTGTCGAGGTCACTTTCACTTTTCACAGGGTCCCACTAGTTTGTGTGGGTGTTACCACTGTGAGATTTTACTTACTTAAGAATTGTTATCCCTTGGTGGAGAGGATGATCCCTCACTACTTTGGCTCTTTTTTTCTTACCTGGTGATATAGGAGCATCACACCTCAGATGCTACCACCACCTTTTTCTTGAGTTTTGATCCTCTAGTAGAGAGTCAGCTCCTACAGATACTTTTACCCACTTGTTTTCCCATTGAGAGCCGACTCCTAGCTGCCGGAGAGGTCCTTTGGGATGTTTTGATCTTGTCTCTACCTCTTACAGGGTCCCCATCAGTTAGTATGGGTTCACTACTGTAGCCTCTTTGAGGATTGGTTTTACCAGGGCATAGTCCTGCCTTCTGTAGTTGAGGTGCCCCCCCTCACTACTCGAGTTCTTTTTACTCCTTTGGAATGAGATCGCCCCTTTACACACTTTACAGCGGGTATATCTCTTCCAGCTTTCTGGAGGGATGTCGTTCTGATGTCTTCTCCCCCCTTGTGTAGGGTTAGGGTTCTCTAGGAGATCCTGACAGCATTTGGATACTCATGGCCACGACGATTTGTCCTCTACCATGTGGTTACCAGATTGCTAGAAAGGGTTCCCTAGGTGGCTCTGCCCTCAAAATTGTCCCATTTACTTACCTCTTTTTCCCTCACATCCCTGCACAGATGCGTGTTGGGCTGATGTCGAGGTGACTTTTGACCTTCTATTCTGCTGTTTGAAATGAACAGACAGATAGTTGAGTTTACCTGGTAGAGAGGACCTGACAGAGCACCTGGTAGGTACTCCTCGCCACGCTCTTGTTTGCTCTGTCCTGATCAGGCAGGCATCAGAGCCTGACTCTTTATTCACTCAGTTGAAATGACTGGGTGGGTATTGAGCCCTTCTTCATCTGCAAGACCGCACTGGCTACAGCAGATGTTGAAGCTTACCCCCGTTGAGTGAGCCCGACAGAGTCCCTGGGAGGCGTAATTCCTCAACGTTTCTTTTACTTCGGATGTCCTGTAAAAGACTAACGCAGGCTTCCACTTCGTGGTTCATGAGCTTCTTGCTGAGGTCAGGCAGAAGTAGTGGCCACCCCAATCCACTGTTCCGAAAGGAGCAGGAGGGGCGGGATCCTTTTCACCCTTCTACCCGCTGTCCAGATGCGGTCAGCCTGGTAGTTGGTTCTTACCTTACCGTTGAGTGAGCCCGACAGAGTCCCTGGGAGGCGTAATTCCTCAACAACCCCTTTACTTCGGATGTCCTGTAAAAGACTACGCAGGCTTCCACTTCGTGGGTTCATGAGCTTCTTGCTGAGGTCAGGCAGAAGTAGTGGCCACCCCAATCCACTGTTCCGAAAGGAGCAGGAGGGGCGGGATCCTTTCACCCTCTACCCGCTGTCCAGATGCGGTCAGCCTGGTAGTTGGTTTTACTTTACCGTTGAGTGAGCCCGACAGAGTCCCTGGGAGGCGCAATTCCTCAACAACCCTTTACTTCGGATGTCCTGTAAAAGACTAAGCAGGCTTCCATTTCGTGGTTCATGAGCTTCTTGCTGAGGTCAGGCAGAAGTAGTGGCCACCCCAATCCACTGTTCCGAAAGGAGCAGGAGGGGCGGGATCCTTTCACCCTCTACCCGCTGTCCAGATGCGGGCAGCCTGGTAGTTGGTTTTACTTTACCGTTGAGTGAGCCCGACAGAGTCCCTGGGAGGCGTAATTCCTCAACACCCCTTTACTCGGATGTCCTGTAAAAGACTACGCAGGCTTCCACTTCGTGTCTTGTTTACTTTTTGCTGAGGTCAGGCAGAGGTATCGAGTCACCCCCAATCCACTGTTCCGAAAGGATCAGGAGGAGGGATCCTTTTCACTTTCCACCCCGCTGTCCAGATGCGGTCAGACGGGTAGCTGGTTTTACTTGGTAGAGAGGGCCTGACAGAGCACCTGGCAGGAACTCCTCGCCTTTTTCTTTGAGTGTCCTGTTCTGATCAAACAGGCACCAGACTTCGTGGCTCCCTTTATTTGTCGCCCTGAGTGGGCCGGGCAAATACTGAGTCACCCCAACCCACTGTCCTGAAATAGGCAGGAGGA
Source organism: Dendrobium officinale (assembly GCA_019514585.1). Taxonomy (NCBI): domain Eukaryota; kingdom Viridiplantae; phylum Streptophyta; class Magnoliopsida; order Asparagales; family Orchidaceae; genus Dendrobium; species Dendrobium officinale. Next base: position 1,690,166 of record CM033690.1, on the reverse strand, counting down.
GATGGGATCTTTTCACCTTCTATCCCACTGTTTGAAATGAACAGATAGGGAGTTGGTTTACTTGGTAGAGAGGGCCTGACAGAGCACCTGGAAGGAACTCCTCGCCACCCTTTTCCCTGAGTGTCTCGTTCCGATTAGGCAGACACCAGGCGTTGTGATTCTTTTGTTTGCGGACCCGATTTGGTCAAGCAGATACTGAGTCACCCCAGTCCACTGCTACGAGATAGGCAGGAGGAGATGGGACCCCCTTCACCTGCTACTCTGCTGATTCGATATAGTCAGACAGATAGTTTGTGTGCTTTTACTACTCTACTTTTGGTCCTTCTCTTGGCTCTGCCCCTACTACAGGGTAAGGCCAGAGGAGAATCACTTTACCTTTTTCACCCCAGTGGTGATCTTTACTTTTGGTTCTCTCTTTTGCTTTGCCCCCGCTGTAGGGCAAGACTATAGGAGAATCCCCTTACCTCGTTTTCACCTTTTTAGGTGATCTTTACTGTTGGCTCTATCCTAGGCTCTACCCTTGTCAAAGGGTAAGGCCAGGAGAAGACCACACTACCAGTTCACCATTTTGGTGATTCTTGGCTTGTACACTGCTGCTTTGTTTTTTTTTTTTTTTCCTAGGCTCTGCCCCCACTATGGGGCAAGGCCAGGAAAAGAATCTCCTACTTTTTTCCACCATCTTTTTGATACTCTTTTGATTATGACTTTCACTTTACTTTCTGTGGCTTAGTCGGTCAACGCCAACACGAGCGGTTCACTAGTCGTTCGACACTCCTGTTGGGGGTCCGTTTGTTGACCTCGATTTTGCCCAGACCCTTGGTCAAAGGGTTGACTTGGTCAAATAGACCAAGCCAGACCCCAAGACCCTCTCCAATGGGTTCAGTGAGTCGAGTCGAGTCCGTTGAGCCCGGGCTTGGACCCTGGGTCAACCCGGTTGACCAAGTCAACCTAGGTTGACCACATAGCCCATTAAGAGCCCAAATCACTTTTAATCAAATTCAATCTCTTACATGGCTTAATCCAATGACTCCCTTAGCTTTCTTGACTGATTTGACCAAGTCAATCATTGACTTGGTCAAACCAAGTCTTTAATAGGTTAAAATAAACCTATTAAAGCCCATTAAGAGCCTATTTAATGCCCTAATTGATTTGTAACGTTTTAGAATTCAAAATCCCGTGGTCTTAAGCCTAATTTCCCTCCTAAATTCATTTAGATTAAATCCTAGCCGTTCCCCTTAGGTTTAGGAGTTTAAATAGAAGAAAAAGGTTGTGCAGAAAATCAGTTTTGGCTGTATGGTTCGTACGAAAATTCTCCCGTGAACCCTTCGCCTGGGACGATATGTCATTTTTCGTCTGGACGAAATTCCTCTCTTCATGGATCGTCCGGTACGAAGCTCGATCGTCCAGGACGATCAGTCTGGATATATATAGCAATGAGATATTTTGAAGAGAGAGAAAAAGCTGAGGAGAGAGAAAAACAAAGGAAAAAGTGGAAAAGCGGATTTTCGGACGACGCGGAGCCGTTTTCGCCGAAGTGGCTGTTGAGGAAATTGTTGTGCTCGAGGTAAGGCACATTCCGCCTTTCTCAATTTTCAGAACCGTCGTGTTTGGCGGTATATTCTATCCGGATTTCGTTTTCGTTAATGATTTTTGTCTGTATCTGTTGATTGACTCAGTTTTTACCGCGTAACTTTTTGTATATTGTTGACGTGCCGAGTGTGCACATTTTGGTTATTTTCTGAAGATTTTCGTCCGGGTATTTTTGATTCGACTGTGTTTTTTAGTCGACCAGATTTTTCTGTGAAATTGGAATTTATCTGTGCAGTAGAATAAATGTTCTGAAATGTTGATATCTGTATTCTGTGCGAATTCGGTAAATTTTCTTTGCAGGAATTTTTGTGTAAATTCCGTATACTGCCGTTGTGCTGCCCGATTTTTTGGGTAATTTTCGAATTGTCCGTATTTCTTCTGAATTGAAATGCTATGTGTATAAGCTATAAAAAGGGAGTTATAAGGGGCCTGAATCCTATGAGATTCAGTTAGTGAAACGGAAAATCTGAAATGAGCTCAAATCTGAAATTCTGAAATCAGTTCTGTTCCGGATCCGATGAATTCTGTTTTGGTGCTATAAGCACATCTGTTTTGGTGCCGTGAGCACAAAGGGAGACATAAGGGGCCTGGATCCTATGAGATTCAGTCAGTGTCTGGGAAGGGAGGCATAAGGGGCCGGAATCCATAGAGATTCCGTCAGTGTCAGGGCATTTAGCTATATGTATCTGTACTATTTTCTGTATCTGTTCTGTTCTGTACGAAATTGTGATTATGATATGATATGATCCGTACGATTCTGATTTCTGATTCTGACTCTGTTGATTTGTTCTGTTCTGATACGATCTGTACGACTCTGATGTGATTTGATACCTGTCCGTAAGTTTTGATTTCCGATTCTGTTCCGATTTCTGATCTGATTTCTGTCCGATGAATTTGGTTTTGTTTTCTGAGAATTTAGATTGGTGGTTTGTTGCTTTGCTGAGCTGTTGAGCTCACCCTTGCTTTCTGGTGGTTTTCAGGTTCTGGGAAGGGCAAGGAAGTTCAGGACTAGGTTTCAGAGTCTGATCAGATTAGGTACTTTTGTACTTTTGATTTTTGTACAGTCATGGCTTTTCTGTTCTGTCTTTCTTTCTGTTGAAAGCCATGTACTGTTCTGTAGATGATTATTTTGAGGAAATGAAAAGATAGATGTTTTGTTCCGCTGCATTTGATGTTTTTAGTAGCTCTGTTGTTCTGTGTGCTTCTGTTGAGTTAAGAATTTGAAAGATCAGTTCAGTAACCTAATCCAAAGCCAGATCCTGGTTAAGAAAGGTCTCTCGTCGCGATCCGGCTCGGGCGGGATCCGTCCCCGTCGGGTCGGGTCGTGACAAAGCTTTTTTTTGTGTGGTATCAGAGCACTGGTTTTGGAAACAGGTTGAATTGTAAAACAGAGCTCTAGGAAGTGATTAGTGAGTCTGTCTGGGAGGTAGTTTTGGGTCGTTTGGCTTTTTATTGTGTTATTTTGTGTTGTTTTGTGATAGTTTTCCGGATTTTCTGGATTTTTTTCTGTATGGATCAGCCAGACCCAGACATGACAGACGGTCAGAGTGACGATCAGGCAGCACCAGTGGGGAGTACAGCCCCAGTGGTCGGTGCTGATATACGCTTTCACAGTTTGCTTCACTTGTTGCTCAGATGATGAGCGAGACTCAGAGCAGAGCTTCGACTGTTAGATCTGAGGACATTGATCGACACCTGCAATTATTTTTTTTGAGGTTGAAACCTCCAAGGTTTGAGGGCGCTGTTGAGCCCAGAGCAGCCGAGGAGTGGCTGAGGAGATTGGAGAAGACTTTTGACGGGATGCAGTGTCCTGCAGACAGGAAAGTTCCGTTAGCTGTTTTTCTGTTGGACGGTGAGGCTGAGCACTGGTGGGATGGCCAGCAAGCAGCCAGATTTCAGGGCAGATTGAACTCTTTGATTACTTGGGAGGAGTTCACCGAAGTATTTCGGGACTGGTTTGTTCCCCCTTCTGCACGACAGCAGATGCAGGAGAGTTTTCTGAGACTTGTTCAGGGGAGCAAGACGGTGATGCAGTACGAGGCTGAGTTTACTGCATTAGCCAGGTACGCTCCGCAGCTGGTTAGCACGTCTACGGAGAGGTGCTACAGATTTCTGAGAGGCTTACGAGACACTTTGAGGCAGCCTCTGATACCGTTCCGGATTACTGATTTCTCTGAGCTTGTGGAGCGAGCTCGTCTGATTGAGAATGACATGACAGCTACTCAGCAGCGGTGGACTGCGAGTAGGAAGAGGTTTGGAGGAGAGACATCTGGCAGTGGTTCCTCTGGGAAGAGGAGATTTGTTCCTGGATCTGGATCTGGAGATTCCAGGAAGAGCGGAGGATCGTCTGGTACTGCTACCAGTACGACTAGTTCTGGATCTGTCAGTTCGGCACCTGTGTGCCAGAGTTGTGGACGGCGACACCATGGCCAGTGCTACAGGATAGCTGGTCTTTGTTTCAGATGTGGTCAGCCGGGACATAGGATTGCAGAATGTCCGCAGATGGGATTTGATCAGCGTTCTGAGCAGCGATCTGAGGGCTTTGTCAGACCTGTTGGTTCAGCAGCAGGAAGACCGAGGACTGTTCCTCCTCGCCCTGAGGGATTTGCTGGTAGAGGTGGTGGTTCTAGTTCTGCACCGCGGAGACCACCTACGATTCAGAGGGAGCAGAGTAGTTCTGTTGCTTCAGCTCCTGCTCCAGTTCAGCCACGAGTTTACAGTCTGAGTCAGCAGGAGGCTCGTGATGCTCCGGATGTTGTGACAGGTACGGTTTACATTTCTGATCAGCCCTGTCGTGTTTTGTTTGACTCTGGAGCGAGTCATTCTTTTCTGTCCGAGCATTGTTTTGAGATTTTACATTTGGATTCGATGGTTTTACCGGTTTCTTTGTCTGTGATTTTACCGGCTGGGAATCCATTGATTGCTCGACAGTTTTGTTTGTGTGAGATCGAGATTTCTGGCAAGAAGTGGAAATCGAGTTTGATTCGATTACCGATTTCTTCGTATGATGTGATTCTGGGCATGGATTGGCTGAGTCAGTATGAGGCTCAGATAGACTGTCTGAAGAAGCAAGTGAGTTTGCTTGTGGCTGGAGAGAGAGTTGTATTTCAGGGATTACGAGGTGTTCTCTCCAGTCTGGTTTCTGTGTTGGAGGTGAGCAGGATGTGGAAGAAAGGATGTCCGGTATTTTTAGCTTCGGTGCGGGATCTGAACCTGGATGTTGGTTCTGTTTCTGAGATCCCTGTGGTACGGGAATTTGCTGATGTTTTTCCTGAGGAGTTGGTCGGTTTACCTCCGGATAGAGATGTGGAGTTCTCTATCGATGTTTTTCCGGGTACAGCTCCTATATCGAAAGCTCCGTACAGAATGGCACCGAAAGAACTTTCTGAGCTGAACTTTCAGCTTCAGGAGTTGGTTGACAGAGGTTTTGTACGCCCTAGTGTTTCGCCCTGGGGAGCACCTGTTCTGTTTGTGAAGAAGAAGGACGGTACACTCCGTATGTGTATCGATTACAGAGATTTGAACAAGGTCACGATCAAGAACAAGTATCCTTTGCCTCGGATAGACGACTTGTTTGATCAGCTTTCCGGATCTTCGGTATTTTCAAAGATTGATTTGAGATCCGGATATTATCAGGTGAAGGTGAAGGAAGCTGATGTGGTGAAGACTGCTTTCAGTACTCGGTATGGGCACTACGAGTTTTTGGTTATGCCTTTTGGGGTAACCAATGCGCCTGCGATTTTCATGGATCTGATGAACCGAGTATTCAGGGAGTATCTGGATCAGTTTGTGATCGTCTTCATTGATGATATTCTGGTATATTCTGCATCTGAGGATGAGCATGCCAGACATTTGAGGATTGTGTTGGAGACTTTGAGGAGGCATCAGCTGTATGCCAAGTTCTCTAAGTGTGAATTCTGGCTGAAGAGCATTTCTTTTCTGGGGCATGTGATTAGCGGAAAAGGCATTTCTGTAGATCCCCAGAAGATTCAGGCTGTTGCTGATTGGCCAAGGCCGACTACGGTATTTGAGGTACGTAGTTTCTTGGGCATGGCCGGGTATTATAGGAAGTTTGTGAAAGGATTTTCACAGATTTCGACTCCTCTGACGAGACTGACTCAGAAGTCAGTACCTTTTGTTTGGACACCAGAGTGTGAAGCTAGTTTTCAGAGATTGAAGGAGTGTTTGACTTCAGCTCCAGTGTTGGCACTTCCGTCAGGTACGGAGGGTTTCCAGGTGTTCAGTGATGCTTCACTGAAAGGATTGGGTTGTGTTCTGATGCAGTATGGTCAGGTAATTGCTTATGCTTCGAGACAGTTGAAACCACATGAGAAGAATTACCCGACACATGATTTGGAGTTAGCTGCAGTAGTTTTTGCTTTGAAGATTTGGCGTCATTACTTGTATGGCGTCAGGTGTGAGATCTTTACTGATCATAAGAGCCTGAAGTATATTTTTACTCAGAAGGATCTGAATCTGAGACAGAGGAGGTGGCTCGAGTTGATCAAGGACTACGATTTGACTATTCAGTATCAGCCTGGGAAGGCGAATGTGGTAGCGGACGCTCTGAGCAGAAAGTCTTCTGGATTCTCAGGTATTCAGCTTACCTGTGATGACTTTCTGATTCGTGATTTGGAGAGATTGCAGTTGGAGGTGGTTTCCTCCAATGATTTGGAGTTGGCTCAGATGAGTATTCAGTCTTCTTTGGAAGCACGGATTCAAGAAGCCCAGAAGTCAGATTCTGATTATTCGAAGTTGATAGCTCAGATTGGATCTGGTAAGACTCCTGAACTTCGAATTTCTGATTCTGGTGTTATTTTCTGTAAGAACAGGTTGTGGGTACCTGTGTTTGGAGACTTGAGGCAGGAGATTCTGTACGAATCTCATCATTCTGGCTATACTGTTCATCCAGGCAGTGGTAAGATGTACGCTGATATGAAGCTTTTGTTTTGGTGGCCTGGGATGAAGAAGGATGTGGCAGAGTTTGTGTCGAGATGCGAAGCCTGTCAGTTGGTGAAGGCAGAGCATCAGCGACCAGGTGGATTGTTGCAGTCGTTGCCTATCCCTGAGTGGAAATGGGAGGAGGTAACGATGGATTTTGCGATGGGTTTTCCTCGATCTAGACAAGGACATGATGCCATTTGGGTGGTTGTAGATCGATTGACGAAGTCAGCCCATTTTCTTCCGATCAGACAGACGGATTCAGTTGATCGCTTGGCACAGATTTATGTGAAGGAAATAGTCAGATTGCACGGTGTGCCTCGTGTGATCGTATCTGATCGAGATGGACGCTTTACTTCCAGACTTTGGAAAGGCATTCAGCAAGGCTTGGGTACGAAACTGCATTTCAGTACAGCCTTTCATCCTCAGACCGACGGACAGTCTGAGAGAGACGATTCAGGTACTGGAAGATCTGTTGAGGCTTTGTGTTCTGGACTTTAGCGGAAGTTGGGAGGATCATATTCCGCTGATTGAGTTTGCCTATAACAACAGTTTTCAGTCCAGTATCGGTATGGCACCGTACGAGGCTTTGTATGGCAGGAAGTGTCGTACTCCTTTGACTCTAACGGAGGTCGGAGATAGACAGGCTTTGGGGGCCACTTTTGCTGATGAAACTGCTCAGAAGATCAATTTGATAAGAGAAAGATTGAAAGCCGCTCAAGATCGTCAGCAGAAGTATTACAATCAGAAGCACAGATTTGTTGAGTTTCAGGTCGGTGACTTTGTGTATGTCAAAGTCAGCCCGATGAAAGGTGTGAGCAGATTTGGTCAGGTAAGCAAGCTTAGTCCAAGGTATGTTGGACCATTTGAGATTTTGGAAAGAATTGGAAAATCTGCTTATCGCCTATTGCTTTCTGATTCTATGCCTGACGTGCATAATGTGTTTCACGTATCCACTCTGAGGAAGTGGGTTTTCAGACTCTGGGAAGAAGTTGTCAGCTGATGAGGTGGAGATTCAGGAGAATCTGGCGTACAAGGAAGAGCCAGAGCTTATTTTGGCGTACGACGTCCGAAAGTTAAGAAATAAAGAGATTCCGATGGTTAAAGTCCAGTGGAAGCACCGGACTGCACGGGAAGCAACTTGGGAGAAGGAGTCTGATATGAGACGGTCGTACCCGTACTTGTTTTGACGGAGGTGGGATTGGATAATGTCGAGGACGACATTTTTTTTTTTTAAGTTGGGGAGATTGTAATATCAGTTTTTGCTCCAGGTTCGTCCGGGACGAAGTTGGATCGTCCGGGACGATCGGTACAGGTTGTGCAGAAAATCAGTTTTGGTTGTATGGTTCGTCTGGACGAAATCAGGATCGTCTGGACGAAAATTCTCCCGTGAACCCTTCGCCTGGGACGATATGTCATTTTTCGTCTGGACGAAATTCCTCTCTTCATGGATCGTCCGGTACGAAGCTCGATCGTCCAGGACGATCAGTCTGGATATATATAGAAATGAGATATTTTGAAGAGAGAGAAAAAGCTGAGGAGAGAGAAAAAACAAAGGAAAAAGTGGAAAAGCGGATTTTCGGACGACGCGGAGCCGTTTTCGCCCGAAGTGGCTGTTGAGGAAATTGTTGTGCTCGAGGTAAGGCACATTCCGCCTTTCTCAATTTTCAGAACCGTCGTGTTTGGCGGTATATTCTATCCGGATTTCGTTTTCGTTAATGATTTTTGTCTGTATCTGTTGATTGACTCAGTTTTTACCGCGTAACTTTTTGTATATTGTTGACGTGCCGAGTGTGCACATTTTGGTTATTTTCTGAAGATTTTCGTCCGGGTATTTTTGATTCGACTGTGTTTTTTAGTCGACCAGATTTTTCTGTGAAATTGGAATTTATCTGTGCAGTAGAATAAATGTTCTGAAATGTTGATATCTGTATTCTGTGCGAATTCGGTAAATTTTCTTTGCAGGAATTTTTGTGTAAATTCCGTATACTGCCGTTGTGCTGCCCGATTTTTGGGTAATTTTCGAATTGTCCGTATTTCTTCTGAATTGAAATGCTATGTGTATAAGCTATAAAAAGGGAGTTATAAGGGGCCTGAATCCTATGAGATTCAGTTAGTGAAACGGAAAATCTGAAATGAGCTCAAATCTGAAATTCTGAAATCAGTTCTGTTCCGGATCCGATGAATTCTGTTTTGGTGCTATAAGCACATCTGTTTTGGTGCCGTGAGCACAAAGGGAGACATAAGGGGCCTGGATCCTATGAGATTCAGTCAGTGTCTGGGAAGGGAGGCATAAGGGGCCGGAATCCATAGAGATTCCGTCAGTGTCAGGGCATTTAGCTATATGTATCTGTACTATTTTCTGTATCTGTTCTGTTCTGTACGAAATTGTGATTATGATATGATATGATCCGTACGATTCTGATTTCTGATTCTGACTCTGTTGATTTGTTCTGTTCTGATACGATCTGTACGACTCTGATGTGATTTGATACCTGTCCGTAAGTTTTGATTTCCGATTCTGTTCCGATTTCTGATCTGATTTCTGTCCGATGAATTTGGTTTTGTTTTCTGAGAATTTAGATTGGTGGTTTGTTGCTTTGCTGAGCTGTTGAGCTCACCCTTGCTTTCTGGTGGTTTTCAGGTTCTGGGAAGGGCAAGGAAGTTCAGGACTAGGTTTCAGAGTCTGATCAGATTAGGTACTTTTGTACTTTTGATTTTTGTACAGTCATGGCTTTTCTGTTCTGTCTTTCTTTCTGTTGAAAGCCATGTACTGTTCTGTAGATGATTATTTTTGAGGAAATGAAAAGATAGATGTTTTGTTCCGCTGCATTTGATGTTTTTAGTAGCTCTGTTGTTCTGTGTGCTTCTGTTGAGTTAAGAATTTGAAAGATCAGTTCAGTAACCTAATCCAAAGCCATATTGTTTTATTATGTCTTGGATTCGATTATTCGAGTATTTTTGATATTAAATATTAATTATGATAATTATTTTCAGGATACAAATTATTTTTAAATCGTTTTGAGACTGGTGAGAGTGTTCAGCGGGTCTCCCTATATATATGTATTATGAATTGACCTACTTTTCAATTACTTTATTTTCAAAAAAAAGGGTATGCTTATATTTATAAGTATTTTGAAACTATTTTAAAACTACTTATATATAAATCCTAATTTCGGGAGACCCGCTATTTCATGAAATTTTAGACATAGATTCTAGATGTGAAGAGCAATCATGGGGGAGTGGGTTAGTGAATGGTTGAGTCCCAATCATTCACTAATCCGTTCTTTAGGTGTCTGTCTTTTTATTTTCGTAGAATGCATGTATAGGACCGCACCACGAGCACTTAGCCTAGGCTCTCCTAGATCTAAGGACATGGTGTGTTTATTTCATTTTTGTACTCCCATGCATTTATTACCTTGAGGGTTAGCTAAAACTTCGATTCAAACCCATATAACGTAGTGACACCCTAAGGACAATAATTAAGGACTCGTCTAGCGAACTTAGAAGTTTTCTAGGAGTTGGGATAGATCCCGAATTGACATGAAAACTTCAACACTTAAACTTAGTGACACCTAAAACATCACTGAATTTTCTAGGAATTTTTAGGAGCTTTTAGAGCCCTTAGCTAACTAACCCTAATTAACTGGTTAATTAAGGCCCCGAGACCTTCCGGAAAATACAATAAATACACCTTAGGTCAGAAAAATACCCATAATACCTCAAACTGACCAGAATCTGATCCTTGACCTTAGATAAATAGGGCTCCCTAGTTTGACCTCAGGTTGACCCCTAATTTGACCATAGGTGGAAATTACCATTTTGCCCCTAATAATTCATTAAAAATTATTAAAAATTCCAAACCTCCTCCAAACACTTGGAAACACTTTCTCTGGTCATTCCTGACCTTTGGGAGTGATTCCAGTCAGTTTGGAGCTGATTTGGAGCAAAACAATAAAAAAGGCTATTTAGTAGGAAATTTAGAAAATTCTAATAAATTACCCGATCTTAGAAAACTCATAACTAATTGTAGAAAACTCCGAATTAGGTAAACTCACTTGCATTAGACTCCAATTAGAGCCTAGTATTTATTAAAAATTTTAGTTTTCCAGAAATTGGCTTAGATTAGAAAGTCAACTTTTTGGTCAACCGTAGTTCATTTAGGGCCCGAAACTTAGGAAATTCATAACTTGGCCTAGAAAACTCCGATTTCAGCCTACTACCTGTCTAACTACTCGTATTAAGGTCTACTATTTTTCTAAGGTGTTAGGAATCCCAGATTTAGCTTTTTTCCCATAGTGACTTTTTGGACCTTTAGTCTAGTTCCTAGGAGGACCCGGGACTTTCCAAAATTGGCTAATGCAACTTAAACTTCAAATATCATTATCCTAAGTCCTTAAAACTCATCAACAAACTGAAATATTTAAAATGAACCCTAATCCACTAATATTTGAATTTTAAATAAAAATATCCTTTTTAGACCCCCAACAAACCTGAATTCTAGAAAACTTTAAACTAACTACCCTACTTAGTATCTATCCAAACCACACCAGCCTTACACACACATAGAATTGCTTGCTAGGGCACTACTTCTAGACCTAGGTTAGGCCGCTGGATTTTACTTTTCTGCTGTGTGCCGGAGCTTTCCGTAGTTTTCACTGCATGCTGTTTGAAAATTGATTGGTATGTTTGCTTACTTTTTCTGCACTCTGGATGTGAACGCTAGACTTACCCATAGGTTAGGAGCGCCATATATATACTGTTCTTTCCGTGCAGGTGGCCATGCTCAATGCTAATAAAAGGGGGGCACCATTTATTTTTCTGATATTGTCTTATGCAGGTGCTTGCTCAGCCCCCCTAAATAAATGAGGGCTAAATTAATAATTATAATTGCACAGGTGGAGCTGCTTAGCCCTCAAAATTAAGAGCATGGCTTGGCACAGGGTCAATGGTGTTTAGCACTTTTATTTTCATATAAACTGCTTGGGATGATTACTAGGATAACCTTGCAGGGACTTTAGAATTTTTCTCTGCTTTTCAATTAATGTAAAATTCTGTAATAATTGTTAAGAGTTGTGAAAACACAACCTTGAGTTGGGATATTCTTATCCAACTCGGATTCCAAAAGAAGAAGGCATCCCTAAAGGGGAGAGTCTTCTTCCATTTGGAAGATCGAGTTGGATGGCTTTAGATATCCAAAGAGAAAAGGCAATACCCCCATACTGGGGGAATTGTCTCTTCGTTTGGATATTCAAGCCAAGACGGATCCAAGGAGTCTAAGGAGGAGAGATCCAAGGAGTCCAAGGAGGAGAGATCCAAGAAGTCCAAGGAGAAGATATCCAGGAGACTAAAGATTTGAAGACTCAATATCCCACTCAAAGTTGTTGGCGTCTGTCATAGGCTTAGAAATCCGGGTTGTTGGCAGTGGTGCCCGGCCACTTTACTTTTCTGCATACCCTGGGTTGTAATTAAAGGGCAGTTGGCCTATGGACATTTACTTGATTAGTTTGATTTATATTGATGTGTTTACCTGATTGTGCAGTAGAAATTGCCTGCTTTTCTTAGGTTTCTTTCTTGCATGTCGATTTTGTTTTCGCCTAGATTTTCGTTAGGCTCTCTAAGGATTATAAAATTTTTCTACTCATAACTAATCTTTAAAATTTTAAGTTTTAAATAATATAGAAACTTAACGAATCTAGGGAATTGCCGGAACCGTCCGGGTCGCATGCATATTACTGCATCTTCTTTCCTTGCTATAAGACATCTCCCTGCCTGCGGGTTGAGTCCGGATAATCTGGCCTATGAGGATGAAGTGCCGGACCTAGGGAGACCCAGTCTTTTCAAAAAATTATTTTCTATAAGCCTGTTTTTAAAGTTCTATAGCATTCATGAGCTGACATTTCAACTAGCATGCATTGCATTAGAAATCAATTTAATTAAAAATTTAATTGCATTAGCTAGGAGCATCTGACCCACATAAGTCTAGGACCACTTAGGAAATTCTCTAGATGTCGGTCCCATTTCTAAAGAACTGTACCACCCACCCATCTATCATAAATGACTTGACAGCATGGTTTTAAAAGCGATTAGGTGGTTAGCTGGCTCCCTCAATCCAGGCCGGGATAAGTCCAGGTTTTGCATAGCATTAGCTAGGACACTGGTCTTAGTGTGTGTCGAACACTAAGTCCAATCTAGATTTAAGGGTCCGAGGCTACTACACTCGGTCTCGTAGTATGCCTTAAATAGTAGGTAGGTCCCTTCTTTTCAGGGACCATAAATCCTACTTATCCGCGTCACAGGATGACGCCACCTCCATCTTTCTCTCACGCATGTGATTGATTGCTTGTCTTTCTTTCTCCAGTTTCTCTCTAGTACCCTAGAGCCTCCGAATGCTGGTATGAGCCACGCATGTTGACTGAGCCTTTTTGAGACATTTCTTTCCTTTGAGTAGGATTTCCTAGTCTATACCCTTGTGCTAATCCCAATTTGGAAAAGATAATGTATGATCCTTAATCGAGAGTTTTCTCGGGCTCCGGCCCGGGATGTAATTAACCACGGGGGCTTGCGCCCGTGGGAAACTTGGCCCCGCAATCTACTTTACCCCACTCGATCTCTCGTATCGGGTGGGGGAAACCCGTGACTAGGTCGTGTATATTGCTACCCATCGGGGTGTGCTGGCGACAGCATCTATCCCCAATGGTCAGTCGTATGCGCGATCCAATCTGCCCTCCCATCGACCCGTTCGTGTCGAGTGTAGAGGCCTACGATCGTTTTGTCCCACAGGGATAGTGCGGCCGTACCCTCTGCGTTCGAACCCCCGCAAGCGGTGCTCCTTCGGAGGTCCACAAGGCCCATAAACCTTTTAGTTTGTAATTTTAGTTAAATACACATGTAGTTAATCTAATCATAATTATTGTAAGAAATTATAATAATAATTATAATAATAATATATATATTAATTTATGTTATGCTGTAATTCAACCCAATCATAGTTTGTAAAGCATTTGCTTACTTTTCAAAATGGGATTACATTAATTATATTTTTGTATATTTGTGTTATATGAAACTGGTGTAGGAACCTGCACAAATGACTTCCAGCAAACAAGAAGAAGTTCAATGGAACAGTGAAAACTGTATTAATATTTCAAAAGCTGATAGTTCTTCATCTTCCCTACCTTAAGTAAAACGGGTTCCTGAAAAGCTATACTAAAACGTTCTACTGAAATAAAAAAGTGCACAGCGCACAACAGTCCTAAAAGTAGCAACATAGCAGAATAAGATAGAATATTCTAACTAACTAGTCAGGCAAGGATAAGTTATTCCTCCGGTGTAGCCCGCTAAGATGCTCTGCATCATATGCCCCTTCCACAAAAAAGTGTTGCCGGTGGATCTTCAACTGCAACAGCTCCATCATCTGGTGGATGATATTGGTATAGATCTGCTACATTGAACGTGCTGGGAGTGTTGAATTCAGGCGGCAGTTCGGCGACATAGGCGTTATCGTTGATGCATTTTGTGACCGGAAAGGGCCCGAATTTCCGCTTGCTTAGCTTCGAATACGTCCCTGCTGGTAGACGATCTTTCTTCATTTTAACCATAACCAGATCCCCTGTTTTGAATACCTTCTTCCGCCGGTGTGCATCAGCATCCAATTTGTATTTTGCATTTGCATCCAGTAGGTTTTGACGGACCTTGTTAATCAATTATGAGAATTGATCTACCCACGCAGAAGCCACTTGACTCTTGCATTTCGGGATGACTGCAACATCAACGGTAGAATTGGGCATTTTAGTATATACAATACCAAATGGACACATACCAGTAGAGCGATTGGGCATCGAATTGAAAGCGAATTCTGCTTGACCGAGAGCTTCGTCCCACAGTTTTGGATGATCCTGCACAATACATCGCAGCAAATTTCCCAAAGTACGATTAACCACCTCGGTTTGCCCATCTGTTTGCGGGTGGTAAGGAGAACTGAGCTGAAGCTGAGTGTTTAAATGTTTCCATAGCTCCCGCCAAAAATGGCTAATAAACTTGACATCCCTATCGGAGGTGAGACTCCGTGGAATGCCATGCAACCGAACGATCTCCCTGAAAAAGAGCTTCGCCACGTTCAAAGCATCAAAGGTCTTCTTACAAGCCACGAAATGGGCCATTTTAGAGAACCTGTCGACCACCACCATAATTGAGTCGTTTCCCTTCTTGGTACGTGGCAATCCCAAAATAAAATCCAAACTCAGGTCCTCCCATATGGAGTCCGGTACCGGTAATGGTTGGTACAGTCCGGTGTTTTGTCCTCCCCCCTTATAGTTTTGACATACGGAACACCGTTCTACCAACTTAGTAACATCCTTCCTTAGGTGCGGCCAAAAGAACTTGGTTGTTACTTGTGCAATGGTCTTATCCCGTCCGGCATGGGCTGATAGTCCTCCTCCATGTATCTCTTGGATGATATGCTGCCTCCAAGAAGATTTCGGTATACATAACAGGTTGCCCTTAAACAAAAAACCATGTCGAATAGAGAAGTCTTCTACCGGTTCTTTGTTGATGCATTTCTGCCAAGTGTCAGCAAAATCGCCGTCTTCTGGGTATAACTCCTGTAAGCACTCCAAACCCACAAATTCCGATTGCAATTGAGTCAAGAGAACAAACCGGCGACTTAAGGCGTCTGCAACGCGATTTTGAGCTCCGCTCTTGTGCTTCAACACGAACGTGAATTTCTGTAGGAATAAAATCCACCTAGCGTGCATCTTGTTGATGGTTTTCTGGGTGTTGATATATTGTAATGCTTTGTGGTCACTACAAAGAACAAAATCCTGATGTAATAGGTAGTGTTCCCACTGCTTTAGTGCTCGGACAACTGCATAAAGTTCTTGCTCATAGACTGACCACCTCTGCCGTGCCTCCGACAACTTCTCACTAAAATACTCAATTGGTCTTCCTTCTTGTATTAGCACAGCTCCCACTCCCACAGTAGAAGCATCCGATTCAACCACAAATGGCTTATCAAAATCCGGTAATGCCAACACCGGGGCATAGGATAGCGCCACTTTGATGGTTTTGAAACTCCTCTGCTGTTCCATTTCCCACCGAAACTGCTTCAACTTCAAAACGTCTGTTATAGGAGATAGAATGATGCTAAATCCCTTGATGAATCTCCGGTAGAAATTCGCCAGCCCATGGAAACTGCGAATGTCAGTAAAGGATTTTGGTTCAGGCCAATTGACAATTGCCTCCACCTTTCTCGGGTCCGCACTAACTCCGGCGGCAGATATCTTGAATCCCAGGAATGAAACGGTGTCACACGCGAATTCACACTTTGAGATATTCAAATACAGCTTGTTTTGCCGCAGAGCTTCACAGATTCCGCTCAGGTGCTTCACGTGTTCGGCCAGGTTTTTGCTAAAAACCAAGATGTCGTCGAAGTAAGCTACACAGCACCGATTCAAAAATGGTTTCAAGACTTCATTCATCAATCTCATGAATGTTGAGGGAGCATTACACAACCCGAAAGGCATGACCCTCCACTCGTACAAGCCTTCTCTTGTCTTAAATGCCGTCTTCCACTCATCTCCTGGCCGAATCCTTATTTGGTGATACCCGCTGCGGAGGTCCAGCTTGGAGAATAGTTGTGATCCAACTAACCTTTCCATCATCTCGTCGATTCTAGGCATCGGAAATCTGAATTTGATGGTGATCTTGTTGATTGCTCTGCTATCTATACACATTCGCCAACTCCCATCCTTCTTTGGCACTAGCAAGGCGGGTACTGCACATGGGCTTAAACTATGCTGAATGAGCTGTTTGGCCAAGAGCTCATCTACAATCTGCTGCAGAATTTTGTGTTCTGTGGGACTCATTTTATAGTGTGGGATGTTCGGTAAGGTGGCTCCTGGATTGAAGTCGATCTGATGCTGAACTGTTCTGATTGGTGGTAATTCGGCCGGTAGTTCACTGGTGCAGATGTCGGCAAACTGCTGAAGAAATTGGTTGATCTCACTCGGCACTTCAGATTGTTTGTTGGAAACGGTCTGTTCCTTAACCACCAAGGCCATTATCTGCAATGATTCCTTCCAGGAGCTAAGCAGAGTATTTCCGGGTACCACACACATAGCAACCTTCTCAGGAACGGGATCAATAATTTGGGATTCCGGTACCAATCTCAGCTTCTTCTCCCGCCATTCAAATGTGTAAGTATTTGTCCTTCCATCATATATTGCTCCCACGTCGAATTGCCAGGGCCTTCCCAAGATGATGTGGCATACGTCCATATCGATCACGTCGCATAATACTTCACTTGCGTAGTGTTTGCCGATGGAAAATGAGACCCTGCACATCTCCGTGACTGACATCTCTAATCCCTTTTTAACCCAGCTAATTTTGTATGGATTGGAGTTTTTCGTGGTTTTGAGCTGGAGTGATTGAACCACAGCTTTTGAAATCACATTCTCAGTACACCCGTTATCTATTAAAAGATTGCAGACTTTACCATTAATGGTGCACTTGGTCTTGAAAAGTGCATTTCGCTGCGAGTGGTTCGGTTGTCTGGGTGCCAGGAGCAGTTTCTGTAACACGCACACAACTGGCTCCCCATCGTCTCCAGCTACATCTTCGACTGGCTCCTCCTGCATTTCTTCGGTTAGTTCCATGTCTTCTTCAAATTCTCCTTCCAACATCTGTAATTGTCCTTTAGTGTGGCATTCATTGGACTTATGTCCTTGTTGAAAGCAACGAAAACACTTGATAGTAGATGGCTTGGCATAAGGATTGTCTTTGGCCGTGCCTTTAAATTTGTAATTCGCCTTTCCCTCTTCATTCTTATTAGGTGCATTTGGCGGTGTGGGACTAGCAGTCTGAGGAGCAACCTGTCTACTAAATGAATTAGACTTCAAATTACTCATTCGGTTCAAATCACTTACAGCTTCTACAGCCCGCCGATTTTGGTTAGTCCTCCCATGTCTTGACTGTTGCATCTCTACCTTCATGGCGTAGTTGACAGCTTGGGAGAGTGACCACACCGCATTTAATTCCAGCTTGTCTTGTATTGATTCTTTCAGCCCTCCGACATAGCGAGCCACCAGTTGATTTTCTGTCTCGTTCAAATTGTTCCGAGCGCTCAGTCTGTAAAACTCCTCTGTATAGTCATTGATGGAGCGATTGCCTTGAATGCAATGTTGGTACTGCATATACAGCATTTGTTCATAATCTGTAGGAAGGAAGTGACCACGTAACAGTTGCTTCATACGAAACCAACTGCGCACTGGTCCTCTACCATCCCGACGCCTGGATTGTAGCAGCTGAAGCCACCACGCACTAGCCCCACCTTTCAACCGGCAGGCCACATATTTAACCTGTTTTTCTGGCTCCACCTCCATGTATTCGAAGAAGGTCTCCACTGCCCTCTCCCAATCCAAGTAATCCTCTATGTGAAGTTTGCCGTCAAAAAATGGGATGTCCATTTTTACCCGAAACTCACTGTTATGCCTGTCCTGCTCTCTCGGCCTCCGACGCCGCTGCATCGTCATTTCTCCCTCTGAGTCGGATAGCTCCATAGCGCCAAACTGCTCTATTCCTTCATCAGAATCCGACGCGAATGCCTCCGGCAGATTGCGTCGTAAGTTCCGTCTATCCCCGCACCTCCTCTGGATTGCCGGTATGGTTGCTGGCTGACCCAGTCTCGGTTCGATACTACGCTCCAACAGAGCTCGAATGTCTCTCAGGTCGCGGCGCACTTCATCGGAAAATCGACGGAATTCCGTCGTGAGCTCATCTGAGTGCTTCACCAGACCGGAGTGTTCTGCCCAAAGGGCTTCCATGCTTCTTTCTTCCACGGCAGCCACCCGTTTGCTGCCTTCCGCCATTGTGGCTCTGATACCAATCTGGTGTAGGAACCTGCACAAATGACTTCCAGCAAACAAGAAGAAGTTCAATGGAACAGTGAAAACTGTATTAATATTTCAAAAGCTGATAGTTCTTCATCTTCCCTACCTTAAGTAAAACGGGTTCCTGAAAAGCTATACTAAAACGTTCTACTGAAATAAAAAAGTGCACAGCGCACAACAATCCTAAAAGTAGCAACATAGCAGAATAAGATAGAATATTCTAACTAACTAGTCAGGCAAGGATAAGTTATTCCTCCGGTGTAGCCCGCTAAGATGCTCCGCATCAGAAACAAAGAGAGTTTATATTAATGAATCATTAGTATTTGATTAGAGAGTTTAGATAATTAACATCTTAATTGAATTTTCAATCAATCTTCTTTTGATTTGTTTTGTTAGGTGATGTGTGTTAGCATTTTGACTATATTAAATTAGAAGATAGAGCAACTTAGGACCCACTGATGATGCATTAAGAAATGCGTGTAGTTTATAATGTCAATTTATGCTTTATTAAGTGGTCATTATCTTGGTTTAAGCTTGTGTTGATTAATTTGATTATTTATGTTGTCTCGGACCTCAAGTTTGTCTTGCTTGCTGGGGGGTGCAGGGGGTTTACCCCTACTTGGGTTAAGGTACTTTGCTTATGGAATTTTTTTTTTCTATACAACACCCCGAAGCTATGTACCAGAGCGCCTCGGCGTTGTTCTCGAGTGCCAAAGCGCTAAACCAACAGATAACAAAGAGTCATAAAGCACTGGATTCGACACCGTGGTGTTGCAAGTTTGAGCGTCACAGCGTCATCAGATAGAGGCTTGGGCACCGCTTGGTGGTTATAACTGACTTTCTCAAAGAGTTTCATCCCTTGGTGGTTATAACTGACTTTGTCTTGTATGTCCTATTATTGCAGACATAGAGAATGGTTCATAGTGGATTTTTTGGTGTGATGTGGCTCCGTGTTTTTTTTTCCTAATTTGAATTTTTCCACGTTAAATTCTGATGTCCTTTAGTTTTTCGCTGCCTTTACTTTCTTGCTTGTTTCATCACTGCAGTGTTTACTCCTCATCCCCAACAATAAATATTAGTGTGCAATGAACTAGAGTTTGTATTCAAAGGATTGCGATTCCAATTTTTTCTCTATCATATAAAGACCAATATGAAGTGCCCAAATATTTTACATGATGAAATGTATATTAATATCATTATTTATAAAGCGCATTATTTATAAAATATAGAATTTGTTTGGGAAGGCTATAGCATTTTATAAAGTTGATTGTGAAATTACTGTGATAAATTTTCTTATTGATTTCTAATATAAATTTTTAGACGAAATTAAAAAAAAAAAAAAAAAAAACCTGTCCCCCATGAAACCTAAGAGGGCTCCAACGGGATCCTCCAGCACCAATTGGCTGATTGCGATAATTAAAAAAAAAATAAAAAATTAGCCTATCTCTAAAGAATTTGCAATTTTTTTTTAATTTTTTGGACTAAATAATTTATAAAGAATATAATACTCGTTGCCTATTTCCTTCACGACTCAGGAGCTCCTCATAGTATTAGTGTTAAATAGAATTTTAATTTTCATTTATAAGCTATAATATTTCCCTCCCCACTAGCTACCAAATACCAAATACTCATCTCTCTCTCTCTCTCTCTGAGACAGTTTGCTTACTATTTTTTAAAATAGTTTTTTAATATAAAAATTTTCTATTTATGATAAGGGTGTAAGTGAGACGAGTCGAGTTATTAGCCGGCTCGAGGTCAGCTCAAAAAATGGCTCATAAACCGAGTTCAATGTGCTAACAAGTCAAGTTTGAGTCAGCCTTAACTCGACATGTTAAGTCACAAGCTAGCTCGTTTAAAAAATATTAATATAAACTATGCTTAAAATGTATTATAGAACAAGTCTAAAAATATGAAAAAATATTTAAAAATTTATATCTCACTTTCTTATTCAAGTTATTCTTTATTACTTTTCTTCTAATTTCTTATTTTTGTTATAATTTTATTATAATTACTATTTGAATCATAATCATTTTCTCTCTTTTTTAAGATAAAATCCATTATAGGGGCCTACGTGTTAGAATAACAACAGATTAAATGTTCTTAATAGAACAAAACCTAACTACAAATACATCATTTAAAATAAAACTTAAGAGCAATTATTTTAAACTAATAGAATAAGCAAATAAATAAAAATAAAACCACGACAACCACTGAAGAAGAGCAACAATACACATTCCAGTCCAACAGAAGGCCAGGCACAGGCAACCTGCAAAGAAACCTTGAGCAAAATAGGCAGAACAAACGAATCACGGCCTGATGCCAGACTAATTAAGAAGAAACCCATTCGGCAGCATCATAAACAACCAGCCGCAACCTGCAGAAGAAAAGGGACCAACCCATAACAGGGAAGAAAAAACCAAAATAAAAAAACCCAAAGCCACTAAGAGAAACACAAGAGCAGCTCAGTTAAGGACTTGCATAACCCACATGAGAACAAAGGACATAATCCTTTTCTCTCTTTCTTTATAAATAAGTTGGTTCGCAAGCCAGCTCAAAATCACATAATTAAGCTTAAGCTTGACCTCGAACTCGATTAATTAATCAAGATCAAGTTAGACTCAACTCAAACTGGATTTGATTCGACTCAACTTAACTCAAACTCGAACTCGACTCATTTCCAGTCCACTCATCTCGAGTCGACTCGACCCATTTAAACCCATAATTCATGGCTTTGATGCTTCCAAGAAACTACAATTTGTAGATTGAGAAGACCTGATAAGTCAACACATAGAAATTCTATTAAACTTTGACTTCTCAGTAGCGTAGAAAAGCTGACTTTTTCTTCTTCGGAATCACTTTCTTAAGAACTTCGAATCAAAATAACGAAATTTGTAGATGATGTGCTTGTTTACGGGGAGGCTACTACTAAGAATGCTTGGGAGCTTCATAAATTTTTGATGGACTTTGCTTATGCTTCAGGCCTGCACACCAACAATGCAAAATGTTCCATCCTCTTCTCCACCAATACTTCTCTGGCAAATGATATTGCCAATATCTTGGGTTTTAAGTTCTCTGAACATACTTTCAAATACCTAGGGGTCCCCATTTCCACTAAAAAACTCAATTCTTCTCACTTTCAACCACTCCTGAGCAGGATTTCCTCTCTACTTGATGGTTGGAAAGTAAAATTTCTTCCTTTTGCAGGTCGTATTCAATACTTGAGATTCACTATTGCATACACATTGGCATACTGGATTAGGAGATCTATTATACCTAAAACCTACATCAAATTGATTGATAGGCTTTGTGCTAGATTTCTTTATCATGGGACTACTGAAGGAAAGAAACTACATTTGGTTGCTTGGAAGAATACCTGTCTTCCAACTTGTTTTGGAGGTCTTGGGATCTCTAGTATCCAGTCCCTTTATCATGGTTTCGGCTGTTCTTTTATTTGGAGAATGTATAATTCTATAGCTCTGGTTTGTGACTGGTGCAGAGTCAAATATACTTAATATAGAGGCACCGATACAACAAAATCTTATGGATCATTTACGTTCTCCTCTAATTAATAATGTTATTCGTTCATATATCCGTTAGATATTACTCTTAGTGACACTGATAATAATTTGAATAATTTCTTAGATCAAATTTCGTTAGTGAGCATGAAGTCAAGATGATATACTCTTAGAGAATATTTTAGATTTGATGATAATACATTCTTTCATTAATAATAACATAAGCAATAGAGATAATAATGTTATTATGTAATTTATAATTGTATAATAATTATATACAATATACAATTTATTTATTCATTTACACTTATTTGTTAGAAGTTTAATATTTTTTTAAATAAACATAATTATGTGATAAGTTACAAGAAATGATATATTATACTTATCATATAATTTTCCTTATAATTTTCATTTATATATGCTTCATAAACAATTATGTCATATATCCTTTCTAGATTAATATTCAAATTCCTTCTAGTAGGGATACTTATGGAGCTCCAAAGTCCAAGGTAGATTTTCTTCTTGATTGTTATATAGTTTGAAACTTCAAAATTGACTGATGAAAAACAATACATAACCTTTCGTACTAATCTACTTAACATTCAACATTAGAACTATGACAAGAAGATAAATAAACACTCAATAGCAAAGAAGAATTAGTGACAAAATTTACGATGCACTACTTTTGCCGTATTGTCTTTAATTCTTGTGTTGTTCCAATGATGACTCCGTCATCCCACTTTAGGCCTTCGGTAATGCCATTCAGTGGCGGAGCCAGAAATTTTATTGAGGGGGGGCCTAAATTAAAATAATTTTGTTTGTTGTCTCATTACCATGGGGTCTCTCTTTGGAGGCAAGAGAGGAGCGAAAGATATTTAAATGAGTTTTACTAAACATTTTTTAAAATATTTTTATTTCAACTAATTTAAGTGAGTTTCAATTTCAGAAATCAACGATCTTTAGCTCGTTGGATTCGTCTCGTCGAGTCGCTGATTAGACTATAAGCAAATAAATTTTGAAAACCGTTTTATCATCCAAACTATGTTTTGAATCTTCCAACTGTGCTTTGGGTCCTTGATTTGGACTCATTTGTGCTCGGATTGAGTCGAATTTGGTGTTGTTGGGTTCGTATTTTTGAGACGTTCAGTTCGACTATAAGTTTATTGAAATCAGAGTTTAGATGGTCTCCGATTTAATTTTTGAAGTTTCCAACTTGTCTTTTTTCAAAATTTGTGCCCGATCAAGATTATTTTTGATGATATATCAATAGCTTAGACTTGATTTAGAAAAATAAATTAATCCAATTACTTCTTACTCTTAAATCTAGCATGCATATAAGAGAAAATAATATATTTCTCTCATATATAAAAAATGTACAAGTGAACCTTTGCTCTTCCTTGTTCTCCTTTGATGGTGATGATTGGTTGAATATACTAACAATTAAATTTTTTTTTTTTTAGGGGGGGCACGTGCCCCCCTTGGCCCCCCCTTCCCTCCGCCAATGATGCCATTCGTTGGAGAAATTATTACTTGTGTAGTCTGAATATGCCAGGATGCAAGCTAGGTTCAGACTCCACACGTAATAAATTTCCCTTCCTAGTCTCCTTTCATTCACTAAATCCTGTAGTTGCCACTGATGACCTCTTCCTTGCCCGAAAATCCTTGTTTATCTTTCACATAAGAGAGTTGATAATGTGATATCGATAGCGAATGGTGAGAAAAGTGATGGTGTGAAATACAAGATGTAAGAGTGGGTGAGGAGGGTAGAATTTTTGATATTTTTTAAATTATTAAATATTATGTAGACTTATAAATTTTAGATATTAAATTTGAAAAATGATAGATTTAAGTGCTATAAAAAATACAATACATTTTCCCTGCAGCATACCATTTCACCTATAAATACCAGACTGCAACAGAGAAGAAGCTCACATCATAAACAAATCAAATTTCCTCAGCTCAGTTCTGATCAGTTCTCAGATCCTTCAATGGATTCAGAATCTCATCAGATTCAAGAAGAAATAGAAGCATGCAATCATGCCTTAAAAATATGTAGCATGGCTGTTCTTCCCATGACTCTCACTACAGCTATAGAACTCGGCCTGTTCAAGCTTCTCTCTGCTGCTGGGCCTGGAGCACAGCTTTCTGCAGAAGAGTTTGCAGCTAAGCTGATTAATGATTCTACAAGCGACTATACTGCTTTGAAGCTTGAGAGGATTCTTCGTCTTCTTGCTAGCTATTCTGTTTTAACTTGGTCGACTGAGACTGATTCCCATGGCCGCACTGTTCATCGCTTTGGTGCTTCTCCTGTATGCAAGTTTTTAGCTCCCAATGAAGATGGAGTTTCTTTAGCTGCACTCGGTCTTTTGAGCACTGATAGGGTCGCCATCGAAAGCTGGTGAGTAATTTTCAGTCCAGTAATTTAATTGGCTGGTCATTTGTTAAATGAGAAATTGTTTCTCTGAATTAGTCAGACTCTTTTTGGAGTAATTATTACGTCCGGACACTGAACGCGTCTAGAGACCAATAATCATGCACCACGTCATATGGAGCTCAGTACCGAGCACTCGGTATTGCTCGGTATACGTCCGGATTTCCGATTTTTTGACCGGACGTAATAATTTTCCCTCTTTTTGAGGGTGCAAGAACATAAGACGGTTGGAGTGCGCATAAGTTTATGGATGAAATAGAGAAGGATTTGGATTAAACTTCAAAATAGTCCCCCGACTATTTATATATAGTTATTGGGATAGCGGGTAGTGGAGTCCGAGTCGCAAGCCGAGGGAGTTTGTGGGATAGCGAGTGCAGGAAGAGCCTGAGTCGTGAGAGTGTGGCAGCAGACAAAGCCAGCGGGTCCGCAAGTGTGGGCAGAGTCGTCCTTGGGAATGCTAGTGCGGGCGGAGTCGCGACTCGCGAGCACGATGCAGCGACAAAGTCCGCCGGACTGTGCAGTGCGGGCGGAAATCTGGAATTGTCTCCGACTTTCGGGTCATTGTCGGGTTGATTTTGGGTTTTCAGGTCAACCCGAACCTGACCTGTTTTTGAAACGGGTAAAAATCCGAACCCGAACTCTACCTGTTTGCTAACCGGGTCGGGTCCGAATCGAGTTTCGGGTCTTGTCAAAAATTAACACTCCTACATATAAATTATAAAGAAGCATCTTTTTAGTACAAAAAATATTTAAATAGAAATTTTTATACTAGAAAGCTATTTTAAAAAGCAGTAAGAAAGTTGTTCTAAACAGAACCTGCATTTGGATTCACAATATTTACTAAGGTTTCGTGTTGGACGGCTTTCTTACTGCTTCTTAAAGCACTTTTTTAGTACAAAATTTTTTAAAGAACCAGTAAGAAAGTCGTCCCAAAGGAAGCCTAAATCACACTAGTAGCCAAACGATGAATGTCAATACACAAACTTAGGCTTGTTTGGGACATCTTTCTGCCTTTTTTTTAAAACAGCTTTCTAATACAAATTTTTTTTGAATCAAGACTTTTTGCACTAAAAAGTTGTTTTAGAAAGCAGTAAGAAAGCTGTCCAAAACAAAACCTTAATCTACATGAGATTCAAATACAAAATCTTTTCAATAATTTCTAAGATCTTTAATTACCAACTAAATTAATCTCCCTACTTTTCATTTAAAGGTATCATCTAAAGGATGCAATATTGCATGGAGGAGTGGCCTTCAACAGAGCTCATGGTGGACTGAATGAATTTGAATACCATGCTAAAGATCCAAGATTCAGCAAAGTTTTCAATGAGGGAATGAGAAGCCATTCCATAATAATCATGAAGAACATTCTGAAAATTTATAAGGGATTTGAGGATATCAATGTGCTTGTTGATGTAGGTGGTGGAACAGGAGGAACACTCAGTATGATCACTGCAAAGCATTCTCATATCAAAGGGATCAACTTTGATCTTCCTCATGTTATTGCTCAAGCACCTTCTTTGCCAGGTAACTAGTTTGCTTATCTATTATTCATTTTTCTTCTTGATTGAGCTCTTGTAATTGAGCATTTAGCTTAATTATCTTCATTGACATGATGTGTTCGTTCTATTACTAAGACTTCGTTTGGGACATTTTTCGTACTGCTTACTAAAACAATTTTTAGTATAAAATTTTCTAATTCAAGAAATTTTTGTACTAGAAAGCAACAAAAAGCTGCCCCAAACGAAGCCTAAGACTTCTTTTAGAATAACTTTCTTACTTCTTTTTAAAGTAGATTTGTAGTACAAAAATAAATTTTTTTTGTGTTAGAAAGCTACTTTAAAAAGCTGTCTAAAATGAAGCCTAAGTGTATCCATAATTTATATTTTTTATGTTTTTTGTTTTTGAAAATTGAGTTATATTTTTTTGATGTAGGAGTGGAGCATGTTGGTGGAGATGTGTTTGAAAGCATTCCAAGTGGAGAGGCTTTGTTGTTGAAGGTGACATAAATCTAATTATATTAACATAATTATAATATAAATTGTGAAATGAATTTTGGTGAATATTTTTCATAAATTTTAGTTTGAAAATTATTATTATTTGTTGAGATTAATATAATTTACTCAAATGAGGTTGTGGTGTAGTAGGGTCACTTGATGCTCAAGTTCTTGCGAAAGATTATTATAATATGCAAAAATTAATTAAATTTTATATTATATTATGTCAAAATAAACTTAATGATTTTGAGATATATTTTGATTTTTTTTCAATTTAAAGGAAAAAAAGATTGGGGGTTTGATTCCTTCAAAAAATAATTATGCTGCAAACTTATAATTAGCAGATTTTACATGTATTTTACACTTTTTTTTTCCAACGGTTCTGTTCATTTTAATCAGATTTATAAAGAAAAACAAGCCTGATAAATGATTTTTCTGATTAATTACCAATAATCTGCAGTCGGTTCTTCATGACTGGGGCGACGACGATAGCCTGAAGATTCTGAAGAACTGCTGGAAATCAGTTCCAGACAATGGCAAAGTGATAGTTTTAGATTCCTTTCTGCCTGAAGCTCCAGACTACACAGATCTGACACATTACGTCCTGAACACTGACGTGATAATGCTTATGGAGAGTCCCAGTGGAAAGGAGAGAACAGAGAAAGAGTTCAAAGAGTTGGCCAAACTCTCTGGATTTTCTGGTTTCAATGTTATCTGCAACTTCTCCAATGCTTGGATAATGGAGTTGAGCAAATAGTTCACCGCAGCTTATTATCTTTGTTTGGGACAATTTTTTTATTGCTTCTTCAAGTTGTTTTTAGTATAAAAACTTAATTTTTTGTACTAAAAAGCTGTTTTAAGAAGTAGGAAGAAAGCCGTCGCAAACGAGAGTCTCTTTTATGCGCTTTCTGTAGCTATCTATATATGTTATGGGATGATAGAATTCTAAATGGTTTGTAACAGAAGATTTCTATGAGATTATGGAAGTTAAATAAATGTTTCAGGAAACAGGTTCTTCTTTCTGAATCAGAGAGATTTGAGAAGATGAAGCGATGTTCAGAATGTCTGCAGCATAATTGATTCTGTTAGGTGGTTGGCTGAGCTGGGAAAGAAGAATTTTTTAAACTAAGCATCATATTAATTATAATTAAGTGATTAACCAACGGAAAAAAAAAATTTTAAACTCGCCAAAGTCGCCCGTTGAACGGGCGACTTATATTTTAAGTAAGTCGTCCGTTAAACGGG
Source organism: Dendrobium officinale (assembly GCA_019514585.1). Lineage (NCBI taxonomy): Eukaryota > Viridiplantae > Streptophyta > Magnoliopsida > Asparagales > Orchidaceae > Dendrobium > Dendrobium officinale. The sequence goes on along the minus strand of CM033690.1, from coordinate 1,662,565 downwards.
CGACTTACCCTTAACTTTATATCACCCGCGAAGACTCCTTTTCTTTCCCTAAAAAGCTCGTTTCTGCCTCAAGTCTCGGCGTCTCTCGGCAAATCCGGGCAAATCCGCAAGGTAAGGTCGTTTTAGAAGTTTTTTTTGGCATTTTTTGTGTTAAATTTCTTTCCTTTTTGGTTTTGTGTGTGCAAAGTGGTATTTTATTTAAGATAAGCTTGAGAAATTTTTTGATTTGTGGAAAGAAGTTAATTTTTGCTAGGATTCTTTTGGACAAATGTAGATTTACATTTTTTTGAGATATATAATATGTTGAGCATATATTATATGAAAATTTTTTTGGGAAAAAATAAAATAATACATGTATAATTGAATAAAATTTGTATTAAAGATATCTTAAAATTAATATAAGGATATTTTTTGTTAATTTCCTTTCGTTTCTTAGACAGCACGAATTTTTTTGACAAATATGACTACAAAAGTCATATATTCGTGTTAGGGTTAGATTTTGATATAAGGCTTTCCCTATTAAAATAGAAAGTTAAATGTTGGAGGATGGTCTATTTCACATGCATTTGCTTAACGTATCGTTATAAAGGGCCAACATTCATTTACATTCAATAATTGGTAACAGTTACTACTAAATAATTATAAAATATAGTTATAATGTGTGAGGGATTACAAGGAATTTTTAATATAAAGCTAATTTTTTAAAATATATAATTTCAAATAATTATGATGAGAATAATTGTATAAAAAATTTATATAAATACGAACGTTATATGCAAATTTCTTTAATTAATCTTTATGTGAATAAAAAAATATCTATTTAAATATATTTAGTTAAATTCCTATGTGTGAATTTATTTGTTCAAGTATAGTAAGATTGTGTATGGGTAATTGTAGGTAATCATAAACTATACTTAATAGTGCAACAATGTCTGGACGAGGAGCATCCTTTGTTCTTATGTATGGTGGGCACTTGTCTTTAGATGAAAAATATTCACCAACATATGTTGGGGGTAGTTATCAGCAGTTGCAAGTATCTGCAAATATGAACTTAGAGCAACTGAAGATTAGAATTCTGAAATCCCTAAAATATGATACGTCGAAGTACTCAGTAAACTTAGTTTGTCGTTTACCCTTGGGGAATGAGTTCATAGCTTCGGTTGTTGACGATGATGAGGTGTGTCAGATGGTGTTATCACATGCAGTTGGGCAAATACTTCTACTTTATGTAGAGGTCAAAGAAATTACTATAGAAAATATAGCTGTTGAGCAACTAACAGCTCACATGCACGAGACATACACTTTCGACGGGGTGACTGAATACAGTCCGACCAATCCAAGTTTCATGCCGCAAAATCTTAAGTAAGTTTTCATATATGTTTATTTTAATGCATTTTAAATTAAAATTTATGGGCTGAGAAAGTTTTAATTGTTTAAAATATTTTTTGTACGTGATGAAGTGACCGGCATAGAAGTTTTTGCCATGACATTCCAGAATCTTCTGAGAGACCATCGGTTAATGTTGATGATGGTTATGAAACAATGAGTAGTGGATCAAGTAATCCAGGTCCTGATGATTATGAAAATAACTCACAATATCATTTAGATGAAGTTAATGTTGATATGAATCCTGAAATCCATAGCATGGCCCAATGTTATTGTTTCACGAATGTTGGCACTACAGAAGGAATAACTGTAAATAATAATTTTGTGAAGGCATATTCATCAACTCGAGAATGGGATGAGGACGTAGCAAATGATAGTGCTTATATTGGTAGCCAAGTCGAGGAAGAATTTTCAATTCCAATAGAACTGATGGAGGGTATGTGTTTTACCAAGAAAGAGGATCTTCAGTTTGCATTACAGGGTTGGTCAATAATAAATAATGTGGAGTATGTCATTGTAGCTTCAAATAGACAAAAATTTACAGTGGTTTGTGCTCAGAGTGGCAGGTCAGACAGACCATGTATATGGCGTTTGCATGCGGGGGTGAGCAAACGTCTGGGGGGCATATGGAAAATATCTTCCATGAAGAACCAACATACTTGCGCAACCCCGATTCTAACGACTGGACATAGACAATGTAATTCACAATTTATAAGCTACTTCATATTGCCCAGTATCAGAAGGCATATGGATCTCAAGCCGCGAGAGATTATCGGCCAAATTGAAGCAAAGTTCAACATAAAAGTTTCATATATGAAAGCTTGGGATGCTAGAAGAAAAGCTGTGAAAATAGTTTTTGGTAGCTGGGAGGAGTCGTACCGAACCATAAATTTGTTCATGGACGCTGTTGTGTTTTCAATGCCCGAAATCGTTTATAAGATACAAACGTCTGAGAATCATAGATTTGAGAGATTATTTTTCTCCTTTGGGCCTTCGATAAAAGGTTGGAGCTACTATCGCCCTGTACTTTGCCTTGACGGCACATTCCTGTTAGGCAAATATCGAGGCACTTTACTAACCGCTGTGGGAATTGATGCTAACAATGGATTGTACCCCCTCGCCTTCGCAATTGTAGAATCAAAATGTGTTGATTCATGGGTGTGGTTTTTGAGCCAGTTGCATATACTACTTCCAATTGTTAGCACCCGACCTGATTTATGTATTATTTCTGATAGGCACGCTGGTTTGGTGCGAGGTTGTCGTGAAATTTTTCCACATGCTGCACATCGTCACTGTCTTCGTCACCTACGGGAAAATTTTAAAAAAGCAGTACGTCGAATGGGTGTTGGTGACATTGAGTTTCTATGCCAGAAGATGTACATGGCCGGGAACACTGATGACCCAATGGTATTTGATAGGTGCATGAAAGATATGATAAATGTGAAGGCTGGTATTCACTAGTGGTTGGTATAGCGTGATGTCACATCATGGGATCTGACCTATGATGGTGGATTTCGTTATGGAGTTATGACGACAAATGCATCAGAGTCATTTAATGGAGTTCTTAAAAGAGCCAGGGGTTTGCCTATTCAAGCGTTGATTACAACAATATACTATAATGTTGTGGCTTTGCACTTGAGAAGAAACGAGATGCTAGAGGGTTCCGAAATTGATGCAACCAGACCCTTTGCACCAAGAGTACAAGCAACATTGCAAAAGATCGAGCAAGAAGCACGTAGGTTACCACAACCCATTCGAATAAATATGCGTGAGTTTCAAGTGGTTGACATGTCATCTCGGTCTTTCAGGGTTGATTTAGTTGACAATATAAATTGCATTTGTACTTGTGGGAAGACTATTATATATCATATCCTGTGCCCACACGTAGTTAGTTGCATATCAGTGCTAAGGCAAAGTCACTACAATTATGTCTCACAATACTACAGCTTGGATAATTACAAGATGACTTATACTGATCCATTTCATAATATTCCAGACCGATCTACTCGGGCACAACATAATCCAGGAAGTGGCATACATCCACTCCTACCGCCAAATTTTAGAAGACGTTCTGGAAGACCAAGAACAAACCGTTTTAAAAATACAATGGATGAGGGAATTGGTCAAAGTAATAGAAAATGTGCTGCATGTAGCATAGTAGGACATAACAAAGCAACTTGTCCTACTAGGTTAGTTTTAAGCTTTAAATTTTTCATATCAAGAATGCTTTACAAAAATGTGCTTTTCATTATTCGTAGAATGTTTTTTCATTATCTGTAGAAAAAAAATTAACCTATGCTTTACATAAATGTGCTTTACAAAAGCTATGTTTTGCTAATGTCATTAAAATTTTATATTATTTATACTTGCCTAACATTTCCTTTTCCTACCAGGTTTCATGGCAGCCGCAGAAGATAGGAGACGTGAGCGCCGCAGGCGCCCTTCTAGTGTGGAGGCATCCACACAGCCATCTGTACATACCATCCAACCTAGCATTTCTTCACTTGCAGGCAGCCACAGAGCAGCCCATCCTAAGCAGGTAAATTTATATATATTAGTTATTTCTTTATTGTTCAAATAAATAATCTCAAATATGTCAACAATTTAATTATTTACAGGGCACTATATTGGAGGCTGCTTCACACTTATTGATGGTCCATGAGTGGCCCATTAATTGTCCTAGGTTCATGGAGGCCTTAGTTTTTGTGGGTTTGGATAGTGTCAGTCAGATGAGGTATAGGAGGATGGATCGTCACTTGCTTACAGCTCTGGTTGAGAGGTGGTCGCCACAGACGAATACATTTCACCTCCCAGTTGGTGAAATGAGTATTACGTTGCAGGATGTTTCCATGATATTGGGGATACAGATTGATGGACCTTCTTTTGTTGGACACCCAGTTGTTGGTTCAGGCAGATGATGGTTGAGTTGGCCAGATTGTTGTGATGATTTACTAGGCCAGCATCCGGACCCAGATGTTTTGTATCATGACCCATTCAATCCACGGATTACAGTGAAGTTTAAGATGGGCCAGGCGCATGCGCAGACATGTATTCCACTAAGGTGGTTGAGGTGGATTTTTTGGAGGGACTCCTACATTGATCTATCTGAGATGGATTTTTGGAGGCATGTGCGAGCTTACATTTTATTTCTACTTGGATGTCACCTGCTCCCAGACACTTCAAGCTCTGAAATTCATTTACAGTACTTGCCGTTGATGGAGGATATAGCGATATTCAGGACATACTCACTTGGAGGTGCAGTACTAGCTCATTTATATAGGGAGCTATCTGAAGCAACTAGACCAAAACGAGCAAACAGGAGATATGCACTTCAGGAGGAATGAGGAACGACTTCGGGAGGTACCTGTAGGAAATGCTATGACATACATGGATTAGCTGGATGGCTTACTAGAGAGTCAGGTATGTTAAGTATAATTATATTGATACATTTTAATCATATTTGTTCCATATTATGACGATTAATTTGTTATATAAAAATGATACAGGTAATATGAGAACCATAAACTGCAGAGATTCGTGCTCAGGTTCCAGAGATATGCACTTCAGGTCAGGACACTTGGCTCTCCAGAGTTCCTTTGATCAGTTGGAAAAGGGTATAGTGACATCTCCCTGATCGAGTACTACGACAATTTGGATACTGTCCTTCCACTGATATCATGCCAATGGATCCTAGTTTTGTAAGAGTTGATGGACGTGGTAAGTTAGATACTGATTGGGCATTGTATCACCAGGCAAGTATTGCACTATGGGAGAGCAGGAGAGCATACATTGTTGCTGGAGAGATTCCTGGGTTGGATTATGATTATAAGGTGAAGCAGTACTTAGCATGGTTTCATTCTTGGGCTACACTATACATGCTAAAGCCCCCAGTGGATCCTCCGAGTACATACTATCCAAGATCACCAGCTGAACGTCACATGGTAAGTTTAAGTTATTTAAATTTAATTATATGAAAAATTTTAACTGAATTACTTATCCTGGCAGCGATTTTCTTTGTGAGCATGGAGAGAAGATTGCAACCACACTTTGGCGGTACTGAGGGGACACCTTTACAGGTGGATGTGAATATTGTTGGAGATATGTGCCAAAGATTACGACAACAGATATACATTGACGATGCTCATTATTTTGATGAGGCAGATACTCAGGTGTTTAGTCCAGCCATTCCGACTGCAGATCCATATGATGCTGGGCCATCCTCCTATCCTGATCTTGGTCCCTCTCAGAGCCACTTCACAGCTGAGTTTGACGTCGCCTCCACACCTCAGTTCGTACCTTCCTCCTTGGGAGAGCCCCCAGTTACTCAGCAAGATGTTAGTGATCAGGACCAGCGCCATCTACGTACCAGGCCACTACGAGCACCTCAGCATTTTACTCCAGGCACTGATGCGATTCCACATCGACATAAAAGGAGGCATTAGTTTTTTGTATCATGTATCTTTTAGTTGCTTTAGTTATATTTTATTATTTATGTTTCTTATTGTGCTACAATGGAACAACTATTTCGTATCATGGAATTAAATTTATTATGCTCTTCTATTAACTCTTGCATGAAGTTTGATCTAAAAAACATAATGTTGGATGATCCAAGAACATATAATTTTTTAAAGAATTTGTAATATTTGATATACATATATATACTTATTATAATTTATTGTTATCAATTAGAGCGTATATAACTTCTCAATGATCTAAGATCTAATCTTTCTAAATTTGAATTCTAAATATACCAAAAACTTGAAAAATAGATTAAGCCTCTTATTATATATATATATATATATATATATATATAGTAGATATATATATATATATATATATATATATATATAAAATAGAATATATAATAATTAATCGTAATCTTTTTTAGTTGCAATTTTTTTTTATTCATAAGAGTAAGTCGCCCCTTCAACGGGCGACTTACTATTTACACAATCCCGTTACTTTAAGGAATAACGGGAATAACGGTTAGTTGAGTTATTGAGGGGTAAGTCGCCCGTTCAACGGGCGACTTACTTCACTGATATAAGTCGCCCGTTCAACGGGCGACTTTGGCGAGTTTTAAATTTTTTTTTTCGTTGGTTAATTGCTTAATTATAATTAATACGATCAATGCTTTGTTTTTTAGTTTAAATAAGCAACTTTTTACTATGAGAATGGGAATTGGGATCGTTGAATCTCCTCATTTTCTCTTTCTCACTCTCTTTTTTTTAAGATACAATCCAAAATGAAGACATTAAGCATGCAATGAAGGTTTGGTTTGAGACAACTTTTTTATTGATTTTTAAAATAAATTTTAAGTTCAAAATTTATTTGAACTGAAAATTTTGGTAATGGAAAGCTGCTTTAGAAAACAATAAAAAATCTATTCCAAATGAAGCCTAAGTGTATAATGGATGAATGAAGCGAAGAAGTTCTGAATCATTGCAGCAGCAGAAGGGTGAAATCAATATTGTATTGAATAAAGGATGGATTATAATATTATATGTAGCAGATAATAGAAAGGAAGAAGCTATGTGTGGACCTCCGAAGGAGCACCGCTCGTGGGGTACGAACGCAGAGGGTACGGCCGCACTATCCCTCTGGGACAAAACGATCGCAGACCTCTACACTCAACATGAACAGGTCGATGGGAGGGCAGATTGGATCGCGCATACGACTGACCATTGGGGATAGAGGCTGTCGCCAACACACCCCGATGGGTAGCAATATACACGACCTAGTCACGGGTTTCCCCCACCCGATACGAGAGATCGAGTGGGGTAAAGTAGATTGCGGGGCCAAGTTTCCCACGGGCGCAAGCCCCCGTGGTTAATTACATCCCGGGTCGAAGCCCGAGAAAACTCTCGATTAAGGATCATACATTATCTTTTTCAAATTGGGATTGGCACCTGGGTAAATACTAGGAAATCCTACTCAAAGGGAAGAAAGGTCCGAAGGGCTGAATAAAACATACATGGCTCATACCAGCATTCGGAGGCTCTAGGGTACTAAACAGAAACTGGAGAACATCAAAGTCAGGCATCCGATCAAATGCGTGAGAGAAGGATGGAGGTGGTGTCATCCTGTGACACAGATAAGTAGGATTTAGGATCCCTGAAAAGAAGGGACCTACCTGCTATTTAAGGCATACGACGAGACCGAATGTAGTTGCCTCGAATCCTAAATCTAGTTTGGACTTAGTGTTTGACACACACTAAGACCAGTGTCCTAGCTAATGCTATGCAAAACCTGGACTTACCCCGGCCTGGATTGGGGGAGCCAGCTAACCACCTAATTGATTTAAAACCATGCTATCCAGTCAATTATGAAAGATGGGTGGGTGGTACGGTTATTGGAAATAGGACCGACATCTAGAGGATTTCCTAAGTGGTCCTGGACTTATGTGGGTCAGATGCTCCTAACTAATGCAACTAAATTTTAATTAAATTTGTTTCTAATGCAATGCATGCTAGTTGAAATGTCAGCTCATGAATGCTATGTAATTTTAAAAATAGGCTTATAGAAAATAATTTTTTTTTAAAAGACTGGGTCTCCCTAGGTCCGGCACTTCATCCTCATAGGCCAGATTATCCGGACTCTACCCGCAGGCAGGGAGATGTCTTATAAGAAGGAGAGAGAAGATGCGGTAATATGCATGCAACTCTGGACGGTTCCGGCAGTTCCCTAAGTTTGTTAAGTTTTTATGTTATTTAAACTTAAATTTTTAAAAATTAGTTATGAGTATAAAAGTTTTATAATCCTTAGAGAGCCTACGAAAATCTAAGCGAAAACAAAAGCGGCATGCAAGAAACAAACCTAGAAAAAGCAGGCAATTTCTACTGCGCAATCAGGTAAACACATCAATATAAATCCAACAAATCAAGTAAATGTCCATAGGGCAACTGCCCTTTAATTACAACCCAGGGTATGCAGAAAAGTAAAGTGGCCGGGCACCACTACCAATAACCCGGGTTTCTAAGCCTATGACAGACGCCAACAACTTTGAGTGGGATATTGGATCTTCAATCTTTAGCTTTCTGGATATCTTCTCCTTGGACTTCTTGGATCTCTCCTCCTTGGACTCCTTGGATCTCTCCTCCTTGGACTCCTTAGATCCGTCGTGGCTTGAATATCCAAACGAAGAGACAATTCCCCCAGTATGGGGGTATTGCCTTTTCTCTTTGGATATCTAAAGCCATCCAACTCGGTCTTCCAAGTGGAAGAAGACTCTTGTGACGCCCTAGAATCAAATAGTGAAAGGATTCGTCTGACATTCTGATCGAACTCCATTCCAGTTGCCAAGCTCGGACCTGAAAATTTCAACCACATATAATGAGCTTACAAAGCCCAGCAGGTCACCAAAGCCTACAACTGAAATCAAAGCACGGCAATGCTATCAATATGCAGGTCAAAGTAAATCAAGTCGATCAATGGTCAATGAGTCTATGCAATGCGAAAATCCATCGTCAATGAGATCAAGTCTGCACAGCGGAAATCAAATCAGTAAGTGCTTCCAATCACTATCTATCCTCGTAGCAGTATCTATCAATCAATACTATCAGTTCAATCAATCGTGTCGTCTAATCAATCCATTATATCTATATCATCAATCAAATCATTAGGATGTCTGTATCAATTAATAGCAATTAATAGTGTCAATTAATTCCATAAGGGACTCGTGTCAGAACGTACTCTTGCAAATCAGTCAATCCAATTATATTCAATACGATTTACTCGATATCAATACTATCTTCAATGACACTATGACAGATTCAATAATGACGACGTACGATGCTACAGTAGGAAAATCATCAATAGAGCACTTTCCAGTCAATAGTATCAATCAGCTTAAAATCCCAATAAACGATCAAATCAATACGGCGAAAGATCAATTGAAATCAAATCAATACAATGAAATCATCAGGTCAATAGAAATCAATACAATCAGCTTCATAAAGAATCTATTCAACGATAAATCAAATCCATACGGCAACAATCCATTCCATCAATCAATCTAGAACCGGTGCGACGACTCAATGTATCAATATCATGTCAGGATCGATCGTATCAATAATTTTCATATGTCAATATCATATCTATATCAATGTCGATATCGGTATCTATCAATCGATACAATCTATATCAATATCAGTGTTAATATCTATGAATCAATACGCAGAATCCATATCAATATCGATGCCGGTATCTATGAGTCAATCAAGTCGAGAAAATCAATCGAAACAACAATACGATAAATCCAATCGGAAAAATAATACGATAAATCAATTGCAGCAAGTCAAATCAATGCAGGATCAATAGTGTCAATGAATCTATAAATCTATGCCGTCCATGTCCATATCAGTGTCAATAATCAATAGTCTCAATAAATGCTCGATGATCAATCAATAAAATCAATGAATCCGTACAATACAGTAAATCCGTAATTCCATGCACATCAGGAAAAACATACGATGCAATCATTCAATGGTCTTACTAGACAAGCACAAACGATGGCTATGTTGCTGTTGTAGAATCCGTATTGCTGTTGTAGATATCTATACGTTGGTTCCATTAATAAGAGTCGTCACTCTTTTTGCCCGTCGGCCGCCCGTCGGCGTATAAAACTCCTTATAACTCCCAATCGTTATATCCATGATCCATGATCTGTGATTTAAAGGAAAGCCCGTCAGCCCACCATCCTGTACAGGTCAACCAATCTCCAACCAACTTTCAACCATGTTCCCACTTGTCTTTCAGTATCAATAGTCAATTCAGTAAGCAATTCAATAATCAATCGATAATCAATGCAAAAATCAATATTAAAGCAAATTTAAAACAATCATATCAATAGACATGCACATATCAATTCAAGCTATCAATTCCAGAAAATTCGGAAATCATACGAAAATCGGGCAGCGTAACGGCAGTCGGTCAAATTTACACAAAAATTCTGCAAAAAGACACAAATTCCAAATATTTCCAAATTACAGACGAAGATCCATAACATCAATACAAGACTATTATTCTATAGAATCCAAATCAAATCAAGTCCTGATAATTTTCTATTCGATTAAAATCGCGTAGAATCAATTCCGACCGGTAAAATCGTCGTAGAAAACACTCAAATCGTGTGCAATAATCATATCTATAACATATCAAAAGTTGTGCGGTGAAAGTTATGCCAAATCAAAATCATGTCGAAAAGTCGACTACGAAAACACAAAACAAATCACAACTCGGTCAAAACTCAATATCTTTGAAAACAGAAATAGGATTCGGAGTCCTTACCACGAGATCTACACTTTTCCCAACAGCTGCGTCGGACGAAAAGCGCTCCGCGGCCTCCAAAATCCAGCTTTTCCTCTTTTTCCCTTTCTCTTTCTCTCTCCTCAAAATATCTGATTTTATAAAATGATTTTCTCTCTCCTCAAAACGAACTCATTTTCTTATATCATTAGTGGGATCGGCCCGGCTGATCGCCACATCGTCCCGGGACGATCAGACCAAAATCGATCGTCCTGGACGACTCCAGAACTATTCTCAGGATGATATTTTCTACAGTGCCGATCGTCCTGGACTATCTCAAATCGTCCTGGACGATCCTGAGAGGAAAATCCAAACAGAGAGGAACAGTAAGGGAACGAGGTCTCACAACTCTCCCCTTTAAGGATGTCTTCTTCTTTTGGAATCCGAGTCGGATAAGAATATCCCAACTCAAGGTTGTTTTCACAACTCTTAACAATTTATTACACACAAATTACATTAATTAAAAGCAGTAAATTCTAAATCACCTGCAAGGTTATCCTAATAATCATCCCAAACAGTTTATAAAAAATAAAAGTGCTAACTTCATTGACCCTGTGCCAAGCCATGCTCCTAATTTTGAGGGCTAAGCGCTCGACCTGTGCAGTTATAATTAATTTAGCCCTCATTTTTGTTTAGGGGGAGCTGAGCAAGCACCTGCATAAAACATTGTTATAAATCATGATATTGCTCCCCCCTTTTATTAGCTTGAGCATGGCCACCTGCACGGAAGAACAATATATATATAGCGCTCCTAACCTATGGGTAAGTCTAGCGTTCACATCCAGAGTGCAGAAAAAGTAAGCAAACATACCAATCAATTTTCAAACAGCATGTAGTGAAAACTACGAAAAGCTCCGGCACACAGCAGAAAAATAAAACCCAGCGGCCTAACCTAGGTCTAGAAGTAGTGCCCTAGCAAACAATTCTATGTGTGTGTAAGGCTAGTGTGGTTTGGATAAGTCCTAAGCAGGGTAGTTAGTTAAAGTTATCTATAGTTTATGTTTGTTGGGAATCTGAAGAGGATATTTTAGTTGAAATTCAAATATTAGTGAATTAGGGTCCATTTTAATTATTTCAGTTTGTTGATGAGTTTTAAGAACTTAGGACAATGATATTTGAAGTTTAAGTTGCATTAGCCAATTTTGGAAAGTCTCGGGTCCTCTTGGGAACTAGAATAAGGGTCCAAAAAGTCACTATGGGAAAGAGACTAAATCTGGGATTCCTAACACTTTAGGAAAATACTAGACCTTAATACGAGTAGTTAGACATGTAGTAGGCTGAAATCGGAGTTTTTTAGGCCAAGTTATGAATTTTCTAAGTTTCGGGCCCTATCCTATAGACTAGGGTTGACCAAAACGTTGACTTTCTAATCTAGGCCAGTTTCTGAAAACCTAAAATTTTTAATAAATACTAGACCCTAACTGGAGTCTAATGCAAGTGAGTTTGCCTAATTTGGAATTTTCTACAATTAGTTATGAATTTTCTAAAATCGGGGTAATTAAGGGAATTTTCTAAATTAACTAGGAAAGGGCTGATTTTACTGTTTTGGTCCAAATGAGCTCAAAACTGATTGGAATCACCCCCAAAGGTCAGGAATGACCTTAGAAGGTGTTCCCAAGTGTTTGGAGAAGATTTTGGATTTTTAATAATTTTTAATGAATTATTAGGGGCAAAATGGTAATTTCCACCTATGGTCAAATTAGGGGTCAACCTAAAGTCAAACTAGGGAGCCCTATTTATCTAAGGTCAAGGATTAGATTCTGAAAAATTCAAGATATTATGGGTAATTTTCTGACCTAGGGTGTATTTATTGTATTTTTCGAAATGTCTCGGGGCATTATTTAACCAGTTAATTAGGGTTAGTTAATTAAGGGGTCTAAAGACTCCTAAAAATTCCTAGAAAATTCAGTGATGTTTTAGATGTCACTAAGTTTAAGTGTTGAAGTTTTCATGTCGTTATAGGATCTATCCTAGTCCCTAGAAAATTTCTAAGTTCGCTAGACGAGTCCTTAATTATTGTCCTTAGGGTGTCACTACGTTGTAGGAGTTTGAAGTGATGTTTTGTCTAACCATTGAGGTAATAAATGCATGGGAGTACAAAAATGAAATAAACACACCATGTCCTTAGATCTAGGAGAGCCTAAGCTGAGTGCTCGTGGTGCGACCTACACATGCAATCTACGAAAAATAAAAGGACAGACACCTAATGAAAGGATTAGTGAATGATTGGGACTCAACCATTCACTAATCCACTCCCCCATGATTGCTCTTCATATCTAGAACCCATGTTTAAAATTTCATGCAATAGCGGATCTCCCGGAATTAAAAGATTTAATATATAAATAGTTTCAAAATAGTTTTAAAATACTTAAATACATATATATAAATTTTGGAAATTAAGATAATTAAAAATAAGTCAAATTATAGTAAATAGGTATATGGGAGACCCACTGACCACCCAATCGAGACTTCAACACGATTTGAAAATAGTTTGTATCTTGAAAATAAATATTATATTAATTATAAAAAATAATATCAAAATACCCAAATAATCCAATCAAAGCAGAAATCTGTCAGAAAAGCCAAAACCAGCCACTGAAATCATGGTCAAAATAAAATTCACATTTTTCTGAAAAGATCAAGGGGTTATACGCAAAAATCCGATTTAAAACGACGAATGATATGATTTTCCGAAGTTTAAATACAATAATATAATATTTTAAAATAGTGTCATTTCACTGTTTTTGGCATAACAGAAAATACAGATATAATTTTTATCCAATCATAGTCTTAAACTGTGCAGAATTCAAACTACACCCAAAACAAGGTGCTGTGCATCAAAATCCAACTTAAAACGAGGAAGTTACGCGATTTCAAAGTTTAAAGACGATAATTAAATAGTTTTAAAATAGTGCAACTGGCTGTTTTCAAAATAACTACATACATATCCAAACATTTTAAGTAAAACTAGTTCCAGAATGTGCAGAAATCAAATACGCTCAAAACAAGGTGTTGTTAAAGCGTTAAAAACGGATCGAAAACGAAAAAGTTATGGATTTCGGAAGTTAAAAGCAATAAAAAGCTAATTTTAAAAATAGTTTTGAAATAATAATGTTTAAAAATAATTATAGAATAAAATTAATTTAAAATCACAACACCTCTGAAATTTAACACAATTCATTATAATAATAATAATAATAATAGTACTAATAATAGTAATAGCAATAAACTAGTTTAAAATAATAATGATATTGATAATAAAGCTAATTAAAAATAATAACAAATTGATAATACAAAAATAATAATTTAAAAAAAGTAAGTTAATAGTTAGAAAAAAGATGATAGTGATTATGATAAATAATTATAATTAAATAATAATATAATGATAATTATATCAAAATAATAATTTAATTAATAGTAAAAATAGGTATTTTCACTGTTTTAACAATAATTAAATAAATACAAAATATTTTTGATTTAAAATAATTTTAAAATAACGGGGAAAAAAATACGATCGATTCGAGGTATTATACGCGAAAAACGGATCAAAAATGAATTTTTTATGAATTTTTGAAGTCAAAATAGCTTAAAATTGATTAAATCAAATAAATAATCCCAGAAATTCCTTGGCGCGACAAGTGGCGGAACTGGATTGGTCCCGCAATCATTGCCACTTATCCACGTAGGCAAGGATTGGGATCCGCTGTTCGGCCCAAACACAGAACGGCAAAATTACAGCCGTTGATCTAAAGATCAAAGGCTGCGATTTCATGCAGTTCAAAGAACGAACCGAAACCCTAGAATAGAAAAACGTCTTGTTCTCTCAAAATACTCAATGCTTTTCAAAAAGCTATTTAACCATAAGCATTGTGACCTATTATAAGAGATTTTGAGAGATCTAACCGTCCGATTTTTGCGTTCTTGGGCTTGTTGGATTCGTTGAAACTGCAGAAATATTTCTCCAGTTGACGTCAAACCCTGATTCTCCTCGGATCGAGCGAAAATCAGCCCGGAAGGAACGTGGGGCTTGGTTTCGCCGGAGTTCTCGCCGCCGGCGACTCGAGCTCGTCGGATCTTGGTTGGGGACGATGGGAAAACTCTCCAAGAGTGCTCACACGAAATATTAGAGGGTTTGGGGGCTTCGAGAGAGAAAAAGATCAAAAAGATCCTAAAATAACCTAAGATTTCGATATTTAAATGGCCTAACCCTTAGATCTACTGCTAGGATCGAATATCTCATCATTTAGGAGGGAGAATAGCCTCATGAGGCCGTGGTTTGAATTCTAAAACGTTCATGAGGCTTGAATGACATTAATTAGGTCTTAATTGGGCTCTAAATAGGTGATTTTCACCTATTTAAGACATGGTTTGACCAAGTCAACGATTGACTTTGTCAAATCAGTTAAGAGGGTCAAGGGAGCCCATGGGTCGAGCCTCGAAGGCATGAAATTGATTTAAAATTAATTTTAGGCTCTTTAGGTCAATTTGGGTCAACCCGGGTTGACCTGGTCAACCAGGTTGACCCACAGCCTGGGCCCGGGCTCGACAGACTCGACTCGACCCACTGAACCCAACGGGAAGGGCCATAGGGTCTGGCTTGGTCAATTTGACCAAGTCAACTGTTCGGGCTCAAATCTGGGCAAAATCGAGGTCAACACTATGTACAATTAGAGAAATTATTATGTGCGGTCATCTGACGGTTTGGAGGCGAATCAGAATGCGCCATGTCACCTGGTAGACACTGGTACACAACTCTCGTACACAGCTAAAAAGTGATGAGGTACGTTCTGATTCGCCTCCGGACGGCGTCTGGTGACCGCACAGAATAATTGTTACCGAAACAACAGTTATCACATCAATTATTTATTAAACTTATTTTTTAACTTTGATTTATATACCTTATCTTTTTTTTTTTTTTGTTATTTATTTTCATAAAGAAATAGTATTTTTAAATTTGGATTTTTTTTTTGTTTTTTTTTTATTATTTTTGTATTTTTTAAATTTGGATATATTTATAGTAGTTTTAACTGTTGCAAGAAAAAAAAAACTTTGAAAGCCCACAAGAAACACAATCTTGAAAGGCCCATAAACCTTTTAGTTAAATACACATGTAGTTAATCTAATCATAATTATTATAAGAAATTTTAATAATAATATATTTTTTTTAATTTATGTTATGTTGTAATTCAACCCAATCATAGTTTGTAGAGCATTTGCTTACTTTTCAAAGTGGGATTACATTAATTATATTTTTTATTTTTGTTTTATATGAAACAGAGATTTATATTAATGAATCATAAGTATTTGATTAGAGAGTTTAGATAATTAACATCTTAATTGAATTTCCAATCAATCTTCTTTTGATTTGTTTTGTTAGGTGAAGTGTGTTAGCATTTTGACTATATTAAATTAGAAGATAGGGAAACTTAGGACCCACTAATAATGCATTAAGAAAGGCGTGTAGTTTATAATGTCAATTTATGCTTTATTAAGTGGTCATTATCTTGGCTTAAGCTAAAAATGTTAGAATCTGATTGTGTTGATTAATTGGATTATTTATGTTGCCTCGGACCTCAAGTTTGTTTTGCTTGTTGGGGGTGCAGGGGGTTTATCCCCTACTTGGGTTAAGGTACTTTGCATCTGGATTTTTTTTTTTCTATACAACACCCCGAAGCTATGTACCTGAGCGCCCTGGAGTTGTTCCTGAGTTCCAAAGCGCTAATCAACAGAGAACAAAGAGTCATAGAGCATTGGATACGACACCCTGGCGATGCAAGTTTGAGCTTCGCAGTGTCATCAGACAGAGGCTTGAGCACCGCTTGGTGGTTATAACTGGTTTTCTGAAAGGGTTGCATCCCTTGGTGGTTATAACCGACTTTCTCTTAAATTTCCTATTATTGCAGACATAGAGAATTGTTCATAGTGTATTTTTTGGTGTAGTGTGACTCCGTGGTTTTTTTCCTAATTTTAATTTTTTCACGTTAAATTCTGATGTCCTTTATTTTTTAGCTGCCTTTACTTTCTTGCTTGTTTCATCAGTGCAGTGTTTACTCCTCAACCCCAACAATAAATAATAGTGTGCAATGAACTAGAGTTTGTATTCAAAGGATTGCAATTCCAATTTTTTCTCTATCATATAAAGACCAATATGAAGTGCCCAAATATTTTACATGATGAAATGTATATTAATATCATTATTTATAAAGTGCATTATTTATAAAATATAGAATTTGTTTGGGAAGGCAATAGAATTTTATAAAGTTGATTGTGAAGTTACTGTGATAAATTTTCTTATTGATTTCTAATATAAATTTTTAGATGAAATTTAAAAAAAAAAAAAAAACTGTCCCCAATGACACCTAAGAGGACTCCAACGGGATCCTCCAACACCAATAGGCTCTGAAGAATTTGCAAGTTTTTTTAAAATTTTTTGGACTAAATAATTTATAAAGAATATAATAGTATTAGTGTTAAATAGAATTTTAATTTTCATTTATAATCTATAATATTTCCCTCCCCACTAGCTACCAAATACCAAATACTCATCTCTCTCTCTCTCTCTCTCTCTCTCTCTCTCTCTCTCTCTCTCTCTCTCTCTCTCTCTCTGAGACAGTTTGCTTACTATTTTTTAAACTAATTTTTTAATATAAAAATTTTCTATTTATGATAAGGGTGTAAGTGAGACGAGTCAAGTTATTAGCCAGCTCGAGGTGAGCTCAAAAAATGGCTCATAAACCGAGTTCAATAAGCTAACAAGTCAAGTTTGAGTCAGCCTTAACTCGACATGTTAAGTCACAAGCTAGCTCGTTTAAAAAATATTAATATAAACTATACTTAAAATGTATTAGAGAACAAGCCTAAAAATATGAAAAAATATTTAAAAATTTATATCTCAATTTCTTATTCAAGTTTTCTTTATTACTTTTCTTCTAATTTCTTATTCTTGTTATAATTTTATTATAATTACTATTTGAATCATAATCATTTTCTCTCTTTTTTAAGATAAAATCCATTATAGGGGCCTACGTGTTAGAATAACAACAGATTAAATGTTCTTAATAGAACAAAACCTAACTACAAATACATCATTTAAAATAAAACTTAAGAGCAATTATTCTAAACTAATAGAATAAGCAAATAAATAAAAATAAAACCACGACAACCACTGAAGAAGAGCAACAATACACATTCCAGTCCAACAGAAGGCCAGGCACAGGCAACCTGCAAAGAAACCTTGAGCAAAATAGGCAGAACAAACGAATCACGGCCTAATGCCAGACTAATTAAGAAGAAACCCATTCAGCAGCATCATAAACAACCAATCGCAACCTGCAGAAGAAAAGGGACCAACCCATAACAGGGAAGAAAAAACCAAAATAAAAAAACCCAAAGCCACTAAGAGAAACACAAGAGCAGCTCAGTTAAGGACTTGCAGAACCCACACGAGAACAAAGGACATAATCCTTTTCTCTCTTTCTTTATAAATAAGTTGGTTCGCAAGCCAGCTCAAAATCACATAATTAAGCTTAAGCTTGACCTCGAACTCGATTAATTAATCAAGATCAAGTTAGACTCAACTCAAATTGGATTTGATTTGACTCAACTTAACTCAAACTCGAACTCGACTCATCTCCAGTCCACTCATCTCGAGTCGACTCGACCCATTTAAACCCATAATTCATGGCTTTGATGCTTCCAAGAAACTACAATTTGTAGATTGAGAAGACCTGATAAGTCAACACATAGAAATTCTATTAAACTTTGACTTCTCAGTAGCGTAGAAAAGCTGACTTTTTCTTCTTCGGAATCACTTTATTAAGAACTTTGAATCAAAATAGCGAAATTTGTAGATGATGTGCTTGTTTACGGGGAGGCAACTACTCAGAATGCTTGGGAGCTTCATAAATTTTTGATGGACTTTGCTTATGTTTCAGGCCTGCACACCAACAATGCAAAATGTTCCATCCTCTTCTCCACCAATACTTCTCTGGAAAATGATATTGCCAATATCTTGGGTTTTAAGTTCTCTGAACATACTTTCAAATACCTAGGGGTCCCCATTTCCACTAAAAAAACTCAATTCTTCTCACTTTCAACCACTCCTGAGCAGGATTTCCTCTCTACTTGATGGTTGGAAAGTAAAATTTCTTTCTTTTGCAGGTCGTATTCATTACTTGAGATTCACTATTGCATACACATTGGCATACTGGATTAGGAGATCTATTATACCTAAAACCTACATCAAATTGATTGATAGGCTTTGTGCTAGATTTCTTTATCATGGGACTACTGAAGGAAAGAAACTACATTTGGTTGCTTGGAAGAATACCTGTCTTCCAACTTGTTTTGGAGGTCTTGGGATCTCTAGTATCCAGTCCCTTTATCATGGTCTCGGCTGTTCTTTTATTTGGAGAATGTATAATTCTATAGCTCTGGTTTTTGACTGGTGCAGAGTCAAATATACTTAATATAGAGGCACCGATACAACAAAATCTTATGGATCATTTACGTTCTCCTCTAATTAATAATGTTATTCGTTCATATATTCGTTAGATATTACTCTTAGTGACACTGATAATAATTTGAATAATTTCTTAGATCAAATTTCGTTAGTGAGCATGAAGTCAAGATGATATACTCTTAGAGAATATTTTAGATTTGATGATAATACATTCTTTCATTAATAATAACATAAGCAATAGAGATAATAATGTTATTATGTAATTTATAATCGTATAATAATTAAATACAATATACAATTTATTTATTCATTTACACTTATTTGTTAGAAGTTTAATATTTTTTTAAAAAAACATAATTATGTGATAAGTTACAAGAAATGATATATTATACTTATCATATAATTTTCCTTATAATTTTCATTTATATATGCTTCATAAACAATTATGTCATATATCCTTTCTAGATTAATATTCAAATTCCTTCTAGTAGGGATACTTATGTGATAAGTCCAAGGTAGATTTTCTAATTCTTGATTGTTATATAGTTTGAAACTTCAAAATTGACTGATGAAAAAACATACATAACCTTTCATACTAATCTACTTAACATTCAACATATAGAACTATGACAAGAAGATAAAGAAACACTCAATAGCAAAGAAGAATTAGTGACAAAATCTACGATGTACTGCTTTGCCGTATTGTTTTTAATTCTTGTGTTGTTCCAATAATGACTCCGTCATCCCACTTTAGGCCTTCGGTAATGCCCTTCGTTGGAGAAATTATTACTTGCGTAGTAGGAATATGCCAGGATGCAAGCTAGGTTCAGACTCCACACGTAATAAATTTCCCTTCCTAGTCTCCTTTCCCTCACTAAATCCTGCAGTTGCCGCTGATGACCTCTTCCTTGCCCGAAAATCCTTGTTTATCTTTCACATAAGAAAGTTGATAACGTGATATCGATAGCGAATGGTGAGAAAAGTGATGGTGTGATAAATACAAGATGTAAGAGTGGGTGAGGAGGGTAGAATTTTTGATATTTTTTAAATTATTAAATATTATGGAGACTTATAAATTTTAGACATTAAATTTGAAAAATGATACTTTTTAGTGCTATAAAAAAATATAAAACATGTAATAAATAAGTGAAAATAAATAATAAATATAATCCAACTTAGTCCATATCTACGATATTATAATCACTTGGTTCTCAATTGTCTTCGCCTCTCCTTCTCACTTTTGACTCTTGGAATCCAAAATTTTCCCTGCAGCATACCATTTCACCTATAAATACCAGAATGCAACAGAGAAGAAGCTCACATCATAAACAAACCAAATTTCCTCAGCTCAGTTCTGATCAGTTCTCAGATCCTTCAATGGATTCAGAATCTCATCAGATTCAAGAAGAAATAGAAGCATGCAATCATGCCTTAAAAATATGTAGCATGGCTGTTCTTCCCATGACTCTCACTACAGCTATAGAACTCGGCCTGTTCAAGCTTCTCTCTGCTGCTGGGCCTGGAGCTCAGCTTTCTGCAGAAGAGTTTGCAGCTAAGCTGATTAATGATTCTACAAGCGATTATACTGCTTTGAAGCTTGAGAGGATTCTTCGTCTTCTTGCTAGCTATTCTGTTTTAACTTGGTCGACTGAGACTGATTCCCATGGCCGCACTGTTCATCGCTTTGGTGCTTCTCCTGTATGCAAGTTTTTAGCTCCTAATGAAGATGGAGTTTCTTTAGCTGCACTCGGTCTTATGAGCACTGATAGGGTCGCCATCGAAAGCTGGTGAGTAATTTTCTAACTTAAAAACAGTGAGAAGAGTGCAGGAATTTGGCTGGGCATTTGTTGGATGAGAAATTGTTTCTCTAAATTAGTCAGCCTCTTTTTTGAGGAAAAATTATTCTGTTCATACGCCTAATGTCGTTCGGAGACCAATCAGAATATGCCACGTCGCCTCTTTTCTATGTACCACGGCTCTATACTGCTCGGTACCTCTGATGTGGCAGCATCTGATTCGCCTCCAAACATAGAGCTGCATCTTGCCTCCGCACAGAATAATTTCTTTTTTTTTTAGGGTGCATGAACAAAATAGGGTTGGAGTGCACATAATTTTATAGGTGAAATAGAGAATGATTTGGGTTAAATTTTAAAATAATTCCCCTACTATTCATATATAGGCATTTAAGTTTTATAACATTTATATAATTTAATGCTTTGATTATATAAAATTATTTCAAAATGATTTCTCTTGGATTAAATTTAGCTCAATTTTATATTATAATTATAACACAACGAATTATTTCGGATCAATTTTGTATAGCGGAATCACTAAATTTGGGCAATGTGATAGTCTATGATTAAATTAGTCATACGTGAATACTCTGGAACTATTTTGAATTTTTTATGAGAAGAATTTCTTTTTTTAGAATTTAGACTAACACAATTATGAAAAATGATAAAATAGTTAAAATACTTATCATACTAATTATAAATAAAAAAAACCAGAGTGACAATTGCCCATCCTAAGCTCTTCATAAGTTTGTAATTAGAAGTCATGAGTCCCCCCCCCCCCCCCCCCCCCCCCACCAAATTAAAAAAAAAAAAAAAAAAAACTTTATTATATGATTCTCTAGGTAATTTATACAATTCAATTTATTTTTTAATCTTTATTACAAAAAATTTTACGCAATTGTCCCTCCTAAAAGTTCTAAAATACTATGATCTTTAAGCAATTGCCTCCAATATAATTAAACACATTATGTAGAGGTGTTATTCTTAGATAACGGTGAACCAAATACAAAAAGAAATAGTAAAAAGAATCCAAAAATATCCTTACAGTCAAAGTTTATTGGAGGACGGTCCAACCACGCTAAGGAGCGCTGCCCCCTTCGATCTCTGACATATCTACGAAGCATACAACGATCAAGGATATGAATAAATAGGAGTCGTGCCAAAATCTACACTTTTACTTATAAGTTTGTCCCCTTGAAAATTAGACAGGTTATGCCCTTGATTTCGGGTTCCAAATAAATGAGTTGAATGAAAAGTTGTTCAAGCTCATTTATTTAGCTATCAAATATTTTCAAAAGTACTCAAGCTCATTCGTTTACATTATCAAACGAACGTAAACGAGCTCTTATCGAGCCGTGCCACAAGTAGCTCGTCGAACGTTCGGTTGATTTGCTGCCCTAACTGCATTTATATTTTATGATTTATCACTTATTATTTTATTAAAAAAATAACTTAAAAAATTCATTTTAATATTGTTCGATATTCCATTTCATGGTAAGATAGAATCATAAGAGTTTTTCTTATAGCTGTCACGTTCTAGTAAGGTTTTGTTTGGGATAGCTTTAGAAAACAATAAGAAAGATGTACTAAATTTAAAACTTATTATGAAAAGCTTATTTTCATTATATATATATATATATATATATATATATATATATATATATATATAAGCTGTCCCAAAAGATCCTAAGAATGTTTTGGGGTTTTAAACCCATAATTTGCTAGATTTGGCCATTTGTAGGATTTGATATATTTACAAAATTCTTCTCTCATAAATTTTAAATTTTGAAATAAACAATCAAATAGCTAGCTTATTAGGATTTAATAAAATTTAAAAGTTATTATGTAAATAATTTTCATATTTTATTTCTATTAATACTTACTAAATCTATAATAATAGAATTTACTAAGGGTCCATTTGTGGAAGTTGCAATTGTCTATAAAAGATGTTGTAGAAGAATTGTGTGGAAAGTATATTTTTTTCAAATTTGTGTGTGTATCATATTTTTTTTTTCTTTTGCAAAAACCATTAACTTTCTCATAGCATCTCACTTTAGTAGATCTATTATAAGAAGTTGTTCCTCATCATATAAATAGGAGTGTCAATTCGGATCGACGAGTCGGTTTTGGGTCAAATCCGAGTTGACCCAGATATAAATGGGTCAATCCAAACCAGACTCATTTTTGCAAATGGGTAAGACATTTCAACTCTGACCTGATTCGTGCGGGTTGCTGGGTTGACCCGACACGACTCGGATTTAGTAGATTTGGTTGAAGAAGCACGAGCTGAGCGCCTGAGCTAGTCCGCGAGTGCGGGTAGTGAAGTCCGAGTCGCGAGCCGAGGGAGTCCATGGGATCGCGAGTTTGGGCAGAGTTTGAGTTGTGAGCGTGTGGCAGCAAACAAAGCCAGTAGGTATGTGAGTGCGGGCAGAGTAGTCCGTGGGAATGCTAGTCGAGCGGAGCCGTGACTCGTGAGCACGCTGCAGCGACAAAGTCCGCCGGACTGTGCAGTGCGGTCGGAAATCCGGAGTTGTCTCCAACTTTCGGGTCATTGTCGGGTTGATTTCTGGTTTTCAGGTCAACCCGAACCTGACTTGTTTTTAAAATGAGTAAAAAATCCAAACCCGAACCCTACCTGTTTGCTAACCGGGTCAACCTGAACCCAAATTTTTTCGGGTCGAATCCGAATCGAGTTTCAGGTCTTGTCAAAAATTAACACTCCTACATATATACTAAAAAAACTAAAAAAGCAGTAAGAAAGTTGTTCCAAACAAAAGCCTGCATTTGGATTATTTAAAAGGACGGCTTTCTTAGTAAAAGCAAACAAAATTTTTTAAAGTTGTCCCAAAGGAAGCCTAAATCACACTAGTACAAACAATGCCACAAACTTAGCATTTGGGATTTTCTGACTGTTTTTTTTATTTTAATACAATTTTTTTTTGAATCAAGACTTTTGCATTAAAAGTTGTTTTAGAAAGCAGTAAGAAAGCTGTCAAAAATTGAAACCTTAATTATATAAGATTCAAATTTCTTTTCAATAATTTCTAAGATCTTTAATTACCAACTAAACTAATCTCTCAACTTTTTCATTAAAGGTATCATCTAAGAGGGGTGCATGGAGGAGTGGCCTTCAACAGAGCTTCAAATTGAATTATATAAAAAAGAAGGTTACAAGGTCCTTAGACATCTTTACTGTTTTAGTAACACCAAGGTCCTCCAGCTCACTACGCTCATACGAGCTACAATCAAAAAGAAAATCAAAACCTAAGAGCCGGCGGTCCTTTTTTTCTAATATTACAAAAAAAAAAGCAATAAATAAAAGTGGGCTGCACGGCCGCAGCACCCAAAAAAAACGTGGAAGCTAATGATATACTCGTTCAGCACAGACTTCCTGCAAAAATGATAACCAAAAAAGCAAAAACATAAGAAAAAAACAGCAAAGAGAGGCTTACAGTGATTGATAGGAAGCATTTGAGTAATCCAAAATAACCTGCAAGAAACTCTCCAAAAAAACTAAATGAGGACAACATTTAAACAAAAAGTTAAAACAAAAAAAGGGTAAAATCTGAGTCACCTCATAGCTGATATCAAAATTATAAGGAAATTGAAATTTCATAGAAATATAATCAATGCAGCCACAGCTGCAAACTTTCCAACCAACCAGTAAATAGCACAAAAAATTAAAAAGCAACATAATCCAAGTTAAGATAAGCCACGGAAAAGAAAAACCCCAGCTATCCCAGCAGTCCAGACAGAAATAACTCGATCTGGAGAAAGAGAAGCAGGGACAAACATTGAAAATGCCATAGCTATCATAACAGGATTGGTTGCAAAATACCCACCCAGCTAAACAAACAATGAAGCTAATAACCTGGAAGCAAGACAGGCACAACCAGATATCAACAAACCAAAAGGTCTCAGAATAACTAACACTGCAGATAGAAATAACCATCTTAGAGAAAATAAAGATGCAGTAGCTGGGCACTGGCAGCAACAGCAAACCCAAAACCAAAATGGCCACCTCTGTAACAAGAATAGCCTAAAGTAAGAACAAACCAGCTGATAACAAGTTTCGGATACACCCAGAGACAAAAAATAGTAGCAGGAAGCAAAGAATCCCAAAACAGGAACACAGCCCAGATATGCCACCCGAAACAGAACCAGAGCCAGAGACAGAACATAAAACAGAATCAAAACCATAAACAATTAAAATTAACCATATCTGATATAAGGCAAACCAGAATTATCAAGTAAAATCATACCCACGAGCAGCGGATGCAAGTTATTAATATTTAAATCTTCATAGCTAGTACTGTCACAACCATACTTGGCTAACCAATCGGCACAAGAGTTAGCTTCACGAAATATATGAGATATGTGATAATGGAATTTGGTCAAAGACAATTTAAGCTTCCTAATAAGATAATAATTCTCAGGATTACCAGGTATCACATTCGAAATGATTTGAATAAGCAGAGCAGCATCAACTTCAATCCAAATAAAATTAAACCCTAAATTACTGCAAACTTGAAGATCAAGAATTAAAGCATTAATCTCAGCCTGAATAGCAGACCTACAGTAAATAGGAGCAGCAAAAGCCGCCAACACAATGCCATTGTTATTTCTAATAATGCCACCAGCCCCAGCTCCGTTAGGCCCAAGAGATCCTTCAGTGTTAAGTTTAACATAAGGAGGCTTAGGCTTTGATCCACTTAACCATTCTATCATTATCAATATTAGAAATATTAGAAAAAGAAATACCTAAAGATCTAGCAACCTGGCTGCACTTGCTGAAATTTTTTTTAGAAATAATCTTGTAGGAATGCATTTGATTATTAATCTTGACTTTAACATTAGAGATAATAGACATAGCATCCATTTTAATAGCATTATGCTTGGCTTCATTTCTAGATTTCCAAATGAACCAAACAATAAGAATCGGAATCAGATTAAGAATATGGCCTTTATAAGCATGAAACCAGTCCTTGCTAACCGAAATGAACTCATCATTATTAGTACAAATGGGTTTATTAGCAATATTACCAAAGTAATTCCAAACCGTTTGAGCAATGGGACTAGAAATAAAGATGTGATTAATGGTTTCAATATCCGAACAACAATGACATTTGGAGGAAAGTTGAATACCTTTCGATTGAAGCATAACATCCACCGGCATAAAACCTTTAAGACATCTCCAAAATAAAATAGAATATGATAAAGGAAAATTAATGTGCCAAATAGCAGTGAAAATAATTGACTTATCCTGTTGAGCTCTAAAAGAATGCCAAGCTTCTTTTAAATTAAAATTACCAGTAGAAGACAAAGAGAATAAAATAACATCCTTTTCATTCAACTGAAGAGGAATTTGAAGAATAATATCAATGATGAAAGAAGGGACAACATCATTCAACTTAGCAATATCCCAACTGCCATTGTGAATGTAATTAGAAACTTTAATATTGCTAATAGAAGAAGTGCTAAGTAAAACATCAATGGAAGATGGCCCAAGCCAATTATCTTGCCAAAAATAAACATCACCTTTGCCAAGTCCCCATTGAATGCACTTTTCAGCTTCCCACTTAATATTGCAAAGTCTTTTCCACACAAAAGAGTCAATATTTCTATGAAAACAAACAGTAGGATGATTGTTGTAGCAATATTTGATGTTCATGAAATGAGCCCAAAGACTAACATTAGATCTAAAAGAAAACCAAAGTTTGAAAGAAAAGGCTTTAGCAGAATCCGTCAAGGATTTGCAACCCAGCCCACCTTCGGAGAGAGGGCCACAAATTTTATCCCAAGAGGACCAGTGAATGCCTTTATTGTTAAAAGTAGACCCCCAAAAGAATTTATTAAAAATTTTTTTTAAGTTTAGAGCAAACAGACATAGAAGGTAATAAAGAGTGAAAAAAGTAAACAGACATAGAATTTAAAACAGATTTGATCAGAATAAGTCTGCCGCCATAAGATAAGAAGTTAGAAGACCAATTGTTAAGCTTCTTCTCAATCTTAGTAAATATGTTATCAAAGAGAAAACTTCTCTTCTTACCTTTATAAATAGGAGTACCAAGATAAGTAAAGGGCAAGGCTTTAGGAACAAAACCACATAAACGTTGAATGCTAGCAATTTTGTTGTTGTTGATAGATTTGCTAACAATAAAAGTGCTCTTATCTTTATTAATAGATAACCCACTAAAATTATGAAAGGTACAAAGGAAATCTAATAATATGGAAATATTATTAATAGAATCATTAGTGAATAAAATAAAGTCATCAGCAAAACTTAAATGAGATATAGGGAAACCTCTGATAGTACGAAAATTTAATCCAGGATTTCTTAAAAATAAATCATTTAACCCTCTAGAAAGATATTCCATAGCAATTATAAAGAGGGCAGGAGACATAGTATCACCTTGACGAATACCTTTAACAGAGTTGAAAAAACCATTATGCTTGCCATTAATAATCACCGAGAAAAAAAAAAAATTTTCAATACTGTTCTTAATAATAGATATGAAGGAATTGGCAAATCCAAACAAAGAGAGAACTTTGTAAAGGAAATTCCAATTGAGATTATCATAGGCCTTAGATATGTCAAGCTTAAAAATGACATTACCACCCTTACTTTTCACATTAATATCATGAGTAATTTCCTGGGCTAACAGAATATTATCAAAAATACTACGACCTTTAACATAACCAGTTTGATTCAAAGAGATAATTCTGGGTAATATGTTGATGAGTCTATTAGCAATGATTTTAGAATTCAATTTATTAAGAAAAGTACACAAGCTAATGGGTCTAAAGTCATGCCAATGATTGGGGCCGTCAATTTTAAGAATAAGAACAATATAAGTAGAAGAAAAAAATTTCGGGTAAGGGTTACCAGCGAAGAAGTCTTTCACAGCATTAATCACATCCACTTTAATGATCTCCCAATTATCTTGAAAGAATTTTGTAGTGAAACCATCCGGGCCCGCAACAGCATTACTGTTAAGATTCTTGAGGACATTTAAAATTTCCTCCTCAGAAGGAGTTTGACAAAGTAAGACATTATCCTCCTCGCAAATCACATTAGGAATAAAATTAGAGTTAGTAAGTGAAACACAAGTAGTAGAATTAGTAAAAATGTTCTCAAAATACTCAACTCCAGACTTACAAATCTCCTCATCAGAATTAAGAACAGTACCATCAGTGGAAATAATCTTGTGAATAAAGCTTCTAGTTTTTTTTCTGTTGGCCAAAGCATGAAAAAATTTAGTGTTTCTATCACCTTCCACAATAAATTTAGCATTAGATCTTTGATGCCAATAACACTCTTCTTGACGTTGAAGTAAAAGGAGAGACTCTTTAGCAAGGTTAAGATTGGACAAATTATTAGAGATAGGATTATTTTGGAAGATATTCTCCAAATCAGTAACATTAGCTTCAGCAACTTTAATATTAGAGAATAAATTTTTAAAAAAATACATTTATTCCACCACCTTAAGCACTGCTTTAATCTAGAAAGCTTAGACCAAAGTCTAACCATACCAGAAACGTTATTATCAGGATAAACAGGGGCATTCCAATTAGTAGAAAGAATGCTAGAGAAATCGTCATGCAACATCCACATATTTTGAAATCTGAAGGATAAGGCATTCGAATGCAACTGATTTTGAACATTAAGAAGCAAAGGAGAATGATCAGAGAGAGTTCTGCTAAGATGTTCAACATTAGATGAAGAAAAATCCGCAATCCATTTATCATTAAAAAGAAATCTATCTAATCTTTGCCACATATTAGCTCTGTACCATGTAAAAGGACTACCAAAATAACCAATATCATTAAGATTACAATCACTAATCATAGAATTAAAATCATCCATGACACTGACATTGGCAGCATTACCTCCCAGTCTTTCAGCAGAGTTAGAAATGATATTAAAGTCACCCCCAATACACCAAGGGCCATTTATAATCGAAGCAAATAGTCTTAATTGATTCCAAAGAGGTAAACGATTTGTTTTAGTACAAGCAGCATAAATAAAAGAAGCGTAGCATTTGAAATTGAAAATATAGATAACACAATGGCATACTTGAGGAAAATCCTCAATAATATCTAAAGAAATTGCATTATTCCAGAGAATCCAAATTTTATTTGAGCAATTAGCATAGCAATTGGAAAAACCGAGGGACTTAGTAGCAGCAAGCATTTTGTTATTGTTAATCAAAGGCTCAATCAAAACAAGAAGCTGAATATTATGAATTCTACATAAGTTACGAACACGAAGTTTAGAACTTTTACCACCAATACCTCTAATATTCCATAAAAGAGCTTTAATCATTGCAAGCCTTGGATGAAGTTAGAGCTCTAGTTGATCTGGGAGTGGGTGGTAAATTAGGCTTGGTTTGCTTGCCCTTTTTTTTGAAACCTGTTTGAAATTATCCTCAAGCTGACAGTTAACATTAGAATTACTATTATTAGAAGCATCAAAAGAGGTATCATTAGAAGCATTGTTATCAGAATTATCATTATGAACAATATTGTCAGAAGGAGGAGGAATGATTTCACCATCTTCATAATCGTCATTGTTATCACTATTGGATAAAGGACATTGCTTATCTAACACCTCCTTAGCAGGACAATTTTTTAAATGCACATCATTCTCCGTTTCATTGAACATAGAAGCAATAGATATGAAAAGGTTAGGATCAATTATACCTTCATTATTTTTAACCAGGGAGTTCATAGCAATATCATCAACATTAGGAGAAACAGCTAAATCATCACTATTCTCTAAATTAATAGGATTAATAGGAGGCACGACAATGTCTAACTGAGTTTCCTTATTTTTGCCATCATTAATATCAAAATTATGCCCATTGGATTGCGGTTCCACCATATTCACAGGTTTCTCGATGATACCTTTGGTATTAACAGGGACATACATTTTTTGAGAATCAGTAGAGCTATGCTTTCCTTTAGACATAATTTTGTCTTGTTTGAGTTCCGGATGCAAGATAAAACATTCTTTCTGCGCATGACCATGCATTTTACAATGAGGGCAGAAATCAGGGACATTATCAAACTCAACCTTTTGCATATATCCAAAAGCTTTAGATCCGACCCAAATCTCTTTCGGGTGAGTTTTTCAAAATGTCGATTTCCACAAGTATTCGAGCAACAGAAGGTCTAGTACGAGAAGCAGTGGCTTGATCCGTTTGTAACGGTCTACCAAAAAATTAAACCTAAAGCATGCAAAACCTTCTGATTAAAAAAGTGCAAACGCAAATTAGGGAAAGAAATCCAGACAGGCACAATAGGAGATTCCTCTTTAATATCGAAAAAAGGAGTCCATTTTAAAATACGCATTTGACAGTTGAAAATGAAGTAAGATCTTCTAGCAAAAATACGACTGTAATCCAGATCATTTGAAAGTTGAATAGCAACATGCCTAGAGTCAAGTAAACCCACAGAATAAAAACCCGATAGTTTAAGGGAAGAGAAAAACTGACGAATAGCGTCAAGGTTCGGTCGACGCAGACCAAACTTACCCACCAAAGTAAACTTGAAAGGAGAAGCAAGCTTAAGAACCTCTCATCGGATAATAAAATCGCAGGCACACCATTAAAAGTAGACTGAGTGAGAGATGGAAGATCATCACCTGCCGAAGCTTTACCAGCTAGAACTTCTTTAAAAGACCTAGATTTAGACGGAGATTTAGGAGAATCATCCTCAAGATTAAAGAAACCTTTACTCTTATGCATCACCGGCTCAGAAACTTTCCCCCAAGAGGAGGACGGAACATTTCCAGCCATCCAAACAGCCCAGAAGAAGGGGCCGAAGCGAAGGAAAGGGCTAGCAAATCGAACGATCAAAAAAACGAGAGAGAAAACGGCCAAAAGGGCTAGCAGATCGAACGATCAAACCGCCAAAAAAAAAATTTCTTATATAAAATATCAATAGGAATTAGTAATCATTATAGTAATATTTTTGGCTTAGGGTCTGTTTGTGATAGCTTTCTAGCTATTTCGCTTTCAGCACTGCAATCAAAATTTTGTTTGGCCATTGTTGTTTTGCTACTTTCTCATTGCATTTTAGAAATTTGTGTGGTGGAAAGTAATATTTTTGCAACTAAGGCTTCGTTTGCGATGGCTTTCTTACTGTTTCTTAAAGCAGTTTTTTAATACAAAAAATTTAATTTTTATACTAGAAAGCTGCTTTAAGATGCAATAAGAAAGCTGTCTCAAACGAAACCTAAAGTAATGACTTTTCCCACAACAGCTTCACAACCAACTTTATAAAACGCTACAATCATCCCAAACAAACCTTTAATCTATCTGACTAATAATTAGGTTGGTTCAATATATTGACATAATTAATTAATTTGAGTTAATAGAATGACCCAATTAACCAACTTGGTCCAACTTAAATAACATATAGCTCTTTTTTTCACTAATTTTGATAATATTGAGATAAAAAAGAAATTGGTTTAGGAGCATTTTTATACAAAAAATACAAGCTGTCAGATTTGCTTTGAGATTAGTACAATTCAAAATATCATATAAATGCTAATCTCAATGCAAATTAAACAGCTCAGGACCCATACTAATGTATTTCACACTTTTTTTTTCAACTGTTATGTTCATTTTAATCAGATTTATAAAGAAAAATGAGCCTGATAAATGATTTTTCTGATTAATTATCAATAATCTGCAGTCAGTTCTTCATGACTGGGGCGACGAGGATAGCCTGAAGATTCTGAAGAACTGCTGGAAATCAGTTCCAGAAAATGGCAAAGTGATAGTTATAGATTCCTTTCTTCCTGAAGCTCCAGACTACACAGATCTGACACATTGCGTCCTGAACACTGACGTGATAATGCTTCTGGAGAGTCCCAGTGGCAAGGAGAGAACAGAGAAAGAGTTCAGAGAGTTGGCCGAACTCTCTGGATTTTCTGGTTTCAATGTTATCTGCAACTTCTCCAATGCTTGGATAATGGAGTTGAGCAAATAGTTCACCGCAGCTTATTATCTTTGTTTGGGACGATTTTTTTATTGCTTTTTAAAGTTATTTTTAGTATAAAAATTTATTTTTTGGTACTAAAAAGCTGTTTTAAGAAGCAGGAAGAAAGTCGTCTCAAGCGGGAGTCTCTTTTATGTGCTTTCTGTAGCTATGTATATATGTTATGGGATGATAGAATTCTAAATGATTTGTAACATAAGATTTCTATGAGATTATGGAAGTTAAATAAATGTTTCAGGCAACAGGTTCTGCTTTCTGAATCAGAGAGATTTGAGAAGATGAAGTGATGTTCAGAATGTCTGCAGCATAATTGATTCTGTTAGGTGGTTAGCAGAGCTGCGAAAAGTGATTAATGGAAAGTTGGAAACCAACAATGCTTTGTTTTTTAGTATGAATAAGCAACTTTTTACTATGAGAATGGGAATTGAGATCATTGAATCTCATCATTTTCTCTTTCTCTCTCAGCTTTTTTGAAGATGCTATCCAAAATGAAGACATTAAGCATGCAATGAAGGTTTCGTTTGAGACAGCTTTTTTACTGCTTTCTAAAAAAATTTTTAAGTTCAAAATTTGTTTAAACTGAAAATTTTGGGTAATAGAAAGTTGCTTTAGAAAATAATAAAAAATCAATCCCAAATGAAGCCTAAGACCATCTCCAACCGTTCGGCAAACAGCCGAATGGAGGCCCTTAAACATCACAACCGAATGCCTTTTCCTCCAC
This sequence comes from Dendrobium officinale, assembly GCA_019514585.1. NCBI lineage: Eukaryota > Viridiplantae > Streptophyta > Magnoliopsida > Asparagales > Orchidaceae > Dendrobium > Dendrobium officinale. Next base: position 1,629,891 of record CM033690.1, on the reverse strand, counting down.
CATTTGATTGCGGATGAACAGTGCGACGCCAATATTGACGTCGCACTGTTCATCTGCACCATTTTTTGTCTGCGCGAAAGAAGAGAGTGACGGCTATGGGACAAAATGACGTTCGATTGGAGAGGAATCATGGCACTTTTTTTTTTGTTTCACTGCATTTTGGAGTGAAAAATGAGATTTTCGATTGGAGATGCCCTAAGTGTATGATGGAGGAATGAAGTGAAGAAGTTTCGAATCATTGCAGCAGCAGAACGGTGAAATCAATATTGTATTGAATAAAAGGATGGATTATAATATTACATGTAGCAGAGAACAGAAAGGAGGAAGTGTGTACAATTGGAGAAATTATTATGTGCGGTCACCGGACGGTCTGGAGGCGAATCAGAATGCGCCATGTCACCTGGTAGACACTGGTACACAACTCTCATACACAGCTAAAAAGTGATGTGATGCATTCTGATTCCCCTTCGGACGGCGTCTGGTGACCGCATAGAATAATTGTTACTGAAACAGTAGTTATCGCATAAATTATTTATTAAACTTATTTTTTAATTTTGATTTATATACCTTATCCTTTTTTTTGTTATTTATTTTCATAAAGAAATAGTATTTTTTAAATTTGGATTTTTTTGTTTTTTTTTTATTTTTATTTTTTATTTTTGTATTTTTTAAATTTGGATACATTTATAGTAGTTTTAATTGTTGCAAGAAAAAAAAAAAAAACTTTGAAAGCCCACAAGAAACACAATCTTGAAAGGCCCATAAACCTTTTTGTTTGTATATAATTTTAGTTAAATACACATGTAGTTAATCTAATCATAATTATTGTAAGAAATTATAATAATAATAATAATATATATTTTTTTAATTTATGTTATGTTGTAATTCAACCCAATCATAATTTGTAAAGCATTTGCTTACTTCTCAAAGTGGGATTACATTAATTATATTTTTGTATATTTGTGTTATATGAAACAAAGAGAGTTATATTAATGAATCATAAGTATTTGATTAGAGAGTTTAGATAATTAACATCTTAATTGAATTTCAATCAATCTTCTTTTGATTTGTTTTGTTAGGCGATGTTTGTTAGCATTTTGACTATATTAAATTAGAAGATAGGGCAACTTAAGACCCACTGATGATGCATTAAGAAATGTGTGTAGTTTATAATGTCATTTTATGCTTTATTAAGTGGTCATTATCTTGGCTTAAGCTATAAATGTTAGAATCTGATTGTGTTGATTAGTTGGATTATTTATGTTGCCTCGGATCTCAAGTTTGCCTTGCTTGCTGGGGGGTGCAGGGGGTTTACCCCCTACTTGGGTTAAGGTACTTTGCTTCTGGATTTTTTTTTTCTATACAACACCCCAAAGCTATGTACTTGAGACAAAAAAGTATTTAACTCCAAAGGATTCACTATGAGTGTTTTGAGTTTTGAAAATCGGACCAGACAACGGACCGAAAGAAGAAGATTTTCATGGTTTGACCGGTCGAACCGCGGTCGAACCGGATGACGTAATAAATAATAATATTATTAAAAATTATAAAATGAATGAAAAAATTTTCTCTAATACATTCACTATCACTACAGGAAAACCCGCTATTATAATCCGCGGGTAAGATGTGAAATCCGACGGAAATCTGGGTTTCCGGCGCACTTTCCGGCAGAATGTCGTGCGCCGGTTTGGTTCGCGTCGTAAAAGGACTTCCGGCGTAAAATAATTCGCCGGAAATGTTTCCGGCGGATTTCCGACGAAATTTCCGCTCGAAAAATATTTCCGTCGAAATTTTAATACGCCGGAATTCCAAAAAAAAATCAGTGTGTAATGCGGACCTGCCTGCCCGCCTGCCATGTGAAACGCTCGACCCGCCTACCGAGTGAACCGACCCGCCCCCGCCTGCCGCGTGAACCGACCCGCCTGAACGCCCGACCCGCCTGCTGCGTGAACCGACCCGCCTGCCGCGTGAACCGCGGACCTGCCCCTCCGCCTTCAGCGGGATTCGAACCGCGCCCACTTCTCCCACGCGTGTTGCTGCCAACTAGTCTGAAACCAAAATCTGTTATATTTGTTACTTTTATATTATTTAAGCTATTACCCATTAATTATAAAATCAGTTAATTTAATTTAACAAAAAATTTAAAATTAATTAACTTAATCTAACAATATAAATAATTTTAATTTTTTTAAAAAATTCAGGGTTTAATTTTAATTTTTTTTATAATTCAAGTTTAAATTTAAATCATTTCATTTTTTGTTATTAAATAATTAAATTATAATTTATTTTATTATAATTTAAGTTATTAATTCAATAATTTAAGTTCTATTTTAAAATAAAAAATATTTAATTTTTAATTTCCGTCCGAAATCCGTCGGAACTCCGCCGGAAATTTCTTCTGGAAAAATTCGTCGGAAAACCAATAAAAAATTATGTCAGAAATTCGTTGAAAAAAATCCGCCGGAAGTCCGCCGGAAATTTGTGACGAATTTACTTCCGCCGGAAATTCTGTCGGAAATGAGTTGTTTTCCTGTAGTGTATGCATTTCATTTTCATATCAAACTAATCAAATAATATAAATATGACATCAATGAAGTTTATAACAAATAAGCAAATAAGTAAATAACATACATTTTGTTGAGCTCTATTGTGTGTTGGAAGTTGATGAATGCAAACATCTTCAATTCTTCTTCTCTATCATGTGAAATTGTTAAAAAATGAAATGAGCAAAAGAAAATGAAGTAAAATATATAACAAAATAGACATTAAAAAATATTAAATTGGCAACATATAATATACATCTTCATATCTTATAGCAAAATTATGACACTTTATTGATAAGACAAACTCAAAATTCATAAATATAAAAAAGCTTTAACTTAATACCATAGAGACAAAAAAAGTAATCAGTTTATATCAATTTACATATAAAAAATGCAAAACACTCATAGTAAATCTACTAATCATCCACTAAATTTGTGTGATTGAATGATGGATTCTCAAACTCTCATTCACCAAAATCTTGCATCTCAAATACTTCTGCATCCTCACATGATATGTCATCTTCATCACATATATTAGATAAGTTGTCTTCATCTGCAAATTATTAATATGAAATAATAAGTTTATATTTAATATTATACTCAAAAGATATAAGTTAATCAACAATCTTACTTGGGGTTGGTGTAGATGATGTTAAGTTTGATTCTATATTTATAGGAATTGCATCATCTTTGTAAATTTTCGACTCCAAGTCTTCTAAATGCAATTCTGGAGTTGGTTCATCTTCAAGGATCCAGAAATCAACAAGTTCAAAACTTGTATAGTCCAAAGGATCATAACTTCTTTTTCTAAGCTACAACCTACATAATTGTTATAAAAAATTAATAATAAAATGTGCATCATTATTTAAAAAATATTTAAAGAAGTTTCAAATAGTACATATTTCTTAAATTGAGATTGTAACGAACATAGACAAGATCATTTAGCCTTTGGTGCTCAAGATGATTCCTTCTTTTTGTATGAATCTACTCAAACACACTCCAGTTCCTCTCACAACCTAATGAAGGTGATGTCTGACTAAGAATTCTAATAGCCATTTTCTATAAGTTTGGTACACTAGAGCCGAACATCTTCCACCATTCATTTATAAATTAATAAACATACATTAATTTGTTCAAATATATACTAAAATGAAATCTCAAAATTTTGTCATCTTACCTGGTTGCATTTCTTTTGTTAATGTTGATGCAATTGGCTTACCAAAACTTTCTAAATTATCACGGAAAAGCCTCACCTCATTTATTGCCAAAGATGGTTTTGGACATATTTCTTTATTGCCAATCAATTCTATTAGACCTTGCAAAACTCCAGGCTTGTTGCAATAATTTTCCCTGTCATACTGAAAATGAGGGTTGAGAAAATAAGCTGTTGAATGTATCCCTTGTCTTAATTGATTATCCCATCTTCTCTTGATGATACTAGTGAAAGGCTTGTACATTATTTTATTATTTCTAAACATAGCCTTCATTGCTTTTCTAGCTCTATACATACCATCATAAAGGTATCCAAGATATAGCTTTTAATCTGCATCAATAATTCTTAACAACCTAATTAGGGGCCCTAATAATTTAGAAATTATAAAGTTATCATTCCAAAATCTTGCATCCAAAATAATTGAGGCTGCCTCTTTCCCCTTCATTGTCTTACTTAACTTTGAATCAATGTAAGCCTTGCTGGTGACGAATGCTTGAAAATCATGTTTATGATCATGAACACTTCTTAAGGTAATGAACGTTGTTGCAAATCTCGTTACTCCTGGCCTTACAATTTCAGTCTAACCTTTCCTTTTCCTTAACCAAGCCAATATAAAAGCATGGTTATAAATAAAAATTGTAACATTTGAAGCTTTTCTAGCAAGTTTTGTAATATAAGACATGCTTCCAATATCTTTCAGAATGAGATTAATGCTATGAGTTGCACAAGGTGACCAATATATATTTTCATATTTTTCATGCAATAACTCACCAGCTTTCTTATAATTTGCTGCATTATCTGTTATAAAATGAACTATATTCTCATAACCAACCCATTCAACGATATCAGTGAATAATGAGCACAATGTTGTGGCATCGTTAATGACATCAGATGCATTTACTGATTTTAAAAATGATACTCCTCGAGGACAATAAACAAGAAAATTTATTAATGTCATATTTCTTGTATCTGTCCAACCATCAGCCATCAATGTACAACCAGTTTCTTTCCATGTTCTTCTATAAGATTCAATTAACAATTTACATTCCTCTTTCACATCCCATAACAGATTCACTCTTAATTTGTAGTAAGATAGTAATTTGTATCCAGGTCATATTGCAGCAATTGCATCAATAGCCTTTTGTGCAAAAGGTGAGTTGATGGCATTGAATGGAATACAACTATCATAAAACAATCTAGCAATTGCTAAATCTGCACGGTGCACTGTCTCCTTAGATTCCATCACACTTTTTAAGGAAGGTTGAGATCCCGGTTTTGTTCTAGGTGCAAAAAATTTATCAATTTTTCTCTTTCCTTTATCAATTCCTTTACCATGTATATCTGAACTTTTGATTTTGTGACTGAATATGAGCCCCTCTCTTCTTCACGTGGATCTTCACTAAGTAAATCATCAATATGCGATAAGTCTTGTTGTGCTTGTTGTTTTTTCTTTGATATCTCATTCAAATTTTGCTGCATCTGATGTTGTATGTCATATATGTGGCAAATTCTTACAATAAGCAATGTTTCCTTTAATCCCCGTTAGATGTTGCTTCATCCTATGAATGCCTCCTCCCTTATAAATTATTCCACAATAAACACATTTGTATTGCTTCTTACCATCAGTGATTTTACACTCAGTAAAATGGTTCCAAGCGATATCTACTTTCTCACGAACGCTTTGAGTTGAATGTGCAGATTGATTGTTTTGTTGATCCATTGGTAATATTAAACAATAATGGATCAATATTAGCCTGAAAAATAAACTCTTTGTTGTTAATATTAAACAACAATGGAACAAACTAAACACCAACATGTTATTTAACCCTCCCTTACTCTCTACGTTCTTAATTTTTAATCTTGATTTTGGTTAAACACAAAATGACTTCCTAACATTTCTGCTATAATACCACACTACAAACAGAATAAGGTTAGTTCAACCTAATAAATGTTCATATTTGAGACAAGAAACTGGCTAATAGAGACAAACAAACTGCTTTATATACTAATCAAAAGCTTGGGCTTACTAGTCTTTATATTAAATTTTCTCCCTTTCTATAGTAAACACGATCATTTTGATCACATTTACCTTCCACTTTAAAAGATGTTGTTGCCAAATTTACATCTTTACAATGCCTACAAAATAATCGCCTAACGTTCACTTTTCATTAACTCTTTTACAAACATCCTCTCTCACTCCAGCCAAGCAGCCTCTAATCAACCCAAGACAATAAACTCAACAGATTAACTAAGCATTCATAAGAAAAAAAAAAAAAACTTTTCACGCATAACAGTAATGAAATTAAGAAAAAGCGATGAATTGGGTCCTGTTACCTTTTTCCTTAATATACTTTTTCTGGCAGCTTCACGGTTCTGAGCAAGCCGCCTAAGAGTCTGCAAATAAAAAATTTTATTATTAAGAATAAGTATTAGTTATGAAGGAATAAATACAACATGTTGTTTGAATAAAGCTGATTTTGTTTTTTTACTTTCTGATCCACTACTTTTTCTTTTGTTCTGCCGCTAGAATCAGAAGCTATTACAGCAATACCATGTCCATTATCAAACTGTGAAGTGGAATTAGCGAGGGTTAACAAGAAAATTTAAAAAAAAAACATCTAAAATCAAACGAAACTCCCATTCCCAACAAGGATAATCATCTTCTATAACTAGATATTATTACAATCTTCAACTCTTCATTCTCAAACTGTGAAGTGGAATTTTTTGTTTGCAGTTTGCACAGGTAAGAATAAAACACAGGTTCAATGCATATAATCTCCTCACCTTACAAGGATTCAAGCACCGACGAAGAGGAGGTGCAGCGACGAAGGAGGAGCTGCAACGTTGATTAACTGGGCTGGCAGGGAGAAAATCGGAGGAGACTGGCAGCTTCGGGAGTTACGGGAGGTAGAAAATGAAACTAGGATTACACTTCCTGTTTTACACTTTTACATGTTTTACTAATGCCTCAAATACCGCATGATTTCAATCAAACGGCTGGAATTTGTGTTTAAGCTTAAGTGGCCGGTTCTCTCCCGGTTTTCGGTTCGCCGGGTTTGCGGTCCCATCGCCGGTCGGACCGGTTCAAAGCCGGTCCTTTGCTTACCCAGTTTCATTGGAAAACCGAACCGGCCGGCCGGCCGGGTGCCGGTTCAACCGGTTCAACCGGCCGGTCCAATCCGATTTTCAAAACGTTTTGTTACTCGTTGCCTATTTCCTTCTCGACTCAGGAGCTCCTCATAGTATTAGTGTAAAATAGAATTTTAATTTTAATTTATAAGCTATAATAATTCCCTCCCCACTAGGTACCAAATACCAAATACTCATGCCTTCCTACCCTTCCCATCTCTCTCTCTCTCTCTCTGAAAAAATTTCTATTTATGGTAAGGGCATAAGTGAGACGAGTAGAGTTATTAGCTGGCTCGAGCTCATCTCAAAAAATGGCTCATAAACCGAGTTTAATGAGCTAACTAGTCAAATTTGAGTCAGCCTTAACACGACATGTTAAGTCACAAGCTAGCTCTTTTAAAAAATATTAATATAAAATATGCTTAATATGTATTAGAGTTCAAGTATAAAATTATGAAAAATATTTAAAAATTGATATATTACTTTCTTATTCAAGTAATTTTGTATCATTTATATTCTAATTTCTTATTCTTGTTATATTTTTATTATAATTATTATTTGAATCATAATCCTTTTCTATCTTTCTTTATAGATAAGTTAGCTTGTAAGCAAGCTCAAAATCTCATAATTAAGCTCAAGCTGGAGCTCAAACTTGATTAATTAATCAAATTCAAGTTAGACTCAACTCAAACTCGATTTGATTCGATTCAACTCAACTCAAACTCAAACTCGACTCGCCTCGAGTCGACTCCACCCATTGTGGCTTTGTTGCTTCCAGGAAACTGCAATTTGTAAATTGAGAAGACCTGACGAGTCAACACAGAGAAACTATTAAACTTTGACTTCTCAGTAGCGTTGAAAATCTGACTCTCTTCTTCAGAATCACTTTTTTGAGAACTTTGAATCAAAATGGCCAAATTTTTTAATAGTAAAATTTTACAAAATTGAAAGTGATCCATACCTTTCGTTTGGCACGACTTTCTTACTACTTTTTAAAATAATTTTTTAGTATAAAAAATTTAATTTTTACACTAAAAAACTGCTTGAAGTAGTAAGAAAGTCGTCCCAAATAAAATCATAATCGCCATATATTATTAGTAGAAAATTTTAAAATTGATTTGAGTAGTTGCAGACTTTAAATATTTTTTTTTTTTTAGATAGAATGATATTTATCTTAATTTTTGATAAAAATTCAACACCAACAAAAATAGTTATTGGAGATCAAAAAAAAATTATGTGCAAAATCTAGGAAGGAAAAAACGAAGGGCCTGACCCAATTGTAAGTTTGTAACAATCCGCTATAAAATACGAGATACAAGAATCATCCTTTTCACATAGTTGAAGAAAATAAAATTATATACAATTGAGAATAACCGTTTGATTTCTCTTGTAGGAATTATAGAAGTTTGGTGTCCACAACGAGACAGTAAAACACAGCGTTAGTATTTAATGTTGATAGAAGTTTAGTGATTGTTGAATAGTTTCTAGTCTTGGCTATGGTTGCTTTCGCTTAGCCTCTCTTGTGTGGGCTGATCTTGGCACTGGTTGAAATCTTGTTGGGTCTTCTCTGCTTTTCGCACTAGTTGCTTCCTTGGGTGGCTCTTCTTTTGATCTTGGCTTTTGTTTTTTGTCTTTTCTTTTGCTTTTTTTTATTAATCAAAATAAAAAAGCGGTTACAACAGCAAAAGGAAGGAAATAAAAACAAAAAAAAAAAGACAGCCTCTCAAAACAAAAAACCCCGGGAACAAGCAACAAGAAATCCAAAAAACCCCGGGGGCTCAGTAGTCGACCGAGGCTACAAGCAACCTCGAAACCACACAAGGACCATCCAATAGAGGTTGCCACAAGTAGGCGACGAGGAAACGAGCCCCGGCCACATCATTGCCCTGCAACCAACATTCGAACCGAAAAACAATCCGATCAACTGTAAATACCGAATCATCTTCTTCGACCACCTCTTCCCCAAAATTTACCACGGCAATTACCAGAAATAGGTCTATCACGAACCATTTTAAAATCATTTCCAGGATCAGAATAAGAATCAGAATCAGAACCACACTCCGACGAATTGTGCAACCAATCACCATGTGATCTAACATCCACACCAGTCGTACCACCCACCTGAAGCATTAACGAATGGGAAGCAATTTCATTCACGGGAACTTCCACCAACTTATGAGAAACAACCAAATTTCCTTCATCAACCGGACGCTCAGAGAGAACAGAAACCCGAATCGGTTCAACGTGCTCAACTAGCACAGGGCTAGACAAAACACAACAATTATCAATCAAAACACCAGCCTGCACAGCCTCACCACACATCAACTGAGTCGAAGTCATCAGAACCAACCCATAATCCACCACATGATTTACAGAAGAGGTTACAATATCAGTTTCTATCGGATTAGCAGAAATTAACGAAGGATTACCCGGCAAACCCTCCAAACAAGCACTCTCCAAACCAGAGGGTAAGAAAGGCATAGCGTTAGGAGAAAGGTCCTTAGAAACCATTTCAAAAATAGCAACGCAAGCATTAGGAATGACCGTTTCATCCCTAGCTAAAACAGAGTTCACCAAATTAGGCACAATCAATTCATCTTGAATCCCAACATTCGATTCCAGAATAATCGGGGAGACAGTTTTAGCATTATGTTATACAGTTTTGGTTAAAACAGACGAATCTAAAGCAGCATTTTTAGAACGACATTCACCCACTGCATGACCGAAGCAACGACATTCACCACAAAAAATAGGAAATTCCTCCATTACAACATTTTGCACATATCCAAGCTTTTCGGAACCCAACCAAATACGATTAGGATAGGACTTATTGATATCCAGTTCAACTAAAATCCTAGCTACAGACGGTCTAGAACCCAAAGACGTAGCCGAATCAATTTTAAGAGGCTTACCAAAAATGGAAGCCAATCCATGTAGAATTTTAGGGGAAAAAAGATGCGGCTGTAAAGAAGGGAAAGATACCTAGATCGGGATTTCAGAAGATTCAACCCCTATATCAACAGAAGGAGACCATTTCGTAATTTTCATAAAGCAATTGAAAACCAGGTAGGATCTATGACAAAAGACACGGCAATAATCCAGGTCTTGTTCTAATTTGATAAGCACATGAGACGAATCCAGCAAAGTAACCGAAACATCACCATTAAGCTTAAGATTAAAGAAAAATTTTCTAATCGAGTCAAGAGATTGCCGTTTCGTAGGAAAGAATCCAACAAGAGCAAATTGAAAAGGAACATCCAAAGCCAAGATTTCTTCATCCGAAATCCACGGAGAAGGCATACCGCGAAAAGACGACACCTTAATTTTAGGGAAATCATTAAAAGAGGAAGATCCCGAAAGAGCTTGAAGAAAAAAACGAGAAGAATTCGAAACCCCTAAAAATCCCGGATCAACCAATTTCGGGGCCATCCAGCGCGCGCCGGAAAGAAAAACACCCACAAAATCTCAGAGAAGAAACAAAAACCAGAAGAAAGTAAACTTCCCTGGAGACAAGCTTTAAACCCCCCACCGGAGACCGGAGAGCGGCACGCCGCCGCGAGGGTGAAAACCCTAGCAGAGCAAAAAAGGGGAAAGTAGTGGTATCATGTCTTTTCTTTTGCTTGATTGTGTATTTAGACTGAATCAAAGGCTTGTATGTTTTGCTTTAAATGTTGTATTTTAGAGGTTTTGGATTATGTTAGGAATTGTATCATTTCTTTTATTCAACCCATAAGGCTCTACAGTGGGTTCTAACCAACAAAAGAAATGGGTGATTGCTAGTGATGATAGCCGAAAAAAATGCAAGAGAATTTTTTAGTTCTATTAACTCTACAATCTCTTTTTTGCAGAGAACAATACCCTATTTATAATCTTTTTAATATAGAAATTTTACTAAATTTGATCAAAATCCAAAGCACTTTCACATATGATCTATATTATTTCCCTCGATCGTAAATTGTTCATAAAACATAAGTGTTTTAACTGTGACAGAATCAAGAGATTTTGGGCTCGATAGATTTGTCTTTGTCGAGTTGCACAACTTGACTATAAGCATACTATAATTGAAGCCCTTTGGACCATCAATTTATGTTCAGAAGTTTTCAAATATAATTTAAGTGTTTGATTTGAGCTTATTTGAAATTAGATTGAATCATTTGTAGCTACTGGATTTGCATTAAGATTAGTGCGTAATATTTTTGGGACTAAGAGTGCGCATTCTCTACGCCGCTTGAGAGGAAAGAACATTCAATGGCGATCTCTGTCATCCTTTGACGGTTCAAACAACAAGCAGACATTAGATAAAATGTTTCTCTCAGCTTAATATAACGCTCGTGCGTAGCTACCAAATACCAAATCCACCATCGTGCCTTCCTACCTCCCTTTCTCTCTCTAAATAATTAAATAAACATATGGGATTTCATGAAATTTTTTATTTTACAAATTTAATGGTTAGGGGCTAAAATTGAAATATGAGTTATTTGGGACCATATTGAGCTAAAAGTCATAATTGGTATATCTTATATGATCATATAATTTCTCGAAGTCGAATATGTTAGGGTACAATTCTCTCATTGTTTTGTCCTTTAGTTTGCAATCACAATTTCGTTTGACTACTGCTTTGTTGTTGTTTTCTCGTTATTTTTTTTGAAAATTTTTGTGATGGAAAGCTGCTTTTTTACAATCGTAGTTGCTCACATATGGTACGTAGCTTTAAGAAGGCTACTGCACAATTTTTTGAATAATATTATACTTATAATAATTTAAGAGATTATTTGCTTGTTTGGTTGATTGTACTCCTTTAAGTAGAGGAGACCAGTGACTAGAACTCTAGAAGTCCAACATGAATTCTCGTACTGATGTTGGGAGTCAGAATTAAAGCATGACGGCATGCATTGATATTATTAGCAGTGGTAACTGCATAAGTTAGTTTGCGTTGGTATATCTAGATGACAACGATCAGAAGATTGCATGAAAGACGATTGTATATGCAGGGGTGTCAATTTTCGGGTTCGGGTCGAACCCGAAAATGACCTGGCACTATTCGGGTTCGGGTCGACTTGACCTGTTTTTGCAAACGGGTTGATTTTCTAGACCCGAACTCGACCCACTTCGGGTCAACCTGACCCGACTCGCGGACTGAAGCGGGACGGGGACTGATGCGAGACGCGGACTGACGCGGGACATAAGCTGACGCCGGACGCGTGACATGGACTGACGCGGGATGCAGATTGGCGCGAGTGACGCCGGATGCGGGCAGACGCCGGACGCAGGCAAATGCCGGATTGCGGGACGCGGGATGCGGTCTGACGCCGGATGCGGGCATACCCGTTTATGTGTCATTTCGGGTCATTCCCGGGTTCTCGGGTCAACCCGAACCCGACCCGATTTTTCAAACGGGTCAGTTTTCTAGACCTGAACCAGACCTGCTTCGGGTTCGGATCAACCAAACCAGAAATTTTTAGGTCGGGTTCGGATCGGGTTCAATATTGACAGCTCGAGTATATGGGCGATGGTCTTCAGCAAATCGAGGCCGGACCACAATTGGGTGACAATGATGAATGATCAAAGGATATCATAATATATAGATAGTGTTTGATCTTAGCTCATTTAAACTTAAGTTGGACTACACTCAATATCATTAAGGTCGTCTTGTCAAGACACTCCGTTCGACTATAAATCGTTAAAATCAAAGTTCGGATAATCCTAAGTTTAATTTCAAAATTTTATAATTCAAATATGCATCAAAATTTGTGCTCAATTAAGATGAATTTTTTTTTTAATGAAATATCACTAAAAAACAAACAAATTCCCATCCTAAAAATCAACTCCATAACAAAAGATAGAGATCATTCCTATTATAATTTTTTTGCCCAAACATCTGCCATAAGCACGTGGTCTTCAATTAATCAAGCGTCACTTTTTTTGACTAATCAAAACCTTTCCTCCAACTTATATTATTTCATTTCATCTATATTCTATCTATAAATACCACTCTTATATCAAAGAAGAACTCACAAATCTCCTCAGCTCAACAAAAATTCACAGTTTCTGCACAAAATGGGTTCAGAATCTCATCAACTTCAAGCAGAAATAGACGCCTGCAACTACGCCATAACGCTCTGTAGCTTCTCTGTTCTTCCCATGACTCTCGCTACCGCCATAGAACTCGGCCTGTTCAAGCTTCTCTCTGCTGCTGGTCCTGGAGCTCAGCTTTCCGCTGAAGACTTTGTAGCTAAGCTGGCCAAAGATTCTACAAGCGACCATGCCGCTTCTAAGCTGGAGAGGCTTCTTCGTGTTCTTGCCAGCCACTCTGTCTTCACCTGCTCCACTGCAACAGACTCCCATGGCCGCACTGTTCATCGCTATGGAGCTTCTCCTGTTTGCAAGTACTTCACTCCAAACGAAGATGGAGTCTCTTTAGCCTCTCTTGCTATGATGAGCAATGATTTGGTCACCATTGAAAGCTGGTACTTAAGCAACTCATCATCTTTCAAGCCTGATTATGTTGAGCTTTTCTCTCTTGTCTAATCTTTCAACTTTTTGTTTGAAGGTATCATCTAAAGGATGCAATATTGCATGGGGGAGTGGCCTTTAACAGAGCTCATGGTGGACTGAATGAATTTGAGTACCATGCTACAGATCCAAGATTCAGCAAAGTTTTCAATGAGGGAATGAGAAGCCATTCTATAATAATCATGAAGAACATTCTGAAAATTTATGAGGGATTTGGGGATGTCAATGTGCTTGTTGATGTGTGTGGTGGAACTGGAGGAACACTCAGTATGATCACTGCAAAGCATCCTCATATCAAAGGGATTAACTTTGATCTCCCTCATGTTATTGCTCAAGCACCTCCTTTGCCAGGTAATTAATTTGCTAATCTATTCATTTTTGTTCCTGTTTAAGCTCTTGTAATTGAAACTTTTTTTTATTATTCTATGAGGCTTTAGTCTTAGCTCTTCTGATTGAGCGTATAGCTTGGTTATCTTCATTGATATGATATGTTATATTACTAAGATTTCTTTTGGAATAACTTTTTTACTGCTTTTTAAAGTAGTTTTTTAGTATAAAAATATTTGTGTTAGAAAGCTATTTTAAAATGCAGTAAAAAAGTTGTCTCAAATGAAGCCTAAGGGGTTGTTTGGTAGCATCCCGGATTTGATTTATGTACAATTTCGTAAATCCTCTAAATCCGGATTTTGAAAATCCTGAGAGGCTTAAATCCTGAAAAATGTTTGGTACATTCATGATAAATCCTCTTAAATCTCATGCGACTGTTTGGCTATAGAGCAGGATTTACCGAGCGGATTCTTCCTCTAGTGCCATGCATTTCATAAATACATCAAAATACAGGATTTAGGAAATCCGGGATTTAGAGCAAATCGGTGGAATTTTGTTTTCCGCGAGATTTGGTTTTTTATTTTAGGCCGTGTGGCTGGATTTCTCTCAAATCCAGCCTAAATCCTGCTACCAAATAGCCCCTAAGTGTTTGAAAGCATTATTTTAATGGCTTTTTTTCTTCTTTTTTTGAAAGTGAGTTTTATTTTATTGATGTAGGAGTGGAGCATGTTGGAGGAGATGTGTTTGAAAGCATTCCCAGTGGAGATGCTTTGTTCTTGAAGGTGAGTTAGAGAATTAATTCATATGAAAACTCAAAATATTATTTATAAAGCTCTAAAAAGAAGGATAAATGAATGATTTTTTGATGATTAATTACCTGTAAGCAGTGGGTTCTCCATGACTGGAATGATGAAGACAGCTTGAGAATTCTGAAGAATTGCTGGAAAGCAGTTTCAGAGAATGGAAAGGTGATAATTGTAGATTCCATACTGCCTGAAAGTCCAAACTCCACAGCTGCGACACATTGTATCTTGCATGCCGACATGTTTATGCTTCTCGAGAGCCCAAGTGGAAGAGAGAGGGACAGAGAAAGAGTTCAGAGCTTTGGCCAAACAGTCTGGGATTTTCTGGATTCAAAGTTCTCTGCAACTTCTCCAATGCTTGGATAATGGAGTTTAGCAAATAGTTAAGACATAAAGATAGTATGGTTGTTGAGTTTCTTCAAGTGGTTTTTTATTTTGGATTTTGTTGATGTTCCTCATAAGCTATATATGCTATGAAATAAGAAAATTCAAGATGTTTTGTGATGACATAGTTCTATTTTGTTCAAAGAGATGTTAGATTATATAGAGGTTAAGGAAAATATGTACTTGTGCATATTCATGTGGGTATTTCATTGGTATCTAAGAGCATCTCCAACCGAACGCCAAACGAACGTATGATGTCATTCGGTCGCTCGAGCCGAATCTTCCGCCATTTACTTGCGGGTGAACAGTGCCACGACAATATTGGCATGGCACTGTTCACCTACGCTATTTTGCTCTCTCAACCGGAAAAACGCGCGAAAGGGAGAAGGCATTACCTTTGCAGAAGCGCATAAAATGACGTTCGATTGGAGCAGCACCACGGCATTTTGGAGTTTTGCTGTATTTTGCCGTGAAAAATGGAGTTCTCCGTTGGAGATGCCCTAAAGGTTTTTATTGGAGAAATCAGCCTACTTAACAAGAGGAGATTCATTATTCGGTTCTAAATGGAGATGTTGGAAGTGAAAGACTTGAAACCCGCAATCGTGCAAACTATCTTGACGCATTTTTTTATCTTAATAATATCGATAAATAAAATTACCATGAAGTATGATTCTACCATACTACATTGTAATAATTGCATCATTCAACATGAAACTTGTTCTTCCAAATTATTTGGAGATTTTGATTCAAAATTTCGAAGGCATGAAAGCTACCTTCTCAAAGATAAATATTTCTAAAAATAAAAAATTCTAGCTGTGCTACTCAAGCCATATTATTAGAAATATTAAATATTAATTTATAAAGTATATATATATATATGACTGAAAAGAAGTTAGAAAAAATCTTTAAGAAAAAAACTTTCTATTCCCTAAATATTTAACTTCAAAGGGATTTACACTCACATCACACAACTTTTATAAATTTACATATTCAGCATTTAAATTTTAATATTTTAATATAATATTTAAACATCTCAATTACATGAAAATATTTCACTTAAAAAATAATATTTCTAATATTATTTACATAATTTTAAATTTTAAATATTATGTATATATACAAAATCCCCCCTAAATTTTGAAGATATTTAATTAAGCCCTCTCCAATTGTTGCAGATGACGGTGCTTGAAAACTGCTGTACTGAATTTTGAGTCAAAGCTAGGGCTGCAAACGAACCGAGCCGAGCCGAGTATGTGAGTGTTCATGTTTGTGTTTGTTTAACATTAGCTTGTTCATGTTTGGTTCGTGTTTGATTCGAGCTTTATTATTTGTGTTCATGTTTGGTTCGTTTAATTTAAGGGTGTTCATGTTTGGTTCATGTTCGTTTGTTTAGTGCTTATCGAGCTTTAAACGAGCTATGTTCGTGAACATATCTCGCAAACAATCTATTGAACAAGCAAACATTAAATTTGTTCATGAACATTCTAAACAAACAATCTAACAAACATGGACAAATATGAAATATTTCTTATTCATGAAATGAAATTTCTAAAATAAAAGCAGTTGTATATTTAAAATGAAAATATGATTAATTTATATGAACATATGTTATAATATTTTATTACTTTTAAATTTATTAATAAAAAATAATTATATTATATTATAGTATAATTAAAGTTTTTATATTTAATCGAACTCGAATCGAGCTTTTTATTGAGCTTGTTCATGAACATCAACTGATATTGTTCGCGAACATAAACGAGCTGAACGCATTAGTGTTCAAGCTTGTTTATTTAAGAATCGAGTATTTAAAATATTGTTCAAGTTCGTTTGTTAGTTAATTAAACGATCACGAACGAGCTTTAATCGAACCGAACAACGAGTAGTTCGTCGAACGTTTGGTTCGCTTGCAGCCCTAGTCAAAGCATCATAAAAATCAAATTTATCCACATAAAAAAAGACTTCTCATTAATATTAAAAGTAGTCTTCAAATAACAATTAATTATGCCGTCGCCATTTTTGACTATTTAAAACCAAAATTTCACTTTAAGATTACAAACAAATCAAATCTCCTCAGCCTGTGCGGTCATCGGATAGCGTCCGAAGATGAATGAGAGCGCGCCTGATCACTTTTTTGCAATGTACAGATAATGTGCACTGCTGTGTACCGGATGATATGACGCGCTCTGATTCATCTCTAGATGATTCAAAATGACTGCATAGAATAATTTCCCCCCTCCCCACATAAATGGCGTTCAGAATCTCATCGAATTTAGGCTTGCAACAAAAATACATGAGAGTAAAATTTTAGCGAATGTTTGCAACAAAATGAACTTAACTACTTTGTAATTAAGAATTTCCACATAATATTTTATATGGAGGAGAAAAAGACTACCTTGTGAACTTGTAGGGATTCCTAGCTATAGATTTTGGTGGTTTATTTTAGTCATTATTAAAAATATTTTTTATATGATGAACATAACCTCTCTCACAATCAAATTTCATATGGATAACCATTTTGGAAGTATTTTGAGATAAGGGTTTGTTGGAGCTAAGTAAATTCCCCCTCTCCACATAATGGCTTCTCTCACCTCATTTAAAAACCAGAGAAGCTAAAAAAAGACCCTGTATTTGAATTACTTAGGCTTTATTTTGGGCGGCTTTCTTACTGCTTCTTAAAGCAGCTTTTTTAAAATTTTGTACTAAAAAGCTGCTTTAAAAAGCAGTAAAAAACCCGTCCCAAATGAAGCCTTAGTCATAAGGTAAATAGCACGCCCTCTGTATCTTCACTGGTAAAGATATAATACTCCAGTTTAGTCCTTTTTAAGAGCTAAATGTAATCAACAGTAGAGAATTATAACCAAAAGACTAACAACTTTCAGATTCAAACCAGTCATTGGGTGGGTTAGCCAAATAACAAAATGTATTTGGACTCAAGAACAAACAAGTCATTACAGGAGTAATAGCAACTGAGGAATCAAACCGTTTAAGTCTGGAGGCCATATATATCAAAGAGTCCAGCCCTGCATGAAATTGTTCTGAGCTCCAACGGTCCTTGGAATAGTTGCTTCAGATGATTCATAGTGAGGGTACCTGACGAACAGAAGTGTGTTAATTTATAAATGGCACAAAAATAAGGGATAGCTGGAAGTAATTACTTAGTAAGAGTTTTCAGCCTTTCCAAAACTATATGGTGGTGCAACATAAAATCAAAGAGGAGATGCTTGCTGCCAAGGGAGATGTCCAAAATCTTCTTATTTGCAGAGGTCAAATATTTTGGGAATAGGTTTATAACTTAATTCATATCACCAAGAAAGGCGTCGTTGTTCTGCTCCATCAGATCCGCCATGAAGATTCCTCCTCCGCCTTCAAGCCCTCCGTCGATCCCACAAACTTCCGCTCCAAGCCCGGCCCACGTGCGACCGCCTACGACTGCTCACTCCACACGCTCCCGCACCAGCACAACTCTCGCAACCACACAGCTCCTGATCACTGCGCCGGCCTCCAGCGTGCATGTCTCCATGCTAAGAACTTTCCTCCTTGTTTCGCCCGATCAGCTCCACCAGGCCCTGATACCACTTGTTAGACCATTTTTTGGAGGAAGATCGATCTTGAACTTCTTGGGAGAGAGAGGCGAGGAAGAAAGAGATAACATATTTTAGGAGGAAAACTATCTAAAGTTTTATTTTATTTTCCCCAATCTTTACATAAACCTATACCATCTATATATAGGTATTGAAAATTGGTGTGGTGTATTGCATAGCAACCTAATCTAAAACTGGGCCAATTCTGACTAATAGTACTTGTAGAAATTTAGGAAAAGCCTTGGCTGAAATCTAATTTCAGTAATTTCAGAAAAACCAACAACAAGAAAATTAAGAATATAACACACAAAAACACTTTTTTAATGAAAATTTTATGAAAGAAAATACAAGACACAAGTGGATCCTCAATTGGAGAGGAAGATTCGGCTCTCCCAAATCTCTAGCGCTGCTAGAGCCCAAAACCTAAGAGATCTCAAATTTCAGCCAAATTCTAGATGTCCTAACCCTTGAAAAAAAATACTATTTAATACATAAAATTTAAAAGGAAATATCTAACCAACCCCTATTGTGAAATTTCCCTACTAAATCCCTTCAAAAACCTTCCTAAATAGCTAAGTCGGACCTAGGCAGTCAGAACGTGCATACAGGAGGCGGAGAAGTTCCACTTGTTTCGCACGATTCGGTCACGTAGGACCGGCTGGACCGGTCTAAAAATACTCCCCTCCCAAAGACCCACATTGTCCTCAAGGTGGAAAGATGGCATCCTCCATTCCATCTTCATCACAAACGGTAAGAATCTGAAGAGTTTGGTCCTTATACCTGTATCCCGGCGTATACCTCTCGTCACATCTTAAACAGAGCCCCTTCACCCTTTTCTCCTATAATTTCATTTATGTGAGCTTCTTGGAGTTGTCCCCATGCCTTCCTCTTACTACAGTCTTCACTTTCAAAGTCTTCCTAAAAGAATCCGATGTTGGCTCCGTGGGTGCCAAAAAGATGGTGATCATCCTATATGAGCCTCCTGAGCTGCTACCTCCCATTCCTCTCTCCAAGTGCCTCTGATCCTCCACCAACTGAGCTAGCTCCATAGACTCTCCTAAGTCACGAGGCTACATCACTATAATCGTTGCGCAGATCTTTGGTTTCAGTCCCTTCATAAAGTTCTCCTCCAATATAGTCTCTGGAAACCAATCCAGTCGACTAGCAAGTTACTCGAATTGCTCACGATTCTCCATTGTCCTCTCCTGCATCAAAGCGAAGAACTGCTCATAGAAGTCCCCTCCTCCGCTAGTTTGGAAACATTCCAACAAGCAATACTTAAACTCCCTCCAGGTCCTTATCGGTTGCCTCGTATCTCTCCACTGGTACCATGATAAAGCTTTCCCTTCCAAGCACATCCCGATTGCCGTCAATCTCTCCCCCTCCGTCAACATGTTGACGGTAAAGTACATTTTCACCTTGTAGATCGACTCATTGGGACCCTCTCCCTCAAAAATAGGCATCTTCAGCTTCCTCATCATCAAATCGCCTCCATTCCCTTCATAATTTCCCCTTTCCCAAGGGGGAGGTTCCCCTCAAGTGTCCTAATCATCCCTTATACATTCATATCCAAGCATTTCATTAAATTTCCACATTCTCCTTTCAAATTCAGCCCCCTTGGATCATAACAAACCCCTCCCCTTTCAAATCCATCCCCCTCCCCCTCAAACATATTGACGGTAAAGTACCTTTCCACCTTGTAGATCCACTCATAGGCATCCTCTCCCTCAAAAATAGGCATCTTCAGCTTCCTCACCATCAAATCACCTCCATTCCCTCTGTTCCCTTCATAATTTCCCCTTTCCCAAGAGGGAGGTTCCCCCCAAGTGTCCTAATTATCTTTTCTACGTTCATATCCAAGCATTTCATTAAATTCTCACATTCTCCTTTCAAATTCAACCCTCCTTGGATCATAACAAACCCCTCCCCTTTCAAATTCATCCCCCTGGTTATAATTATCACTTTCCCTTTCAAATCCCCCGCCCCTCTCATCTACAAAGCACATCTTCATTCTTGCCCTACCTCCTCATGCCTCTCCCCATACCCTCTACCCGACTCCTCCCTAGTAATAGTATATAGGAGAAGTATTATATCTTCTTTCTTTCAAGTCTCCAACTCCTGATCTTTCCTTTGCCTTATTGAATTAGAGTTTTCCCCGCATACTAGGTTGTTGGAGGCGTCCCTCTCCTCTGACGATGCCGTTTTGGATTGGCCCTCGAGCAACTCCTTCAACATCTCCCCCAAGTAGGAAAAAATCTCATACATCTTCTCGTAGGTGGCTAAAATTTGATTTTTGACATCTAAAAGTTGAGTGTGGAGATCTGAAATTTTAATTTTCAATTATCTGATCTCCCATTCAAACACTTCTACCTCTCTTCCTGCCATGGGAACTTGGATTAAGCTCCAATAGCAAAGAGCAACAAATTTGAGAAGAATTCTGGCCTCCAATCAGCAAAAACAATAAGATCGGATACAGAACGCAGCAAAATTCAGTGAGGAAGGCTTCTATTTCAGCCCAGGAAATTGCTTTGATACCAATTTGATAGGTAGTGCTTGTAGAAACTTAAGAAAAGCCTTGGCAGAAATCTAATTTCAGTAATTTCATAAAACCAACGACAAGAAAATCAGGAATAAAACACACAAACACTTTGTTATTGAAAGTTTTCAATTGGAGAAGAAGATCCTGCTCTCCCAAATCTTTAGATGCCGCTAGAGCCCAAAACCTAAGAGATCTCAAATTTCAATCAAATTCAAGATGTCCAAACCCTAGTATAACATACTACTTAATACATAAAATTCAAAAGAAAATCTCTAAACAGCCCCTACTTTGAAATTTCCCTCCCAACTCCCTTCAAAAATCTTCCTAAATAGCTCTGTTAGACCTGGATAGTCAGATCGTGCATATAGGAGGCGGGAGAAGTTCCGCCTGTTTCACACGATCTGGTCCCGTAGGACCGGCTAACCGGTCTAACAAATTCCTAACAATAAGCATAGGAAAATAACTTTTAATCTGAGAACTAATCTAGTTATATGCCAGAAAATCTACTTTGGAGGTAATTATTTTATAACAATAAGCCCTGAAAAAGTATATAAAAAAACAAAATGGTTTACATATAACTTTAATGATATCAATAAGTTAAATAATTGTGTAAAGCATGAATAAATTAGGTGAGCATTGGAAATATGTTCTTACCCAATTTGAAGTGTGGGTTCAGTGTCCATGACAATGGGATGAGTAGGATGATCAGGTAAAGCACCAGTTGCGACTACAGCATCAGGCCTCCAGGATCTGTGGATTGATCTCATAGGTTTATATTCTGCCGCGAGCTGCAGTTCAAGGATAGTTAGATTATACACAATATGCTGATGATTAAAATAAGAACTTGAATAGAAATTTCAGTGCTTCGCAAGTCTACTTCTAACATCACCAACATTACACTTCTGACAACATAACCTAAAAACATGCAATTTCTATTAAAGCATGATACAAGTAACAAAATAGAATTAGTCCAGTTTGAGAATTAAGAGTAAATTTGAGAATTTCTTCAGAAAATGTGTTCTAAATATTTCCAGCTTTCTTCATAAAGGCGTTTTCTTAAGGAACTGATAAAATCACTATAGATGCCAAAAGACTTGCATTGATAAGGAGAAGCAGCAGCAAATGTGTTCACCTTATTTTAGACCACAAAACAACTGTGCAAAGTGATCATTAGCGAATGTATTATTTGAAATAAGTAAATAAAATTTTATTAGTGATGCTAGAGCATGTGCAAACCGCACTTTTTTTTCCCTCAATAATATAGAAGTTTCATTGATTAAAAGAGATAATACTCCAAAAGGCACCTAATGTTTCTGCTTACATGATAGGAATCAAAAAATAAAAATTACAAAAACTAGTGTAGTGTATTTGTACGGTTTTAGATTAGGCTGTTCTTGCAAGATACCACACCATGTATATATCCCTATAAATAGGTTATACGTTGATGTATTGAGTCAACCCCTGTAAGCTCCAAGATGAATTAATAAATCCCATCCCTCTCCCTTTCCCTGCCTCTCTCTCCCTCGCTCTTGCATTCAAGAATTCCTCCAAGTTTTAACAATTAGTCATCAGATCCACGAAGCTATAGAAAAAACATCATCTGAAAGAGAAGTAGAACAAGGAGCTTAGTGAGTAGCCAACAATAAAAGAGCCTTTAGAATGAGGTATTGGCATCCTTCATAAGCACGATGCACCTTCCAATTAAACTTTTGTAGTTGTAAACATCATGAGTTGAAGACCTAATAAATCTAAACATTTTAATTTATATCTATTTAACACTACCGTTGTCAGGTCTCAAGTCCTGGATGAGAAAAGCGGAGGGTTGCGCTAGGTAGTTGACAGCCAGCGTAAAACTTATCGAAAAGACACAATGGAGAAAAATGATTCATGTAGCCGACCCCACATAGTGGGATAAAGGCTTGATGTTGTTGTTGTTGTTGTGAACCTTACAAAAAAATAAAATTAAAAAAAAAAAAAAATCTATTTGTGAACCCATTGCTTTCTTAGAGGAAAAACTCTATAAGAAGCATACATCACAGAAGAATAGTCCTCATCTGATCTTATCAAGATAAGACTTCTTACTCATCCCCATATCTGAACAACAAGAATTTGAAGTTCGAAGCTCAACTAGTTGAACAGCAGGGGGAGAGGAGAGGACTCGTGAGTGGAAAGAACAATCCCAAGGGTAAAATATACACCAAAAAAGGTTTCCCAGGAAACATCTCTCCGTTCGGGTTCAACAATTTGAGGGAACTAGGGTAGGCTCCATGTCAATATGATTAGCAAGCGTATCATTTCCTGAATGTTGGGAAGACTTAGAGATTGTTATGAAGGTCGCAGAGTTGAAAACTAGAGCGTTAGAAGAAATTGCAGGCTTTCAGTAGACTCTTATTATCTGGTGATGGCTATGGACAAGAATCGTTTGGTTTGATTTGTCCTGTTGAAGAGCAGTGGAGAGGTGTGCCAATTCAATTGGAAGGAAACTTGATTAGTTGGCTAATAACATCAACAATTTGAGTTTTTTCCTTGCTAATATTGCGAGCTTGATCTTTACAATTGGCAGATCTTTTTAAGTTCTGGATGAAGAATGAAGCAATATGTATTTGAGTGATCATAAATTTCACAATTTACACTGGCGAAGGATTGTGGGACCCACAAGTCAACTAATCGTGATAGTGATCTTTGAGTACATAGATTAAGGATTCTAACCATTTGATCAATTCTCTTATAGCCCTTAAATTGCAATCCATGTGCCTCTTCTTATTCTAGCCGTTACCTCCATCTGAGAAATTTTTTTCCCTTTTTTTATAAGTAATTTTGATTTATTTTTATTGTTGGCTTTTTGAAAAAAAGTCTATAAATCATTTCATATATTATACAGAATCAAGCAATACAACTTGAAGTTGTTTTATCTACTTTTCTACATAGTATCAAAAAGAGATTAGGATTTTCATTTTAAAACTTCTGTTTTTTTTTTTTCTCTTTTTCTTGTTTCTGATTTATTTGACTTCTCTTTGAAGGAATCAACTATCATGAATGGTGAACTCCAAGGGATATAAACGTTGCAGATGAATGTTTTTAATGGTGGATAACGGTAAAAACTTTGGAAAAGATAGTAATGATTTCAAGACATAAGTTTAACAATGCAAAAGTTCATTTTAAATTGATTACACATAAGTTTAACAATACACTTACTTTTTTCTTTAGCTCTTCCATCTGGTTCAGCATTATCTCTGTCTGCATTTTAATCAAATAAGAAAAAAAAATTAGACATTGATTTCTAATGATTAAGATTGAATTATATGATAAAAATCAAGCCAAGAGAATTCAGTCAGCTATGATGTTCCAGAAAGCGAGGAATTTTATCTAAAAAGTACAAGATGAACCATAATCAAGAATAAAAACTAACATTAGATTTGGGAAATTTTGACCACTGAGCATAAATATTTTGTAGCCGAATCAGCAAAAGGTAAAATGGATGACTTCAAACATATTTGAGAATTCTATTAAGGTATTAAAATTTTTACACATGCACTTATGATGTGATTTCCCAATATATAAAAAAATTCATGTAATCAAAATCCTTTCGAAGATTGTGGTAGCTTTCTGTGAAATGAATTTTGAGCGTTTTCAAGGAATAGAGTTTTTCTGCCCATAACAAAGTTTAAAAATACATGAAGAGTATAGATGCCCAAAGTTACATTTTATGATGCAATATGCAAATATATTATAAGAGAAGAATAAGAATTTATATAAGAACAATAGCCTCTAAAGTTAAAACTGAGTAGTTAAATAGAGAAGTGCCTAAGAAGTTATATATGATAAGAAAATATACTGAAAATTAGATAATATGACATGAATCCAAGTGTTGGAAAACAAAAAATTTACTAATAACCAAATTGAGTGATAAAGGACAAAATGGGAATGCATGAGTAAAAAATGAAATAATGGCAAGAAGCCTAACATAATTTGCTGCTCATCTTATCTAGCTTTTGAATCCATATTATCTAATTAAGCCCATACAAAACACCAGAACGCCATACTTCATTATAGATTTGAATATTTAGCAACAATGATGAAAATAATTCAATCACAGAATCACCAAATGAAATTACAAAAACATTTATCAAATACATTTTAATGGTACCAAATGATCTTAATATAATGACATATAGTATCATTTAAATACCCTTCTTTGCCTGCCTAGTGACAGTGCTGATTCTAGTTGCTGCTCCAAGTGCTCCAAATCCTTCAAAGTAAGTGCATCTAGATCTTCCCCGAGCAGATGCCTTCGTAAAAAGTTTTAATTAGTATCTCACGCATGCAGTTATGAGTTCCTTACGCCCTTATAAAAATTTACCCATATTTACTGAAAAGAGCACTGAAGGTACATGACTAATAAAGAAAAAGAACCTCTGGGATTGCTGCAGTGATTCATATTTTGCCTTTAACTTCGACAATTCCATAAACCACTTCTGCATTTGTGCAAAGACCAAAACTTTTGTCAGAATTCCAATTCACCGAAGCAAACAAAACTAAGCAAATCAAACCTGAATAAAAGTTCAAGAATAGTGTAAAATTGAGGTGTGAATCTTCCAGAAAATAGAAGTGTTAAAATGGTTGCTCTCTATGATTTGCAAGATTTCACACATTATCCCTATTACTCTGGTCCATGAATAATAAAATATAAATGGCTATAACATCCACTAAAGTTACTACATTTTACATAACATTTCTATATTGTATGTCATGAAAACTTGTAGCATTGGCCCACAAACTCCTTAAGGAAAAAAAATAAATAAATAAAAATAAAATGTTGAAATTTTGTTAGTTTTTGTGAATATAAGGTTTGAGAAGTGAAAAAACTAAAATTAAAATTACAAATAATGTGTTAGCCAATAATACAAAATAGGAACGAACTGCGCATGACACACCCGACATACGGTTAAAAGCCAGCCTGGACTGTACGGACTGTACAAACTTAAATGATGTAACGTAGTATATATTGTATAAATAGATGTCATTGGTCAGGAAATAAGGAAAGAAAACACTTTCTCCTTTCTCTGGTTTTTCTGTATGTTCTCTGTTATATGTATTCACCAGTTAACATGGTATCAGAGCACAATTGATGAGGACATCGTCAGTGATTTCGACATGTGTACCATCGGAGACAACGGAGATCGACGGCCACGATCAGGAGTTTATATTTTGAGTCATTTTATGTAGTAGTTTATTTTATTTTTCAGTTTTTACTATTTTACCCTTATGGATGGTCATTTGATATTGTAGCCCCGAGGGCATTTATGTCTTTTAATTTTTGTTTCATTTTGGCCTATTTATAGGAAGCCTCATGCATTGTACTAGATGATGAATTATTGAATGAAAAGTTTATTCTACTTGGTGATCTCTTAGTGAGTTCATGAGAGGAGAAAGATCTCTTTGTGAGTTCTAAGTTTTTCCAAGATTTCTTTGTGAGATTTGGGGTGGAAGTACTTGAGGTGAGTAAATCCCTAGCTCTTCAAATTTCTATTCTTTTCTCCTTGAAGCGATCTTCCCCTCCCCATAAGCCCCTTGCCGCCACCCCCCATTGGGCCGTCCAAGCCGCCTGCCCCATCCGCCGGCCACCCACCGCCGGCCTCCCTCCCCATCTCCCTTTCCCCACCTCTTTAACCGCCATCCTCCCTCCTTGGGATTTCAAATTTGAAATTCAAATTTTCCCAAGCAACATTGAAGACTTTCCTAAAATAACTCCATGATTTTAGGCAATCCTCTTAATTGAATTTCAATTCAAATTTGAAATTCAAATAAATTCCAATTAATTGTCTTAGATTATGAAACTTCCCCTTAAAAGAAAATATGAAATTTAATTCAGATTTTTCTTAAAAGCTTTGATTAGAATGTGGGCCCCATTTAATTAAAATCCAAACCTCTCTCTCCAATGCATGTGGCCAGCCCCCCCTTCCTTGAGCTTCTCTCTTTCATATTACATTAATTTCTCCTCTTTAACTCCCCTTAATCCCACCCAAAACCGCCAGCCCTATTATGGCATTAAATGCATTTTCAATTTAATTCCCCCCATCACCACATGATATTTGAATTTCAAATCAAATATTTTTCCCACCAATTTCCCTTAAGTTGAAATTAATTTCAGTTTTTCTTTTCCTTGATTCCACCCCACATCTAATTAGACTTAGCCTTCACGGCTACCTCCTCCCTTCCCCTCTAGCTCACGGCCAAGACCTCCTCTCCCTCTTGCCTCCACCGGTGTTCCATCTTTTCTTGGCAAGAATGCATGGCGGATCCGGAGCGTGATCACGGCTTTGCATACGATCATCAAGACGACATCGACGTCATCCGATCGCTGTTCTTTGACGTCTGATTCGGCTTCGACCACACCGTCGAGGATTACTTGAACCGTATTCTTCCCACCCTGGTGGACGTCATCGACAAGCAACTTCCGGCCGACGATTGGATCATCAACGGGCATCCACCATCTTCCCCAAATCCGGCTTGTTCCCCGGTGATCAATGTTTAAAATTGCGTATTCGGGTATTGAGGCGTTTTTCATTCGTGAGGCGAGGCGTAAGCCTCAAGGCGTTTTGAGGCGTAAGCCTCAAAATCAAAAGATTGCGTAAATATAAAATGAAAAAAAAAATTATATACTAAAGGGTGAATAATATAAAACATAAGATATGAAGTGAAATCAAAATATCCCAATAATAAGACAACATGAAATATAGTTCAACTCAAAATTCTATCTTTCCCAAATCCCAGTATTTTTTTCATTAACATATAATTCCAATTTCCAAAAATAAATAGCAATGACATATCACATAAAAACTCATAAGTCATCAGCACTGTCATCACTAAGGGGTTATTCATTTGAATCATCATTATGATGAACTGCTCTCAACCATTCCTCCTCTCTTATAGAGTACAATGTCGGGTATTTACTTCAAGATTTATGTAAGTTTTAATATATATAGCGTGAGGCGAGGCAGGCCTCAAGGTGGGCCTCAACCAAGTTGAGGCGCAAGCCTCATAAAAAAACTCGAGGCGTAAGCATCGAGGCGTCTTTTACTAGAATTGCGCAAAGGCGGGCCTCAAGGCGAGCCTCATATTGCGCAATTTTAAACCATACCGGTGATTAGTCCTCTCGGCATCACTTGTGCGATAGTGGCATCTTTAAGCGTGCTTGCAATCCTCCTCCGCTAACCTCCACTTTCGAGAGATTGAGCGAAGGACCACGAGGTGAAGGATCTAGATTTTAAATGTGAGGCTTTGTTATAGTTGGCTATTTGCATTACCTAAATTTTTTGTTATTATTTTGCAAGTTCTAGTAATCTCATAGTGTAATATATTGCTTTTGCTTAATCTCTCATGTCATCTTCTTAAACTCTCATTTGAGTAAACTAAGAGTTTGTTGGTAGCAAAGCAACATTTATCACTTCTATTAATATCTTAATTGCAATTCTTGTCTTTCGCATTTAGTTCCACATGAACAATTGATCTTCTTTTTTCTTGTTCTCTTTTCTTCGTATCCTCTCATGGCTGGATCCACCTCCTCCCCACCATTTATTGATAGCATTTCTTCTATCAACTCAACTCAGTTCAAATCCCTCAACAACTAAAATTCTTAATTAGCAATATCAAAAATCTTGTGTCGTCATCGTTAACTTCCGACAACTTCCCTGTATGGTGATCTCAGGTTGAAAAGGCCTTCGCGGCAAAAGGATTCAAGGGATTTCTTGATGGATCGAGTCCATGTCCGTCACAACAAGCTTCTAACTCCAGTGGTGCTCAATTGCCACATGATAATTGGGTTCTTATTGATCAGAATCTTGCTGCGGCACTACTGCAGTTATTTCTAATTCCATATTGCCATATGTCCTCTCTTTAGCCCATTGTGCTGACATTTGGGCTACTCTCACCCACTGTCTTCAAGCGTCGACAAAATCACTCATCATGCAACTGAAAATGAGCTTCACTTTCTCTCAAAAGGAGATCAAACCATGACTCGGTACCTACTTCTTGTGAAATCCAAAGTCGATGCGATTGCCACTGCGAAATATCAAGTTTGATTCGAAAGATGTCATACTGTACACATTAAATAGGTTGCCAGCGACCTATCAGGCATTTAAGACTGTCATTCGCACAAGCCGTGAACCTTTAAGTCTTGATGAGCTTTATACTCCTCTATGCAGTGAAGAACTAACTCTCGCTCAAGAAGCAGCTCGAGATCTGCAGTCACTGTGAATTTCGGATAAAAGCATGGCGTTAGACGCACCTCGAGGGCGAGGTCGTGGTCGCTACAGCAACAATCGCGGACGCTCTCCGAATAACAGCAATCCTCGAAATCCTACGGGACGAGGAGACAAATCATCAAACCGAAATATTGTTTGTCAAATTTGCACAAAATAGGGTCATTCTGCTCTTAAATGATGGTACAGACATGATACTACGTATCAAGAAACATTATCTAAATCTACTCTCTTTAGCCCGACAAATGAAAATCAATCAAATGACTGGTACTTAGACAGTGGTGTGTCAATGCATCTCACTGCGGATTCTTCTCATTTCAGTTCAGCTGAACCTTATACGAGAAACTCACAAGTTATGCTAGGAAATGACCAGCAATTACCTATTCAAAATACCGGTAAAGGCCTACACCCAACACCCACATGTAATCTCAAATTAAACCATATTCATCATGTTCCAAATCTATCATTCAATTTGTTATCTGTGCATCAACTAACACGAGACAATGATTGCAAGGTATCTTTTTTCTTCCTCTGGCAACCAAATCAAGGACTCGCGGACTCAACGTCTTTTTGTTTCAGGGACCTAGTCACAATGGTATTTACTCCATCAATCCATCTCACACCGCTTATTGGTTAGCTCTATCCTCGGCTCAGACTATTCCAGATTTATGGCACAGTCGTCTCGGTCATCCTCACTCTCACAAATTCAAAATACTAGCTAATCTTTATCATAATATATGTACCACCTTACCTACTCAACATTGTAATACCTGTAATCTCGCCAAAAGTAGGCGATTACATTTTTCTGCTTCGGTTTCATATACCACCTCTATATTTGAGCTTATACACTCAGATGTATGGGGACCTTCACCTTCTACTTTGATTCATGGCTACCGTTGTTATGTGTCATTCATTGATGACTACACTAGATTTTGTTGGGTGTTTCCTTTACATCAAAAATCTGAGATTGTTCATAAATTCATTGAGTTTCATAATTGGATTAAATGTCAATTCAACAAAGGTATTAAAATCATTAGAATAGATGGAGGTGGTGAATACATCAATCATCACTTTTAACATGTATGCAAATAGTGGGGAATCATATATCAATATACTTGTCCTTATACACCGGCTCAAAATGGTGTAGTTGAACGCAAGCATAGGCATATACTGAAAACAACTCGCAGCCTTCTTATTCATGCTCAAGCTCCGCCCGAGTTATGGGTTGAAGCTCTTCAAACGGCTGTTCATCTTATTAACATTCTCCAAGTTCCCAAACTTCACAACAAAACTACCTATGGAACTCTTTACAACAAATCACCGACTTATGATCATCTAAAGACTTTTGGATGCTTGTGCTACCCATGGCTTAGGCCCTACACCAAATCCAAACTAACATCCCTATCGATACCTTGTGTATTTGTTGGCTATGCCGGTTCTCATAAAGGATATTACTGCCTCGATCCTATCAATCACAAAATATACACATCAAGACATGTTGTGTTCAATGAAAAAGAATTTCCTTATCGCAAACAATCCATCCCAGCAAATGCTTCATCCTCACCAACTAATTTGCCTCCTCTACTATTGGTTCTGTCTTCAGCTATGATCAAAACTGCTCCTCCACAGCCACATTCCTATCCTAAAGCTCCACAAAATTCTCACCAAATAATACCAACTGCTACCATATCACATTCCCCTTAAGCTAGCTAGCCTGAAATTCCTTTGACCGCATCACAGATAGAACATGTCCCCACCAAGTCTCAGATGCAGTCCATACATCCCATGAAAACTCGCTACCAAACGGTCATCTCAAGCCCAAACAAATTTTGAATCTTACTCACCAAATAGTTTCCCAAAATCCTACATCTTATACCCAAGCTTTCAAACACAAACATTGGCGCCTCGCCATGTCAGGAGAGTTTCAAGCCCTTCAATTACAGGCCACGTGGGATCTTGTCCCACGTTGCCCAAGTCAAAATTTACTTGGCTGCAAATGGATGTTTCGCACAAAATACAACTCAGATGGATCTATAGCCAGATATAAGGCTCGTTTGGTAGCACTGGGCTACAAACAGGAATTTGGATTGGATTACAACGAGACATTTAGTCCCGTTGCAAAAATACCAACGGTGCGAGTTCTCATTGTCTTTGTTCTTCATTACAAATGGCATATACATCAATTAGATGTATCAAATGCATTCTTGCATGGCAAACTAATAGATCAAGTCTATATGAAGTAGCCGCCGGGATTTCTAGATGCCATTCACCCGAATTATGTGTGTAAACTCAAGAAGGCCCTATACGGCTTAAAGCAATCCCCTCGCCAATGATTTGATACGTTATCAGAATTTTTACACACACTAGGATTTCATACAATTGCGCATGACACACAGCACATATGGTTAAAAGCTAACCTAGACTGTACAGATTGTACAAACTTAAATGATGTACCGTAGTATCTTTTGTATAAATAGATGTCATTGGTCAGGAAATAAGGCAAGAAAACACTTTCTCCTTTCTCTGGTTTTTTTCTGTATGTTCTTATCTGTATTCACCAATTAACATAATGAAGTGATGAGGGAGTAAACGCAGAATGAATGAGAACTAATGGAAAAATAAAAAATATTTTTGCATTAATCTTATGAACCCGGTACGAATCCCCTTCTTGAGTGATCATTTTCGTCAGTAACCAATTTGAACGACCCATGGCTATTGATTTCTAAGCTATCTAGTATCTACCAAGGCCATCAAATGAAAAATATTAAGAATTATCAAATAATTCTGCAGAATTTTCCAATTAGGGTTTGCTTGGCTTCATAAATTTTGGCAATGAAAGATAGTTTTTAATAATCAGATATGCTTAGAGTTGTTCACAATTTAAAAAAAAAAAATTGGAGCAATTAAAAAAAATTATTTTCTTCTCCAGCAAAAGCTACCCCAAACGAATCCAAAGCTAATCTTGATTAAAAAAGAAAAGAAATTTAACTAACAAAAAAATTGAGATCAAGCTGTCTGATTGGAGTTTTCACTTGACAGAGTTAAACAGGGAAAAAAAGGTCAGGATATCCTTGCCAAAATTGAACGAGATGGATCAAAAAGTCTTCGAAATGCATACATCCTTTATTTATTTATTTGAATGAGAGACAACCTGCAAAGAAGGAAGAGACGTCTTCCTTTGCCTCCATCCTCTTCCCCTTAGCTCGGCTCTCACCTGAAATCCTTTCGTCGACCTCCAGCAACCCGACGTAGTTCCCTTCACCTCTCCTCCTTCGCCCGAATCGCGCATTTCCCATTGATGCCACTTCTTCCCCCATGCCTATACGCAGCGGCGGCCACCCCTCGACTCGTCGCCGACATGGCCGCATCCCGCCGCTTCATTTCGTCTCTTTATTTATTTATTTTTTTAACAGAACAAACTCCTTTGAGATAATTTAGACGAACTAAGGTAATAAATAAATTCTGAAAATAAAATTTTTATTTTTATAAAATATTTTTATATAAAAAATCTTTTTTTTTTTTTGTAAAGAATGTTGAGGACACAATGTATTTTCAAAGTAATTTGAATTAAGCTTATAATTAAGAAATATTTTAAATTTTAATTCTAAAAATATCACTTCTTAACATCAAAAAAAAAAAAAAATCAAAAATTATACTAACCATCTAAATAAATTCAATCATTTTCTCGTCGATCCCTATGGCACCAGAAATTATTTTGTGCGGCCACCAGTCCGTCCGGAGGCGACCATAATGCAACACGTCATCTGGTACATAACAAAAAGATGACGTGGAGAGTTCCAATTCGCCTCTGGACGTCATCCGGTGATGACACTGAATAATTTCTCCTATGGTACCCATCTTTCTCCCCTCCATTAGAAACTAGCTTGCCAACTCGTTTCTCTTCGTTATTTTGACATGCGGTTGCCCTACCAATTGACATCACTTGATTCGAAACCTGAGCAAACCACCAAGCACCAATGAACCTCTCCCTCACTCGACTGCAGTCTCCTCGGCTTTTTTAACTCCGATCTCCTCTTCTTCGAGCAAACCGATGAAATAAATCACAAAGGATTTATTACCCTAAACCCTAAACCTCAAGCCATTTTCTTTTGTTGTTTCTATCATTCATAACATTGAATAGAAATCTAAAGACATAACTTGTAAATTATGCACTCATAACATTGAATGTTGAGAAGTATGTCAACATAAATGATAAAAATACAAACCTGAGCTTCAATATCAGCTGGATCCATTTCTTGAGGTGTAAAATTGTACCGTTGATATCGTCCAAGTGTTTTTGCTATGCTGCTACAAAGAAATGAACGCCATCAACATTAGTATTTTTCTAAACTTTTGTACTGCTTTTTAAAGCAACTTTTCAGCTAGTACAAAAAATGTTTTGAGCCAGACATTTTTGTACTAAAAAATTGCTTTAGAAAAACAGTAAGAAGCCGGTTATCCCAAATGAAACCTAAAGCCTAAGAAGACGATGCTTCTATGTTGCAATTGAGTTTTGAAAGCTTTAAATATTTAACAAAGGAAACAAAATTAACCACAATGAATGATCCAACATCGAAGGTCGATGTCTAGACAAATTAATGAACTTCTTAATGCATTGATGCAATTGTATGTTGCACATAATTTTCTTTTGTCAATTTGATTAATTTATTTCTTAGCTATGAATTGATCGTCTTTAGCTTTTCTTCATGTCATCTTTCTCTTTCACGGCAAATTATTAGGTGCGGACATCGGACAGATAGAATCATTCGGATTCATATATGTCTATAGTAAAAGCGCAGTCAAAGCACAGTTACTGTAGCAACTGCACTTTTACTGTAAACAGAGAGAAAACTGGACGATTCTCTCCGTCCGGTATCCGCACCTAATAATTCCTCTTCCACACCATAATTGCATGCACTTGTCCTTCACCTACTTCGTATATTTTTGTTCAGCCCTCCCCATAATTTCCATGCATGGTTTAGAGGTTCATTATTGTTAACAAACTGAATATTTTCCTTGCTGATTACTGCTTCCCTAAGCTTGTTATATCAACCAAACAGTTCTATTTCAAGTAATGAAGTAGCAGTAAAGGTAAACAATAAAGTTTCAGCTTCATGAAACTGAGTTATCACATCTATCCATCTTGCATGAATTGAAAGTTCAGAAATAGCTGTGAATCTATTTGCAATGCATGGCTCAACTCAAAAGCCGGAATAAAGCACAGAAAAGCCTATTACGCGGTGTTGTTATAGATGCAAAAAGAAGAACAGAAAGACAAAACGTACAAAGAAGTGAGCATCGTACCCATTATAAATGCCGTTAACATTAGTATTTTTCTACATTAACTAACAGTATTATTAACTAACAAATAGTTTTTGAAATCTTGCTTAAGAACGACGAACCCTTTGAAACATTCATGAGTACATTAAGGTTTCATTTATGACAACTTTCTAATCAATTTTAAAACAGCTTTCTAGCAATTAGAAAAAAAATTTTAAACTAGAAATTTTTTACTAGAAAGCTGCTTTAAAAAAGCAGTATGAAAGTTATCACAAATATTTCTATGTTGCAATTGAGTTTTGAAAGATTTAAATATTTAACAAATGAGACAAAATTAACCATAATGAAATGATCCAACATTGAAGATCGATATTTAAACAAATAAACTTCTTAAAGAGAATAATATTTCACATGCGACTCTCTCATTAATTTCTTAGGCTAAACTTAAGGAGAAGGGGACATAACTGTATATATCTTCGGATAAATATTAAGGTATTACAAGTTGGTCTTAAACATCTATAATTAAGATTAAGCTTTCTTAATGCTTAATTAGCATTTTTGTAGTAAAAATCTTCACATTTAGAAAGTCCTATAATACATGCCTACGTAGGAATTTTGACAGTCTAACAAACTCGAGCGCAATTCCTGGTCGACATATCACAACATGCAAGTACAGTTCTCCATGAAACATAGTGGAAAAATATTGAAAAGAAATAACAAGGACCCCATTATATCAAATTACTCTTTAAATTTTCAGAAATGATTACGCTCTCAAATAAAAAAAAAAAAAAAAACAGAGAGAGAGAGAGAGAGTATAATGCAATATTGATGTAATTGTATGTTGCACATAATTTTCTTTTGTCAATTTGATTAATTTATTTCTTAGCTATGAATTGATCAGTAACATAACATTACTCTTTATCTTTTCTTCTTGTCATCTCTCTCTTTCATGTCAAATTATTAGCTAGGAGCAGACACCGGACAGAGAGATTCATTCGGATTCTCTCTGTCTATAGTAAAATCATAGTTACTGTAGCAGCTGCGTTTTGACTGCGCTTTTACTATAGACAGAGAAAAAATCGGACGTTTCTCTCCATCTGATATCCGCACCTAATAATTCCTCTTCCACACCATGATTGCATGCACTTGTCCTTATATTTTTCTTCAGCCCTTCCCCATAATTTCCATGCATGGTTTAGATTCATTATTGTTAACAAACTAAATATTTTCCTTGCTGATTACTGCTCCCCTAAGCTTGTTATATTGACCAAACAGTTCTATTTCAAGTTATATAGACTAGATCTGCTATTAATTTTGTATCTTCCTTATACATCTCTAGCTACTTAGTCTCATAATAATAATTTGATACACCAATTAATACTTTCGTGAACTTAATAAGTAATGAAGTAGCAGTAAAAGTAAGCAATAAAGCTTCAGCTTCATGAAACTGAGTTATCACATCTATCCATCTTGCATGAATTGAAAGTTCAGAAATAGCTGGGAATCTATTTACAATGCATGGCTCAACTCAAAAACCGGAATAAAGTACAGAAGCCTATTACGTGGTGTTGATATAGATGCAAAAAAGAAGAACAGAAAGACAACACGTACAAAGAAGCGAACATCGTACCCATTTTACCAGGAGAAAAGCCATTTGCTATTTACTTGTTTACTATAGCTTT
This sequence comes from Dendrobium officinale, assembly GCA_019514585.1. Classification (NCBI taxonomy): domain Eukaryota; kingdom Viridiplantae; phylum Streptophyta; class Magnoliopsida; order Asparagales; family Orchidaceae; genus Dendrobium; species Dendrobium officinale. The sequence goes on along the minus strand of CM033690.1, from coordinate 1,593,633 downwards.
AGCTGGTGCTATATATCTCACAGCTCACAGCTACATATGCTACGGTAATATTTTTCTTAGATGAGCTTAAGGCAAATTATATAAGATTAAAAGGCTAATTATTATAGATATTAAGACTAAGTAATTCAGCATAATTGTGCTTAACACAAATAATGCTGTCTTAGACAAATTTTAAGATTAAAGTTGATATCTCATTAAATGATTATATAAAGACATCTGAAACAAACAAAGGATTCGATCAAATTTGGATTGAACTGGAGTGGGGTCAAGGAATAGTTAGCTGGCTGGCTGGTTCTCTTATCTTTTCTGCATGGAGGTTTCTTGTACTCCAAACAAATATAATTTTTTCTTTTGTGCTTGTATGGTGGAGTAGATTTCTTGCAAGATTCTTGTTGCAGAGCCATACTGTTGAGTTCCAGAATCTTTTTTTAAGAGGTAAGTTGGTCTCTGTACAAAGTAATTAATATGTACTAATTTTGTATGCTGGCTCTGTATGAGTCATTTAGTTCTAAAAACAATTGCATGCAGTGGAAGTTAACAACTTATAAGAAAATAAAAAACAAATAAATAAATTTATTTATATATAAAACATGAAAATATACAAGTTTATATCCTTTATTTTGTATGTTGTAGACATTTGTGTAATGTGTTTTCAGAATTGCTTGCTTGATGATATGTTCAAAATCCTGGTTAAGCAATGGAAGCAGCAGAAAATTTTGAAGGGTTTCAGGAAATACTCTATCGCTGCTCGATCAGAAGATGGAGTAAAATAAGAATATGAGTAGCTCACTTAGACGGAAAAGATTTAATGGACAGTTCCTTAAAAAAACTATTCAGAATCCAAAAAATATATATTTTCTACTACGTACATGAAAATCAAATAACACAATTCAGATAGGAACAAGAGGACTGTTACAAAATTCTACCCTTCCCCCTAAAAATCTTTCACTTTTTCACTTGATATTGGGATGTTATCTAAACCATAAACTAAATCTATGCATGTGGATCTAAAGAATTTCATAATAGTTGCATATGCTCAGATCGATGCTTAAAACCTCTAAGTTCAAAATAAAGGAATATATTGCATGAAAAATGAACCTATGATAGGATAATGATAGTTGGAGTACTGACATGTTTATATGTATTTGTTTCAAAATTTGAAGAGATGAAAAGTAGCCATGTAATAGCCTATTGTCTCCTATTGTAGTTGGCATCTATAAATCAAGAAATCTACACCTAAGAAGAACATCATAGCGCATCCAAAAAAATCATAGAGATAATGTATGAATGATCAAGGACATTATCTTTATCTACTAAGGAGAGTAGAAAAGGCTCATATGTTAAAATTGCAGATTGAACTCCAATGAAGAAGTATTGGAAGCCTTTCAATTCACAATATGACTAAGGGTGTTAAATGGGTGAAGTGAGTTTGAGACCAAACTTACTGAGTTGAATTTGATAGACTTCATAAGGATGATAAAAAAAACTTTCATACTAGTTTTTCCAAGTATTTATAATTGAACTTTTATGAAACAAAATGGTGAAAATATTAAAGATATGCAAATGAATATGAAACTGCTTTAGTCTTGAATATATGTGCATGTTTCATCACTATATGTTGATTCTAATGATTTATATGACTTGGAATGCAATGAATTGATGTAACCACTTCAAATCCCTTCGTAACACATTTAAGAAAAAAAATAAGTTGCTCTAAAATGGACCAAAAAACTAATGGTAAAACTATTTTAGACATAAAAGTTAAGATGAAGCATATAAGAAGTCACAGTGGAGGTGGGTCATAGGTCAAGGAGGTTAACAAGACAAGTGAACATTGATAAAAAGAATCTTACAAATAGGAGAGAGGTCGAAGGTGATCAAGACATTGTTTTGGCAGAAGTTATAAAGCAATGTGAAATGCTGCAATGATAGCATGTATGGCCATTTTGCTTAAAAATGCTTAGTATTCCAACTATTTAAGGAATTGAAAAGATAATGAAAGAAGAACACTTAATAATGAAATAAAATAGTATTTAAATATTATAGGAGTTTTTCATGGAGCTATCAAAAAACATGAATGATAATATTAACATAAGAGTTTTCCAAAATCATAATACATTGTGAAGGAATTATATACTTTATCAAAAAGATAGAAAACTTTAATACATTTTTAATGAGAAATGAGGCCACTTCAAAAAAAAATTGTTTTTGATTGCCATAATATCTATTTGAATATTGAATAAAGAAATTAGAGTTCTTCAAAGGTTTGTAATCCTCGCATCTTTTTTCACTGTTAATACAATTAGATTAGGAATAATGACCTCTTGGGTTTGATGAAGAGGTGAGTGAGGTTATCAATATGAGAAAAAATAGGACCAATATTTAACAAAATATAATCAACAACAAGCATAGATAATTCTAATAAACTCCAGCAACCATGTGCATATTCTAATGTGAATAATCTTGTAGAGAATTTTGGTGGAGCACATTTGGATCATCCTGGATATTGAGTTCTTCATCTATGTGTCTAGATAAGAGATTGGCAATCAATGTGGAAGAGTTTAAAGGTGGCATAATATTAAAATGAACCTAAGGAATGGCATATGTATGTAATAAGGAAGCGACTTTAGAAATAATTTAATTTGGTTATTAACAATGGGTTCTCTACTTATAATATTTTCTAATTATATACTTGAATATTTTTCCCTACAAGTGATAATGAGAGCGAAAGATTAGCCTTCTTTCAAAAACTATTATTTGTCAGAACCCTTATGTCAATCCAAATGACATCAAATTTTTTTTAACAAATATTAATCTTTATAATTAAGAATTTAGCTAGAGGTTATCAATCAAGAATTAGTAGGTGATTCCATACACTAAGGGTTGTCAAATAAAAATCTCATTGATTAATAAATGAAATCTTAAAGATGGGAATACTTTCAAATGGGAGAAATGGGCAATTCATTTAAAAATTCAAAAGTTTAATGTCCATTTTGATATCCTCAGTAATGCATGAGCTAACAACCAATATTAATTTCTTCACAAAAGAGATGTATATTCCTCAATAGGTAGAATTTTAATAGAATGTGTTTTGGGTTGAGAAAAAAATACAAAGAATCTTCCAATAAACTGCATAGATAATTAAATATATGGTTCTAATATAATGATGAGGAGATTTACCAAGGTCAATTTTAATTGATCCAATAAACTTGAAAATAAGCATTCAAGGGTCATAAGAAAATATTTATATATCTTGATATGAAGATGATGAGAGAATCTGTTAATGGGGGATGGAAAGAAATAAGTTGAAAATATATTTTAATTTCTTAATTATTGAACCAATATGAGAAGGAGAATGACATCAAACAACATCAGTAAATGACTTATCAATGATAATAAATGCAATAGGATGAGACAAAGATGTTGGGTAACCAATGATGGAAGGACAAAAATGGGGTAGGAGTGCCTTATCCATAGGGCAACATTAATGAAAGGCCACAAGAACCCCGACCCTATGCACACTAAATGGAGGAGGGTGATATCTAAATCACTCATGAAAAACTTTACTGGAGGATGCTAGCACCCAAGAGTGCCAGCAATTGAAGAGACTAAGAATGGGCAGAGGAGTATCATGGGTAAACTTAGACTAGCTAGGATAATAAGAACGAATGATGGGAGCAGCACTGACTATGAAAAACTAGAAAAAGGAGGCTATGTGATAGAGATCTAAAGTCAACATAATTTTTCTATACTAAGTTAGATTAATTGTGAAATTATTGGCAAAGAACAAATAAGCATAAATATAAGGATAAGCTGGCACCCCGCTAGGGATGGCCAAAAGGATGTGCCATGAGGATTAAATATTAAGGAAGACATTCATGAGATTAGTAACTTTCATAGAAAAATTGAGTTTGACATTAGAAAAAGCCTAAATAATAACTTTTTTAAGAAAGAAAATATGTAGAAATGCAAATTTGGTATAAGATTAAGAATTTTATAAGTATAATCATATCCCAAAAAGTTATAATTTCCTACACCACATTAGCATGGCTTTCAAGAATAAAGAATTATGGTGTCCTTCACATTATGAGGTGTATGCCAAAGGGGATTGAAAAAGAATATTTTTATAAAGTTTATGGCATGCATAACCTATTTACTCAATTTTTTTTAGGATAAAACCCACAGAGGATCCTATGCATTGATTAAAAAAATACATTACAAGTCCATAAAGGATAATATACTCGCTAAAGCCCAAAAATAATAATAAAGTTCAAAATAAAACCTAAAGAGCTAAAGGTCCTATATAATTATAATGAGTAAAAAAAAGCTCACTCAATAAATGAAATCAAATACAATACAACTTTAAAATACATGCACCTACTAGCAAATATCGAAGAATAGGATCAAGCTTAATAAGCCAACTATGGAGCCCAAAGAGAAAGCAGTAACAATGCCACAAAAGTACAAGAGAACCACCAATAAATGATCAAACCAACATCCACACCACTATCCCCAGCATACAAAGACCATGCTTGAAGCACCAAATATCATACTAAGCAACACACCAAACCACTAGTAGATGACCAATCAGCAAATTAGGCAAAATATCAATCCAAAAATATCAACCCTCCTTGAAAATTATCCACCAGCAAACCCAAAGATTACAGCTAGCAAGTAGAATTAAACCAAACCAAATTAAAGTAATCAAATTAAAAGGATGAAGGTAGCACAACATCTTCACAAATGTTTGACAATTGTATGCAATCAAAGCTAATATAACCCATCTCCAACCACTAGAAAAATAAGGAGGGTCAGACAAAACCACATAGAAAAAATCAACCACTGAAGACCAGCAAGTCCAACCATTAGCAAGATATAGCTAAGCATTAGAATTAATTTAAATGTATTAAAATATCTATATATTGGTTCTGACATCAGCTGGAGATGTTATTCATACTTTTCTTTTCTTTTTTCTCCTCTTTTTCTTACTAGAGATTAGAAAACTATCATCTTTGATAACATGTATAACATTTAAATCAAATAATCATGGAAGACACCATCTTCAATAGACTTAATTTCTCTCTCTCTCTTCCTATATATAATCAAAATATTCAAAAGAGCAAACTCGAATAGAGGGGCCATGATCTCAAACCACATCCAATTGTAAATCCACCAGAGGCAAAACCCTCTAAAAAATTTTGAGACACACCAACAAAAGAAGAATAAGAAGAAATAGGGATTGAAATTATAGGAACAAAAGATGGAGACATCAATACTGTTAATAAAAGGAGACGGTTTTAGATTATTCTCCATGCAAAAAAGCTATTAGCCTTATCCAAATTAGCCAAATCTCAATTATTACTCTCCAAAGAATGCAAAAGGGTATAGTATTGAAGGAAGCCTTTTCTAAAAAAACCCCATATATAGGTGATCTATTAATCTTTAGGTACATCATTTATGTATGTGTGGCATAAGACAAAAAAAGAAAGTTAAATGATCATGATGAGAAGTACTTGTTTTCAAGTATAGTGAATAATCAAAGTCATACAATGTCTAATTACACTAAAAAGTTATTGTTTTTTTAGTATATTAAATTATTCATACAAAATCAAATCCAACAACAAAGAAATGGTGTTTAAAAGATATTTCTTTTTATGAGGGTAAAGCAAAAACGTAGGTTAATAATAAAGATTGATTTCTATTATTGGTTTTTGTTCTATATACAATGGCATGAGCCCTCCTAACCCTTTCTATTATTCAGAATAGGCTTTCTTCATGGGATTCGAATTTTTTAAGCTTTGGTGGCCATCTTATACTTATTAAAAGTGTTTTCTCTTCTATTTCAGTATATAGCTTTCAAACTCTTTTTCCTACCAAGTTGGTGTGCAATCGTATTGATAGAATTTTTAATAAATTCTTTTGGAGAGGTACTGGTAATTCTTCTAAGATTCATTGGACGTCTTGGACTAATTATTGTGGGACCTTGCAAGAAGGGGCCCTTGGGTGTAAGACAATGTTTGATTTTGCCTCTTCATTTTCTTTTAAATTGATGTACACCTTTAGATATAATGTGAGTCTTTGATAAATTCAAATCTCTTTCATCTTATTTGGGTTTGAATGTGTTAGTTTATTGACTCTTAGAAATGGTGATGTAATTAAGAACCTTTTAACTTTGCACTCATTAGCAAATTTCCTATAGGCATACATTATATGGATAAGCTCAAGTAATTCTTTAATTTCGGTCCTAGGTTTAAGAACTATAATGGTACGTACTAATTTTACATGCATCATATACATGATTTTTATGATGATTTATTCTTCATAATGATCTTTCTATGTCAATATTGGTTCTCACTTTTTTCTTTAAAAAAGAAATAAATATATCACGTATATTTTAATTTAGATAAGGTGGTCATAATGCTATTTCTAGATTTTAACCCCACAGATAGTGCAGGAAAATTCCATTATTTCTTGATTTTGATGATAAGAGAATTAAGTGGTATAATAATTAATTAAAATATTAATTATATATTTTTAATTATAATAAAATAAATAAAAAGGACAAATTAAAATATAAGTACATTGGGGAAGATTATAATTTATTATATACTAAAAATTTTAGCAATAGTAAAAAGGTTTGTATGGTAATAAATAAAATTTTAAATACAAAATTATAATGATGAACATAATTTGTAATCATAGGATAAGGACCGACCGGCTTCTAGGTTTTTTCTTTCGTTTTTGAATTGTAGCTCTTCAGAGCAGTAGTAAGCTGGTTGGTCCTTTTTTGGACTTTGTAACCGATTTCTGAAAGTAACACGTAGGCCCCTCCGCGGATTTTAACGACCAAAAAATAATAATAATAATAATAATAATAATGATGAACATAATTATTTTTAGGTTAAATTCTATTAAGATAATTTTCAGTAAGGACATTCTAACATTAGTGCTTATGATCCTATGTTGGATTAGATTTAAAAAATTAATTTTTAGAAGAGACAAATTAAATTTTATATTGTATAGTGAATGAAGAAATGATATTTATTTAAAGAAACCTAAAGGGACACATAAGCTTTAATGTGAACTTGATGTTGTAATAGCATATGATATTCTAATATTGAATAAATAATTTGAGTACTAAAATGAATACTTAGTTACTTTTAAGATGAGAAATAATTGGTTTTGTTTTATTTAGAGTAAAAGGGTTTTTCCATTTTAAAGATTATAAATGATGCCATGAGATAGTTTGGCCATATAATGTAGGATATATAGTCATTATATGTGTATATGTTAGGAGTAAAGTTAACACAATTAGAAGAAATAATTGATGTAAACTTTTCTAGTAGAATTTAAAAGGTGAGAAATAATTAATCATTCAAAATAGTTTTGAAGTATTCCATTTAAGTTGTTCTTAGGAAATCCATCTATTGCATATTCAAACTTGAAAGTTTGCCCTAATGAATTATAAATATAGATGTTGAGTTCTTTTAAAAAAAAAATCAATTTAATTTGCTATGAGAGAAGAATTAAAGTTCTTTAGTTAAATTAATCATAATATAATATATTGAGTGATTGTTTCATTATGAAGATCATCATAGAGGTTTCAATAAAAATCTCTAAAATTTTATCATACACTTGTAAGAAACCTTAGTAGAAGAGATAATCACAAAAACTTTTAAGAAAGAAAAATATATCTTTAAAGGTTGGAAAAAAATTAAATACAATATTATAGATTAGAATAATTTTTTTATAAGGTGGATATATGGCCAATTACATATTTAAATCCATATTAGGAAATATGAAAATCCTTTGCCCCATGATCATTGGATCCCAAACCCTATACCAATACATTGACAACTAAAAAGAATATTGCTTGAGCTAAGACCCTTTGGTTTAGCCTGATCATAAGTATTATTAGAAAGCTAAAAGTCTTGCAAAGAATATAAAGAGCATAGTAAAAGCGTTAAGTTTTAGTTATTTATATAATGATGAATACAAAGAAGAAAAATGAAAATATAAAGAATAACTTATCAAGACATAAGGGATCTATAGACTCTATTAACTATATATGCCTTACAAGCAATAATAACAAAATCTTAGTTAAAATGATGCCACCAATGAAAATATTACTTTGTGAAATTATCAAATAAAGGCTTTATTGAAGAAATTAATTATTTAAGAAGAATATAATCAATAGAATACTTATGCATATCATAGATTTTTTTTTTTTTTTTTTTAGAAAAGGGAAAATTTAATTTCATCAAAATAAAAGGTACAAAGTCCAAAAAAGGACCAAAACTTGCATATTATAGATTGATTAAAACATGAAGCAAAACTTGTTCTTAAAAAGAGGCATAAAGTATAACTTTAGGTTCATGTGAGATCGATGTTTACTGATATTTAAGTGTTATAGGGATATTATGGTGATTTGATTAACAAATTAATATTTTCAAATAGAATTTCAAGGACATGTAAGATCGATGATGCCAAATGTTGGAGAAGAATCATTTGGGCGTCATTATTTAAGAATAAAGGAAATTAAAATTTGAGATCCCAATAAATGTACATAAATCAAATTTATGAGTAATGCAATCCATTTTATGGGATGGAGAAATTGAACATGGAAAAAAAAAGATGCATTCATTTTTTAGAATTAATTATATTTCATGCTAGTAAAGGCATATGGTTGAGTATTGAGAATTAATTTACACATTAAGAACTATTAACTATAAGTATATTGAAATCATTGAAGGTGTGTGAGTGTGTGTGTGTGTAGCGCGGTCTAAGAGATTTTACTTATAAGATTATATCAAAATAATGTATTAACATTGAGTTTGTATCTTTTTATATTAGTTCTAAAGATGTTTATAATTGATGTTTTATGTAAGGTGTTTTGTTGTATATTTTTATGGAGAAATTAATATTTAGAAGATAAAATGAGTTAAGTCAATATGACAAATACTAAGTATATATGATATTCAATTTTAATAGATGTGATAATATTTCTTAATAATATATTAAAAGTGAAAAACTAGCACCTATTTATAATATTTATAAGTACCTTAGATACTAATAATAATATTAATGTCCCCTATGTTTCTAATGTGGAAGAGGTGGTTGGTGAGCTTTTGGGGGGTTTTGATGTTTTGAACTTTGTCTTGATTATTCACATTCTCATTTCATCAATCTCTAATAATAACCTTGTGGATAATGTACGTGGATGGGCTCTATATGGGAGTTCTGTAGCCTAATGATCTTTCTGATGGCCGGTTGAGCCCTACAGCCCACTCAATTTCCATTTAGGATGATGGGGAATTTTGCATGGATCGATGATCGATGTGGTTTTGGATCATATGGATTCTCTTGATTTGACTGATCTAAATGTTATTAAACTTTCCAAATTAAAGATGATTCGATATTGGAAATCAACTTTAATAATATTTAGACCAAACAAATCAAGAGAATCAATATAGATGGTCCAAGCAATGCTAAAAAAAAAAAAGAATTCCAAATATATATAGTTGTGATAAGTCTTCTCCCAATGTATGTTCAAACTGCAATTCAGCTTCAATGCAACATATATAACATCTATAATTTTAATAATCTTTGCAAAAGAGAAGAGTTTTGGCCTTTGCAAATTAGTTATTCCAAGTTAATTATTTCCTAGACATCAAATATGCTAGCTAGTTTGTCAGCAATTAACCTTCCCTCTCTTCTTCTGGAAAAATTAGAAATATGATGCCCATGTCTTCTTTTTCCTTTGTTTAATAGTCTCATTTTAAGGCATAAAGAAAAATGTCTGTCCATCCATCTATAGAGAAAATGTGCAGAGAAAACATAAATTCAATATATTCCATCATGCAATTTATTGGAAGTTGTTTGAAATAAAAAAACTATTATGAACACTTTATTGTTTATTCCAATCATCTTTCTATTATGATAAGTCACAGGACTCCATATATTTCCTTGTTTGTGAATGCTTGTAAGTAAATTTTACTTTCTGTCAATGGTGATCTTTAGTTTCAAGTTATAAAAACTGCAACTCTTCTTGTGAGCTTCAAATGTGATCTTGTAATTGGCAAATCTGATTTCATGTTGAAGCATTAAGCTGCATTTTCAATGTACCAGCTTTGTTAAGAGGATCATTAGGCGCTAGTGATGATATTTTTTTTAAATCTACTAAGGCTTTGTATGGGACGGCTTTCTTACTGCTTCTAATTAAAACAACTTTCTAGTATATATATATATATATATATATATATATATATATATATATATATATATATTAACTTAAAATTATTTTAAGAAGCAATAAAAAAGCCATCCCAGATGAAGCCTTGTACTGATAGTTTCTTAATTCTTGTATTCACAATTTATGTGGCTCAACCAAAATGAATGGGTCCTTATCTTATGAAATGTGATCAATTTCTTTGGAGAAGAAAGAATCACTCTTTCATATTATAAGGATGCAAAAGACCAATGATGTTAGTGGAATATATAGATATTTTGTAATTATATGTTTTAGATTCTTAATCCAATAACACTTAATGCTTCTCTCTTCAAATAAATTTACATTTAACATGAAATTCTCTCTTGTTAATTGGATCCAATTTGCTTCCTATTTAAGAAAATTGAGAGTTATATTTCACCTAAGTAGGTTTCTTAAGAGATTAATTAGTGTATACAATTGTGAATACTTAATTCTGCTGCTTTCATTTCCAACTATCTCTTAATTAATAGTGACCTGCATCAACAGAATATAGCTAGCAGAAGATTTATTCATTTCAGTTCAATTTTACAATAACAGTAATCCATCGAGTAGAAGATAATACTAAGTTAAGTGTTGTAGAGATGAGGATGCTCAGGTGGATGAGTGGCTTTACCCTTAGAGATAGGATACGAAATGAGCATATACGTGAAAAGGTTGGAGTAGCTCCAGTAGAAGATAAGATTAGAGAAAGTCACCTTAGATGGTTTGGTCACATAAAACGGCGGCCTTGCGATGACCCGGTTAGGAGAGTAGAGGTATTAGATTTGACTTATGTTAAGAAAGGTAGGGGTAGACCTAAAAAGACTTGGTTAGAAAATATTAGGAATGACCTTTCTTTATTAGATTTAAACGAGAATTTGACTTCTAATAGGACACAATGGAGAAAAAGTATTCATGTAGCCGACCCCACGTAGTGGGATAAAGGCTTGATGTTGTTGTTGTTGTTGTTGTAGTAATCCATCGATCTGTTCTTTGTTATTTCACAATTGCTGATATAATTTGACAAAAAGAAAGAAAAAGAACTGTTTTCATTTGACCTATTAAGTTGTTTGTAGTAAATTAGCAGGTCTTGTATATCAACTGTAATTGACCATAACAAGTTTTTTGTTTTGAAGAACATAAACACTTTGAGTTGTATAAATTACCTTGAGAAGAACATGCAGAAATAACGAAAATTAATCCAAGAATTAAAAAAAAATTAGACCTTTCATGTGATCCATATGCTTGCTGTTCAGAATGCGAAAAGAAGAAAGAAAAGCTTCAAATGTAAATCATGGGACGCATTCATAGTAAGCCCATTACAAATCATGATCAAAATAAGAACAAGAATTGATCAGTTTGAAAACTGAAACGAAAATCTAGCTAGTTAAAGCTTTTTTAAACAATTTGGCCAGAATCGACTCTTTTGTTAAGATCAATGCAGTTTTGGACTTCATAGCCTGATTTTTTTGAAGAAGTTTTAGTATTTCTGGCGTGAAAATGTTCTAGTTACACTAACAGAAGCTACAAACCATTAAAAAAATGACTAAAACATCAGAAGTTTCAGAAAAGATTGGATTTTAGTCGCAAATCTAAAAAGATGCTGATATTTGGTCATTTTTCTCAAAAAAAATTTGAACAAAGCTTAAATTTTAGCTAAAAAAGAAGGCAAATTTAACTTATTCTGGTCAGTTCAAACCAAAATGAGCCTATTTTTCTAAATGTATTCAAATCTCATAAAAATAGAACAAAGATTGACTGGCTAAAAAAAATTGAATTTAGCTATTTTTTCTAAATAATGAAGAAAAAAAACCTCCATTCTTCCTGACCAAGAGCAAGTAAGGAGAGAGAAACAGAAAGGGAAGCAGCGGGAAACCCAGCAGCCATTTCTCGGGCTTTGAAATTTACTGAAACAATAACTTCGAAAGAATAAGAACCGATGGAAAAAGCAGTGAAACGACGTTGGAATCAGTAAAAAAAAGCGGACAGAAAAACAATAATTAATAACTGAGATGACATCATAGAAAAAAATTTGTATTTGCAATGTAAACGAATAAAAAAAACAAGAGATAGAGAGAGAGAGGGTGTACTCAGGGCTGCCAAATTCAAAGAGCTTTCCACTGCTGGAGAAGATGATCAGAGCGACCTCAGCGTCACAGAGAACAGAGAGCTCAAAAGCCTTCTTCATAAGCCCATTTCTACGCTTGGAGAAGGTCACCTGTCGATTAATCTTGTTCTCTATTAGCTTCAACTCTACTCGGCCTCTCCCCATCTCTTCTACTTCTCTCTCTCTCTCAACTCTTCTTCTTCTTCCTCTTCTTCTCTTCTTGGCTATCTCTGATATAAGAATATCTGTAATATTTATGGACAGGCTAATTTTCTAAATGTATTTATGCCTTATTTATATTACTTTTCACTTCCTTCATATAAGTTCTACTCTTAGATTGCGACAAGATAAATATTTTCAATTTGGATAACTATGTACATGAAGAAGGCTACAGGTTTAGCTCTCTACAAGACCTACTAAAAGTGTCAACTTGTGTCTAAATATCCACACCTCCTCCTATAGCTCCTTAAGCTTCTCCTGTCTTATTCTCACCTTTTCTCCTTTTATCCCATAGCCAACACATCTTTCTGCTTCTCTACCTAAATTTCCCTCTCTTTCTCTCTCTTTCTCTCATGAAAATGGACCATGCCTTTATTGAAGACGCTCAGTGTTTATAGAATTAAAAACTTGTTTGTGTTAAAGGTGGTTGAAATTAATAGGAGTTTTTGCCTGTGGTTCAAATTTTAGCTATTTACATATTTGAAATCCTTTTTTTTTTTTTTTCATAAAAAAAAAAACTAAGCTTCCCACTTTTATAATAAAGAAAAAAAATTTAATAGCTTAGCAATGAAAAAATAATAAGAAGAAGAGATTAAAAATTTTATGTGATGGATTTATGGCAATATTTTTTTCCAGTAATGCTTGAAAAGAAAAGATTATCATATGCGAATAAAAAGGGAAATCTTTGACACAAAAATAAGAGGAATATAATTAAGTCAAGAAAATAATGAGCCAACAATATCAAGAAAAAAACTTGCAACCACAATAATAAGGCCAGCATTAATTATAAGCATTTACTCATTCATAAGGATCGATCACTACTGTCAAAAATTGAGTAAATTCATTATGATGTTAATTAGAATTATGAAGAGACTCTCACATTGTCTCTTTTTGCCTCTATCATGCCATTTTGATAAAAGTAAACTAGAGGACACTCATGATGACTTTTTTTTTTGTTAAAATTCATAAAAGAGCTTACATGTTAATATAAAAAAATTATTAAAGTCTTTACATTGATCTAACGCTCACTAATTGCTCATCGAGATACAATAAAAAAAGTGAAAATAAACCCTACGAGCAAAAAATCCCAACTACAATACATAGAAAAGAACAAAAGAAGATAGGCAAGCAGTCATAACTCAAAAAATAATCCATAACTTGGATAATCTTTAAAAACCAGGTGCAAATCAAATATTTGCAAAAAAGACCCACACCTGCAAATAACAATCACAAAAAGCAAGGCATAAGCAGCAATATGAAATCAAAATGATTGAACGCAGACACAAGGATACAACCAAAAAGATATAGCAGAGGAGCTCAACAAAACTCAGACCTTTTTTTTTTTGTTAAAACCCACATATATAGGGGCCTACGCGTTAATTCAAAAAAACGGTTTCAAAGTCCTTAAAAGGATCCTCCAGCTCGCTACTGCTCCAAAGAGCTACAAGAAAAAAAGCAAAAGAACCTAAGAGCCGATGGATCCTTTTCCTAAGATTACAAAAAAAAAATACAAGTAAAGGCACGGGATGCAAGGAGGCAGCACCCAAAAAAGGAAGCTCAAATGTAACCCATTCAGCTCAAACTTCCTACAAAAAAGAAGGGAACAAATAGAAACAAACTGTAAAAAACGAAAGAGCTAACCTGATGATCGTTTATAAGCTCCGAAAAACATAAGATAAAAGTATCATCGGCAAAATTTTAGTCTTCAACAACTGAAAATTCTTATTCCCCCGCATCAGCAGCATATGTATCATACTGGCTACAAACCACACAAAACACAAAGCCTCCAAAACCACAAAAATCTATTAAAAAACCCAAGGCTCTTATAATAAACAGAAAGGAAGAAACTACAAGACCTACTATCGAAGATCACAACCAAATGACTGCACCCAACCAAAAGAGTGACAAAATGATCATTGCAATGGAAAGTTGGAATGGAAAGTTGGAGTTCAGAAGAGCAAGGCATGGAGAATAATCCCAACAGAATGAATACTGTATCTTTGGCGACTGGTGACTCGAGCAGCTCAAGGGAACGAAGCACAAGCTATGGTGTTCTTCCTATGGCCTCGATGCCGCCTCTGTCGACCAAGTTTGTCGGTCCTACAACGCAACTGATTTCCTGGGGGCCGACATCGAACCAGCTTAGGAGTTCAGTTCCTATGGCTCAAACGCCTGTTTATGCTGCATGGAATGATGCTTGAATCTTTTTTCTTATGTTGAGAGCAGGCCAAAGATGATATGAAGTAAAGGAGAAGGTGAAAAGAGAAAGTAGGAGATAGGTTTGTGTATTGTGGGGAAAAAGACTGGAGGAATCAGGCCTCTTCCACCTTTTCTCCAGTGGTTTCAAATTTTGGTAGTTCTGCTTTTGTGCCATGTGGGGAAATTATGTTGCAAAGTGGGGGCCTGTGGGTTAAGAGGCAAGAGGATATATTTAGTTCCTTTTTTTATGTTTGTTGTTATTTCTTGCCAAGTTTTCCTCTTTAATGCTTAGTAATTCTTAGAGCAGATTGATTAGTTTCAAAAAAAAAAAAAATGATCATTGCAACAGTAAACCAACCAGCAGACCCTAAACCTGCTAAGAACCCAATAATGATTTGATGAGATTTTATATAAAATAAACTGCTAACAACCCAATAATGACCAGCTAGTTGGTAGGCTGCAGGTGCGTGTAGCATTGGTTGACTTGAGTACGGAAGCCGGGGCTAGGAAGGAGCACACAGAACCAGGTTAGGTCGCACGGGATCTGGGTTAGCCGGGTTGACCTGCATGTTTTTTGAACCCGACCCGTTCGAAACCCATTTTTCAAATGGGTCAGAATTATCCGAACCTTGGCCCGACCCATTTCACAAATAAGTCGATCCGAATCCGAATTTTTCTGGGTCACTTTTCAGGTTGTGTCTAAAATTGACACCCCAAGATAGCCTTGAAAATATATTAACTTTAAATAAATGTTGGAATTTTATAGTTGGAATGATGATCAGAATCTCCAATTACTTAAGCTCTTTTCTTCAGGAAGGTAGAAACAAGCATACAAACAAGCAACAAGTAAATTCCAAAGCCATATACCCAAGCTTTGGCTCCGGGGTCGGTTCATCTGGATTTTTTGGGCTTGGCTTCTTGCCTGTCGTAGCTTTTTGCTATGTTTCTTTTCCTTCTTCTGTTTATCATATATTGTAGTAGGGATCATTGGTTCTTTAGATTTCTTTTTTATTTTAAATGTACACGTAGCTCATTGAGCATTAGCGAGCATTTTTTTTTTGTTAAAACCCGCAGTCACTACAGGAAAATCACCCACTTCCGGCGGCTTTTTCCGGCGGAATTTGACCTATTTCCGGCGGTTTTTTAATTTTCCGGCGGTTTTCCGGCGGCTTTCGTGCCGCCGGAAAAAACGGCGTAGGAAAATAATTTCCGACGGCGTTTTCCGGCGGCAATATATTTCCGGCGGTTTGCCGGCGGTCAAAAACCGCCGGTTGAAAAAAAAAAAAAACAATTTCCCGCTCCCGCTGAAACCGCTCCCCGGCGGCGGCTCCGGCGGCACGCCAGCAACCCGCTCCGGCGGGCGGACCAGAGCGTCGAACCAGCTCCCGCGGGCGGACCAGACCGCGTCGAACCAGCTCCCGCGGGCGGACCAGAACCGCGTCGCGTCGGACCGGCCTCGCGCGCGTGAGCCAGGCGAGCCCGAGTGCGCCAACGGGCCCGCTCCCGCGCTGCCTCCGCTGGGTTTCGAACCGTGGACCTCTCACCCCGCTGCCCCGACCGACCCTAACCACTGCGCCGTTTCTGCAAAATAGTTAAATCTAAGTATTTTTTTATTTATATTAAAAAAGTCTAAATATTATAATTAAACATTTTTAATTTAAAATTTTTATTAAAAAAAGATTTAACTATTTTTAAGTCGAGAAGCCGTCGGAAAGCCGTCGGAAAGCCGCCGGAAAGCCGCCGGAAAATACCGCGGGAAAATTTTGCGGGAAATTAGCCGTCGCAAAATTTTGCGGGGAAATTAGCCGTCGGAAAACCGCCGGAAAGCCGCCGGAAAGCCGTCGGAAAGCTGCCGGAATTTTTTGTTGGAAATAAGACGTCATCAACCGCCGGAAAGCCGCCGGAAAGCCGCCGGAAAATTGACCGCCGGAAAGCCGCCGGAAAATTCCGCCGGTAATAAGTGATTTTCCTGTAGTGAGTGGGGCCTACGCGTTAATCTAAAAAAGACCGGTTACAAAGTTCTTAGAAGGATCCACTAGCTCGCTGTGATGCCCCAGAATCAATAGTGAAAGGATTCGTCTGACATTCTGATCGAACTCCATTCCAGTTGCCTTGCTCGGACCTGAAAATTTTAACCACATATAATGAGCTTACAAAGCCCAGCAGGTCACCAAAGCCTACAACTGAAATCAAAGCACGGCGATGCTATCAATATGCAGGTCAAAGTAAATCAAGTCAATCAATGGTCAATGAGTCTATGCAATGCGGAAATCCAGAGTCAATGAAAGCAAGTCTGAACAGCGGAAATCAAATCAGTACGGAAATCAATAGTCAATACTCAATACAGCGGTAAAAATATTGATAAATCAATACGTCTCAGCGATCAAATCAATAAGTGACTAGAAGCCAATATCTATCCATCGGTGTCTATCAATCAATACTATCAGTTCAATCAATCGCGTCGTCTAGTCAATTCGTTGTATCTATATCATCTGTCCAATCAATAGAATGTCTGTATCAATTAATAGCAATCAATATCATCAATTAATTCCATAAGGGACTCGTGTCAGAACGTACTCTTACAAATCAGTCAATCCAATTATTCAATAATGACGACGTACGATGCTACAGTGGGAAATCATCAATAGAGCACATTCCAATCAATAGTATCAATCGGCTTAAAATCCCAATAAACGATCAAATCAATACGGCGAAAGATCAATTGAAATCAAATCAATACAATGAAATCATCAGGTCAATAGAAATCAATACAATCAGCTCTATAAAGAAATCTATTCTACGATAACTCAAATCCATACGGCAACAATCCATTCAATCAATCAATCGATAATCAGTACGACGAATCAATGTATCAATGTATCAATATCATGTCAGGACTGTCGTATCAATAATTTCCATATGTCAATATCATATCCATTTCAATATCGATGTCGGTATCGATCAATCGGTACAATCTATATCAATGTCGGTGTCAATCTCTATGAATCAATACACAGAATCTATATCAATATTGGTGCCGGTATCTAAGAATCAATCAAGTCGATAATATCAATCGGAAAAGCAATACGATAAATCAATAAAATCAATGAATCCGTACGATACAGTAAAGCCGATCAAATCAATAAAGCAGATGTCGATAAAACAATAAATCTGTTCGATCCAATAAATCCATCAATATCAATAAATCAATCGGAAATCAATAAATCAATGCAAATCAGGAAATCCATACGATGCAATATCGTATACATGCAATTCCATACAATGGTCTTACTCGACAAGCACAAACACTAGCTATGATCAACCAGGTTAAACTGGCTATTATCAATAGTGCTGTTGTAGAATCCATATTGCTGTTGTAGATATTCGCACGTTGGTTTCTATCAAGAAGAGTCGTCACTCTTTTGCCCGTCGGCCGCCCGTCGGCATATAAAACTCCTTATAACTCCCATCAATAGTGCTGTTATAGAAATCCATAATCGATATTTAAAGGAAAGCCCGTTGGCCCACCATCCTGTACAGGTCAAGTCAATCTCCAACCAACGTTCAACCAGGTTCCCACTTGTCTTTCAGTAACAATCAATCAATGCAATAATCGATGCAATAAGCAATATTAAAGAAATCTAAAACAATCATATCAATAGTCATGCACATATCAATTCAATCTATCAATTCCGAGAAAATCAGAAATCGTACGAAAATCGGGCAGAGTAACGGCAGTCTACAGAATTTACACAAAAATCCTGCAAAAAAACACAATTTCCAAATTCTTCCAAATTACAGCAGAATAACCACAACATCAATACAAGACTATTGTTTTATAGAATCCAAATCAAAGCAAGTCCTGATATTTTTCTATTCGATTAAAATCACGTAGAATCAATTCCGACCGGTAAAATCATCGCAGAATAAACTCAAATCATGTACAATAATCATATCTATAACATACTAAAAGTTGTGCGGTGAAAGTTATGCCAAATCAAAATCATGTCAAAAGTTCGACTAGGAAAACACAAAACAGATCACAACTCGGTCAAAACTTAATATCT